>CM062848.1:33033290-34233290 GCA_031772225.1 Eubasilissa splendida | reverse complement strand
GTTTATATATGTAGACATATTTTTTTAATATTAAAGGAGTCATTCATTTTACAGGTGATCAGATAATCGCAATAAACGGTGTGAGTCTAGTTGGCTTACCACTTTCCACATGCCAGACATACATAAAGAATTCCAAGAATCAAACTGTTGTGAAACTGACTGTGGTGCCATGCGCCCCAGTTGTTGAAGTCAAAATTAAAAGGCCGGACACCAAATATCAGCTCGGCTTCAGTGTACAAAACGGTGTTGTAAGTATTATTTCTTTAATAATTTATATTAGAAAGCATCTTTAAATAGGACCATATTCATCAGAATCAGGTTACCGAACATTGATTTAAGACATCTTGTATTTCTGTTGCCTCTTAACATTTGCTACACATATTTACTTATACTTAACCATGTTAGGTACAGAAATAAAATGTTTCCTAAATAAATGTGTTTACTTACATTGCTGAACATAGATATTTTGGTAGATAAGAGTTATCAGATAATAAATCTTATAATAAGATCCATATTATGGATAAAACTAATTTGGCTGATATTTTATTTAGATTTTTAAAAATTATAAATATTGGTGGAAATATTTACCGTTGGTAATGTGCAATCTCGCAACCCATTTCAGATCTGCAGCCTGTTGCGCGGGGGAATAGCTGAGAGAGGAGGGGTGCGTGTCGGACACCGCATCATCGAAATTAACAACCAGAGCGTAGTGGCGGTGCCCCACGAACGCATTGTCAACCTGCTTGCCACTTCTGTCGGGGAGGTGCGACCGCCACTTGTACTTCCATACTTACAGAGATTTTAACTGAAGCTCTCATGCTAATTTTACATTTACCCACAAATAAAAACTTATCTGAGCACTTTTACTTCCATAATGTGCTGAATATTTAACATTGAATATTCTTTTTAATTCATGAGTTTTCAAAAATTAATCTCTCTTGTGAGAACATACTTTTATATCAGAGTACATTTGAATCATTCTGTTTCAAAACCTACGTTAATGGATTTCATGTAAATGGTCAAAAACTATTGTGAATATTAAAAATTCTGAGGATTTTCGAATTCCATCCAATATTAAATGCAATTGAGGATTGAATTTGGTGAAGAGGAATTTGAACCTGTCATGCCTGTACTATATCACAAGACGAATCATAAAATGACATTCAATTCTTAATTTCTGCTAAAATCAATTAACTTACGATTTTGAAACTGAAAGATCTAAATTTAAAAATTCTGGAAGAAAAAGAACCATCATAATACTGATAAATCAAAAATGATGGTTAAATTAATTTTCGAGGACTGGAGCATATTTCTTTTGAAAACAAAATTACAGAAATCATATATTACATAAAGGCTGCCATTGTTTGCACATTTGATTTAAGATTTCCAGTCAATCTAGATCACATCAACTTCAGTTTCAAGTCACAAGAAGGAAAGGTTTGAAATATAATAGCGGAGCTTTGTAAGTTTTTCTTGACACAATAATCAATATTAGAGTCGGTAATAAAAATGTCAACATTTCAAAGTATTTTCGTATAATAAATGGATTGAAGAAATTTTAAGCAAAGATGGCCTTTTCCTAAGTCGAGTTCTGTAATTTGGTGTTCAAAATAAATATATAAAGGCAAGACAAATCAAAACCCGTATCGTACTGGTATAAGTAGGCAGCAAATGTTTATCCCAATGACTTGGCGCATAAGCTTGTAATTCCTTATATATATGAAGTTTATTAACGTATTTTATTATTATTGTTTTACATACTTGGAAGTGAACATTGATTAATCTCTGAATATCAATGAACAATTATTATCAGTAAAACATGTGGCAAAATCAATTTAGTCAATCTCTATAAGCAAAAATTAAAAAGATGTATACCTGATAAAAAAAATTATGCACTTAAGTTTCAGTTGTCTAAATTAAAGTTTATTCTTTCAACTAATTAATTATTTACTATCTTGTGTCAAAAATGGTTAGGAGGAAATGAAAGAAATTTTAACCTTGAAACTCCCGAATGTTTGGCGGTAAAGGACAATATACATTAGTTAGTCATGCTGCGCTCAGTATGAAATGTAATTAAAAACATTTAAATTAAATATCTCAGTAGCAATCTTATACATACTGTCTTTTACCACTATATTAAACGTATTTTAAGAATAAAATTTCATCAATGAAAACACATTTTGTCTTTGTTCCAAATATATTATAAAAATATATAAATGGAAATATAGCATCACTTGATTTAATTTGCTTGGACAGCGCAGATCGTCTATTTATGAAACTGTCAAATCTAGATTATTCAATAACTTCCTTATATCTATTGACAGATTCTGATGAAGACGATGCCGACCTCCATGTTCCGGCTGCTGACTGGCCAGGAGAATCCTGTGTACATATAATACGGCGGGACCCACTGGACACGAGGAAAGCTAAAGTGCCTGCCCGGATAGTGTATGATAACTGTTGGTGGAATGTCGATGCGTTACCTTAAGTGAAACATGTTCTAATATATTAAATGTAAACATTTTTAAGTGTTCTAGTACCTACTGTGTGTTTTGTAATAATAAAACTTGACAATATGACTTTACCATCTACCTTACCGTAGACCTAACAAAGCTCTGTGAACCCTTCATGATAGTCAACCGGCTTTTGCACAATCGTTGCACAAACAATGAGTCATGTATCGAGTACTCGAGGAATGAGATTGTGATGGCCTGCGATCGCTAATGCTTCTTGTTCACCGTATACGAGCTGTTGTATATGATCACCCTCGTGACAAACTTCATATCAGCTTAGACACATCCTTTTATTATTGTTATGTAAGTATCTCCTATAAATGATCATTTGCTAGCGTGCTACCTTCAGATATTAAAGTGTATGATTATAAATGTAACTTTTGTATGAAATGTACCAGCTATGGTGTCGTGTACAGACGTGTAATAAACAGATATGAATTGTTCCCAACGCCCAGAGTATTATCTAGTCATGCATTTATTTATAGATTAAAATTACAAGAGAAAGTTTTGTGTGTTTTATTTTGCTTACCCTAAAATAACAATACATTTTATATTTATGCTTAAAATTCTATTTCAAAAGCAGAGTTGTACACAACTTGTTTTACAAGCATTTACATTACACAGGGTTACCAGAAATCATCTCCACATCGGCAGTTCTTCATACATTTTCTGTAAAACATTAGTACACAAAGAACTCTAAAAATTGACAGTACTTTTGAATGCAAAATGAATAAATTTCATTGATGGTACAAAATGTATCGGTCACACTTAAGGTTTCCTAAGGAGGTTGGCGGGGTCAGTGTTAGTATCCAGGGAATTGGTACGACTGTACGCGGATCACGATTTGATAGGTGGTTAGTCAACAGCAACCTTAAATGTGACGCCTTAATTAATTAGCAATAATTCTTACAATAAAATTTTTGAGGACGTAGCAACAGTAAATAAAATATAGAGGAGCGTACAAGTATGAAGGTAAATGTAAAATATAATCCACCCCATAGCACTGGTCACTGCGAGCTGAATCTGCCACTGAACAAACCAGCCACTGTGTGGTGCGTGTCGATACAAGCTGTGCTCATTGTGAATATGGATAAGGAAAACACAGTTGACAGTCAATGTAGATAAATAAGCGTAACAGTACACAATTTGTTCGTAGAAAGCTCAAAATAAACACAAGTATCGATATAGGTCACAGTAATTCTATATAAACCATTAATAAGTTAACACAATTTACTCAGTGACATGATTCAGCAAAAGTCTATAAACATTGTATCACCATTTCACTGCCCCCAATCAGGCACTGTAAGACAATGCTGCCCCCTGGCCTCAGTTGTCCATTGCGTATCTCCTGGTCCATTCCTTAGCATTGCGGATAGCTTCTACTTCGTTGACTTTCCACAGTTCGGCGACGTCGTTGGCCAGCGGGTCGTCAGGGTTGGGCGCTGACAGCAAGGCTTGGATCGACAGAAGAACGGTGCGAATTTGTAAGGCAGGACTCCACTTATCTTTCAGAATATCGAGGCATATACGTCCCAAACGATCTATATTTGGATGATATATTTTCGTTATAAATCTAACTTTGGGTGCTGACATTGGATAGTCTTCGGGAAGAAAAAGCTCTAATTTGAATAGCCCACCTTCGAAGGGAGAATCCTCGGGTCCAGTGACGATTACGTGAAAATACCGAGCATTTGTATCGCTCGGTACTGCACTGATGCCAGGCACCGGCTCCAGCATCAGACGTTGTGTCTCTTTAATTATTCTACGTGGTAGGGCTGCCATTTTAAATATGCGGCCAATGCTGATAATTTAGATTGTACAAAATATACGCCACACCACGCCCAACTATTTCACTTGCACAGTAATTGATAATTTTCGAATGGATAACAAATATAAAAACTGGAAAACAACGTGTCCACTAACTTTAAATCATATTAATTCCATAGCAAGTATCAAAATGCCCTCAGTGTGAAAAGGGACTTCATTATAAACGAAATTATTTCGGCACTATTCTATTGGCAGTTTGGCCAATTGCTGCAAACTTTACCGGTGAGCCATAGAATTTCTATACCGCGTGGTATATCTCTATCCCAATTTTATTATTTTCATAAGGGGCATTACTGAATACTTACGTCAATATTAAAAACGCTGAATATAAATTTGATAATTCTTTAAAGAAACTTTCCCATTCAAATACTTATGTATATTCAGTTATTTCAATAAAAAAACGTTTGCGATATGTGATGACTGATGTTTTCACGCTTAAACGTCACTTATCCCATACAAAAAACGAAACGAAATGTGTTGCAAATTTGCATCATGATGTATTGCTAAAATACATTAAAGAAATAGTTAATTTATTAATTATAATTCAAATTCTTGAATATAGTTTCTTCCTTGCAAAGTTTTATAAGCTATTCTGTGTGTCTTCAAGCTCTCAAACTGACGTTTGTGATTCCATTGCAGGATTCTTTATTAATTTGAATATTATTATGTTAAATATTTTAATGGAATGAATTGTTTATAATCTTCATCATCACCCATAACTTTTTCTTAAAAAAAATTATAATTCGGGATCCAAATCTGGTTAATCCATGTATCACAAAATTCTAATTTAAGCGTACCTACAGTTTTCTATCATGTTTAATCACTCTGCATCTTCTATTCAATACATTTTGAAAATCTAAATAAAATCGAACATCCATAAAATTATAATATTACGTTAATATTATTAGAAATATCTAATGTTTACTACAATACATATAAATGTAATGTATTGGTTAAATAGTGGTTTAAGTTACTTAAGAATTAAGAACGATTTTTCTTTCTTTTACATGAAGGTCAGATTTGACTAGACGTTATGCTTGTTTCTAATCTAGGGGTAAGAAATGTACTTGGACATCCGTTATCACTGAAGCGATGTAGCCAACTTTATAAGTGAGAAAAATATTATAAGAAAAAACATGAGTTATACTGAGAATAATATTTAAAACTTTTAGATGTTAATAAAGTGACATAATATATTTTTAATAAATTGTATATATATGTACTAGAATATTTTTTTTCAAAATTACACCTCTTCCAAAATGTACATGGATACCTTCCTTTATGTATGGTAGACTACATAATGCAGATTTGCTACAGATCTGCATGATGCAGATTTGCAACAGACCATATTTATATTTTTTAATATTGTATGTATTTTTATTAAATATAAAAAAAATGGCACATAATAATAGAACATATTGTTTGTCACAATTTTTCCTTAAGCTGAGATTATTTTTATATAAAAAATAAAATGTTTTGATACATATTCTATAAATGAATAATTACATTTTTTATGTATTACGTTGCCACCAATTTTGATAAATTTTACTAATGCATTCTGTGATGTAGACTTTATTTATTTATTTTATTAAATCGGTGGAAATTTGATAAATAAATATATAATATACGATATGTTTACAGTGGGATGTGATTTATGATTGAAATCGAATAGTTATATGTTAAACCAACTTGCTTCTCTTTACTGATTTAACATCATAATATCCGTTACATCCCGACGAAGATTGTTGGATTCATCTACATTCACGCACACCAAGATTTATCGCTCTATTTTATCGTAGAAAATGGTGTGATTACTTTCCAAAATTTAATGTAATAAGTTACTTTGTATATTAACAACTTTTTGGCATATGTAGTCGAGTAGGTAACCAAAAGCGGGCTTCTACGTGAGTCTTATTGCTTAGTTTGAAAATAATAAAATTGTTAATCGGATTGCATTCTCGCATTATTTTTTGGTCGTAAATTTTTTTTTGTCACTGGGCTGTTTAATTTTAAAAATAAAAAGCTTATAAAGCAAATTCACAATATTATGGCAATGTACAATTTATTTTTATATACGTAGATGTATGTAAGCGAAAATAAATTTTTGGGGGTTAGGACGGTGGTTAAATGATATACATGTGTGATTGGCGCGTGTGTTGAGGTTTATTGTGACAAATGATAAAAACAATGAAGACAGACAGAAATGAATACAGTGAATGAAGATGTAAGAAATTATGAAATGAAATGAATTGGTGGTCTTGCTCGGCTAAGGCGAGCCGGCAAGACCACCATTGTGAAACGCTGAAACTCGAGAGACTGTCTGGCGGTGAATTGAGCCAGACTTGTGGCAGCAGCCGGCAGCGCTGTCGCTAGCGTCGATGCCGACTGAGATGGCGGTAGATTTGAATCATGGTCGCTACAAATTCATACCATCGTAATGAGTTATTTATGCGAATGGTTTTTTTTACAATCGAAAAGGATGAGTTTAGCAATTGATTTATGTATTTATTCCTACCTGTACTTATTTAATAAGTAACTATTTAATCATTAAGAAACTATTTAACGAAATAAGTAATTCCAGTGATAATCAATTTCTTAGGTCGGAATAGTTCTTTGAATTGTCGAATGGGAAGAGTCATGTTCCATTTCAATATTACTTACTCAAAATGGCCTATAATAATCAGTTGGCAGATTAGCTTGTCGGTATATATCATAGAATAAAAATATAGTACAGGTAAACATACTCTCATATCTATGATCTCCATGTAACGAAGAAAAAACGAGGGAAGTTAAACTAAACGTCAAAATTTAACCCTACAGTGCAGTGTTGTAAATTTGCATCATGTTGATTTTATTACAAAAACAATACTAATGTCTTTCTTGGTGAAAAAATATACATACAATTGTTTTGAATTAAACTTATTAGTTGTAGAAAATGAATAATAGATATGCAAAACGAAAATATCAATTATTTATTTTTAGAGTTAGTCATGTATTGGAATTCGTAAAGCGTTATAATCATAATTAATGGTTTCAGATTAAAAACAGTACAGCAAGCAGAATATAAAAAAATAAATATATAAAATACTTTAATTATTTACTCTTGTTTATATATAAATCATTAACTAAATAGCTTGAGCATAAACATTACGCATATCATAGTATAGTATCAAGCTTATTTTATGCAAAAATAACTGTTAAAGCATACAAAATATTTTTTAGTCTTTTTTTTAAAGAAATTTGTAATTTTTTTTTATTTAACAAAATGTCGCACTGAAGAGTTGATGTCTGTTTTCAGATTAAAAGCGGATATTATTTATTTGATTGTAATTGTGTCGTAACGAAGAAATAACGCGGGAAGTTAAAAGAAATATAGATTGCATTTCACTAAGAAAATTAACCGTAAAATTAAACCTCAAACCAAAGGCTTGTGGAGAAAATCTCATTGTGTGGGGGCTCGGGAAGTCAAAGAGAGGGGCCACGGAGGGCCTCCCTGGTGATTACAATTGTGAAAGTCATAAACCCCACAAGAGTTAACTACACATGAGCCATTTTCGTCATTCGATACCGCGATACTTTTTCGCAATATGACGCATATTAATGTATTGATCGCTCGTGTAAAGGCTTTGTCAAAAGATGGAGGTACTGTATATACGTAATAAAGAATATATAAAGTACTTAAATAATACAATATTGTTTCGATTTCACAATGGTATGGCGTTCGTTTAAAAAGTAAGTACCTACCTACCTATCTTTTTTCATGCTTGTCCTATATACATATTATTGTATTATATTTGGCCCCGTTGGCCTTGGAGTAATGAAAGCTATTAGTTCTCTTTTCTCTTATCACCGATGCCGATATATTTTTGAAACTAGTAAGCGATATGCCATTGGCGAATGCGGATGACAAATTTCAACGAGAATATTATACCATAAATAATAATAGTTTGCGTCTGAAAGCTTACTAGAAATAATTTCTTATTGCGCCACAAGATGTCACCGTAGGTAATTTCCACGGACAGTTTTCTCTAAATCTGCTTTGTGTGAATGCGACATGACATTTTTCTTTCTCTTTTTAACAAAATAATGAATATAAAGAAGTATTCTGGTAGTTCAATTCTCAGTTTAAAATAAACTCAAAGAGAATCAGAAAACTTGTAGTGAAATAGCTTTTGACGTATATTTAAACGTATCTACTTATTAAATATTGAGTCTTGTGATTTATGTTTTTTTTGCCACTTTAATAGCTACTGAAAATAAAACCGTATAAATTGTTACTGCTACTGATTAGTTGATTCAAATTCATAATCTTACATCTATATAATTAAAATAGCAATTAGGATTATACAACAAGCAATAGAAATCTGGCGATTAGCAACAAGCAACCAGCGACAAACAACTGGCGATAGTCAAAGCAATTACCATCGGGCAATATTTATAAATGATGTCATGAAACTGCGTTAAAAAGTGCGTAATATTTAAATAATAACATAAATATACACCGTTTTAAATTTCTACAAAACAAAAGAACTCCATCTGTACTTAAATAAAATTCGGAAGACGTTTAACCCTTTCCTAGCCATGCAGTAACACAAATATACTGATAGGCCTTACTTTTTGTAATATTTACATAAATACACATAATATAAAATT
Organism: Eubasilissa splendida; assembly: GCA_031772225.1. NCBI lineage: Eukaryota > Metazoa > Arthropoda > Insecta > Trichoptera > Phryganeidae > Eubasilissa > Eubasilissa splendida. The sequence goes on along the minus strand of CM062848.1, from coordinate 34,224,297 downwards.
TATATTTATAGTAAATATATGACATTAACTATTTTAAAGTCACTAGTAAAAAAATATATTCAAATTTAATAAAATGATTAAAAAACTCTAATTTCTTACTATAACACAAGTTGACAGCGTGGTTGCGTACGGGTACTTTAGATCAGTGGTACCCAACCCCTGGGCCGCGCCGCCTGCTTCATTCTCGAATAATTTCAAAAAATCGTCAATTATATAGTTTAACCAATGTGACTCCCCCCCCAATGTAACCCCCCCTACCCTCAGTGGGCCGCGGTGAAATTATCAAACGCTGACCGGTCCGCGGCGACAAAAAGGTTGGGGACCACTGCTTTAGATCACGGTATGATAAAGGTTAAAAATATCAAAACAAAATTCAATGATTACTATTGTATATAAGCATGGCGGGGTGACCAAAAAAAAGCACGTTCTATGGAGGGGTAGTATGGTACGGCAACCTTATGTATGGGGTAGTATGTCTTGGACATGTAACGTGTTTTTAAAAAATAATTTCTACTTTTAACCGCAGCATCGGATGGCGCGACATGGGTGTGTGCGGTGGGGTTAAGTATTTTTAACGAGTTACAAAAAGTAATACATGTCAAATCCCATTATAACGAATGTCAAACTAACGAAATTTTCAGAATAACGAATTTTTTGATTAAATTTTCATACTAAATTTATTAAACAAAATAACGAATAGAAATTTTAGTGTAACGAATTTCTTAGCCAAAATTTATGTCAATTTGATGGTATCGTGGTTAGATCAAAACAGTGTTTATGTGGAGCGCATAGACGTACCTACTAACACATCGGTCGATCTTTCAAGTACTTCTCAAACGTTTTTTTTCAATCGTGTGACAATAGCGAAAAATGACGTCAGAATGAAAAATTAACCAAACTAGAAAAGATAGACTCGGGAATGAAAAAAGGTGACGTTGTCGAGGAATTTAACATCGCACCATCTACATTATTGCCATTTTGAAGGACCGAAAAAAATTGAAGACGCGACAGACTGCTTGAAGACTACACAGCGTGACAAGCACTGTTTTAATGCTAACTAGCGCTACGTAGGAACAAATGATCACGTGATAGGTCTAGGCCATGTCTAGGTAACCAAATGGTGTCTGCGCGACGTATCCATTTCATTTCATGATGCCTTTGTTATTGTTTTACAGTATTTTTAAAATGTTTTTCATATACAGTACAGCAGGTATTCACTATAACGAAATAATTCTTTCGGTCCCCTGAATTTCGCTATAATGGAATAAAAACTTTTATAATCATTGTGATGCTTGTCAGTCATTGTGATGTCACGGCGTGCGTTTAAAAATATATATAATATTTTTTCCAGTAAAAACTACCAACTTGCAACCGAAAGTGCAATGTTTCTCAGATTTGATTTTGGATGAAACCCACAGAGGGCGCCAGAAATCTTCTCGAAAAAAAAATGTAACCTTCGATTGTCACTGAAAACAATCGCTAATAAATGAATAGTTAATAATTTTATTGTAAATAATTTTTTCTGTAATTTTGATGTGATTACCTACCACGCCTGTTAAATAAATTATATTATATATTATGATTAAAATGATTGCACAAGTATTTCAATAGCCATCCCACTTTTAAAGGAAACGGTTATGAAATTCTTCACAAGAGATAAAAAAAAAGAGTTCTGTCGTAATTGGAAAAATACGATCAGATAACAGTATCGAGTATTGTCAAACAATTTCTAGAAAAATAGGCAGATAACAGTATCGAGTATTGTCAAACAATTTCTAGAAAAATAGGCAGATAACAGTATCGAGTATTGTCAAACAATTTCTAGAAAAATAGGCAGATAAAAAGCCACACTTCCCGGGAGTGTTTACTTCTTGAGTATACTTTGTTATGTATTTTATTTGAGTCATTGGCGTAACATGTCGCATTTGGCTTACAGGGCGAGGGAAAGTTTGGACGCATCAATATATTCTTGTAAAATGAATACATGTTTTTAAATATACAAATTAATACCTGAAATATTTATTTAGAACATCTGTTGTTGATATGAATACAAATATAAGTTATACATACATATATATATATAATACAACAATAGAGTTGTGTACCTTCAAATAAAAAAGATCTTGAATTGTAGGGGTGGCTGTCGACATTTATATAAACAAAATCTATCATAATACAATGTAAAACAATATATTAAATAATATTTTTTTATAACATGGGAATAAGAAAGATGTCGATTACATAATTATTTAATTATTTTGAAGACACATTTATATTTGATGCTAATTTAATTGAATTTGGCAGTTAGTTATATAGTCTAGGAGCAATGTACGATGCATGTCTCTGTCCTATTCCTAATTTGGACATATGTAAAATGACATGTTTATTAGTTTCACTCCGAATCTGATAGTAATGGTAGATTTTTATTTTGCCCTCTTAAAGAAATTAATTTTTTTTTTAAACAAGTTAGGTAGCAAAGTCCTTAAAAACTTGTTTGGTTGGGTAATCTCTAGCCTTTTTAAAACATATTTTTATTATTATCTTTTGAGTTGTAATTATTGATTTGAGATGTATAGGACAATATAAAAATACAATTTATTATAGTTATTCATACTAATAATTATTAATAACTCATGCTTATGTAGTATTACGTAGTCTAGTATTTTTAGAGATTTCTGAAAGTTTCAAACAAAAGTAACAAATCAAAAAGTTGGTGTGTTGTGTTTTGATGACAGTCAAATTAATCCACGTAAATATCTACGAAAATATTTCAAGAAAATATATTGTAATTACCAAAAATCAATGTTGAGATTTATGTCCTATTGAGTGTATTATGTCAAAATGAGATGGGGATATAAGAAGATTATGTGTGAGCGTCCGGGTGCTCTCAATAAATTACACCTGGCGCTCATCTCTTCGTTTGACTTAATAACGTGAAGAGTGTGTGTGGGTATGTGCGTATGTTTCGTGACCATCATATATTGCCTCAATATTTGGTAAACTTTAAAGAATAGAGCTTATTACTTTCATGAAAATCTTAATTTCTTGTTTAAACAGGGCCTTTATACGGTTCGGTCTAGGTACGCCACTGTTGATAATCTACGAAACATTGAAAACGACCTAATAAACGGGTCGTTCCACACTTAGGAAACCTTCGGTCAACCTCCCAGCGGCCACTCCTGTATCAGCCGCTATCACATTAAGCCACTCCTCGATTATTTCATTAGTACCTATCCCCTTACCCCCTACACGTAGCGCTACCCCTAACGGAACCACCAGTCCTCAGTCAGACCTCCGATATTCTTCACCCGGACGAACAAAGGCTACAATACATGTACCTAGTATAACTTCTGCACGTGACAATTTATGATTATTTAATTGTGTGTTTTATAAAATGGGAAATAAAATTGTTACTTTTACCGAACAGCAGCTCGAAGATTATCAGGTGATTACTCTTTTACGTTTTTTTAAATTCCATTGACAAAATTGAGTTTGTGATAAAAAAAATTCACTCACACCTAGAAAAATCTTGTTGGATTATTATTATCAAAAGATAAATTATCGTGTGAATTAAAAAACGTGAGTTGAACACATTTGTGTAAGAATCAAATAATGTTTGATTTAATATTAAATGAATTATTTCACGCCCTCTAAGGATTGCACGTTTTTCACGAGAAAGGAAATATTAAGGTATGGAATTTTCTATTCGTCACTGAAATGCATAATTATTAACAATTAAAATATATATGTCGTGAATTAGTATTTGAGTATACTGTGCTTAGTTTTTGGTCCTCAATACTCACCAACGTTTCACGAATCTGTGTCTTGTGTCGAAAATCTGGATCATTCATTAGAGTAACATATATTTAATTTTTAAGGAGAACACATTATTATTGTGAAGTTGGAGTTTTTCAGAACATAGTTCTGATAGTTCCTGGTTCGAATCCTAGTGGCGTTAAAATATTTTTTGGATTAAATTGATTTTATCTATATATCTTTCTAATTAATATATTTAATTTGTATTAAAAATATCACATAATTATGTTCTGAAAAACTGCAACTTCACAATAATAATGTGTTCTCCTTAAGAATATATAAGTTGCATTGATGTTTCCAAATTTAATAAAATGGATTAATTAATTTAATTCTGGTGTCTCTTATATGGTTTTGTTTAAAGATATTTGAGATTCTCTATAATATGAACAGAATTGCTTTTAAGAATGGAATAACAGATGTATCAATTTGAAAGTGCAGCATATAGTTTCGAAAATTTGTCGTTAACTTACCTTGTTGACAAGATGTAATGGTCAGCGCTTTTCCCCGGATAGGAAAGGTTTTGTGGTTCGAATCCCAGTGGCAACAAAATATTTTTTTGATAAAATTAAATTTATCTGCCTATCTTTCTAATTGATACACTTAATTTATATTTGATTTATTTTAAATATATTAATTAGAAAGATATACATATAAAATCAATTTTATCGAAAAATATATGTAGATTTATTTCCTAGAGATGCTATTTTGGTCTCCAAATGCATTAAAAGTCCACCCGCATATCACGTAAAACCAAAATTATCTTTATTAGAGCAGTGTCGATATACGGAACGGAAAACTAAACTCTAAGCTATCGACTCTCTGAAATTATAGGTGTTCGAGTCCAAAATGCTGAGATAAATCTTGGTCCGAAATGCGAAATTAATATTTGGCATCACCGTTACAATCTCCAAGTTTATGAGTCTGACGTCGTTAATTTTATTAAAATGGGACGGGCTTCTGGCTCGGATGGAAGTGTCTTCAACATGAGCGTATCTAACATTTCATGAACCAGAGGGGAGACGGACTACTGGCAGACTGGGCTCCGTCAGCTAGATGGGATTCAAATGGACCGGCACGGCGAACTGAAGGTTAAAACAGAGGGATGGAAGGATTTATTTGAGGAAGTCAAAGTCCATCTCGGGCTGCATTCCTATGATATTGACAATGATGGCGACGTTACTGATGTAACATTAATAAATAATAATTATTTTTGTCATTTTTAAATATCATCGAATACCTAATTATCTTGACAAATTGAGATTAATATACCGTATGTATTTTCGCGCTAATTTGGTACAAAATAAAATTCAGCATTTGCGTTAGTTCAAAGTAAGTATAAAAAAATGTAAATAAAATTAGAACAGATTAAATTCTGAAAGTAATATAAAGTTTTTTTAATTATTCTGAAATTTAGAGATACGCTGTGTTGTCAGTTACTCGACGATATCATCTGTTAGAAAACGACTGCTAAGCATTGTACATTATAGTATAGCCGTATAACAAATTGTTATGACCGCCCCCAAATATTATCAATTCATTCAATGTTGTAACTTTTACTATTTGTTTATTGAATTTATTGGCTCAATTTGTTTTTTAAATCAAAATATCATCTTTACCCCTTGCAGTACCTACTGTTTTTACTGGTCTCCATTTTGTTTTGCATTCATTTTCGATAATCGTGGAGTGTGTGCGGGTCATATTTGTCCTTCATTTGTTCATGTTTTGTATATGAACTAGGAAAATAAATTATAAAATATAATTTAGCGTTGTTTTTACAAAATTTAATAATAGTTTTTAGTTAAGTTTTGGTTTGTTTTTAAGATAAATACTTAACGTTGCGATACTCAACTCGGGTAGAGTTCAAAAATAATAATTTTCTTAATGAGTAATTACTAAAATATGCAAGATTTCATCTTCTATCTGTGTTTATAGTATTTAAAAATCACAATTTAAAATTTAATAAAAACTCTACGAACTTATGCAACGACCCAGCTTGGATTTGCAAATGACGCAAGAGAACTTTGGCGCGTTGATTGATACTACACGTCCGCTCCAGGGAAGGTCCAGCGAAACGTAAAATAGAAAAACTTTTCTCATTTGAATTTGTCTTTAATGTACCTACCTGCGTAATACAATTTTTAGATAACGGAAAAACGTTTAATGATACTTTCGCATTCGTTCGAGTGGCCGAGTTGTGTTAGTGGAAAATGTACGGTTTCACAATAGTCGATAACAAGAGATGTCAAGAGTTAATAAAATTAAATTTAAGACCATCTGATGAAGTCAGATCATACACACGAGTACATGCAAATTTAACAAAATATTGTAGTATCCACGTACAAAAAAAAAATATATAGAATTTATTTAGTAATTTGATATTGTCAATGTATCTAAATAGTTAATAACTAATTTATAATAAAATATATTAATTAGAAAGATATACATATAAAATCAATTTTATGGAAAAATATTGTTGTTGCGTCACCGGGATTCGAACCTGGACAAATTTTCGAACTTATATGTTACCTTTTTAATATTAATACATTTAATCGTTCCATTATTTGAAAGAGCCGTCTACCTTATTTTTACGGAATCTCAAATACCTTTGAGTAATCTGATAGCAGACGCCAGAAATATCAATTCATTTTTAATACATTTTTAACACATTGATACAACTTTATTATTTAGGAGAACACATTATTATTGTGATGTTGTAATATCACAGACCGTCTGTTCTGAATAATTACAACTTCACAATGAGAATGTGTTTTCCTAAATAAATTTATAATACCCCTAGTATAGTAGCTAGCTAGCATAGGAACGGAATATTTCAAGAAATATTTTTTATTAAAAAAAAACCATAGTAAATAATTATGTACTTGCATACTATATAACTATCCAAATTTATTGATGGGAAAAGTGAGTATAACTTTATAGAAAAATTGAATAAAATAAAAATATAAATTTAAATAATTTTACTCGAGTATTTTCGTTGTATTTAAAAATAATTAAATGTTATAAAAACTTTCACTTTCCCGTCATTATTGACGGGTTACATCGAGTTAACTAATAAACAGCAATACATTTTTTATGCCATTCAATCTCTGAGGAAATGCTGTCTTAGTTGGTTTTTCGTATTATTTTTATTATATTTTGAGATGTGCATTCAATTTCTTGACTTATTATATGGCTGTCATTATCGAGCATCTTGGATTTGGTGTGGATTAGGATGGTCTAGAAGGGGTGAAGGGTGAGAAGTTGGAAACGATGTTTATGTTTACGTTCCTTTCAAGTCATTTATTAATCTCTATTAATTCAGTCTTTTTACTAATAATTTATCCATTAAAAAAGGTAATTGTATATTTTTTAAAAATAAAAATATTTGATAATGAAAATAAATGAAATAAATCAATTAGATCGATTCATAGACAAAATCTATTAATCGAAAAAATTTAGTCACCACCGGGACGTCGAATCCGGAACACTCGTATTGCCGGTAGACTGTTATCAAAATCCATAAATATTATTGAGTATTGTTTGCGTTATAAAATGTTACGTTCAACGATAACTAATGAGTGACACAACGTTTTGGGAATCAGAATGAAAGAATAATTCATATTATTTACGTGGATTATTCGGGGTTGCGAATCGAGTTAATCGAATTGAATTCAACTTTATAATTAAATAATAATTTAATTCAATTTTAAAATGTAAATTTACGAAAGAGTTGAATTTTATTTTATTTAGGAGAACACATTCTTATTGTGAAGTTGTAATTATTCAGAACATAGGTCTGTGATATTTTAAATATGAATTAAATATATTAATTATAAAGATATACATATAAAATCAATTTTATCGAAAAATATTGTTGGTGCGCCACCGGGATTCGAACCTGGATCTCTTTCCTAACCGGGGAAGGTGCTTTATCCAACTAAGCTACAGCGACATTATTTTTAGCGACAATTTTCGACCCTATATGTTACCTTTTTGATATTAATACATTTAATCGTTCCATCATTTGACAGAGCCATCTAATGATACCACTCACCTAGTGATCCAGTGGTCGGGTGTTCGAGCCTCATTCTAGGAGACCAGCAAGTTAGTCCTATTTTCATAGCACAAGCATCTAGCTTAGAAAATAGTAAGTTTATTATTGATATCTATTAAAATTTACAAAAAAAGGAAAAAAAAATGTATCCGGCTTACATGGTCATGCCAAGTCCTGTATTTTTGGTGTCATCAACATTCGTGTTGAATATCTTTCTTACCGAGACTCTCATTCATCGGTTCAACATGACTAAACTACCTAAGCTATCCTTAATTTTGTTCTGTAATACTAGGACCAGCTTTATATTCTTTTCGAATTCGTTCATTTTTTACTCCACCTTAAATGGATTTACGATGGAATAAAATTATGGATTTAAAACGACCTATACTATACTAAAATCAATATTGTTGAAAACTACATATATACTTGAAACCTGTAACGTTGAAAACTCCCTACACTATTGAAAACTACCTATACGGTTGAAAACTAATTATTATTTTGAAACTCGTATTGTTAAAAACTACCCATATTGTTGAAAACTATCTACACGGTTGAAAACTACCTATACTGTTGAAAACAACCTGCTGCACCAACTAGTTAATTATTACTCAATTTACAAATGAATCGTCTAATAAGTAATCCAGATTTGTTATCTCTGTAACGTAAACTTTGAAGGTTATATCTATACCACAAAAAATTGAGGAATTATTTTCTGAGCGAGCTTCGGGTACATTCTACGACGTAAAATTACCGATCGTTAATATTTTTCATGATATTGTCTTCAAAAATGAAGCTTCTAAACCATTTTTCTTCAATTTGAAAGCTTTATTCAAATGATTTATTGCGTAATTAGAAATTTTTACCAATCCTCACAAGACAAGAATTTCATAAAATATACAAGAATTTGATTCATTTCGTCGCTGTTTGTACAAAGGTAAAATAAGCTAGTATTTCATTTTATGGGAATTAAGATCTTTTGTCATGAGATACAAAATTCTTAGAATGTTGATAGAATACAATTTTAATGATTTTTTAATTACCTACGTAACGATTATGTATCGGTAGCTATGTTTGTGTACGTTGAAAGTGTGTAATTAATGTACGTTTTTGTTTTCGGCAAACATACTGAAAGACAAAAGCTTATTCAGTTGGCGCTATGGACTATTAAGGTCCATCGCATCTTCACCATTCTTGGTAGTTAGACATGCTTTTCCATTGGTAATTCCTTCATGTTTAAGAATATTTGATGAAACGTGTAAAGCTTGTAGGGTCCACAAGAGGTTCCGCGCCGTGAATCCAGACAAGGTCCCCAAAAGCATGACAGAGGACCAGGCCTCCAGAATTCAAGTGCCAGTGGAGTGTATTGAAAAACTGCCTGAATTGAAGGTAACAAATATCACATATTTAATAATTGATTACATCAAAAATTTAGTTCTATTTTAATAGCACAAGCGTTTAGCTTAGTTTAGAAATAGTAAGAATATTGATGTGACATGTATTCCATGCACGCATATCTATTTAAAAAAATAAAATTATATGATTATACAAGTTAAGTTATTGGCTTATCATATATTCGCATTAAGGGTTGCCTTTATTGTTTTTGCGAAGTTTGGATTGCTCATGTTAACGCTTTGACTTGGTAAAGTTGAACTAAGAATAAGGCAGCTCAATTTTTAGAAATTTTTCGGGGTTCGTGTACATGGATGAGACATTAAGATTCGCGAAATGGGAGCACATAATTGAACGCGGAGCGAACAGTCATTCGTTATCTATTGAATTTTGTGTGCAAATCAGAATGACCGATTGATGCATACCGAACTTTTCTGTCAAATCTCCGATTCGCTGTCTCATTCGTGTACACGCAAACTTATATCTGTGTTTCGTTTTTATGAAAATATTTAATCTTCAGATGATATATATGTATATATATATCAGTAAGGTCTAAGGATCAAAGTCCATGGATCACTTTCACTTGTTTAGATCGGAATCTTTTGGATCTCAGTACGTGTACCATAAAAAGAGACCCCCGCCTCGTGAAATTCAAAGCATGAGACTCATCGAGCATTTTAAATATAATTAATTAAGATTTTGTATCCTGAGGGTTGCTTGTGTGATGAGTAGTAAATTTTTACTATGATAATATTTTACTATGGTAACTTTTTACTAACGCCCGTTGTTAAAACCGTTTACAGTTGGGTTGTTCAAACGTCAAATTTACTATTGTCAAAGCATATATGATATGTCTATAGACGCGACAAACAATCATGGAATATGCTTTATCTATGAAATTTTTTTAGACTATGTGCTAATGTATATTTAACAATGAGATCATCATCGGATGAACTTTCATCACTAAAATAGCGGGATATTGAATGATTAATTGTCGTATACTGCAATTTTTAAAGTGTCAATGTGTCAGATGACTTAGCTGTGAAGAGTCCGCAAATATATAAATATCAATTCTCGTTGTTACTAATTTTTAAAAAATTTTTTAGTACCAACTCAAATCATTACTTAATACAAATTTACTCGAATAATTTTTAGGAAAAAATTTTAGAATGGTAAATTTGTTTTAAGTAATGATTTGAGTTAGGTACTAAAATTTTTTTTTTTTTTTAAATAGATTTTTTAAAAATAGATTCTGCCAAAGAAACAATAATTTATGTTTAGTTAGTTATGACATCCTGAAGAAGAAAATGGTATTTTTCGAAACCGGTAGTTTGTATTTAAACTCAATTTAGTGGTTAATACAACAAAGATAATAAATAAAAATATATTTAAATAAATCAAATCCCGAAGAAGAAATGTTCCGGGTTCGTATACCGGTTGTGAACCGAATATTTTTTCAATTGATAGATTTTTTCTGCATGTCTTTCAAGTTGATCAATTAAATTTCTTTTACAAATACTTTATATATTATATTATATATTGTATGATGGTCAAGCCGACACCTTTTTTCCATTCTTGGATTGATTTACGACTCAAATGGTAACTAAAATTACCTCTGAATAACCTGAATATTTATTATTTAATTTTATTTCAAAATTTAAATGAATCAACAAACCTTTAGAATTTTTAATTTTCAATAGAATACAAAATAACGAACAGGAGCTGTATTTGAAATTAAAAAGGTTTGCTTTGGTCTATTTATTTTGCACTGCTGATTTTAGATTTATTTATTTTTAACGTATACAAGAGTAAATACTGCTCACTTAGATATGGACCTTGATCTGGTGAGGTGGGCTGTTATTTAAATATTTTTTTAAATGCTAAATATATTTATTTTAAATGCTAAAAACCATGGATAAGGTAGTCATTCACAGCTTTCACTACAATGTTATGTATTTCAGGAGAACCCGTTTAGGCGGCGCATATGTGAGGTGTTCTCCAGAGACGGCAGCGGAAACATGACCTTCGAAGACTTTCTGGATCTCATGTCCATCTTCAGCGAGCAGGCCCCCAGGGACCTCAAGGTGTACTACGCCTTCAGGATCTACGATTTCGACGGAGACAGGTTTATCAGCACTGCCGACCTGGGGGTGGCGGTGAGGCTCCTGACGCGCAGTGAGCTGGCAGCTGAGGAGTTGCTGCAGATTGCGGAGAAGGTGAGAGAAAATTTATTCACTGACAACTAATTAATTACTTGCATCCCCAATAGTCTGTGTCAACGGATGAGATTACAATATCGCATAAAGGATAGCACAGGACAGCTGAGCGCTGAGCTGTTTTATTGCTGCAACAATACATATCTCTCTTCAGTATTCCTACAACTAGAACCAATTCTGGATTACGCTCTTTTATAGTAAGAATGTGCCGAGTTTACAATGATTTATTAACAGGCATTGATTTATTTTCTGTTTCATTACCGATATTCAAAAACCAAATTAACAATATTCTTCGATGCAACATGTAAATGATTTTTTCTTATTTTTGATTTCACGTTCATAAATTTTTTTACAGAGTATAGTACTATTCTTTTTTTTTCGTGTTATTTTCTTGTCCATGTGGGTCCAGAATATAAGTTATTCGTCACTATTTACTTTTTCTATGTCCAATGCCAACAATATACTAACCATATCTGTATATGTCTAATAAAAAAGTAAATACCGTCATTTACCGACATAACTCTGAAATGAGAGATAAGTCTCATCCATGGACACACCACCATAAGACGGAATTGCTAGGCGTTGAATTTAAATTAGAATATATTATTTATAACTTCACTATATAATGTTATAGTAGGTAAATGTATAGGAAATGACTAATCTCTAGTAGGGGCTCTAACCGGGACCCCTAGAGTTTTAGTGTTTTCATTTATTTATATAATCTTTTAAAGTAGTTTCGTTGACTTATTATCATTTTTTTATATTTTGTTCTTTATTTTGAATATTTTCTTACTACCTGCATATTTTATTTTGTCTTATTTTGTTGTTTCTTTACTTTTGTCTTGTCATTGGAATGAGAACTGCCGGCAGTGGTGCTTCGAAGACTGGTCAGATCGTTTTTATTTTGTTTTATAGTTTTTTATTTCCTTCTCCCCCTCGGCTCCCTGACCAAAGTAACATACTGGCACTCTGTTGACAATGTATAATCCTTTGCAATATTATATTATTATGTAGTTTACTTTGGATGTTATTTTCTCCTCTTATGTTTATTTCTGAAATATTTATACAATGTTACTTTCCATTTATTTGTTTATTTTCTTTCATGAATGTAATTGTAAATCTTAATAAATAAGGGATGCGGAATGTAAGGGTTTTTGAGATGGTAGCTGGTCGGCTCCGTCTCGTCACATTGTGCGAGACGAAGTTGCTCTGCTGCTCATTAGCATTTAAAAAATGCCAAGTGGTGGGTTCACCCTTATGTAACACCGGTACAGTTCATACTGTCCGAATGATCGCATAGACAAAATTGGTAATTGCATTAGAAAATTTGATAATAAAAAAAATATTACGTTACCAAGATATAGATGTCTCACAGAGACGAAGCTATTATTTTTACATGGGAAGTATGGAAGTCTTGGGCATTACAAGGCTTACGACCTGTCATCGGCTGGCTTAAGTGATCACTTTACACAATGTAACGTTCACCTATTTACCTATGCTACCACATCTATCAAATTCTTGGAAGTTGTAGATATATTTTATCACGTTGGAACATTTCAATTATTTTTACCAACTATGCTGTCGCCATCTATGGATTTTTTGAAAAATTGTTATTCATTCTCATGTTATAGTATAGATATCGCTAAAGTATGGGGCTATACTCTTTATGTGTATATATGAAATTCATTTGAATTATTAACATATACTGGAATACGTATGAAAAGGTAGTATTTTTTAGCTTTTTAACTTAATATTTAGACCAGTATATAGACCAGTCGATGACAGGTCGTAAGCCCTGTAATGCCTAAGACTTCCATACTTTCCGTGTTAAAATAATAGCTTCGTCTCTGTGAGACATCTATATCTTGATGACAATCCACCAGGGGATAAAATCCCAGTAATTAGTTCCTACAAAGATTTGGACATACTCAAAATATAATACGTTACGTTTTAATAATTGTTTTGAATTAATTTTAATTAGTGTGATAATACGATAAATATTTAAAATTAATTTGTAATGAAATCATATTATCACTTTTGATGTTATAATTTTTCAGAACATAGTTCAGTGATAATTCACCGGGTCAACGCCGGGATTCGAACACGGAACTTTCTATTGCCGGTAGAGAGTTTTAATCGATTAAGCTACGATGACTTATACAAAATTCGCAAAATTTTCTCAATAGAATGTTCCGGGTTCGTGTCGATTTAATTAAATTTATTATTAAGTTTATTGTGTCCTTTCTCCTCATATTTAGATACTGTCTTCATCAGTATCGGTCATTTATCATCCATTACTGGTTGAAGGCCTCCCACTTTTCTCTATCCACACCAAGTCACCACATTCCGCAGAATAAATCTTTTATCTTCAATCCTAGTTTGTCATTGACTTCTGGATTCTGTTTAGAAAGTTGTCTGGATCATTCGAGAAGATGACAATATTATTAGCAAAACGTAAATGTCTTAAATACTCACCATTTATGCAAATGCCTTTCTTCTCCCAGTCTAGTTGCCTGAATATATTTTTATCTTATTTATTTATTTATTAACGCCCTTATGGGCTTTTACAAAGTACAAAAATACAAAAACATGAGCAGCTACACAAGTAGCATGGAATATATATATATATATAAATTGATAAAATGTACGTATATAGCTTTAAAAAAATAATTTAAAAGAAAGCAAAACAAACAATAAAATTTCAAGTTTGACTCAGAATGGCCGAGTATCAAAATCAATTGTATCTTTGACATAAAAACATCACATTTGTATTTAAACTTTGAATATCGGAATATATCTGCGATGACCAAAATTGTTCCTAAGCCTAGAGAGTAGCTGTAAATAATTTGGGTGAGATTATGTCACCTTGTTGGACACCTTTCTTTACTTTATTTTACTTGACTTTATTTTACTTTCCATTACTTTACTTTACTTTATTTTACTCTATTATACTTTACTACGTTACTTTAATACTTATAATACATATATTTTTTGAAAAACATTTTTCTCAAGTTGGCTCAGCCGTATCAATAGCTAGTCTTTTGTATATTTTACTTGACTGAATATACTCTATAAGATCTTTATAGCTTTGTCAGTTTTCGGTATAAAAAATATGTTAAAATGAAACAAGAGAGCTATCCACTTCAGGTGATATGAATGATATTAGCAAATTAATTATTTTCTTAATTACGTACCATCTACAAAGACGGTATTTCATTATGAGTTTTCAAAGAAATATAATTGTCTCAGGTAGTGGAGGAGGCGGATGTGGACGGCGACGGGAAGCTGTCCTACACAGAGTTCGAGGCGGTGATCACGAGGGCGCCGGACTTCCTGTCCACCTTCCACATGAGGATATAATCAAACAACGCCAGCTCATATTGAATCCACTTTATTGCCATTCAAACTTACCCATTAAATGATCTATATTAGAATACATTAATCTAACAACAATTCATAAAATAAATATCATTTCATATAGGAGAATAAACATTTACTGAAACACACACATTGGTTTTAATTGAATCGTTAGCGAGTACATAACCTGAATGGGGCAGTCGTCGTGCAGCGCAGGCGGCCCCCGGAGCCCCGCGCCCCAGGGCCCCTCGCGGCCCTGGCCCGCCCGCCCCTGCGACACTCGACTATAGAAAAAGGACAGTAGAAGAAAATAGCGACTCAGGCTGGAGACTCGCCTCAACCTTAATTTATTAGATATTCGGATTTTCAACATATTTACAGTTTCTCTTAGACGTATAGGCACTAGGAAATTAGAATCACAGATCGATCGCGGGGAAGGGGAACTCAGTAGAGGTAGTGGGAGGAGGGGGCGGCGCGCTCCACGCGGGGGCGAGCGCGGGTGTAGCGGGGGTTGAAGGGGCCCAGCGCCGCCTCGTTGGTGCTGCTGGGCGGCTGTTCGTCCTGCAGCTTCAGGTGGAACAGGAAGCGGCGCGCGGCGGCCGGGCGCGGGCATGGCAGACAGCCGCCGCGGCTCAGCGTCTGGTGGTTCAGGGTCCAGTACACGGCGGGGTTGATGGCCGAGTGCGCGTGGCCTAGCAGCAGGCTGAGGCGCAGCAGGCGCGGGTGCCCCGGCCCGTCCGCCAGCAGCGCGTGCAGGCAGCACGCGGCGTGCGGCAGCCAGCACGCGGCGAACGCGGCCGCCACGGACACCAGCACGTTGGCCAGCCGGCGGCGCGACTGCAGGGTCGAGGTCTGCGGCTGCGGGGCCAGCAGCGAGGGCTCGGCGGGGCCCCGGGGGTCCTTTTGGCGGCGCAGCTCTCCGCCGCGCACGGGCCCCCCGCTGGGCCGGCCGCGCCGTTTCCTGCGCTCGGCACGCTCCTCCTCGCAGCCGTAGGTCACGGCCTGCGTCTGCGCGGCCGCGGCCATCCCGGCCACGATGATGACGTGCGTGGGGCGGCGCATGAGCGGCACGGGCAGCGGCAGCTCCCCGTGGGCGGCGCGGGCCGTGAGCGAGAGCGCGCACAGCTTGGAGCGCACGCCCAGGTGGCACGCGAACACCGCGCCGGAGGGCAGGCAGTAGGCTAGTAAGACTCGGGCGGCCTGCAGGGCGGGGGCGGCCAGGCCGGGGGCCGCGAGCGGGCCGGCCAGGGCGGGCGCCGCGAGCAGCCCGGCCGCCGCCCACACCAGCAGCGCCACCAGCGAGGGGCAGCGCTGCAGCTCGGACAGGCAGCGCGGGTGCTGGACGGTGATATACCGATCCACGGAGAGCATCATCAAAGAGAGAGTGCTCGCTGATACTGGGAATATCTGAAATTTTAAATATAATTAACTCTTTGAATTTTTTTTTTTGTTTATTGCAACTCCGTTAGTCTGTCCATGTAAGTGTGACTCAATCATTTTGTATCTCGTCCACTGCACCTCTCTTGGGAATGTTTTTGATGAATTGATCCCTGAGTGTCTGCCTTGAACAACTGCACCTTAATTTTCCATCTGCATGTAATACTATATTTTTTATGGATTTATGTAATATGAATTTTTATGAATAAAGACAGCACTCAAGGACGCAGGAAGGTTAAAAAACAATTTATTGCTAATAAATATTGTTAAAAAGTAATTGAATTAAAGTCGCGTATTTTTTATTAGCTTTGATGAGTGGGATCGACAAGGACGTTCTTTAATTACAACTATCCAGCTGTTCTTTATTACAAGTCTTTGAAATTTACAAACCTGGATGATAATGTCTATATTCTAGAAAGTACGAAGGCGAGTCAAAAATTATCTACACTTTCAAGGTTGTCATACTACCTTCTACGCTTAGAGTTGGTATGACTGATTGGTATGTTGGTATTAGTATGTACCAAGGAGGACAACGAGCAGTGATCCGATTTCTCTGGTCGGAGGGTGTGAAAGGGTCTGAAATTCATCGTAGTGTTTTATCACAATACGGGGACAGTGCTTTATCACGCTACGGGTTGTGTAATCTCTGCTTTTGCAGACGGCTGCAGCTACGAAAATATAAACGCCAAATGAAACGAAGTCCTAACGCGGGATGTATTTTAAGAGGAAATGCATCTTGTGTTTAATAACATAAAGGTCAACTTCGAAAACAACATTAAATACCTAAGTGCAACACTAGATCCAGATTGTTCTTTTTTTGTGCACACCGAATTGGTATGCGAAAAATCAGCGGGACATTTCGGCCGGATGCGAGGACGAACGGCTGTCGAATGGGGTATCAAAACAACTGATATGAGATTAATATACTAACTGTATTTATAGCCAAAGTCACGCATGCGGCCAAGATCTGGGTCCATACGATGAAAGTCGGTGTGACAGTATCCACTGTATCGCTACCTGTTATGACAGGCGTCTTACTGGCGGATTTAGAAACCCTAGAGACATGGGTGAGGCGTAACCTTAGGAACGGGGTGGTTACCGAATACTTAGGCCAAATTTTCCATCCGAATAAAGAGCACGTACGTTAGAGAGATGGCAGGAACGATGGGACACAGCAACGCAGGGCAGACGGACATACTCCTTTTTGCCCCGTGTAGCTGTGTATGGGGACCTCTGGATATGAACCAGACTGAGTGGCAGATGACAACGGGGCACGGACAATTCAAGGTAAAGCTTTTTGACTGAAGACTTGAACATATTGTGGAATTGTGTGATGATGAGTGATTCACGAGACAAAATGCTCGGAGGACTGTTTGGTTTACAGGGTTGACCGCCAGTGAATGCTGACCTAATTAAGAATGCTCAGAATCTGAAACTGCTCAAGGACTTTATCTCTACTTGGAAAGCGAGATGGGGAGAATATGCACATTTCCTAACCTAACCTAATTCAGATTGCTTTCAAGACATCTTAGATATTTAATTTTACTTTAATTGTCTTATATGACGGGGTTCTAGTGTGTCCGTCTGAAGACCTTAGACGTGAAGTAATTGCGTTTGACTTGTACCGTGCTTGGCGAGACTCAGTCGTTATCGTGTTACGTCGAGAGGTTTTGTAATAATCTCGTCCCTCGGAGGCTATCTTGAGCCAATCCTTGGAAGAAAAATCGGATAAAATTTTTACCTACTCGTCTAGTGTTGTATTCAAAAGTTCAGACAAGAAAGGACAATGGTTAAGCAAACCCATCAACGTCAGCAGCGACGCCAGAACATGTGGCTCAAGTTCGACGTGAAATTATGCGCAATCCGCGTAAATCGATAAGGAAGATTGCAGCCTGTACTGGAATAAAAAATCAACAGTGCACGTTATTTTGAAAAAGAAACTACAGTTTAACTCATACAAACTGCAAATCGTTCAGTTACTCAACCAAAATGACCCAAGGGAATGCCGTCAAAAATGTTTGCATTGTCCAAAAACGACAGTGCAGTGTGCAATTTTTGCCCGAGGGATAATATAGTCCCTTATTTTTTTAACCAGCGAGAGACAGTCACTGCTGACGTGTATTACCGTATGATCGACGAGTTTTTGGTAACGCAACTGCAACTGTTTCCCGGGCTCAACAATATAACACAATTTCAATAAGACGGGGCCACTCCACACACAGCTAGAGTTTCAATAGAGAAGCTGAGGGGAATTTTTCCCAATAAATTAATCAGCAAGTACGGAGACACCGGACCTTACAACGTGCGACTTTTTTTATGGGGATACCTTAAGTCGAGAGTTTACAGCAACAATCGTCGAACAATTTAGGCCTTACGTTCGCAAATTTAAGAGTCCGATTGCAAGAGTGTCTTGAGAGAAATGGACGGCATTTAGACGATATTGTTTATAAAACGTAAAATCCGCATCGTTAAACTCCATTTTGTATAAATAAAATATGAGAATAACATTGTAGTTTTTATATTTATTAAATATTAAACTTGACAATTTTCAGCTGAACACCCTTTATTTACGTTTATTGTTCTCTATTCAGCTTCTGTATTTGGAATGAAATCAAATAAATTTCACATCTACTGTCTAACTTTAAATTGATTTAACGTTTATTGTATTTATGTATATTATACCCATTGTATTTAACTCGTGTAACTATACTAAGTATAACTTTTAACCAGAACACATATATACTGTACTTTATATTGTTTTCAAATATTAATGATTTATCTTTAATATTTCATTGGTTATCTCATTTTCTATTGTACACCAATTTATTAAATGTAATAAAGACAGCAGTTGGTGACTGGATGGAAATGATTTAGAAATTTTTCGTGATTCATTCAGACATTATTTGTTATCTGAGTACCTTGCCTCACATGCTCTTAGTGATTTAATTATTATTCTAAATCGCGTTAAATTTCAGCATGCTGAGTGGAACCGATAAGAAAGTTCAAACTTCTTAAACGGTCTCCGGGAAAGAGTGGGTGCTTTATCGCGTAAAAGTGTATTTTTGTGGATCGAGAAGTTTAAAAGTGGCACAAAGAGGGAGCAGGACGTCTGCCAACCTCCACCTCGGATGGCAAGATTCAGCAAGCTCTTCTTCGAACATCAGTCATGTTTCTGTTCATCAAATCATCCACGACGAGCTTGGCGAATCAAAAATTGTAGATAATTTTTGACTTGCCCTCGTATTACAGAAATTAAAGGTTTGACGCTGACCTCGGCGCAGATGAAGGCGGCGCAGGGGAGCGTGTCGCAGGGCGGCTCCGCCCCGGCTAGCGGGGCCAGCGGGGTGGTGTTGGCGGGCGAGCCCAGCTCGGAGGCGCGCAGCACGGCCAGGGGCGCGCTGCACGCGCACACCAGCAGGTCGGCCACGCACACGCTCACCAGCAGGGGCGTGCGGACTCGGGCGCCGTGGGCAGAAGCGAGCGCGACCAGCAGACCACCGTTACCTTGCACATAAAACATTGTATCTGTAGCTTTATTATATTTCTCATCTATCTTATCTATTCTCTCAGGGATCATGTTTCAACTATTTTAGATAAAGGATTTAACATTTAGGTTAGTTTGACTCCTCGTTCTTCCTGTATGTATTACATTTCTTTTAGTTGCTACACTGCAGATCCCGATCTAGCTCGCCATAGCATTTCATCATTATATTCAGTATCAATCGTTAGAAATCATAGGTCAAAAATTTAATTAACCTGATATAATGGGTGTAACACGTGTCATGCACAATATTTTAGAAGTACATACGTATTAAAAATATGAGCCGAAAATGTTCAAGGTACGTTTGCTTAATTTCAATTATGTCAGAGAAAGTTATAGATATGCGATTGTTTCAATTAATTAAAATATTTTAACGATTCCAAATTATATATTGAATACAAAAAATAAAAAGTCGTCGACCTTTGAGCAGTCAGCCTTTTTTTGTTATATGATTTAGGGTCTGAAGCAAAGTTATAGAATACAAATATTTATTTCAAAGTACGTAGAATTAATGCTCAACATGATTTTGTATAAACCTCATACAATAAGATTTTTGGTGACGATACAGAATTTGTACATACTTCTTGAACATTTTAGATTCGCAATTTAGTCAGGTATTTTTTCACCAATGAAATAATCAATTATATTATTTTTATGTCATACGTAAGAAAATTTGATGGAATCCTTGAAGTATTTGAATTAGGTGGCGTGACCGTTTTATTCTGAAGGTATTCAAATAGAAAACAAGCACAAATTGTCACAAATTTGAAAATTGAAGTACGGCTGCTCCTAAATTATGTCCTGTGACGAGTTTTAAGCATCGGTAGCATATATGCCGTGATTGGATTACTCACCGATGACTCCAACGAAGATAATGATGGTGTAGAGGATCACGATGGGCACCAGCTCCTCCGTGGAGAGCGGCGGCGGCGGCGCGGGGGGGAAGTGCGGCGTGTAGTTCCCGAAGAAGGGGAGCCCTTCACTGTCCGGCAAGGGGAGCTCCATGCTGGGTGCTGCGGCGACGGGGGCCCGGCCAGCGGGGGCGCATCGCGCAACTCCACACACTGGGCTCTGGAACAAAACAAGAGATTGGCGTATATTTTAGATGTGTACTGTACTACACACATGTTAAGTTATAGAATAGAAGTAGAATATCTTACATATAAAATTCATTCATTCACCGGTCATACAAATACCACAAAGGGTTCTTCTTACGAACCACCACAATCTCAATTTTGGTCAATCATTCTACCTATAAACACATCTTGCTCTCCCTTTACCGCAACAATAATTGCAACCTCCCCTCTCTTTCTCCCTCTTTTCTCTTTTCATTTATTTTCTACATAAAACACACCTATGTATCTAAATATTTTTGTGGATTTTCATTATTAGTATCATATGTTAAATAGTTATTATGTTTGTTACAATAGTTTACACTGTCAAAATTCCTTAATAAAATAAATATTTTTGAATTATACTTACTTTCAAATAATGAAACGATTAAATATATTAATATCAAAAAGGTAACATATAGGTTCGAAAATTTGTCGTTAAAAGTATCGTCGCTGTAGCATAGTTGGATAATGCACCTTCCCCGGTTTGGAAAGAGATCCAGGTTCGAATCCCGGTGGCGCAACAACAATATATTTTGATAAAATTGATTTTATATGTATATCTTTCTAATGAATATATTCAATTCATATTTAAAATATCACAGACCTATGTTCTGAATAATTACAACTTCACAATAAGAATGTGTTCTCCTAATAATTATTTTTCATCATTCCACTTAAAGATATTCTTGAAAATGTTTCCAATAAATAGTTACTGAACGAACGTGAACATTACGGATATATATTTGACAGATTTGACAGACTATCGACAAATTACATCCGCATAAAATGTCTGCTGTGACGCGAGATGACATGTGGTCAATATCTAGTCGGAAAAATTAATATGATTTTGCTACTATATGTTTTTTTTACGTGTAATAAAGACAATGTATGCTTCATATATTTCAAATTAAATATATATTTGCGTACTGTTATTGAGTGTGTAAAAGATAAAACATTTAAGTAATCAGACATTACAAACACGTTTGGCATATTCGTTAATTTGGTATATTTTCTTACTGTAAATGGACCCACACACGTAGAATAGAGGATGCAACCAATCACAATCATATTATTCGATATTATCTTATCTCTTTCACCCACTCCCACCACGACTGCGGCCACGCCCTCATGGTTGATGGCTTCAATTGATTTCTTCGCATATTCTATTTTGACTATCAATCAGTTAGTGTACGTCCATCTTGACGAAGATACAAGTAGTATAGAAACCGGTCGATGTTAAATTAATATAAGAGTTAAATAAAGCTTTTCATTTTTAATACTAATAATGAAAACACATAGATCTATGATATTTTAATACGAATTAGATATATCAGTAAGAAAGATATACAGATAAAATCAATTTATCGAAAAATAGTGCAGTATATAAGTTATTTATTTATTATTATTATTATACACGCCCTATTCAGGCATTAACATAATTTGTAAAATAACAGAAAATTTTATCAGAAGTGCAATACACAAAGAAAAAAAGTTCATAATATCAGCATGTTTTTTCATAACCAAAATTAAAAATAAATATAAAATGTGAAGTAAGGCAATTTATCCGTCACCATTGAGTTGAGACACAAAAAACTGTAATAATGTAGTCCTATAAAGAGTTAAATTTACAGCAAAAATGTCGACTACCTCCGCATATTCATTCCCCAAAGAATGCATGAGTTCTGACATTACCACTGTAATAGAACAATGATTGTATCTCGATGACCTCAATGGTCTATCCTGGGGGCAGTCTATCATACCATTGATGATCGTTGATGATGACGTGGTGTAATAGGTCAGCGCACTTCCACAGAAATTGAGGGTTCCTGGTTCGAGTCCGAGTTGTAACAAAAATAGTTTTTTGATAAATCGATTTTATCTGTTTATCATTCTTATTTGATACATTTAATTTGTATTAATAATTATGTCCAACCATAACGTTAACGCTGCAAATATCAAAAATATACAATATGAAAGTTATGGTACGTAATTAACTATAATATTGATGTATAAAAAAGCAGTAAATATTCAATTCGGCAATACATGTAACGCAAAAAAGTAAATTGAAATGAATTGTTAATACAAACCTTTAATTTTTTTGTTGTCGTTTTTGTTCAAATACAACATTGTTTAAAATTTGCCGAGTATGAAAAAAAGTCGTTTAATTGTCCGGCGAATTTCCACGAATCGCCTAATTGGCAAGGGGGTGAATATAAACGATTGTCCTGTTTGCCATTGGGGAAAAGCACCCTTACAAGAGTCAGCATTTTGCTCGCTTATCCACAGTTGATTGTTGAAGCATAGCTCGGCAATTGTTATTTTTTTAGTTCAGTCTCTGGGAAATCAATTATGTCTAAAGTCCACATTCTATTGACACCGTATTTATTTATTTATTATACGTCACATTGTTTTGCGGGAAATACATCAAAAGTTATTTTTCGATATTCTATTCCAATTAAATGTTATAAATTAAATGTCCAGTATGTTTCTTCAGGTTAACATTTAAGATACATGCACTAAATAGTGATTAAGTATCTATCTAAGTAATGAGAATTTTGAGTTGACACGGAAAGAGACATGTTGAGATTTTGGAACTCGGAGATCAGCTTGCGATTGCTAGGAAGAGACAAAAACTCAAATCCGTATACACGACGTTCAAATTGACTACAACTATTTATTCTAAAAGTTAGACAAGCAGTAGGCCTTAATTTACAAATATTTAATGCGTTTTAACAGCTGATGTGGAGATTTAAATTCACTCAACGGGACACTAATGGTCAATGAACTGACATTTGACGTTTAACATATAACAACATGAAGTGGGGCACAAGACGATGAATCTCTGAGACATGGTATATACACGGGTACAAGGAAAGACTAGAGTCTCCAAATAATCTCATGAGACCCTAATACGTATCTCGGAGATTGTCTCGAGTCGAAAATCTGTTTATTGTAATATTTAGTTTATATTATTATTAGATTATTTCCAGATAAATATTTATTATTAATAAATAATGATTAAGGAGATCACGTTCAACACACAACAATCTAATCAATTAATGATATTCAGGTATTTAATTTTCATTAATTTATAATGCTTTAGCAATGAGATTGAGAAAGGTAACATGACCTGTAATTTTTTAACGTGAATATAGACTTAGGCACAATGCATCTCAAATAGCATGCAATATTTTAACCATGAATGGTGTGAAGGAACCACTTGTGAACGAACAGTGCAGCATTGGTTCGAAAAGTTTACGAACGGAGAGGTAAGGCTATGAAGGATGAAGCGGACGTCTCGTTGAAGACGACGAATTGAAAACTTTAGTGGAAGTAAACACATGACAATCAACCAGCCCAGATTCACCAAATGGATCCCATCTTGTTTCATAACTTTAACCTTTTGAAAAACCTCGATAACTATTTATGGCAAATATATCAATACATAAGCTGAAGAAAAATGCCTTTAAATTTTGATTCTATTCCTCCTGCGTTTTATTCGACAGACATAAAAAGCTTATGATTCATTATTTTAATTAATAAAGTTTATTTACTCTAAATATATGTTTTATTAATTTGAAAAAAAATCAGATATTGAAAGAGATGGGTTTGTTGGAAGCAAGAACGCACATGTACGCACACGCACAAGAAGATAAAATACATAAATAAGTAATTCAATTACGGTTATTATTATATCTGTAGTTACTTTGCAGCCGATGCTATTTTTTGAACAGAGAGGCGGCCTTCCATGAGCGCGTCGCTTGCATTAGAGAATTGGTGCTGAGTAGGGTTTTTCGGATCCAGGTAAAAATTCTCGGACCCGATACCCGGTCTAAAGCTCGACGGGTCCGAGTCATTTATTTTCATACAAGAATTTCTAATACGAACCGACGAAATTTGTAAATGATTGAATTCTAGTGAGATTTTGAACAGCAATAATACGTTGACTAATGGGGAAAGAAATTTTTCTGTAGCGAATAACCTTTGTACTAAAATCCGTTCGAGATTATCAGACATGTCAATGAATACACTGATCTTTTAAAAATAATATTTGATACTTGTAAAATCATTCCAGGTCGATAGGAATGTAATTATTATTGTAAATATGTTTAAATAATTTGTCTGACACCGGCTACAAAAATTAATATTTAATAACATTGTGTATCTAATTGAATCACAAAACATTTTTTTTTGTCACGACTGGATATTTCTAAAATTGCTATTAACGATACAATTTTGGCATATATATTTGTATAAAAACAAACAATTTACTTAATATGCACTTATTTCATTAATGATATATTATAAGAAAAAATTCATAGAAAAGTGACTCGACGAGTCCAAAAACTCGGGTTTCACCAAATTCTAGTACTGGGTGCTGAGCTCCAGCCGCAGCTTTACTCAGAAACGGAACGAATAGGCAAACATTGTACATGTACTACAATAACGGGCCAACCCGAACAGTATTTTGTATGAGTTGTTATATTGAATTTATAGACAGTTGTACGTCATTTGTTTGTATTTCGACCAGAGCTGGAGGTGAAGAATGATATAAACAGGATCCTCTCCACCTCCTCACTGCATCAGTAGCAACGCCGTGACAGCATATTTGCACGAACGTTTAACTATCTCCTATGTCGTAGTATTGGTATGATTTACGATCATGTTAATATTGTATGAATTATTATGTTTATTATATAAAATACTTATGTCCGTGTTAGTTCATGGAGCTCAACAGACACCTACTGAGAGAACAGTAAAGCGATGTCAAAAATTCAGAATATGTAACTTAACTATCCTGGCGTGTCACCCCTCCCCAAAATAAGCTTTTTTTTAAACATTTTTAATTTTATAAAAAAAAAACAATATACATACTCATTTATATATTTTTAATCTAAATTTAACTGGAAAAAAATATGGAACCCATAGTATTTGATTTGATGTCAATGAATTAATTGTTTTCAAAGTGAGACCCAAACGAGATACATATGTAATATGTATGTATGTATGTATGTATGACGTCTGCTGGCGGGACACGTGTTCTTTGATAACTCTGATATTAGTGAACGCTGGCGTGTCACCCAAAACGCTGTGGCATGTCACATTTGACACGCGTGTCATAGGTTTGCCATTACTGCTATAGACAATGTTTAAATGAATATATATATATATACTAAACTCACTGACCTTTACAATCGTCTTAGTGTGTAAGTCTACTATTTTACTTATTTTATATACACATAACAAGTTTATATAGGTTCATTTGACTACATTTAGCAGATAATCGTGTGACTTTCAGCCATAAACAAGTTTTCATCTCACTTAACACGCCTATTTTTTACACCCGGGAATACAAAGTACACCGAACCCGCGACGCCTAGTTTGGGATAGATGTGTGTGGGAGAAAAGGATTTATGGGACCACCCCAGCATTGGGGTTGACGATATAACCTTTACAAAATGGGGTTATTCAGAAATATTTTGTTTATTGTTCAGGACTCAAATATTTTTTGTACACGTACGTGTTTTTCTCAGAAGAGAATTGTCTTCTGTGTTTCCGAACGACGTCGTTAATATTATTTTTTATTGTGTTGACTTTTTAAAGTATATTTATATGGGATATTCGGCTCTGTCGTGATACAAGTCTGGGGCAGAGATTGTAAACCTAAGACACGAGTTTACATTGTGTAGGTAAACCTATGACATGAGTTCATATTGTCTAGGTAATCCTATGACACGAGTTCATATTGTGTAGGTAAACCTATGACACGAGTTCACATTGTGTAGGTAAACCTATGACACGAGTTCACATTGTGTAGGTAAACCTATGACACGAGTTCGCATTGTGTAGGTAAACTTATGACACGAGTTCACATTGTGTAGGTAAACCTATGACACGAGTTCACATTGTGTAGGTAAACCTATGACATGAGTTCACATTGTGTTGGTAAACCTGTGACGCGTGAGCAAAGTTGGAATTTTGTTTGCAAAACTTATTTATATATAAATAGCCAAGTTGTCATCTATGACATAATTGTATTAAAATCACGTAAATATTCGTGTTTGAATATGTTTGAACGAATACGGTAAACCAGATACTGGAGGATGGTCCTGTTAGAAACCTCAATAATCGGCGAGCTTGTATGAGAAGATGTATGAATGAGGATGAGGTGAGAACTGTGTGTCAGGGTCTATCCTCTCTGCCTACCCCCGCGAGGAAACGGCGTGATGGTAAGTTAGTTACTTGGTAATAGTTATGCAATATTAATATTACGCTTTTGGTTTCACCTACATTCTTTTAAATACAAATTAAATATATTAATTAGAAAAATATACATATAAAATCAATTCTATCGAAAAATATTGATGTTGCTACCGGGATTCGGCCCTGGATCTCTTCCTATCTGGGGAAATTGCATTAACCGATTATAATACACCAACACATATATGTATAAGTTGTATCAATGTCTCCAAAATTTAATAAAAATCAATAATTAATTCTGGCGTCTCCTATCGGATTACTCAAATTCCGTTAAAATAAAGATGACGGTTTTCAAATAATAGAACGATAGATGTATCAAGTGTAACATACAAGCTCGAAAATTTGTCGTCAATACACTGTGTTGGTGTAGCATAATCGGTTAATGTAATTTCCCCGGATATGAAGAGATCCAGGTACGAATCCCGATAGCAAGAACAATATTTTTCGATTAAATTGATTTTATATGAATATCACAAACCTGTGTTCCGAAGAATTATTTAATAATAATTACTTTAGAATAAGAATGTGTTCTCCTTAACCTTTACCATACCATGATATAAAATATCCAAACGCAGCCATGCTGTCAACTCGTGTTACCATTGACAACAGTTAGAAAAAATGTTTTTATTGGCTTTAATGGCACGAATTTACTCCAAATATTGATCATTAAATTTTGAAAAAATGATTAGTAACATAATTTAGAGCATTCATTAAGTCCTATACAATGTTTCCTTCCTTCTTATCTCTCTGCATTTAATTAATGAGAAAAAGACGATTATATTTGTATGTTTGTTGCTCTTTTTACTGTGAAAATAGTGTGTTGTCTCTGTCTTTCATATCACAAATTGTATTTTTACCAACGTATTAATTTTACAACGGATTGAATGGAAAAAATAATTGCTTCTGTACAATTCCTTTTTCATAATTGGTTTTTCACTAGTCATTCCTAATCGCTAATATTTTTTTAAGATTATTTAAAATATACATTTTATTTTGCATGTATTTACCGGAATATTACAGGTTTAATTTTGATGGTAGACCTGTGTTACTGCATGGTTTGGGAAGGGTTAATAACTTACATTCTAATTATCATTTAAGGTGGCTGGTTGATATTATGATTGGTTTGAAGGCACATCAACAGGCACACAAAGCTATGATGGAGTACATTTGGATGTTTGAATATGATTTTCATAAGTTAAGTTTTTAAAAAAACAATAATGTTCAATCAAGGCACAGTTTCAAAACAGAGGTCCAAAAATTCAAAGTAACGTAAAGAGCCGTGAACAGATGTATGTTGGGCTTCACATAAGAGACGGAAAGAAACAACGTGTGATACATAACAGAACAGGAAAGAGTAGTTAATATAATTGAATACGCTCGGAGAACGGATAATCGATGGAAGAATGCAGTGGTACCCGAGGGGAATCAATAGACCGTGGCAGCGAAGAGTGAATGGGAGACTATTGGGGAGGCCTTCATCCATCAGTGAACAGAAAACAGCTGATATTGATGATGACAAAAAATTCGTGTTCCCATACTCACTGGTAAACTTTAAATAGTTTAGATTTTAAAATTTTAAATTATTTTTTGCAATGTCGATATAATTTCACTTCACAAATATTTGCATATTACTAAAATGATAGTCGGTCATCAAAATCAAGATTTTTTAAGAGGATATGCGAAAAAATGAATGCAGATTATTTAATGCTGCTTTTACACAGCGAATAAAGGTGGTAGTTTGTTTATACAGAACATCGTGTCTAATTGTTATTATTATATTAATGTTTTGTGTGCCATGGGAAGTGAGGCGGACAGAGAGCGGTATCTATCGCTTCGAAACAGAGGCGGGGCTGATAGCTTCGTAGCTCGGCCGACAGAGGTGTGCTTAGAGAGGACGCGAGATGACTTTCTTGACATTCTACTACCGTGGCTCAGTGTGAATAGCAGCATCTTCTAACATTTCTCTTACTATACTGTGATACTATGTTATTTCGTATACTTAAATTTACCAACTACCTGTAATATTATTTGTGTACAACTAGGAGTATTCAATAAACTTGACGACAATATCCAAGGTATGCCTTATTTATATTATAACATCCCCGATGTTATCTTCATCGTAAAATCATTCTGAATATTGAAGTCAAATATTTCTTTCTGTGTCTGTTCAACCGAGTTCTCCATTTACATAATAAGCAACCTAAGACCAGACATTGGAGTTTGGCAAAGGATCATGTATGCCGCTTTGAAAAACATCGACATACCCTAGACTAGATATTCCGTGAGATATACGAGTATTACAGTCTTTGGCTTAGTCAGCACGGTACACGACACAGACACGATTCTACTATTTACTATTTCACAATAACACTATTTTTATTCTACCATTACTATTCCAAGCGCGCCGTCTTATGAATGAAACGCACAATACGCGAATCGCAATATATTCTCTATTCGCAATAAGGTATCTGAATTCGTTTGCCGAACAACGTAGTGCATAGTAGTGATTTACACGGAGCAACAATGTTAATAACGAGTATCTGAACAGTCATGTAAAAAGCGAACTTATTTGAATTCCTTTTGAAATTATTATTATTATTTTTCTGAAAATGCAAATGAATGATTAAAATTATCATTTAAAAATTTGTGCGTTACAAGATTTAACAATGAAAATACGAATTAAATAAAAATAACTCACCAATAATGAAGGAAAATAAATCGTATTTATTTGACTCAATGATAATACGTATTTCGAAAGCAAAATAATTTACGATAATCGTACACTTTCACGTGATATAATTAAAAGCAGATTTTGTTTGTTTTATGTTGCCATGCGACACGCTATCAATATATTTTTGAAATGACGTAAGTAAATGATTAAAATGCTTATGTTTGTCGACCGTAAACTGCTAATTCTCCTAATAAACATTTTTTTGAATTAGTAATATATTTTTAACGCCATATTTTAACCATTGTTGAAATACCATCAATAACAGTAGATAATAAATACATCGTAGCACCAAATTAAAAAAAAATGTTTTTGGAGATATCTAATAAGTTCACACACCATAGAAAAATGATAAGATTTTTTCTTCCTCCGGTAAAATTTGTAATTATGTAGTAGAACACGGTCGATTTATATCGCTAATTTGTTGATTTTGGTAGAGGTTGTGTCATTAAAAGATGAATGATTTATCCCACGTTACAAAGAAAAATAATACTAAATGTTACTTTCCATTTTATCATTGCATCATTTTTTTCTACGAATATATTTATGTTTAAAGCGATGGTTTAAATACGCTAGGGATCTTCTCGCCGGCATTCAGTATTCAGATAAGTTCTGTACGTAGGTCCCGGTCCCGTGGGAGGGAAAATTAGAGTAGCATCCATACTCCATCCCTCTGATTGGAAATTTAATGACTCCTTCAGACTACACGCTCCAGACGATACAGATGTCGTTCCCGCTGCGATACGATGCAAGTTATTTTAATAAACGACTTAAATAGATTACACTCTTTGTACCGGGAATTCAATCTGCGCTATATTCAGATCTTGAGATCACTACTACATTCTGCTGCGTTTACACTAATAAGGTTCTTTTTACATTTCGCAGAGAGTTTGTCAGATAGAAGTAAATAAACATTCATGTGTTAAATATGAATTAAATATATTAATTAGAAAGATATACATATAGAATCAATTTTATCGAAAAATATTGTTGTTGCGCCACCGTGATTCGAACCTGGATCTCTTTCCTAACCAGGAAAGGTGCATTATCCAACTATGCTACAGCGACAATATTTTTAGCGACAATATTCAAACCTATATGTTACCTTTTTGATATTAATACATTTTTAATCGTTCCATTATTTGACAAAGCCATCTACCTTATTTTTACATTTATTCATGTGTTCATTTCTGATATATGTTTATTTCAGACACGCGTTCATGTCAGACAATTGTTCACGTCAGACAAGTGTTCATATCAGACATGCGTTCCTTTCTTGAAATAAAACATAAATCCCGGGATTGGAATCGCTAATTGTACAAAGTGAGATAATTTCATTCCCGGAAATCGTCCGAATCGCTCATGACATACCTAATTGTATCAACTTTACGTAAGTATTCATTCAAACATGTTTGAACTAATATGTGCGTAAATTTCAAACTGATATAGCCTATTGTTAGTTAACTATTGGGAAGGAAACAATTACCGGCGCGTGTACTTTGGCTTAAAAACAAGCGATCGAAATTTAGTAATAGTAATTTAATACTGATATATCAGTACATTCTGTGCAGACATCAGTTTTCCGGAAAATCAGTTCAAGAAATGGAAACGCCGTCTATGTTAATGTATAGATGCACCAGGGGAATATTTTTACACGTATATATATTTTTTAAAGATGCATTCCGGGAATTAAATTGTTACATTTTGTAAAGTGACATAGCACGTGCCGTTCACGCGCATTATATATGTTAAAACTTGTGTTTGATAAAAAATGGTAAATATAAGAATATAATAATAAAAAATATCCATGTTTTTGTATTACAAATGAAGCTGTACGTAATTTTGTTATTGCTAAGAAACATAATTGAAAACTGTCGCTAAATACCAAAACGCTTGCTTCAAATGCACGCCGCCGCTCTGTATCTCGGCATGAATTTGATTATGATTTCATTAGTTTAATGCATATTAATTAAATTGCGATGTACTAGGAGCGTCTGCAGTCAGTACTCGAGAGCATTGACCAAGACTCAGTGCCACTCAGTGCTATTTAATATGGTTTGTACAAGTAGGAATTTAGGTAGGTACTTTAAAATGGTCTAAAACTTTGGCCATGGCCTCCTTATTGTTCCACCTCTGTAACACTCGGTCTGCTGCTGCTCCTTTCCAATTTTGTTTTCCAATCAGTCTTCCCCCTCTAAATTTCTATAAAATATCCGAAAAATACCTCGAAACCACCGTCCGTTAAAAATATATATGATATAACGGATTTTGTAGATATGATATCACTCGTAGTTTTTACTAGATTTCGATCAAACTTTACCGAAAAATATAGCTGGTAAATACTATTCGCCATCTTGTTTTAAACTAGCGCCTAACAAAAGTTTTATATTTTTATTTATTATCTTTGTTTTATTAACCACATAATTGAGTTTAAATACAACTACCGGTTTCGAAAAATACCATTTTCTTCTTCAGGATGTCATAACTAACTAAAACATATATTATTGTTTCTTTGTCATCTCGACTCGTAGTTAAATTTAATTGGTTGTTTATAATTTTTTGATTAGTTTTCCACGCTTTATTTATTTCCAACGATTCCAAATTATTTAATTTGTGACCAACACCGTTTATATGCAAAATTGACAATCCCAATTTTTTTATCAAAATCATGACCATTTTCTATCAAATGATTAGCAAATTCTGAAAACCCACTATTGTTCAAACATCTCAAATGCTCCCTTACTCTTATATTAAAATTTCTACCCGTTTTACCAATATAAAATGCAGCACAATCCTTGCAACTAAGTTTATAGACACCAGAATTGTTAAATTTATCATCTTTGTCTTTAGAATTTATGAGTAAATTTCCTATACTATTATTTGTATAAAATGCTGGTCTAATGTTTCGTGGTAGGTGTTTAGATATTTGATTCGAAAAGTTATTTATGTATAAAATCCTACGCCAATAATCATTATGTTTTATCTGTGATTTATATAAAAATTGATTATTATATTCTTTTAATTTATTTTTTAAAATAGTGTCTATCAAACCTGTATTATACCCGTTATTAACTGCTATTTTTTTAATTGTATTCAATTCAATATTGAAATTGGATGTTGACATAGGAATATTGACTAAACGATGTATCATGGAGTGGAACCCTTAAAACAAAGATAATAAATAAAAATATGAATTATAACCACAAAGTTAATATTGCTAATTTTAAAAGTATAAAAACTTAATAATTGGACCTAGATAAAAAAGGATATAAAGATACACTTTCAAACACATAGTAAATTTACTTGATTCTTGCGAACATTATTGATCCACTAAGTAAGTAAAACCAAAATTGGTCTCTTGTCTTCCAAAATATT
This sequence comes from Eubasilissa splendida, assembly GCA_031772225.1. Taxonomy (NCBI): domain Eukaryota; kingdom Metazoa; phylum Arthropoda; class Insecta; order Trichoptera; family Phryganeidae; genus Eubasilissa; species Eubasilissa splendida. Next base: position 34,191,011 of record CM062848.1, on the reverse strand, counting down.
CAGTTTCATAAAAAAATCAAAAGCTTTTAAATAGTGAAAAAAATCCACACCAAAACAATTAGTTGTAATTTGCAATTTCTTTAAATGACATACAATGCATTGGTTGAATCAATATTACAATACGAAATACTAGGTTGGGGAAGAATATATCTAAAAACTATTCCCATACATTTCAAAGCAATAATTGCAATTCAAAAGATAATTATAAAAATAATCACCCAACCAAACAAGTTTTTAAAGATTCTCCTGTTTTAAATATATCTTCGTGAAATAAAAAAAAAACTGTTTTAATTAATTTTTTTTAAAGAGGACAAAATAAAAAACCGTCGCAACTATCAGACTCGCAGCAAATCTAATGAACATGTTTATTTAAAAATGTCCAAATTAGGAATACGACAGAGACGTGCACCGTACATTACTCCTAGACTGTATAACCAACTGCCAACATCAATGAAAGTAGCAGAAAATATAAATGTGTACAAAAAAAAGGTTCTCAAATGGCTTATCGGTCTTCAAAATAATTAAATAACAATGTATTTATTCGACATTTTTCTTATATCCAAGTTTTCCATTTTTATATAATATATTATTTTGATATCACATTGTATTAATATAGATTTTGATTTTGTTTTATATAAATATCGATAGCCACCGCTATAATTCAAGATCCTTCTTATTTGGGGGTGCATAACTCTATTGTTGTATTATGTTGATGAATATATATATATAACTAATTTTTTTTGGGGGAATTCGCGTCAAATAGTCCTGAGAAAGACTTTTACACTCCCGACGTTTTGAGAAAATATCATTACTCATTCTCTAGGACCGAAGCAAGGGCCAAAGTGAAAACTTTTATTTTGGCTCTTGCTTCGAACGGTCAAGTTTACTCGTCAGTTTAGAGTATGATTCAGGATAAAAGATTATTGAAAATGAGTAATGATATTTACTCGAAACGGAGAGAGTGTTTCCCAAGAAAATAATCCGTTATCTTTTAACCGTAAAAACCTACAACATGTATATACTCGTATATATAATTCATACTAAAATTGTGGGGCGTGGAGTTTTTGGGTCCCTGTCTAACGTTGGCTCCAATGCTCTGCATTAGTTACGCCACTGAATCCACGATAAAACATGGTTTGACAGATTGTTGATTTGGTATGTAATATTTATAGATTTATTCATACCACGTTGCCGGTGAATAATTTGCATTTGTCCTCGGATTTTTTCTACGAATCGCGTCAATTCAGAGATATCTGTCGCACGTGTCTATTCCAGTTACAATAAAATATTCTGGTAGGTTCCATTTTTTATTGAGAATAAACATGACACATAAAGGACAGATGGAGTGATCAGACAATGCGATGAATAATAATTTCGAAACATTTCTTTTGGTATCAGATTATTTTCATTCATTCACAACACTACGTACAACATCTCGTATTGTAACTTTGGGGGTTAGGACGGTGGTTAAATGAAATACATGTGATTGGCGCGTGTGTTGAGGTTTATTGTGACAAATGATAAAAACAATGAAGACAGATAGAAATGAATACAGTGAATGAAGATGTAGGAAATTATGAAATGAAATGAACTGGTAGTCTTGCTCGGCAAAGGCGAGCCGGCAAGACCGCCATTGTGAAACGCTGAAACTGGAGAGACTGTCTGGCGATGAATTGAGCCAGACTTGTGGCAGCAGCCGGCAGCGCTGTCGCTAGCGTCGATGCCGACTGAGATGGCGGTAGATTTGAATCATGGTCGCTACATAACTATTAACTGATTTCTCAACTGTAATTACCTACTGCGTCAGTTGTAATACCGGCTACCAGCGGTATTTTCGTGTAGTTATTTAATACTCGAATACAATACAAAATAATATTACATACAAGTCAATTTATTCGCGTTAGAGCAGTGAGGGCGCGATCCGACAGGAGCCGCTCACTTATATTGTATTCTCCACGGACACACACACACACACACCTAACACTTCCCATGTCGCGCTCCCGCGGACACACACACATACACACACACTAACAATCGGACCTCACTCACATCAACATTTAACGGTGGACGTGATGGGTTGCGATATCCCAATGACAGGGAGACTTTTATTAGGGCGTTGAATCGTGGGAAGGATGCGGCAATATTCCCTGACAACGTTCCGGCGATACTCGGGAACAAGTTACAGGAGAATGTCCTTATTGGAGAGTTACACAATGGAATCAAATATTTCAAAGCAGAATGCCGACAGAAAGCTGCAAATAGGAAGGAGAAAACGTATGCAGAAAAATAGAGAACAGCAAACAGGGCATGAAAGGCAGCCTGCAGCAGGTGTCTTTCCAAGGCCAGGTTGCTCCAGAACTTGTGGATCCAGAATAGAACTCTTTAGCTACCTAAAGGTCAAACTTCTACGGACACGAAAGATGGCCAATGACGATTCGCATATTTCGCAACATTTTTAAAATTGATACACTCGAATCAAATATAATGTATCAAATATATTTCAAAGTTTCCTACGATTATAATTTGAATCAAATAGCGGGAGACACGTTACAAAATGTTTGACTTGCATTGACAAATACAATAATTGTATCGACTACTCTGGTTTTTGTGCTCAGTAGAATTGATTTGCATAGGCGTAAAAGAAAACGTATGACGATTTATTTAGGGAAATTATTTTATTTCTGAGTTTGCTTCTCACTTAATAAAACGTGATTATTTTGATTTTATATTTCAGCAAAGAAGCTTTAATAATGACGACTCGGTGCTTGTAAAGAGTTTGTTTTATTGAAAATGATATTAAACATTGATTGACTGCCTTCAAAGAATGTCACGTCCTTAACATGGACAAAGGACACAGGCTAGCTGTCACTATCTCGTGTCGAAATTAAACAAAACTTTTGCACAAAGATTCCATTTGTTTCTAGCACTAAAAATATACAACAGTCTAAATGCAAACGTAAAAAATTGCAACCATAGTCCATATTTTTCACGAAAAGTGCAGTTCTGGCTCCACGAAATGGGGAGAAATTACGCCCAAGAACTTTTAAAGGTCCAAACTTGAGATTAAAACTGCTACAACAGTATATTGAATTAACTAATTGCATCTTTATGTTTTATTCTTTATATATATTTTTTATATGCTATCTAATTGTATCACATTCTACTTTATATATATATAATTATATTTTTTATACATTGAACTTACTTAAGTTTTACGTTTTAATTATATGTTATTTAATTGAATCTTGCTTTAATCTTTACATATACCATATATTATATCTTATACGTTGAACAATGCATTTAGGTTAAGTTTTACAAAGTGTTTACCTAATTTAATGACATCTCGTTTAACCCTTTATATATAATTTTGTACATTGATCATTGGACTATGTTTACTATTATACCGGAAGAACACTGTCTACTATAATACAGTAAAATACTAGTGTAGCAGGCAGGGTACCCAAATATATATCTTATTTTGCTGAAATGTTTATCCGATTATAATATAACACACTGCACTATGAATCAAATAAATAAATAATAATTATTAGTAAATTATTATTATTATTAAACAAATATCAGATATCTCATGGAGGCAAAGCTATTTTTTAAAATTATATTTAATGGAAAATACATGGAAGTATGAGGTAATTACAAAGCTTACGACCTGTCTTCGACTGGCTTAAGTTCTCACTCTTCCATCTCCACATTTATCAAATTTTTGAAAGTTGTATACATGTTAATATGTGGACTCGCTTTGAGTACCACTACACCATCGCCATCTATGGACCAAATTTGATAATTCATTTTTCTCTATTTTTAAACAGTATATAAAATAGCTTTGTCTCCATGAGACATTTGATATTTATTTAATAACAGTGCCTTTGTAAGTAAAAATCCAGTAAGTGTGTGTTCTTGGACATATTCAAATATTGCTAATGATATTAAGTTTGTTTCGATGTACATACATCCTATTACAGAGAACATACATTACTAGGATAAAGTAATTTATAGAAATAGTTTTAGATTAGATAAAATATGAAAACGGAACTAATCAAAATTATGGTTCCAGCTCATAAACATCTTTAAATCGTTTCTAGAAATTGAAAGATTAAAATAAATTAAATTTAAGATAAACTTAAAAGTTATTGCATGAAGTGGTTTCCGAATGCATTAATATTTATTTTTATTTTTTATCTTTGTTTAATTAACCACTAAAATGAGTTTAAATACATCTACCGGTTTCGAAAAACACCATTTTCTTCTTCAGGATGTCATAACTAACTAAAACATATATAGTTTCTTTGACAGAATTTATTTTTAAAAGAAATTTTTTTTTTTTTTTAGTACCTAACTCAAATCATTACAAATTTACTCGAATAATTTTTAGGAAAAAATTTTAGAATGGGACTCGTAGTTAAATTTTGTTGGTTGTTTATAATTTTTTGATTAGTTTTACACGCTTTATTTATCTCCAACGATTCCAAATTATTTAATTTGTGACCAACACCGTTTATATGCAAAATTGACAATCCCAATTTTTTATCAAAATCATGACCATTTTCTATCAAATGATTAGAAAATTCTGAAAACCCACTATTGTTCAAACATCTCAAATGCTCCCTTACTCTTATATTAAAATTTCTACCCGTTTTACCAATGTAAAATGCAGCACAATCCTTGCAAATTTAAACAAAGATAAAAAATAAAAATATGAATCTTAACCACAAAGATAACATTGCTTATTTTAAAAGTATAATATTTATTTCTTCCATACACACCAACTCTATTTAACGGGTATTAAAGGAAATAGCAAGAGCTGAAAGTTTCAACTGCATCAGTTATTTATTTAAATTTATGGATCATTATTGTTAATTTATAATATTTTTTTATATATTTTTAATTTCTCTCATCTTACAGTGTTCATTAATAATACTGAAAATATGTTAAGACCTTAAAACTGATCATATTTGCATACTCAAAACAAAATATACATGAATAGTTGTTGAAATTATCTCAATTAGCTCATTATCTCAAAACACTGTCATTACCAGATGGAACCTTGTTATTCTGAGGGGTCAAAATGATAAAAACTTTTTTTCTTTAATAATTTGAAAATTACTTTGTGGCAACATATATTAATAATTATAAAAATATTTTGTTTATACCACTATTTATTGAAAAACTAACATGTTTCAAGATCAATGATTCCTTCTTCAGGAAACAATGTATACCTACTGAAACAATAAATATAAGTGGTGAGTAACTAATTCGGAACTAACGTGAAAACAAATTAAAAATGTGAATTTTGATTTTTAATTTTAGTATACATTGTATCCTGAAGAAGGGACCATCGGTCTTGAAACATGTTGATTTATCAATAAACAGTATAAATAGAGTGTTTTTATTATTATTAAGAAAAAAACTTTACTTAAATTTTACATATAAATAAATTAGGCAACTAAAATATGTGATTGACCAAAGGGAAAATACCACTAACTAATGACCCGTGACAACGGAAATAGACATGATGAAATTAGTCTTAGAAATATAGTTGAGATAAATCTCAGACAAGGCATAGACAAGGCATTTATTCAACTATTTATTCTATTTAACCGCTGCTCGGGAGATTCAAATTCACCCAACTTACGAACGGAATATTGAACGTTCAACAGCATGAATGAGAGAATACATCCCTGTCGCACGCCTCTTTTTTCAAGCTGGTAATCTCATCCGTAGACAGGGGCCATAACGCTATACGAATTATTAATTAAGTGATGAATTAAATGGCTACTTCATTTAATTTAATTTATAAAAGTAAAATTTCATTACGTTAGATTTAATCGATTTAAAGGCAAAGATTTTAATAATTCACTAGATTGAAAATGTTCCGAACCGCTGTCCAGCTGCTTCTCCTTATTACGTACGTAAATTTTCAATTATCCGCGTCATATGTTCTAAGGGTTGGCAAAGTACACGTGCCCACATACTCATTAGGAAATTAATTGGCTTTGTTGAGTGGTTTGTTGAGAGGCTATGGGGGAGGCAACTCTTTTCCTTAATTAATACCCATAACTTGATTTATAGTCTCCGATATTATTTAAATTTGCTTAATCAATTGCTTGCACTATACAAAAGCCTTTTACTTCGCCTTAGGGCCAAAATTAAAAAAAATATTGTGGGATACGGTCCAACCGCCAAGTGAGGCTGGACGTTCCTAACCGGCTAGACAGGGTACAGCATGAGATATAATGTGAGATCGTTTCGAGATTCAGATCACCCACTCGCATCTTACTTCATCTGCTGGTCATCATCGGAGGAATGTGTATTTATGTTATCTTAAATATGATTGTGTGGATGTGTTTGTGAGAAAAAGGTTATTACAGAACGAAAGCGGACTTTAAATTCAAATCAATAAATTATTTATTCTGTATAATGAAATTTACAAAACTTAAATCTCTTCGAGATTTACGGAAACTCATTGTCCAGTAGTTCAATACACAGCTTAAAATCATCTCCTTTAAATTATTTGCACAATTAAAAACTAAATATCAGTTCGCGGGAAGGAAAAACCTTGATCGTAGTACACTTACTTGGTGTCTGGTCGGACAGGACCAGACTTTCTGGCCGCTACGTAAAATCCACAAACCATTGCGGACCAACTCCGTAGTTCCCGCAGCCAATCATTCTGCCGGGATTCGAAAAATCGAAATCCTCAATTTATAATCAAAATAAAGAATGTGTTCTCCTAATAATAAAGTTGTATCAATGTGTCCAAAATTTAATAAAAATGAATTGATAATTCTGGCGTCTGCTATCAGATTACTCAAAGGTATTTGAGATTCTGTAAAAATAAGGTAGATGGCTCTTTCAAATAATGGAACGATTAAATGTATTAATATCAAAAAGGTAAGATATAGGTTCGAAAATTTGTCGTTAAAAATATTGTCGCTGTAGTATAGTTGGATAATACATCTTCCCCGGTTAGGAAAGAGATCCAGGTTCGAATCCCGGTAGCGCAACAACAATATTTTTCGATAAAATTGATTTTATATGTATATATTTTTAATTAATATATTTAATTCATATTTAAAATAAAAGTCGTTACAACAATATATCGCTCGAGTACTGGACATTTTTACTGATTTTATTAACTCAACGCTACAGCGGAGTAGAAACATAGTACTTTCCACTCCACTGGGCCACCAGTTGACGTCTGTCCATAAGAGCGAGAGCGAACCTCGCGAAAATTTCAAAGATAATGATACCATTCAAAAAATAAATTTATGATATCATGACCTGAATAGATTAATTTATTATCAAATGCATGATGTTACTCTGTGACATCATAATATATATAATCACGATAATGTGTAAACATCGCGTGTTACATGCACAGTTCACTGAGATGGAAGGAAGGAATGCAATTGTATGTTCTGTCTAGCTCTTTGGTTGGTGGTTCCCTTGGTCATTGCCCAGGGCACATCGTTACAGTACTAAATTCATAAATAAGTTATTTTACCTATCTACCGAGGCGTGTAAGGATATATATTAATTTTTGAACAGGTAAGTATTGCGGCTTTTCGAACATGTGAATTTTTAAAACGTGTCACAGCGTTAGTTATTGAATAAAATATGCACGCACCACGGTAACGAGTGCGACGTATTTGTTTTATTTATTCTGAACTTGATAGATATTTGAATTTAATATCAGGTTCAGTAAAAAATATTTTTTAGACCTTGGGCAGTTACCATTTAAAAATAATCCCTTCAATCTCGACACCTGCATAGGTATACGTTATTCATATCCGTCGTTGGATATGCTCACAAATCAGCTATGTGCTTCGCAGCCGGTACAGCTGTGTCATACCTCGAGTTATAATTAACCGATGTAAATAAAAATCTTACGTTTCCTGATTTAAATACCTATGTCTAAATATCATTGCTGCCTCATTTTGTACCATGTAACTTAATTTTTATTTAAAAAATAAAAAATAAAGATGCGTACATGAAATACATGTCACATCAATGTTCTTATTTTTTTCAAACTAAACTAATCGCTTGTACTACGAAAATAGGACTAACTTGCTGGTATCCACTAGATCAATAGGCCAGAGTCTTAACCTCTACACCAACAAGCTACTTGAATTCTATCAAAACGTTTAGCCTTTCTGCAAAATGTAGACAGAATTTCAGTGTTTCAGATTGTAATATTCCTCCGTATTGTTATAAGGCTCTAGAATAGTGTTTGGTTTGTTTTCTAAGGTCGGTAAAGTCGAGAAAGGAAGGTGACCGCAAGGATAGGCTTTGAACACAGTCATAGCTAATAGGCTTACAAAATCTCGTCTTCTGTGGCCAGATAAGCTGTGGACAATAGGCTTCTGATACAAACTGCTGGAGGAGTTGGCTGGAGTTTGAAAAACGAAGAATGAAAATAGACAATACGTCTATAAATATAAAATTGAAAGTCTGTTGTCTATACAATCCTACACTCTTTTACCGATCTAAACCAAATTTTGCGTAGCTACACTTTAGGACCAGGCGTGATCAGGTACACCAAATATTGGGAGATGTCCTTGATGGACAAGCGTGTATTGTGTGGTTGATATCCTCGGCCTGCTGGAATACCAGTTCCCGATGAATATCTAATCATTTGTTCGATTATTTTTGGAACCGGTTTCAAATTTAGAAATACATGATAGAAGTTGATTAATTAGATAAAGTTTTTTTTCATTAAATTCACTGATTTTCGAAACCAGTTTCTTTTTGCTGTTATTTTATGTATGTATTTCAAAAGTTGGAGCCAGTTCCAAAAGTCACTGATCACATGATCCATTTATCTATAGTTCTGTTTAATTTTAACTAGCGACAAGAATATTTTTTTCATCCTACGATACTCATACAATGCAGTAGAACCGGTTATTATTGTAATCGATATCGAGTAACTGGGTCTCCCGATGACTTGATGATAACTAGTTAAAAATCACAGTGACATAAATATCAACCATGTTTTATAGCATCAGGTTGACTGTAAAAAGTGTAAGAATTTGTATCGAGGAGTGTATAGAAATAGAATTACTACCGGGTCACAAATTCTTATTAACAGTAACTATTTTATGAACTGTTCTTCTTTTTATACATAGTATTAATATACATAAATAATGTTAGGCTCGTGAGGATAATCTTTTTGCACGTGAGGTGACAACGCTTTATTTGAGATAAAGATACTGCAATAATTCCATTACGATACATATGCATGTTCTGCATTATATCTTCGGACTTGGTCAATATCACATACAGGGTGGACCAAAAAAGTGAGAAAATCTCGCAACACGTGAGTTATTTCAAAACATAATATAATTAATTATAAAAACACCCCATATTACATAATCTAATGGGTTTAAATCTGGGCTATTCGGTGGCCACATGCCTAGCTCGATGAAATTAACCTTCTCACGACGAAGAAAGTTGATTGTATTTCTGGCTATGTGAGATGGAGCTCCGTCCTGCTGTAATGTCTAGCTATACTCCAGGCGTTGTTTTGAAACTTTTTGATCATTTTCTAGCGCCACAACGTTTTTCAATTCGAAAATTTTAAATCAGAATACGGTCTTCTGCAGTGATATTTGTCATTCTGGGCAACAATTTGAAAAAACCAAATTTATAATCAAAGATGGCGATCAGAAATTGTCGAAATAAAACGTAATATAGGTAAGTAAGTGAATTAGTAAACTATTTAAGCTATTGTTGATATAGTTAAACTAATTTTGATGTAATTATATCTCATTTTACATTATTCACATAATTACATACATTATTTATATAATCTCCAAACAATCAAGACATAAGACAAGACTGGCTTTTTATTTGGACAGAAGGCGTTCTTCTCAATCGATGTTACTCAAAAATACCAAATAATTTATAAAGTATTCGCATTCTCTCCGCCATCTGCCGGTTCCGAATATAAAATCCTGGACAACAACCCTCATGACGGCTATTAAAATGATCCACGGCAAAATATCATATATATTTTTTATTACCAATGGGATATCTTAATAGCACTTACGTCGTATTCAACTCATCTTCTATGCAAGTTCAAATGTATTATAAATGTCAACAGGATTTATTTTTAAGAAATAATTTATTCGCTGAAGACTTTTATACCCTAGGGACTCAATTTCTTTAAATAAATGTCAAGTTTTGACATTTATTTGGCATATTTATTCAAACTTGTTGATTTCACTTGATGTATAATAAATTAGATCTTCCATTTTCTGTTTGTTTGTTTACCAAATGTTCTAATTTTCAATGCAAATTTTTTACATCATACTGAATTTTCAAACATTAATTTAAGCATTGTTTCAAATGCAAGGATCTCGGTTACTTTTACTTTATTTATGAACGCGATGCGGGATCCTTAATGGACGCAAACATCAATGGACAGTAAGGATTAATAAATTAAATCCTTTAATAAATTATTAGGAGAGACTTCAGGTACACCCCTAACATGTATTAAAGGTTTAGTTAATGAATCAACTTGAAAATACAATTAGTTACCATATATTATAGATACGGTAATGACATAAAAATAACACGCATTAATATATATTAATAGCGAGAATTAAAAAAATAAATGAATGATCGTATTAAACTATTTAGATATACGTTGATTATAAATGTTATTCCATTATATTAACATTATAAATGCTATTCCACTGTTGATCAATTTAAACTAATACCGAAAATACAGAAACATAAAATATTTTATAAAATATATCTAATACAGTGATTTTGTCAAGTTCTTCGAGAAAAAAAACTGATTAGAGATTATTATTATTATTATTTTTTTTTTTCGTAGAAAGCAATCACTTTGTGGTTTGACATATTATATTAAGTAAAATAACAATCACTTTGTGTGTTACCACGAAATTTCGTGGTTTCACACAAAGTGATTGTTATTTTACGTAATATAGTTAATTTCTTTAACCTGTCACAGTCAGATCAGGAGATCATATAGGGTGAAGGTATGTATTTAAGTGCATTGATATAAATATTTTTAATAAAAGCTAGGAATTATGAAACGATATCAAATATGACACTGAAAATTCCGTTTAATCCCGTCTCTGCAGAGTCGAAAAAAAAAGTGGGTGCAATCACGCTTAGCGTGATATGGAAAGTTTGGCGTGTTAACTTAAATTTGCTAATGAATACATAAAATAAATTGAATGAATATCTCTTCTTCAATATTAGCAAAATTACTCTGTGACCACATATTACATAAATAATAAAACAAATCACTTTGTTTAAACCACTATTTATTGAAACATCAACATGTTTCGATACCTATGGTATCTTCTTCAGGAAACAATGTATACTAAAATTGAAAATACAATCATAGATAAAAACTAAACTATTAAAATGTAAGTGGTGGGTATCAGAGTAGGAACTATTATGAAAACAAATTTTTGCAAAAAGGATTTGGTTATTTGAAATATTTAGCTTGCTATTAAAACTTTTTATTATTTCTAAAATTTCAAATTTTAAAGTATTTAAAGTAAGTGAATGAATATCGTTTACAAATACATGTTCATAAATATGTGTCATGTGACGCTGTACCCCGGGTCAAGCTGAATCGCTTCTAAAGTAGACCAATTTAACGGATTACAAAAATTTGACAAAATGTTTGTAAAAGCAATTGTTTTTGTACTTGTTTAATTAACAAATAAAATTAATCGAAATAAAATTAATGTTGAAATATTCAGGTATAATAAAGTTTTTTTAGTTACGTAGTAACGGGCAGTTTACTAGTATAAAATAAATTATTGAAAACCATTTTTCGGACACTTGATGTTATCTAGTTACAATTGTTTGAGGAAAATGTAGTACTAGTGAACATCACGAAATTAATGAATTTTAATGTTTGTTTGTAATTTTCCTTTGAGACATCCCCAAGGGCGTGTGACCTCTGAGCTGGGGCGGCTACCTACCCCGGCCACCTCACCCCCGACCGAGGGTGGGTCGAGCAGGGCGTAACAGGTGGTTACAGATTCTGGGGGTGAGATTGGGTTATTGTTAAGAGATTGTCGTAGAAATTCGCTGTGAAAATAAATGGAGCATGCCTAAAATGAAATATTCAAAAGGCTACAACGGAGAGATAGGGACAATGTTAAGATAACTGTATGTAGTGCTAAATTTCAATATTTATATTACTAGTCCAACAGCCGTCAAAATAAGATAATGAATATACAAGTTTTGAAATAAGTATTGTGTGAATTTAGAATGAATGGATCTTGGAAAATAGTGCCTTATTTAGTCCGTGTTTAAATATTTTATTTTATTATTAGAAAATATAATACATTATAGAATTGTCGGTAGGATACATGAATATTTCATTTAACATTTATTTCTTCTCTATGAGAGTAGTTCTCGTGTATAGAGAAGGAGTATATACGAGATAATTTATGTTTCAGTTAGTCTGTGTATATATTTTTTTTACTTCAGATACATATTGATAGTAGTCTGTAATTGTTCTAATTGTGATGGGAAGGTTGTTAAAAAAATTTGATGCCTTGATAAATATAGTGATTTTGGGTTGCGGTATATTTTAGTTTAATAATATTCACCAATTCTCACCCCTCAATCTCCATATTTATCCAATTTTTGAAAGTTGTATATGAAAGCCAGCCGAAGACAGGTCGTAAGCCCTGTAATTACCCCCCATATTTCTATATATCTTCCATTAAATATAGTAAAAATAGCTTCGTCTTTATGAGATATCTGATATTAATTTAATAACAGTGTCTTTATAAGTAATAATCTAGTAATTGTGTGTTCTTGGACATATTCAAATAATACATAATAAATTACTCAATTAGAAAGATATACAGAATAAATCTATTTATCGAAAAAATATTTGGTTGCTACCGAAATTCCAACCTAAACCATTTCCTATCTGGGTTCTACCTATTTTATTTATATGATAAATTGATTTTTTGTATGTCTTTCTAATTGATTAATTTAATTTGTATTTAAAATACCACAAAACTATGTTCTGAAATTGCAACATCACAATAAAAATGTGTTTTTATAAATAAAATTGCAGTTATTTTTTATTCAGTTATCATTTTGGTGGTACAACGACGATATATTGTACGTATATATGTAAGTAGATATATAATTTATGAAACCAAATACCCCATACTTGGTAAATATTTATTTCAAGGCAAACTGTGTGAACATTAAATTGTACAAATTATACTCCAGATCCTTAGACATAATCTGCAAGTGTACATTACATTTTTTTGTGCCTGCATGAATCGTCCCAATTTCCTTTTATGTGTGGTATTTATATTTAACTTCATCACGCCCAGTCACGATAGTCCACTAACACACCATCAGCCCTCTGCTGCTCCCTTGCACAAAACTTGGTTTGCACGTGTTAAATTTTAATCGGTTTTGCACAGCCAGCGTTAAATTTTCATTGATTTGACCATGTTTTTATCTTCACACATGTCGTAGAGTCCTCTCTAAACACCATTGTCATTTATGGGGTCCCAAATTCTTCGAGGAATTTTCTATTAAAGTTGTTTTAAAATTTTTGTCTAAGGTTTTGACATAATAATAGTCCTTATGAACGTTTTATACAGATAGACTTTATTTTTTGAGAATAGACGTGACCTGAGGTGAACAAATTCAGAATAGCATATGTTTGCTAGCTGTAAGCCCCGTTTAAATAAATTAAATTCTATTAAGTTTTTGGGCGTTTGACTTGTTGTCTCACTCATGCATACATTCAATTCGCGATTTACCAAAATTTAACCTGCGTATCTCCGTCTCTTTCTTTTCGAACCTATACTTAAGCACAAGGAAGAAATAATATGTCGCAGTGATTAAAAGTGTTCCGACTGCTGCAAGTTCAGTGCGCTTGGAACATATGTACGGATAACTACCGTCGCATCACTCCGCTTTACTCCTCCAACATTTATAATTAATCTTACCTTAATACCGCTTATATATCATAATCCTTTTCGAGCGTGTTAATATTGTAGATACCCCGCGACGCTTGTACTAGTGGTGGAGAGGAATTTATCAATGAACCAGCATCCGGCAGACAAAAAGTAAGTACATTCCTTTCTTCCTCATATTTCCACCACTAGCATTATCCTTACGTTTAACTCTTCACTTGTACTATTGGTATTATTTACCAGTGACTCGAGACATTTTTTAAATGTATATATTTTTTTTGTATGGTATGCAGTATTATTAATAAATAAGGAAAAATAAAAATTAACCAAAATAAAAAAATAATAGTAAGCTTACACGCAAGTTTAGAAAAATAACAGTGTTCACCATTCAGACTTGAAAGATGTTCACCATTAATATTTATCAATAATTAATATCCCTAAATTGACTTGATTGTGTATCGTAAATAATGACTTGAAAGATGTTCACCATTAATCATCATCAATAATTAATATCCCTAAATTGACTTGATTGTGTATCATAAATAATGACATGAAAGATGTTCACCATTAATAATTATCAATAATTAATATCCCTAAATTGACTTGATTGTGTATCATAAATAATGACATGAAAGATGTTCACCATTAATAATTATCAATAATTAATATCCCTAAATTGACTTGATTGTGTATCATAAATAATGACATGAAAGATGTTCACCATTAATAATTATCAATAATTAATATCCCTAAATTGACTTGATTGTGTATCATAAATAATGACATGAAAGAGGTTCACCATTAATAATTATCAATAATTAATATCCCTAAATTGACTTGATTGTGTATCATAAATAATGACTTGAAAGATGTTCACCATTAATCATCATCAATTAACATCTCAAAAATGAATAGACTGTAAAAAGTTCACTGTTACATATCACCAGTAATTAACATCTTATAACTTGATTGTGAAAGAAGTTGATCAATAATTAACATCTAAAAACTAACTTGATTATAAGAATCTCTCATCAGGATCTTAAAATTATTGAGTCCTTTACCAATAAATCTGTATATATTTTTTACATATTTTACCAGATCTATGTTCTGTATAATTACAACTTTACAATAACAATATCTTGTCCTTGATAATATATAAGTTGTATCAATGTGTCCAAAATGTAATAAAAATTAATTGTTAATTGATAGACGTATTAGTTTGAAAAGTGTAACATAAAGATTTGAAATATGAATTAAATATATTAATTATAAAGATACACATATAAAATCAATTTTATCGAAAAATATTGTTGTTGCGCTACCGGGATTCGAACCTGGATCTCTTCCCTAACCGGGGGAGGTGCTTTATCCAACTAAGCTACAGCGGCATTATTTTTAGCGACAATTTTTCGACCTTATATGTTACCTTTTTTGAAATCAATACATTTAATCGTTCCATCATTTGATAGAGCCATCTACCTTATTTTTACAGAATCTCAAATACCTTTAATTAAATCTGATAGTAGACGCCAGAATTATCAATTCATTTTTATTAAATTTTGGACACATTGATACAACTTTATTATTTTTTTAGGAGAACACATTCTTATTGTGAAGTTGTAATTATTCAGAACATAGGTCTGTGATATTTTAAATATGAATTAAATGATGGAACGATATGTGTATCTTTATAATTAATATATTTAATTCATATTTAAAATATCACAGACCTATGTTCTGAATAATTACAACTTCACAATAAGAATGTGTTCTCCTAAAAAAAAATATATAGATTTGAAAATTTGTCGTCAAAAGTACTGTGTGTTGTAGCATAGACGGTTAATGCACGTTCCCCGGATGGAAAGAGATCCAGGTTCGAATATTTTTCGATAAAATTGATTATATATGTATATCTATTCTAATTAATACATTTAATTAGCATTAACATATTTTTAAAAGAGAAAAACCAATGCGGCTGTATTTTTTATTGCCGACAGGTTTGATCGAATAATATTAATCTTTAATAAAATAATATAATACTTAATTTCATCATTGTTTGAATTTAAGATTATCGATGTACATTCAATATTTCTGTGTTAATTGATCAATTGCTTTATTTTAATTATTAACCACCGTATCAAGTTATCATTAAGTCATCGTACTCTTTGAAATGAAATAGTATTTAGCTCAGAGAATAAGCTGAAAGCCTACAAAATTGTTGAAATTAATGAAGCCATTTCACAAAAGTGATTTTAATGAAATATATACATTTCAGCATGCAACCTACTGACGTCAGCCTTAATTTCAGACAGACAATTTCAGTCCATTAATGGTGGGCCAGTCATCGCGAGTGTATTTATATGACTAAGAATGCAGTTGTGTACGTCAGAGCGTTTAAGTTAAAAGGTATTGAGAACTACCTTGAATTTATACAATTATAAATTTAAAAAACGTAACTCCGTTAATGTTGTATCTAGACAAGAAAGTAAAAAACATGCTTTCACACACGGTCAAAATCTACCTGATTTTATTTTCATTTTATTCGGAAAATATACAGTTTATCACTAAATACGAAAATCATAATAAAAACTAAACAATAATTAAACCAGTTAGGTACATGTTTTCTCTGAAGGTACGATATATTTTATACAGTGAGAACAATTTAATATTTAAAAAGGAAAAAGTGAGAGAAGATGTTGGGAATAAATATATAAAAAGAGAGATAAAAGTTATAAAAAAAAAAAAGAAATTATTCCCGGAGAACGAGAGGGTGATGGGAAAGGAAAATGAAAATGGGATAGGGAATAAAATCTGTGTGATAAAAATAAAAATAAAATGAAAGTTTATGTATTGAATTTAGATTTAATTGAGAGTATTGAAAATATCTAGTTCGTTTAGGTGTGAATTGAGATAAAGGGGAGCTCGGTGTAAAAATGAGTTCTGTTTGGCATTGGTGTTGCAACGTGGAAGCTTAAATGTAAGATTAGTTCTGGTTGACCTGGCTGGAACTCGAATAGATATGCGTCTGATATATCGCTCTGTTAATGAAAAAGTGATAATAGAAGATTAATTTTTAATGAACATGTAATGTTTTTGTATAATAATTTCTGGTATAACTATTTTCAGTTGTATTATCTTTTTGTATGTACATTATTTTTTATGATCACTCACTTTGCCAACTGAGAAGTGATGTTTATCTACAAAATGAGATGAGCTTTGTTAGCTAAAATCATATTCCCTAAAAGTAATTTTTAAAGTTAGACTTTTTTAACTCAATTTATACATTTTTTTAAATTGTTTTTTTTTTGTTTATCAACGAAGCGATATGTGGACATGAAGAGATATCAATAATAACTATTGGGTGGTCTAAAAAGTTTTTGTGGTTTTTTTTATTCTATTTTACCGCTAATTTGTTATATGTGACAAAAAATTACAAACTATTCGATAGCGTTTTTTCCGCATCTTAAAGTTTTTCTTTATTTTTGGGCTTAAATAATGGGTGTCAAGTTGAAAAAAACGAACATTTTCGAGACATACTTTTATTCGACATAAAAGTTTCCAAAGATTCCAAAATGAAATCCTGCTGCGTCCACCCTACAGTACCGATTGGTTCCATCAGAGCACCTTCTAAATCAAATGTGTGGCGTTACATTCAACAACGACGATGTCCTCAGAAATTGGCTGGATAACTACTTCCATATCAGACTAGCCGATTTGTATAGAAAAAGCATTGACAAATTAATTGAAAGATGTCATGAAGTCCTGAACAATAATTATATTTTATTATAAATAATTGAATAAAACCGCAAAGACTTATTAGACAATCCGATAAATACTTAAAAATATTACATGTACAATATTTTCAAAATTAAATTAATTTTCTGCGTTCCTTGACGATTTGTTCAACAATAAATGATTCCAAAAACAAATAAACTTAATACATGTTGAAATGGAGATAAAACGAATAAAATATTTTCCTTCTCTCCGAGACATAAAACAAATACTAAATTCTTCGGAAACTTTCAAACAAAGGCCTTTCAACCACTGAAACCTTTCAAGATCCAACAAGTCTGTCAAATCTAAAATGCCATCAAATAAATTGGAGTGTTAAATATACATCTGGAGCGAACCGAGGTTTCCATTTTTACCTGACGCGACCATTTACAAAATCCCAAAAGCATCCCTAGGTAGAAAATAAATCTGGTGATCAAACCATTTGAAGAGATATTTAGGCGTTAATTGATACTAATAGTGAGGGCAGGTTGAATTTTTATATATTAACTTTTAATATTGGGGAAAAACATAAAAAAAATAGTATTTAAAATGTGTGGAAACTTTCTACAGGATACGCATAAAGACTGGACACAGTCTAATATGCATAGATTTTATTTTTAAGGAGGGAACATTTTATTGTGAAGTTGCAGTTTGTTCATAACATAGTTCTGTGGTATTTAAAACTGCAACTTCATAATAATAATGTGTTCTACTTAAAAACATATAAGTTGTATCAAAGATTATCCAAATATTAATAAAAAATGAAATTGTTTTAATTTCTGGCGTCTCCTAGCGTATATTACTGAAAGGTATTTGAGATTTGTCGCAATATAAAGGTGATAGATGTATCAATTTAAAAGAGCTGCAGCATATAAGTTTAAGAAAATTTGTCGTCAACTTTCTGATATTTCCCCGGATAGGAAAAAATCAGTAGCAACTAAAACATTTTATCTGTATATCTTTCTAGTTGATACCTACATTTAATTTGTATAGATTTTATTAATAACAATTTAGTTTCCATTATATTGTTAGTAATGCGCAGATGTGTTTTACGAAGTTGATGCATGCAGTTATACATTATCTTCTTTGATCCTATCACAGTCAGATGATAATATCGTATTACTGTGTTGTGTATACATCAATTTCGCAAAAAGCATCGCTTATGACTGAATAATAATTAATACAGTAATAAATAAAACTAAGTATGTTTCCAGATTTTATATTCACCCTGTATAATGATTTGATTTTCAATCACGTTTATTAGAATCTCACTCAAAAACGCTTGAAGTCACATGTAGATGAAGTTTATTGAAAAAAAATCCAACAAACTCTATCATATTTATTTAATTCAGTTCATAAATCTAGAAGATAATGAGTGTTAATTATAAATTAACACGAAAAAATTATTAAAACTCAATGAGCAATAATATTTTAGAAATTAAACAGATACTTAAAGTACGAAATATTTTAATACGTGTAGATGTCATTGGTTGAAAACCTTAACGAATAGCATGGCTCGGAATACAAATATAAAAATATTTTTAGTAGCTTTACAAAATTCAACATGTTTAAAATTATATTCATCGTAAATGCAGTTACCCTAAGGGTTGGTAAATGTGGCAATATTTATTTTTTCCGGTTTGGTGATTTTCATAAAAAAGCAATCTTTAACGGTGTTCCGCGTAAAAGTAAAAACGTGAAAAATGTAATGTTCGTTTTAGCAAAATTTCATTTTGGAGAACAACAAAGGGTCTATCTGACAGTCTGACATTGGCAAAAAAACATTGAAAACGTATTACTTAACGTTATTTTTACAAGTAAGCAATTTGATGTAAAATACCCTACGTTTTTCTTTGATGTTTCAAAAGAAACGAGATAGAAAATTTAACCTGTAATTATATTTTGCTACAGGAGCACAAAATAAATCATATCTGGCAACCGATGGTACAAAGGAGAGCTGTGATTCGTACCTATATCATGGAAAAATAATTGGATGTGACAAGAAATTTACTGCCATGTAAATGGCCTGGGGAAGAAGTAAGTGGCTGCACTGAAAAATGAAACAATGGGTCTTAAGATAAACAAAGAAAAAACAAAGTCATAGTAGAAAATAATCAATCTCGTCAGTAAAGTTACGTGGATAAAATCTACTGCATGCGCCGTTCTGTTCTTCTGATTGTTAGATCGCTTCACGCTGAACTTTGTACTGTCCTTTACTCGCACACTCGAGTCAAATCTCCGAGATAAATCTCATTCGAGGACATGGGCCATAGTGACCTTAGATCGGCATTGTGATTGTATTTGATTTAAATGATGATTGATAACTAATTACTCGTTATTTTTCGAGCAATGACTAATGAGCAATCCTAGTTACCAATCATCGTTAAATCTCAGTTAACAATCATCGTCACCATCAAGTCACATGACGGTTTATCATCACTGGTGTAGACTCGTCGACTCTGAATACAAGGGAAAGAAGATGAATTGACGCCTTTGAAATGTGGTTCAGATGTCTTCACTCTACAAGAACTACACATCAACAATAGACTCTCAACCTGCCTAAGACAAGTTCTTAAATTTTTTGGACATTTTGCGAGAAGAGAAAATAGCTTGGAAAAGCTTGTGGTGGATTAGAAAAAATCAAAAAATTCGAAAGACGGATGGGAAGATCTGTTAGATCAACCAAGTGGATAAAGCAATATGCCTTATCTGGTGAAGTTCTCACATACAGGAATATAGTCAAGAAGACAGGAGTTTATGAATATCACAATCCTTAGTCATGAGATATCGACGTAAAAGAAGAATGTCGTGTCTATTGGGATAATGTATAATACAACAAAAGGTTCTCAATTAAATTAATATATAAAATTTACAAGAAGGTGGTCAGATCGGATACATTGTTCAACGTTGAATGTCGGCTCCTTATAGGCTAGAAGGAGCAATTTCTTTATACCAACGTGCAACTGCGTTGGTTTGGACGTGTTTAAATAGATATGAGACTTCTGGCAACTCTCCAATAGATATCGTGATAGACTGAAGAAGATACTGAACCGCAGGCTGAAGGAGGACGTGTCCTAATTCGGTCTAACAATCGACGATTGTCACAATCGGGAGCGACAGAGAAAGAATATCCAAACAACTGACCCCTAATGACCAGGATAATTGCGATGAAAAAATAATACGAAAGATGTTATGTACTGCGATCTAGTTAATATTTTTCATGATGCATAATTTCATAGCAAGATTAAGTAAGCTCGTGCCAAAATTTCAAGTTTGTATCTATTTTATGTTATGAGTTACGACTAAATTAAAAGAAAATAAAGACAGCTTACAGCAATCATGTTTATACTGTGCCAACAAAAATATTAAAAATATACACTGTAATATATTATATCTACGTGCATAGACAATTCAAGATTTATTGATTTATGTATGTATAATTACTGCAGAATTCTGGTCTCCATAACGATGATAAAAGCCATCGTAAAATGGAAAGAAATCACTTGACTAAAACTGTAGTAATCAGTAATGAAATTACATTTTAAATATGAATTAAATATATTAATTAGAAATATATACATATAAAATCAATTTTATCCAAAAACATTGTTGTTGCGCCATCGAGATTCGAACCTGGATCTCTTTCCAAACCGGGGAAGGTGCATTATCCAACTATATTTTTACTATATTACAGCGACGATATTTAAAGCGACAAATTTTCGAACCCATATGTTACCTTTTTGACATTAATACATTTAATCGTTCCATTATTTGAATGAGTCATCTACCTTATTTTTACGGAATCTCAAATACCTTTGAGTAATCTGATAGCAGACGCCAGAATTATCAATTAATTTTTTATTCAATTTTTATATGTATATCTTTCTAATTAATATATTTAATTCATATTTAAAATATCACAGACCGTCTGTTCTGAATAATTACAACTTCACAATAAAAATGTGTTCTCCTAATATATTACATTTTATTTGTATCATTTTAAAACGTGGTTCTTTGATAATCAGAACAAATTTGATAAAAAATATACATACTGGAAAAATTAAGTCAATACCGAGATTCAAACCCGAAAATTTCTATTGTCGATAAACAGCTGCATCAATTAATGGCACTATAGAATGCCGTCAGATTTTATCAACATACTGGTGATTTATCAAATTTAATTTAAAAACTGAATTCTTTAAGAAAAATAAACGACACGATGAAATAATTTTATTTTAACTTTGTCAAAGGAAAGGAATATTTGCGCTTGTCGCTTGCGGAGTTTATAAATTATCAAACATTTATTTATAAATTATCAAACATTTATTTTATTTTTAGGTTTCGTTCAAAGAGAAAGGCAATTTTTGGGCAAAAAATGCACCGATTAAATGAAATCTTCCAATACATCTATCCAATATCTTATTAATTGTTCTAATTAATTGAAGCAAGTTATTCAGCACTATATACAAAATACAATAGACAACGAATGACAGCGTGCTCCACGTTCAACTTTGTACGATCTTTTACATTAGTTTCAAGACAAAAGTTTAATTATATGTATTATTACCGATATAGACCTTACTAGACCAAGTTCTGTACCCTATACAGTGGTGTGCCCTCCATACAATCAAAAGAGTTGCGCATAACTATGATTTCTGTAAATTATATCTAAATTACATATTTTTTGGTATATACTGCGCATCAAATATGTAAATTTATATATGTAAGTTCAAACAATTAAAATTTCGCAAAATATCGAAAAATATGTTCTGAATAATTACAACTTCACAATAATAATGTGTTCTTCTAATAAGAAATAAATATAAAATTAAAATCACCGAAGGGTGACGGGAAAAAGTAATAAATCAAGCTTTTCATTTATAAAGAACCAGGCGAGACAATTCGAATGACAGAAGACAATCAAATACTTTCAAGGTATTTTTTGATTTCTCCATTAAATAATGTATACAATCAATCAGCAGCCGTTACTCAATCGATCAGATGGCCGGTCTCCGCGGTCGATTAAAGTGATTGTTTCGTGTTAAGTGCCCTACTCGGGGGTGGGGGTGTGGCGAGCTGTGTGCGTATGGTAATTCGGTCGGGGTGGGCCGAGGGGGAGTTATTGGTTTAATTAAGAGGTTTCCGGAAAGTGCTTTGCGTTCAAATGAGAGTCGAGTAATTGTAGAAATGAGATTAATTAACTACCTACAGACATTTATTTATTCTGCGCACTAAAATGTATTTACTTTATACATAAATGTATTTTATAAATAACCAAATCCTTTTTGCAAATAGTCACGTTTTAAATTTATTTTCACGGTAGTTCCTACTTAGTTATCCGCAACTTATACTTAATAGTTTTGTTTTTATCTATGCTTGTGTTTTTAATTTTAATCAAATCTCCCGAAGAAGATACTATAGGTATCGAAACATGTTGATATATTAATAAATAGTGTTTAGGAGAACACATTCTTATTGTAAAGTTGTAATTATTCAGAACATAGGTCTGTGATATTTTAAATATGAATTAAATATATTAATTATAAAGATATACATATAAAATCAATTTTATCGAAAAATATTGTTGTTGCGCCACCGGGATTCGAACCTGGATCTCTTTCCTAACCGGGGAAGGTGCTTTATCCAACTAAGCTACAGCGACATTATTTTTAGTGACAATTTTCGACCCTATATGTTACCTTTTTGACCTTCCCCGGTTAGGAAAGAGATCCAGGTTCGAATCCCGGTAGCGCAACAACAATATTTTTCGATAAAATTGATTTTATATGTATATCTTTATAATTAATATATTTAATTCATATTTAATAAATAGTGGTTTAAACAAAGTATTTTGTCTTAATATTTATGTATATTCGCAAGGCCAACCTCGCTGGACATTGGTCAAAACATAAATTATCATTACATAAATTAAAAATGAATTGTACGAAAAGTTCTTCACAACATGCGGGAAAATAATTCTTTACCACATTGGGTATGCTAGAGAACTTAAAGACAGCCTGGAGAAATTAGTGGATGATATGTTTTCTATTCTATGAATTGAATTGAAATTTTAACCAGGTCGGTCTAATGTGTTGGCGACCTTCCAAGAGGTCTTGTTCCTTCTACCATTCTTTGGACCACCAATTTTTCAACTATCGTTGTTATTAATATTTTATTTTATAAATTAAATAAAAACATTGTTATCTAAACATCAAAAAATAGCCTACATACATAATAATCATGTACAATGTATTATATACATATGGTTCATACAAATTAAATTAATTAACTAGAAAGATATGTGGAAAAAATCTGTAATATAATATAGGGTGTTCAGCGGAAAAATTTCAAGATTAAATTGTAATTGCTCGTAAACCATCAGGGTGAGGTAAGTGGGAGGGGTATTGTTCGACGCGCGTGATTTGCGGATTTGCCAGTGGCAATGAGTGTCACTGGTCGGGAGCGCACCGCGCGTTTGCGGTTGAGCAATATTTAAAGTGCGGTGATTCATTGGTTCGTGCGCGTCGCGTTTTTTGTACTCACTTTAATATTCGACGAGTAAGTGATGGGCCGAGTACGCAACTTATCTAGAGTTGTGTTAAAAAGTTCAGACAAGACGGGACAATGGTTAACTAAACTCCTCCGAGACCATCAACGTCAGCAGCGATGCCAGAACATGTGGCTCAAGTTCGACGTGAAATTATGCGCAATCCGCTTAAGTCGATAAGGAAAATTGCAGCCTGTACTGGAATAAAAAAAATAACAGTGCACATTATTTTGAAAAATATATATAATATTATGAAAATAAAATAAAAGAAACTACAGTTTCACTCATACAAACTGCAATTCATGCAGTTTCTCAACGAAAATTACTATTATTTACATGAAACCTTAGCAAGAACGATGCTGGAACGTTTTGGAACAGTACGAACGCCTGGAAACATATTCTTTACTGACGAAGCACATTTTCATATCGATGGCTATGTTAATAAACAGAACATAAGATATTGGTACTCCGAGAACCCAAGGGAATGCCATCAAAAACGTTTGCATTGTCTAAAAATGACAGTATGGTGTGCAATTTCTGCTCGAGGGATATTTGGCCCTTATTTTTTTATCCAGCGAGAGACAGTCACTGCTGACGTGTATTGCCGAATAATCGACGAGTTTTTGGTACTGCAACTGCAGCTGTTTCCCGGGTTCAACAAGCAAGACGGGGCCACTCCACACACAGCTAGAGTTTCAATGGAGAATTTGAGGGGAATTTTTCCCAATAAATTAATCAGCAAGAACGGAGACATACCCTGGGCACCTCAGTCACCGGACCTTACACCGTGCAACTTTTTTTGTGGGAATATCTTAAGTCGAATTAATCGAATATCTTAATAGTCGAATATCTTAAGTCGTTAATAATCCTTGAACAATTTAGGCCTTACAAGAAAATATCTGCCGTGATTTGCTGCCATTGAACCATCGCTTTACGATTGCAAGAGTGTCTTGAGAGAAATGGACGGCATTTAGATGATATTGTTTACAAAACGTTAAATTAGTATCATTAAACTCCATTTTGTATAAATAAAATATGAGAATGACATAGTAGTTAATTTTTTTACTTAATATTAAACTTGAAAATTTTCCCCTGGACATAAATCCCCTTTATATAAATCTGTAATCTGGATTAGTAGATGTATCAATTGAAAATATTACTGAATAAAATTTCAAAATTTGTCAAAAATGTATTTGATAGCTATAGCGAAAGTGGAGAACGCGCCGGATAGAAAGAGGTCTAGGTTTGAATTCCGGTAGCTACTAATTATTTTTTCGATAGGTAGATTTTTTCTATATTATATCTTTTTAGTAGATTCATTTAATTAGTATTAAAAATATCACAGAACTATATTTCGAAAATGAAACTTTATAACAAAAATGTGTTCTCCTTAACATATATATATTGGAATAAAAATAGTATTAATGGTGAATAATGAACAAGAATTACAGTCTAGTGAGTAGAATGTACGATGTATGCAAGGAAAGTGACCTAATTATGAATGTAAACAAGTCGAAAGTGATGGTATTCGAGAAGGAAGAAAGCAAAACAAGGTGCAAAATACTTATAGGTAATGAATGTTTGGAACAAGTTGATGAGTCTGTGTATTTGGGAAGAATGTTTGATAGAAACGGAAAGACTGAAAAAGATATCGAAAGGAGGGTGACTGCAGGAAACAAAGTGAATGGCGCTTTTAATGGAACTAGCTAATGGGAAATTCTTAACCGAGGCGAGACTAGCAGTACACAATGGAGTGAACGAAAGTAGACTGAATGCAGTGGAAATGAGATCGTTTAGGCGTATGTGTGGCAGATATATTTATGGCACAGTAAAGAATGAAGAAATAAAGAAAGAATGTAAAGGTGATCTTAGTATAGTGAGTAAGATTAAGAAAGGATCACTAAGGTGGTTTGGTCATATGGAACGGATGAATGAGGAGAGAATGGTTAGGAAGATATATGACGCAAGTGTTTACGCACCAGAAATGGAGGACGTCCGCGGATGACTTGACACGACCAGATAAACCAGATCTGGAGAATAGTCCTGTTAGAAGCCTCAATAATCGGTGAGCTTGTATGAGAAGATGTTTGAATGTGGATGAGGCGAGAACTGTGTGTCAGGACAGAAGAGTGTGGCGCTCTATCCTCTCTGGCTACCCCCGCGAGGAAACGGCGTGATGGTAAGTTGGTTTGTGATAAAAAAAATAGTAATAAATAAACATCATCTGTCAAATGCCAATATTTCTATCGCTATGTCGGTAAGATTAGTTAGTTCCAACATTATTTATTACATCTGAATTGACAAAATGTTGTATACAATATAGCAATAAAAATATTATATGATTAGGATACCATAATAGATTGGCGGTATTTGAGAATAATGAGAACGTGATTATATTATGGTTAAAATACTTTGATTTTTAAAAATAATGTACTAGGTTTCCGAATAACTACTCATTCGCCACGACAGATTTATATCATACAACACATACATAAAATAATTTCGGGAATCATCTTGATTGGAGGTTGTACCGAGGTTTACAGTTGATATATAACAATGAAGTAATCGTATCAAATCTACCGATATATTATTTGATCAATTCGAAATTGAAACGTCACCTGGAACAAGCGATTAAAATTTTAATGCGAATTATCCACGGAATAATGTTTTACGATCGTCATTATCCATTATCTTTATTATATCCGTAGTATTCTGAACCAACCACCTGTTTTTGGTAGATTTCGATAGAAATACTACCTAATAACTAACAACGTAACCTTCGGAAAATCTCAATGCATTTTTTTCGGCGTTTATATATATATATAAATATATGTATAGTATATTTTGTTGACACGATAACGCTCATAGTTTATATCAGATTCGATTAAACTTTTCTGAAAAATCGATCTTTTAAATATCTCGGCTATGTTCATTGGCCAATTTTACTCGTGTTTCAAATACACTTTCATACACTGACGAAACCTATCTAATTGTTGTATGAAAGTAGTTCTAAATTAAGTTTATCTATTTATTATATTATATATTATTTTATGGTCAGCCAATTTCACGATAGAGTCTCTATGAAATTATGACATTATATTAGAAGTATTTTTTGTATTGTATAGTTGTAATTAAGAAAAAGATTGAAGTAATTTAATATTTATAAAATAACTTCGAGAACTGATTAAGATAACCTCGATTAAGAAATTCGATTAAGTTCGCAACCCCATTTTCCCCATTGAGTAAAGTCGATTTATTACCGCAATATAGAGCAAACAATTAACTTCTTTATTTGGAATGAAAATGTTTTCGTCTGTAAATGATTGACAGGGGAGACTCATCATGCCTGAACATTTTTATCAAGTTCCCGAGAGCCTGCCGTGGCGGGGTTGGCGCGGCGTTGGGGGTGTACGGACGCCACGGGGTGGGGGGTGGGGGCGCGCCGAGATGTAATCAATCATTACTGGTATCTAAAGGGGAAATTGGCTATTCTCTTATCACAGGAAATAGGTATTTATTTGAAAGGATAAGAAACGATTGATATTTTAAATGAAAGACTTCAAATGCATAATATAAGTTCTTCAGAATGTTTCAATAAATAGACTTTAACGGGTTGCGAAAAAGTTAATTAAAAATGCATTACTGAGTCGCAATAAAGATAATGCATTATGACCAGTGAAATTATAACTAATTTTTAATTAAAAAAAATTAATGTATTTATTTGGTATGTGCAGAACAATTATATCATAAAAAAAATCAGTTAATTTGTACTGGACAATGGTATAAAAACCTAGTGAGTGCTATTTGATATTTCATGATTATGTAAATATTGCGTACGTATGTGTGTGTGTGTGTGTGTGTGTGTGTGTGTGTGTGTGTGTGTGTGTGTGTGTGTGTGTGTGTGTGTGTGTGTGTGTGTGTGTGTGTGTGTGTGTGTGTGTAGTTTATTAGGGAAGAAATACATTTTATCAAATATATATATTTTAATTTATTTAAATTTATTAGAAAATGATCGCTTAGCGTTGTACTGGCTATATATGTAGGCACTATTTTTTTAATTCTTAGGTACCGTATAGGTACTGAATTCACAAAAAAGTTTTAACCTATTTAGCGGGAAATAAAATGACCTATTTTTATATTCAATGGGACGGGATGTAAATTTTTATGATGTGTTAAAACATAAGTTTGACATTCATGATGGTACTGAATAGAATATGTAGTCACCGCGGTAATGAGTATGACGTTTTTCTGAGATTAGTTGTATGTTATTATGGGTATTTACATAAAAAAAAAGTCTTAGTACCTCACTTCTGGCAATTATACCAATTTAATATTATCCTTCTTCTTGCGCCCTATCCGTTCAACGGACATTGGCTATGGCCCGGATATCCATAATACTTTTGCCGTCCAGTAATTCGTTTTTTATTTTAATTTAGAAATGTTTAATTTTATTGATATCATGTGTCCGAATCGTGGAGTCAGCTGGCGCTTAGATTTATTAGCAAAACGATTTGTTGACGGTTTGTTAATACATAACAATACAATAAAAATGAATTAGTTTTGATGTTGGTCAAGTAGGTACATACTAATTATGTGAACAAAATAAACGTATATTTTAAATTTCTTAGAATTACAAAGCAATCTGTACATCTGATGTTAGTACAGAACAACGTGAAATACTGCTCTTTGTTATTGTTACGTAGTTTACATTATTTATGAGTTTACTCAATTTTCTAGAGCCAATTAATAAAGCCATTAATATTTTCATTTCTGTGGCATGTTAGATACTGTTTTCTCTCTCTCACAGTCGATGCGCTCATGACCTCTAGTCTGCTTCTACAGGGCAAACTGATTGCCTTTACTCTTCGGCGCTACATGGCGAGGCTTCGGCTATGTCTCGGATTTAGTCTGGGAGTGTACGGTATTGTCTGACTGTGATTGAAAAACTGATTGGGATAAATCGTCGCTCGCCACGAAACGACAACCTGATATGGAATGAGTGGAACCTCGGAATTTTTCGCAGTTTCATTAGGAAATAACCGTCTCCGAATCGAGACGAGACGTATAAACGTCTCCGAATTCAGTACAACAACTCATACAGAATACTGTTCGGATTGGCGCGTTATTGCAGCGCATCTACAATGTTTACCGAAGGCCGTATACATGAATTTGTTCCGCTTCTGAGACATCGAGTTGCGGGCGTAAAGCTGCGGCTGGAGCTCAGCACCAACTCTCTGGTGCAAGCGGCGCTCTCATGGAAAGCTGGTTCTCTGACCAGAGAATGACAACGCCTACAGGATAGATACATATACAATAAAGGCCGTGACTGAAGTAGTTATATATGTAATATTTATATTTTGTGTGTATATATGTGTGAACTTTTTACTTTTTAAAAATTTATTAATATTTTCCTTGGTTTTCTTTTTCATAGCATTATATTTATTTCATAACTTTAATGTATAACATAATATGTATTATCTCTATGGCGAATCGGGTTAAAAAAAACCTGATCATGCTGGAATAAACACATTATTATTATTAGGATGCGGGTATTGCGTTGGGAAATGCAGGGTAGAACAGCAGACTGAAATGAGCTAGAAAAAAGCGTGACTCAGACATGTGTGTTGTCCTTTCTCTCGATATGTAATAACATCACTCATGTATGCTTAATCATAGCAAATACTACAAATAACTCTATATCTGTATCTCTCTTTCTAATCTATTGATAATTGTCATTCAAGTTTATCAACTTTAATTTAACATTATGATTGAATGACTGATTGGGATAAATCTTTGCTCGCTTTTCCGCAGTTTCATTAGGGTGTGGATATCGCGATAGGAAATGCTGGGAAGACCAGCAGATTGATATGAGATAGAGAACAGCGTGACTCAAACATACATGTATTGTCTTTTCTCCCGCTTAGGGAGTGTATCGCGAATTCTCACTCCTATGATTGCCCTATTTATGTAATAACATCACTAATTTATGCTTGTGGCAGTAAATGTATGTATAATCCAATTCATTGAAAATTGTTTATATATGTATGTTGTTATTAATAAAGAAAGCACTCAGGGGTGTAGTTTTTAAATTCACAAACTAATAACTCGTATTTTTTTGTGTAATACATCTTAAATATTTACGTATCAATTCTCGGGAGTTAAACTTTTCTTGCTTTGTTGAGAGGAACCGGTACATAAGTAACAACTTATAACGGTTCCGGAAAAGGGTGGGGTCTTTTCGATGCCTTTCAATGTGATACGATGAGTGATTCTATACGATGAGTATATAGATACACGCCAAAATCATTCAGTTCAGAAGAATTTATAAAATACAAATAAAGCTGCGTATGTGTTTTTTCGCATAATCTGTCCAAAACGTGTACGAACTAAACGCAACTCACGCGCCGACCAATGCTCTGAATACACATCTTCGCTAGAACAGAAGTGCTGTAAAATGCCGTAAGCGTGTATTTAAAATGGACTGTATAAGTATGCAAAGTCTTTCACTTAATAATACAATACCAAGAATAATAATAATAATATTTATATTTATCAGAAACGGAAATGAAAACAGGTAAAAGTCAAATAGGTATACTTTCATAAAAATATGATTCTGAAAGAGTACACGATGAATACAATCTATGGTGACAATACAGCCCGTCGCATTTTTACAATATCGATATTAACAGCATAACCTAAGTGCCTAGTGCACGCCACTGCATGGGAAGAATGGATATCAAAAGTTAACGTGCACAGCAATTTGCAACAATGCACAGCGTTGGTTGCATTGACGTAGTGAATATAAAATAGTTATGATAATTAAAAAAATATATATATTACAATTAACGTTTCTAGTATAATTTCACAATTTTATTTGCATATGGTTTGCTTCGCAGAAGAATATTTTCGGTAAAATTTACATTTATTGACCGCGCCGACGTGGTAAAAATAGTGTACAGTAATAATTTATGCAGATCTACCCTTTATTTGGATTGCTTATTTAATTTAGAATTTTTGTCTTTAAAGAGGTGGCAGATTTATTAGCAAAATTAGCAAAAAGTATTTATTATTAGAACCGACTTCTTGTTATTATTAGAGAATTCACCAAAACAGTACAGGGAAAGATCATTAAAAAATATTGTATAAGACTCGTACATATTGTATTCAATTAATATTATATTAAAATATTAATTATTTAAAAAATTCTCCATGTACTTTAGGAATTAAGAACAAGGAAATTGTTTCATTAACTAGCATTAACATCTTAAGACGAGCGCGATTAACGTACGTAATATTTTAACAAAGTAAACATCTAGATCTGTCCGAAACGCTCTGAACCTCGTCCAACCTGAAAATAAATATTGCAAAATCTCTAAAATCTAAAAACAGATGTTGTCTTAATAGTGCACTACGGTCGATAGTAATAAAGATAGTTTTAACTTGTAATAATAACACATTAAACACTATTTTAATTTTTGCGAATAAAATGAGGTATCTGCTGTAATAATCATTTGTAAAAATTTTACAATTTTGATATTCCGTTATCAGTTGATATGCCGGAGCGGAAATAATGCATTTAATGCGATTTTTTATTAGGAAATTTATATGAAATGTTATTAGGAGAACACATTTTTATTGTGAAATTGTAATTATTTAGAACATAGGTCTGTGATATTTTACAACAACAAAGTAGATGGCTCTTTCAAATAATGGAACGTTAATTTGAAAAAGGTGTAACATATGGGTTCGAAAACTTGTCGTCAAAAATAATGTCGCTGTAGCATAGTTGAATAATACACCTTCCCTGGCTTGGAGAGAGATCCAGGTTCGAATCCTGGTGGCGCAACAACAATATTTTTAGATAAAATTGATTTTATATGTATATCTTCCTAATTAATACATTTGATTAATATTTATATAAAATGTTTTTAAACTCTGAAACAATGCATGACACGGGTTTATCTTCTATTAGTTTAAATTATTACCTACCTATTTTAAAATTGTTAACAATAGAAATGGACAAATTATTTAAAAAATGTAGCTATATTAGTTTATTTAAAAGAAAATTGTCACTTCACTCCAATATAATACATCAGTTTCCATTCAAATTTCCCTACATGACACACAAAATATTGAGATTTTATAAATATAAACAGCAATATTATTATTTATCACACATCATAAAAAGTGCCAACACGAACACCATAACTTTCATACAATATATTTAAAATTCCTCCGTACTATAATTTGGAAACGTACTACCCATGACTAGCCTTCGGCGTTGTATAAAACAAACCCTCGCAGTTCAAGAGTCGATACTCCATACGAGGGATGGTTAATAAGGCTTTTTATTTTCAATTCATATTCTTGAAAATTCTCGCCAGGCCAAATTTTCAAACGAAGTCTAGCATTGTAGGTATATCCGAGTAAAAAAATTCTTGTTATATGCGCCCAAGCATTATTCTGAAAAATCAAAAGAATACAGGAGATGATTTTGTTTAGATACAGTTTGTATTTATTTATACAGAATGGCCCAAAACTTAAAATAAGTAAGAATTTTTTGCGGCATATAGTTTTGATAGGATGATAGTCTTATAAATTAAGCCAAAGTTAATTGTATTAATTTAAAATCATCTTATGAAGGGAGCCTGTCTACAGATATACTTTATTATAAGTCTTTCAAATAAATTAATGTATACGTTCTAAAAAAATTCCACCATTTTTTAATCGGTACGAAATGAAAAAATACACATTAATAGGATCGACATTAATATTTCTTAGTAAGAAATTATTGTTTTTGATATAAAACATAATTTAATGGTTACGATCTTTCTTAAAATATTTGTATTTTGTTAATTATGGTTCAGTTTATTAGTTTTACATTAGTGAAAAGGTCCTATCAAAGTAATAGTTTAAAAAAAAGTCAAATCCAGTGATGGTGTACAAATGAATAATAAAAACCCAGATTTTCATAAAAAACGCGAAAATATGAATTATTATTGAAAGGTTAGTCTTAAGTAATAATCTAAGGTATTTATAAACTCTGCATTTTTGGACAATATTTTAGTGACGATCAGTTTCGGAGAAAACGCTTCCTCTTCAAAGCAGTATCTTATTTTGTCATTGTTCGAATTTATATATTATTATTTATTGAGGTGCACATAAAATAATTTTTGGTCGTACGCATTCGTAACAATTGTTACTTTTAGTTAAATTGATCAAAATACATAACTATATTATGCTTCATATTAAATATAATATATAGTGAACTTCATGTGCACTAGATATCAAACCGTTCAAAGAATATAAGTTGATCAATACGATTGTGGTGACCCTACACGAGCCCGTAGACATGGCCGTGTAAGGGCTCACCTATCAACCATTAGGGACCGAACCAGAACGACCAATAAGCAGACACAAATAAATCATTAACGCCAGAGACGTAAACTGCTCAAGCAACTAACACCACTTCTCCGCAGGCCGTCCTATCACCAACATTTCAATTCAACCGCATCTACAGTGAGCCACTCTAAAGTTCAACCGGGCATTTAAATTATATATTATAAATGAAACCTTGTAAGTGGTCTTTCATGTATATACCCTGCTCTTGTTACAACAGATACCCTGCCTTGCGACAAACATCCAATACGCGTGAGACAAGAAGAGGTTAGGAGCTTCTGTCTCACAGCATCATAACCCTCTGACACAATCTCGAGTCAATTATAATTTGAATAATTTCAACACACACATATCAACTTCTATAAATATCTGTTTGAATATTCAGTTATTTACATTTTCAATTTCTCGTGTATTATCATATAGACTTGGATTTCAGATGCTGGATTCATATTCTAGTAAAATACGGACACATCTTAAAAATGATTTTTAAATGGTTTTATTTCTCACAGATTTGGTTGTCAAACCATATATTTTACAGCCATTCCACGCTGCCGAGTATCGACAGAACTCAGACGACAATACATCGCGACGCAACCGGTCCGAGAAGCCAGCTGAAACGATAACAACACCAACAACATCAACTCACGCGCATGCTCCGTAGCATTAATATCTGTCTAAGGAGGATTACCTTAAACAATCCTTCTAATATATATAACCAATAACCATCAGTCGCTACATCCGAGTGCCTCCCACAATACACAAACAAATCAATCTCTAAATACTAACATGAAAACGAAAGTCTAAATGATTTAGAAACACATATTGTCCATGAATCTAAATGAAAATATTATTAATAAATTAGGTATAATTGAATTATTTCGATATTATATGAGTAACTAGCGAGTACCCGGCATGCATTGCCACCCAAAGAAAGAAAACGTTTGTATTTTAATTCTGATTATTGAAGTGGTTTTGGATACACAATATTTTTTGCTTTTCCGTCTGGTACGTATACAAAGAAGTCGCCAGAAAAAGCGATGATTCTTGGAAAATTCGCCACATAGAATCCTAAAAATAGCCAATCAACGTGTCCGTATTTCACATTTCACTACATATGGTTTGCCATGAAACTGATAGCCGCGCAGATCGCTTTCTTTGGCAAACTTTCTCATTGTAAAATGGTTGTACTAATTCAGAAATCTTCGCGGGCGTGCGCACAGCAACTCACCAAAGTTTCATGGTAATAAACTATATGAAATACATACATTTGTTGAAACGATTCGCGAGTCACTTATTGTAAAATGGTTGTACTAATTCAGAAACCTTTGCGGGCGTGCGCACAGCAACTCACCAAAGTTTCATGGTAATAAACTATATGAAATACATACATTTGTTGAAACGATTCGCGAGTCACTTATTGTAAAATGGTTGTACTAATTCAGAAATCTTCGCGGGCGTGCGCACAGCAACTCACCAAAGTTTCATGGTAATAAACTATATGAAATACATACATTTGTTGAAACGATTCGCGAGTCACTTATTGTAAAATGGTTGTACTAATTCAGAAACCTTTGCGGGCGTGTGTACAATAACTTACCAAAGTTTCATTGCAATCGGATCAACCATATAGGACCGCATACGGGACAAACAAACAAACATTCATTTTTATATATATAGATGATTTTTCGTTGAAAAACCCTTTATGTAGTATTGATACATTTACCCGCATATGTAATTGACATGAACAATGAACAATGACACATTTAATACACAGGGCAGTACATTGAAGACATCATGGTCAAAGAGCAACCTGTTGTATGTTTCTTGTATGGATTGAAATCACAACAAATATTGTTATGACATGTCAACTTTTGGACCTGTCAAAATAATCCTAAATCTCTAGAATACATTAAATTAACTTATAGTTAAATAGTAAAAAAAAAGACAATTGAACGATGAAGATATTTTTAACTGATCTATATTCAGCGAGTATCCCACTAAAATTTATCACATAAGTGTAAAATACTGTTTTTTGTTTTATAATTTAATACATTGTGTACAATATTTTATTACTTATACATTCTTAATATCAAATTATATTAAAAAATAGTTGCCCCTGTTGAACTTTGTAGGAAGCCAGTAGAATAATGAACTCAATATATATTATGTTAGCTGCTATTTTCACGTGTTCTTTGATTTCTCGGTAGTCTGGTGGTATGCTAGAGATCGAGGTTCGGCTTTCCGCCAGGAAGATGTTTATTTTTATTTAATTTCACTCATCTGAATATATAAATAATTTTTTCGAACCAGTAAAACATAATATTATATATGCATGGTACAGATATTTAACGTGTTTTTTAAAAATACAACACATGAAAATATATTTATATTTTCATTCAATGATTTTTATAATAATTCCTATTGTTCTTGACTTTTTGACGTTTTATAGGTTTTATATTGGGAAAGTTTAAATGAATATATCTTTCAAATAAGTATATAACGTAATATAACCTTGCCTTCCCGAAGCGGGGTATTCACATTCCCCATTAATCGCTTTAAACTCGATAACTCAATAATTATGAAAACGATTTCATTCTTATTTTTTGTAATCTTCAAAATTTTGTCATTTTTTGTTTTTCAAATTTATATGCGTATAATATTTAAAAATATTGTTTTCGGTCCAGTGATCTTCGCAAGG
Source organism: Eubasilissa splendida (assembly GCA_031772225.1). Lineage (NCBI taxonomy): Eukaryota > Metazoa > Arthropoda > Insecta > Trichoptera > Phryganeidae > Eubasilissa > Eubasilissa splendida. Next base: position 34,154,629 of record CM062848.1, on the reverse strand, counting down.
TACACACACCTGCGCATGTCGATACTATACTCCTGTGTTTTATTAAATAATGCACTGGGTAGCCCCATATCACAGATGCGAACGAGGGAGACAGCTATATCGCTTATCGCGACTCGCAGCATTCGGACAAGAGACGTCATGAACGTTTTATTATCGTTTGTATGAATATAATCTGGGGTGTTTCTATACCCCGCTTCGGACTACACGGAAGTTCTGGCCGCTTAGTAACGAAAAGGATCATATAAAAATAAAACCATAGAAATGAAAATTAGACCCGTGAGTAAATACGGTGATCGATTCAGAATTTCCCAAATCGGATCCATTACAATATTATGCTTCGTCATACAGCTGACACGGGTCACGGGCATTGTTCCTGAGGGCTATTATTCTGGACTCCCGTCCAGTTGACGAGGTGTGGACGCTTTTCTACAAGGTTTTTAATCGATCTAGTTGACAGCAGACTTTAGATTGATGATTTTGTAGGTTCCGAACTTAAATCAAACCAATATATTTGGGTAAATTTCCGTATGTATGATATTATATATATGTATATATGTATAAAAAACCTTTTCGAAATTTGTATAGAATTATGTAACACATGGTTTTATTAACACAAAACTATTTAATTAAATCAAAATCAAAAGTACACTCGATTTTACTAAATTAGTATTACTAAAATATCAAAAATGAGGTAAAATAAATATTTTTAATAGTAATAAAATATATCATTTAGGAAGATATACAGATAATATTAATTTATCGAGACAATATTTTGTTACCATCGGGATATAATATCAAAAAAAAATTATTTGGATAAATTTTAATCAATAATAATAAATTTTATCTGTTTATTTTTCTAATTGATACATTTAATTTGTATTAACAATATCACAAATATTGATTAGTTTCTGGTGGATTGTTAAACTGAAACTAAAATAATATGGTACCTATTTCTTTATATTCTTATTCAAAATCTTTTTACTAATATTTCTTTCTATCGGAAGATTTTTATTGCTTTAATTTTTTCGCGATTTTTATTATGCATTACAATCTGTACCATATTGAAAATCAGTAACAAAAAATTGTTATTCAGTATAGGAATACTTTTCAAATTCGTTAAGTTTACATTTATTACGAAGAATATTATTTAGAGTATTACAATATCTTGTAAATATATGTTGTCCATGGAAAATGAATTGTATCTGAGTAGAAGAGTGGGAAACTAACTTACAATCACACTGTTTCTGCAGGGATATTCTACTCTTGCAGCGTATATAAGCGTACAACTTACCCTATTATATTCTACCCTTGCATCTTTGCATGCACGCTCATAGATTATTAATGTTTCTAACAAAACCGTTCTCTAATATCTGGTTTAATTGGTAACGCCAGGTCTTTTGCAGACTACCTTGTTCCTCTTATCTTAAATACGCACCTCATATATTTTATTATCATCTCTTCCTTCCTTGTACATTCTACATGTTAAAACCACCCTTACGACCCTTTCAAATAAATATTATCGAATTATGTAATATTTGTTTGTAATATAATACATTAGAAAGCCTACATATATTCGAGCGTAAAAAATAGGTCATTTTTAGTATGTAGCATATGAAATAAAGAAAGAAAAAGACTTGGCACGACCAGGTATATCAGATAATGGAAGATGGCCCTGTTAGAAGCCTGAGAAGGTGTATGAATGTGTATGAGGCGAGAATCGTATGCCTACCCCCTCGGGAAAATAGCATGATGGTAAGTTAGTTAGTTGGCTAGTTAGAATATAGTATATTGTATTTTATTATGCTCTATTGAATACAATGTATATAACAAAATTACTTCTACTTAAAAATATATCTATCAGATTTACTTAAAGGTATTTTGAGATTCTGTAAAAATAAGGTAGATGGCTCTGTCAAATGATGGAACGATTAAATGTATTGATTTCAAAAAGGTAACATATAGGGTCGAAAAATTGTCGCTAAAAATAATGCCGCTGTAGCTTAGTTGGATAAAGCACCTCCCCCGGTTAGGGAAGAGATCCAGGTTCGAATCCCGGTAGCGCAACAACAATATTTTTCGATAAAATTGATTTTATATGTATATCTTTATAATTAATATATTTAATTCATATTTAAAAATATATAAATTAAAGCAATAATTGATAAATAATATAAAAACTAAAAATGACCTTACGATACTTTATACAGAAGTGATCAATTTTATATTATAAGAAGGTATTTAAATAAAAAGTTACATGATATAAGATATGGTTGCATATCTGTTTGAAAATTTAATTAGCTGACGAGTTTATAACATTTACAACGGTTATTAGTTACATCATTTTAATAAAAATATAATTGGTTCTCGTGTAGCGCGTTTTCAGTTACTTGTTTATTAAACGCGAAGCGGAATATTCTGTATTATATACGTAATAGGAAAATACGTAACGAGGAGTTTATTAAAGGTTTTTACATCCCGTAGCGCTCGCCCATAGCCTTCTGACCTATGCCTCTGTTTATTATTAATTACATCCCTGCATCAATACAATACAAACTATATTCAGATGTACTTTTCCTTAAATAAACAGGGTATGGTCCTAAAACAGCAGCATATTATTACAATAAGCTCAGTCGTATCATATTTCACTTGCAGAAATTACATTCAGCGGAAGATATAATCCCGTGAATCTGAGCGTCGGCAGGAAAAACGATATTGTACAGCTAGTCATTGATATCATTGAATTATAATCTAAGTGTTGTTATATATATATATGTATATTATTTGGTGAATCAAATGTATATTATATGGTATATCAATTTTCAAATATGATCCACGATGTACTGTTCTTGTGGGTTAAATCTGCCGGCAGTGATGTGTGGAAGGTGAGTCGCTTACATATTTTTCTTTTGTGCCGTTTCGTTTCCCGGAAGGGAGTGCCTCTTCACTTCCCGTCTGTTCCTCGGCCTTGTTACACCTTGTCAACTATTCTATCTCGCTGTCAACTATTCTATCGATATTATATCTATTCTATTTTAATTATATTATTACTTTTATATATAAACATGTTTTGTTCTTTATTTAAATGTATTGTAAATAACTTATTTAATAATAAAGTGAGTCAGCCGGAGACGAAGGGGGAAAATTTTGTTTTGGCGGCTGTGCGGTATCGCCCTGGCTGCCTAATAGCATTAAAATGCCAACCAGGCGGCGAATGAGTAGGACTGAGATATGAGCCTTGAGCTTATTACATCGGTTCTGGGTAAACGATGGGTCCGCCCTTATTGTTGAGTGGGTTCGCCCCAGTACAAATGTGATTTTCTACTGTGTTTAAATTTTTAGTATTTTTCAGTCCATGGATAAGATTTACTTTAATATGTAAATGACAGAGAGGAATCGGTCTATTTTATTCAGGTTTTTTATTTTATTTATATTTTTTTGTGAACCGTGATTCGGCGCATGAGCATATAAAATAAAAATATTCATGAAGGAATGACGTTATAATTCGTGATAAGCGCCATCTAGTAGATTCTGCGGAAACGTTTCACGCATTTGACCCGAAATGCTGAGAATTAGACCCGAAAAATAAACTCACATTTTTAAAGGGTTTTCATTCTCTTTATAATTATATTAGACATATTAATTATATATGCTAAAATATATTTTGTACGCAAATGAAGTTTAAATAATATAATAAGTAAATACGCTCAAAATTATGTTTTTTAAACTATTTCTTGTATTGCGATATCGTGCGGCACACGCGTGCTGGTAGTGAACTGTGATCACAGTCACAGTTTTCAATCACTGATATTAATGAATATCAATCACAATCACGCCAGTGATTTTATTGCGCCATTTTTGTAAAAAAAAAAATCACCAAAGGGCGCTTTATAGGATAATTTTATATTGTTATGTTGCAAGCAGTTGCAACCAAGCAAAGAAAAGAAGAAAAAAAAGGTGTGATACAGGTGTATTACGGCAAGACGTACAATACTCTTATGTCTTTAATATACATGGTATCAATTCTGGAATTCGTTGTTTATACATAACGATATTTATTGCCAAAACTTCGAGACGTGACAGAAATATCTCCGGTGGAGAATCCATTACACGATCAACAAATACATTTCAACTAAAATCTGTTGCTTGCTTCACATCAAGAGTGCCTGTGTATAAAAACACACAGATTTAAAGGCCGGAAACAAGATCATGGTTAAATCTCGTTAAAATAAGGCATAACAACTCACCCCACTGTTCCAGGGATGAATACGAAAAACATATTAAGGTATGTAAGGTATGCTACGTTAAGGTATTTTATTTGTATGCCAAACATTACGCAAATTGTGATTACATTTTATTTATCAGAAAGCGTATTACAAAAAATGGAAATGGAACCTGTAAATGCTCAACTATCCTAAAAAAACATAAAAATCTTCAAATACTTGAATTTGAGATCATTCTTATAAGATGATAGCAATTTGGTTTCAAATTTCATGGTTTCATTTTTCATGGATGGATAGCTTTCATCCGGGTAGTCTAAGCATTCGTTCGGGGGTCTGTTTCCTAAATAGGTCCCACGATGAGATTATAAAAAATGTCTAAAAAATTGTTAAAGAATGACATGATTGTAGTCTAGGGGTTACGATACTCGCCTAGTGATCTAGTGATCGGGGTTCAGAGGCCGTCAAGTTAGTCCTACTTTCATAGCACAAGCGTTTAGCTTAGTTTGAAAACAGTAAGAATATTGATTGACATACGTATTCCGCGTATGCATCTAATTTTTTTAAATACTATCGAAATATTACGGAACAAAATTAAAATACTTTTCACAAAGCATATACCAAATAATATACACAATAGTTAATAAAAATGATTAAAATTGAATAACATTTTTTGCATAATATCAAGTTTAAAATTTTTGGAGACGTACATATAAGTATATTTTAAATTTAAATATTTAATAATTTCGTTATAACATCTAGCAGTACTAACAACCTTTGAACGTCTAATCAGATAAACACGTTTTAGGATGTCTAGTAGTAATAACAGCTATTTGTACCTTACATTAATTATTTTAAATGTACGTAAAAAAACTAAATTGTCATCTTACATAAATTTAAAAAGTGAAGTAAAATAAGGTGTATTCTTGAGTGGGGCTTGGTTTACGCTCATAATAATGCGTTTACCCCTCCATGTGTTATGCCCTCCATGTGTTAATTCATTAATGATAATAAATAAAACTATTGTTTTTTTTTAATTTAACCTGAAAAAACTTAGTGAATAAAAATTAATGAATTAATTAATATCCATAACTATAACAAAAAAAAACTTTTTAATTAAAACTATTCATTAAAATTATTATTTTTAGGATTATCTAAATCAATTAATATATAATATATTTAATATAAGAGTAAAGAAGCATTTGAGATGTTTTGTTTTTTTGTGGGATTTCAGAATTTCTAATCATTTGTTAGAAAATGGTCATGGATTTGATAACACTTCGGGATTGCATATTTTGCATATGAACGGATCATAAATTAAATAATTTGGAATCATTGAAGATAAATAAAGAGCGTCAAACTAATCAAAAAATTTCCTAAAAATTATTCTAGTAATTTTGTATCAACAAGTAACAATTTACGAGTAATTATTGCTTTTTAAAATTAGTTTCTGTTAATTAAACAATAACATATGTTTTTGATTAGTTAATGACATCCTTAAGAAGAAAATGATATTTTTCGAAACCGGTAGATGTATTTTAATTCATTAAGTGGTTAATAAAACAAAGTTAATAATTAAAAAAAATAATTAACATTATTGAAGGTGGGTACAGAACTATTGTTCTGAAAAGTACTGCGTGGAATTATTGCTTGTAATGGCCCGCATACAAATGAGTCTAGAAATGCGGCAATCGGAACAGATGGCGCGGGATAATTATAATTCTTATGTCGTCACAAGAAGAACAAAGAATTCAAAATGGTCTTGGGACAATTCTAAAAAAAACTATTGATAAAGGTTGAACCATTGAACGTTCTGTTACAGAGACTACGTGTAACGTTAATTAGGTAGTCTATGGTAACTGAACTCGGTGAATTGCGTACATACCCGACATGAAGCTATAAAAGACGAAATTGGCAGGTATTATTAAATCGTATTAGTCATCGATGAATAAGCAAATAATTCTCGACAGATTGTGATCACTGATCAGTGAGAATTCAGTGAATGGAATACAGTGTTGTAGATTATAAATTAGTGTGGAATATAAAAAAGCTGGAATCAATACAAGAAATAAGAAACTGTGTCAAAGCAGGATTTGTATGCAAAGTTAACACAGATAGTAGCTACCAATTTTAAATACCGGTTGTATTGTAGGCAAAACCTATCATAGGTACTTTTTATTTCAAAAAATAACGTTTATCTATCGATAATAAAATTCTAAATTGTAATAATATGTTTAGGAGAACACATTCTTATTGTGAAGTTGTAATTATTCAGAACAGACGGTCTGTGATATTTTTTAAATATGAATTAAATATATTAATTATAAAGATATACATATAAAATCAATTTTATCGAAAAATATTGTTGTTGCGCCACCGGGATTCGAACCTGGAACTCTTTCCTAACCGGGGAAGGTGAAAATTTAATAAAAATGAATTGATAATTCTAGCGTCTGCTATCAGTTTACTCAAAGGTATTTGAGATTCTGTAAAAATAAGGTAGATGGCTCTGTCAAATGATGGAACGATTAAATGTATTAATATCAAAAAGGTAACATATAGGGTCGAAAATTGTCGCTGTAGCTTAGTTGGATAAAGCACCTTCCCCGGTTAAGAAAGAGATCCAGGTTCGAATCCCGGTGGCGCAACAACAATATTTTTCGATAAAATTGATTTTATATGTATATCTTTATAATTAATATATTTAATTCATATTTGTAATAATATGTTATATTTAGTAATTATGGTACGTGTACACGGATAATATGATTTTAATAAATATCTTAAGGTTTTCAATAATTAAGCATATTCCAGAGTTCACCAGAAAAAATTGATTGTAATATTGTACACATAATAAAGTAGTATAAATTATTATAATGATTTAAATAAAAAATATAAAAACAGCATTATATATTAGACACCACCGTCTAAGGAAGAAATATGTTTAACGTGTAAGAGGAAAATGCTTAACATATGAGAGGTAGCAGGATCGATTCTCGAAAAAAAAAGGTTTTGAAGGCGTCTGGTATCGGTAAAAGTGAAAAAGAGTAAAAGAAAAATTTGAAATTTTCCAACAAATAAATTTAACTGGAGTACCCGCTGAATAAACATTTTATTTGTTAAAATTGACATTTGTTATTGTATTAAAAAATATCTGAAATTGTTACTTCACAACAATTTTTTTTTTTGATTAATGTTGAATATCTCAGAATAGATCGTCATAGATCTTTTAGATAAATAATTCTCCAATTTTGTTTAATCGTCTGGAAACTTCGTTCTACACATAAAATCGCAACAATATCGCTTAGGGTTGGTACTGCGCTAGAGGAAATTTCTGCTAGATGGGAAATATATTTGAGATTAAACCTGCATAAAAGGATGCATTCGCTATAAAGTGGATATTTCCACTTGTCTTTTACCGCTATCTGCATAGATATAAAGTATTAATATCCTTGAGCTTGGTACCGCACAATTCCATTTTTATTGCCTCAAATACAGCTCAGCACAATTTTATTGTGTGGTGAATGGGTAGTGAAATATTTATGAGGAATCCACAATTTTTGCCTCACAGACCTGTCTATCAATTCTGTGTGTCTCCCTTCGTCCGCCACATGATTACAAATTTTAATTATACATTTCTTCTAAGGATATTTTGACCTTAATGGCACGTAATTTATATTATTGCTAGTGTTTGAAACCCGTCCCAGGACGGAAACTAAAGACGCACATAGGATATAAATTAAATAATTACTACCTACGTTCATATAGGACAATTGTAATAATAACTTATATACGGTAAAGTAGCGTTACAGTTTTCAGATTTTCGAATATCTGACAATAAAAAAGGAAACGATTATTTTTTAATTGAATAATTTATCTTCAGAACAAAGAGTCAAATATCCACTTAAGTTATATATTTCAAAGAAAATTGACACTTCACTCCAATATAATTTATCAGTTTTCATCCAACTTTCCCTTCACGCTATACACTTACAAGGTGTAACAGACCTAGTTCACAATATTTTATGGGTGGATACCTGAATAATTTGTGAGTCGAAAATGATCAAGGAGTATGTATAAATTTTGCACCTTTAATTAATTTTAATTTTTTTAATTCAACATATAATTTGGAATCAATAAAATATTTCATGCTTGTATTTGACATCGTTGAGATTAAGCACATATTCCTTGAATATTTTAGACTAGTAATTTAGTCAGGTATCCACCCATAAAATATTGTTGACTTGGTCTGTTACACCTTGTATATAAAATTAATATGTTTAATATAAATTCTTATTTCTTTTTCTTCCTTTCTTAAAAAAATAGAGATGCGTACACGGAATACATGTCACATCAATATTTTTACTATTATCAAAATAAGCTAATCGCTTGTGCTATGAAAATAGGACTAACTTGCTGGTGTCTAGGAACGCGGCGCGAACCCCCGACCACTAGATCACTAGGGCAATGTCTTGACCACTTCACCAACAAGCTACGTATGTTTAATATTAACAAAAATAATTAAAATTCTCGTGAAAAGACCGATAATATGCGAACCAAATAAATGGAACATTTTAACTTATCATCGATAAAACATTACTCTCTTTTCAATACCTTCTACGTGCATAGCGTATACAAAATTCGAATGCTATTTAATTTAGAATTAAATTGTCATAAGTATATTTTATTTTACTGTCACTGATTATGAGTGTAAATGAAGTATCGTTAGAGAGAATACTAAAGAGAGTGGTAGAATCAAGATTGACATTGGCTGATTCTGCGTTTCTGTGATTCGTCTTCCTTCTTCAGGAGAGGTTTCTCGATTTTAACAACGTCTCTCGATGGCTGTCTTAACTTCACACATAGATGGTTTAAACTATCAAATTTTCATTATCATTGCTTACTGATCCTGTTTTACTTGTGTATCTTTAAGTATGTACTGACCCATTATTGAACTTTATTTTTCTATAATATTTCTTATTTGTGCATTATTTAACTATATTATTATGTGAAAGACAGCATCTGAAGGACTGAGAGTTTTTCTTAAATTAAACTATTGTGCGAAACTGATTGAAAATTATCTGCTTTACATGATCTTGGTGTATTAATTAACTAAAGACGCGTCTAAATCTTTGCATGTTGATTAGAACCGATATAGAAGTAAATAACATCTCAAACGGTCTCCGGTACAGGGTGGGTCACCCTCGTGCCTTTCAGTGGCTGATGTTGACATTTAGTACACTGCATTAAATAACATATACACCTAATATAAATTATATACCTGAAACTGAAAATCGGAAATGTCCTTATGCAAACAATACATAATGGCGATTTTCGTGAATATTATGAATATAAATGAAGATGAGATCCTTCTGTTAAAATCAAATGCCGCATTGAGCAAGCTCGTGCAACCTTTTTCCTTTATTTCGGGAACATATTTTCTTGTTAACGACTCAAATTTGAGAAATGTTTTGGGTATGCAATCAATTTCCGCGTTTAAATTATGAATTCAATTTGAATTCATTTAAATTTGTCGAACTCGTTTAATTCACAAACAGAAATTTGTTAAACACTAATGCCATTTTAAAGGTAGAATTTCCATTAGTGAAATTCGATTTCGGCACCATTCCAAATACAAAATGAGGGTAAAGAAATCGGTTTATATCTCTAATTCAATATGCGGGAGTTGAGGAAAGCCTTTTCTTTTCTGACTCCATTCCCTTGTTTTACTGATGTCATACATTATTCAGGGTGTGTGACGTACACCAGTCATCATAAAACACAGCTATTGAGTCGTTAAAGAATTATACACTTGTAAAATAGCGCCTGCCGTGACCTGAAAGGCATTTATTACTTATAGTATTATAAACTTGAGGGTTTTGTATTATTATTAATAGTTTGCAGTATTATGAATTGTACTGTTATAATTCTTACTAGAATTTTATTCTTTTCTAAGTCGCGATGGTTAGGCAAGTTGATCAATATGGCAAAAAAATAAATAAAGAAGGTGCGGCAGAATTTTATCAATAACCAGAATTTTCCAGAATTTCACAGAGAAAAACCTATAAAACAGGTGTGACATTAAGATTTTATGTATACATACTTGTATATATATACAGATGTATATGTACTACATGGTGTAACATACCTATTCCACAATATATAATGGGTGGATACCTGGCTAAATTACGAGTCGAAAATGTTCATGTGCCTAATCTCAACCATGACAAAAATCTTCTTCCCAAAAATGTTAATTATGCGATTATTTCGATTAATATATAATAATAATATATATTTTATTAATTAAAAATTATATATCGAATACAAAAAATTACAAGTCATCTAATTTTGAGTGGCCAGACTATTTTTTGTTGGATACTTTAGGGTCTGAAGCAACGATATAGATAAATTTCGCAAATATTTATTTAGACGTACGTGATTTTGTATAAATTTCAAACAATAATATTTTCCGTAATGGGGGGCAGAATTTGCACACATTCAACTCGTAATTTAGTTAGGTATCCACCCATAAAATGTTATGAGTAAGTATGTTACACCCTGTATGTATATAATGCAATTGGAGTCTTTTCCAGGTTAAAGCGCTTTTTTTGAAGATGAATTTCTTTTAGGCGACCTAAGCTAAAATGTTTCGGCACGGTAACACGTGCCATTGTCAAGGCGTTGCCTAAAAAAAATACGGTGTAATCGTACTTTTTTCGAAGGAGATATGAATCTCCCTCCGTCGAATTTTATATCTTCTGCGAAAAAAGTACGGCTGTACCGTAATTACCGAATAAACGCCTCAACAATGGCAATAGAAGAGACGCCAGTTACATACACTAGTGCTCGCGAAAATCTGAAAGGCTATTATTATATAATATTACTTAAAAGGAAACACATTAACTGTTTAATATTAATAATAAATAGATATTGATAACATATGAAGATATTCACAATTTTAAATAATATTATTTATAATTTTATAAGATGATGATACTGGATGGATATAAATGAAACAATGTTATTACTCTACTTGAATTTATTAGCACTACTCGAGATTCGAGAGTAATAAAATTGTTTAATTTATATATATCCATTATGATGAAACTCTACAGAGTTAACGCCGATTTTATTAATAATTTATATGATACGTTCTTCATCATCATTGCCTTCAGCAACTCCCTTGACTACTTCCAAGATTTTCTGTTGCTGGTATCGAGAATCTACTGTCTACATTCGTACATCATTGATACAGAAGGCAAATATTGTATGAAAGTCTTTTATATAAATTTGTGCTTAGTTCTTCTGTCATCCTAGGCTATCACCTGATACGCCTATGGACATAAACTATGTATATTTATCATAATCAATACATTATTAGTACTATTTACTAAAAGGTGAATCACCCTTCATCTGGAAATCATTACTTGAGAGTTGTGCTTCATTAACGTTACCACAACTTGATTGCTCTTTGGAGTGATGATATTCGAAAAGGAGGAAAGCAAGACAACGTGCAAAACACTTGTAGGTAATGAATGTGTGGAACAAGTAGACGAGTTTGTGTATTTGGGAAAAATGTTTAATAGAAATGGAAGGGCTGAAAAAGATATCGAAAGGAGGGTGACTGCAGGGAATAAAGTGAACGGCGCATTGAATGGAATTATATTTAATGGGAACTTGTAAACCGAGGCAAGGCTAGCGGTATGCAATGGCGTCCTGATACAGACACTGATATATGAAATGAATGATGAATGACTGAATGGAGTGGTAGTGAGATCACTTAGGCGTAAATGTGGCAGATTTATTTATGACAGAGTAAAGAATGAAGGCATTAGGAATAAATGTAAAACTGATCTTAGTATAGTGAGAAAGATTAGGAAAAGATCACTTAGGTGGTTTGGTCATATGGAACGAGTGAACGAGGAGAGGATGGTTAGGTAGACATATGATGCAAGTGTTAATGACACCATAAATAGAGGACGTCCGCGGAAGACCTGGCACGACCAGGTAAACCAGATACTAGAGGATGGTCATGTTAGAAGCCTCAATAATCAGCGAGCTTGTATGAGAAGATGTATGAATATGGATGAGGCGAAAATTGTGTGTCAGTGATGCGTTCTATCCTATTTGATGGTAAGTTAGTTCTAAATTGTAATTCTTATTATCAAATGAATCTTTGTGTTCACGAGTTTTTATGTCTTTCTTACCATTCTCTCCTCATTCATCCGTTACGTATGACCAAACCACCTTAGTGAATTTAGAAATACACATAAACGTCACCTTGAACCATAGATACCTACAAATATTTATTCTGAAATTTAGACGAACAGAAGCTATTTGACGTGCGACACGTATGAAGTGAGGTGAGACGGAGAATCTCTGAGACTTCTAATAGGAAATATATATTCACACCAGTGTTTTTGACACGTGAGATACCTAGTACAGAAATTTTAATCAAAATTAAAGCATCGTAACAATTCCAGTTTCAAGATCTCAAAAATGTAGGTGCACCACTATTTGGTCGACTGTACGTAAATTACCGGTTTAATCCTTGAGGAGGAGCAGCTTACATTTGCAAAATAATGCTTATTTCAAAAGCTAGCACAAATTGTTACAAGGTATTTGTATTTATGACGTCACGTTCGTCGGTCGACAGTGTGGAAAAGTTTGGTTGTTGAAAGTCGGTATTTTTACTGCGGTTTTCAAAGGATTTTTAAAGAATAGCACGACATCCATAAACGCTCCAGAAATTAAAACTTTCGCCATTTAGAAAGTAGCAATGAATTTCCTTTTCATGAAAAATAACTTTTCGACCACAACAGTGTGCTAAAACGTATTTCATTGTAATATTTAGTAAAAATAAGTATTTTTACATCTCTCGCGGCCTGCGAGTCAAAATCGTGCTAAGCTTTATGTCAAAAAGTTTCATCTTTTGTCATCGTCGTTCTGTAGTTGTGAGGGGTATACCTTAAACGTATTTTTGAAGAGATTATTAAAATAAACGTAAACACTCTAAAGCGGGTCTTAATTTTTATTTATTAAGGTGTATACAATTTGATCAAATAATAGTACTGATAGTCAAAATCAAAGTGAAATTTGAGAGAAAGACTTATTTTTGTGAAAAATAAAAGATATTCGTAAATACAATGACAAAGTTATTTTAAATACGAATTAAATGTATTAATTATAAAGATATACATATAAAATTAATTTTATCGAAAAATATTGTTGTTGCGCTACCGGGATTCGAATCTGGATCTATTTCCAAACCGGGAAATGTGCATTATTTTGGACGACAAATTATTGAACCTATATGTTACAAATTTATCAGGCCTATTCTCAAAATTGCAATATTGAAATGAAGGTGATTGTTACACCAACCCTCAAAAATAGTGTTATATTTGAATGAGAGAGAGGGAGAGAGAGTGAGGGAGTGAGGGAGATAAACGTACCATAATCTGTAAAAACTATCTGTCTATTTTTGAGGGTTGGTGTAACAATCACCTTCATTTCAATATTGCAATTTTGAGAATAGGCCTGAATATATCTACGGTTCCATTATTTGAAAGCCATCTCCTTTGTTTTTACGGAATTTCATAGTTGGATAATGCACCTTCGCAGGTTTGGAAAGGGATCCAGATTCGAATTCCGATAGCGCAACAACAATATTTTTCGATAAAATTGATTTTATATGCATATTTATAATTGATATATTTCATTAGTGTTTAAAATATCGCAGACCTGTGTTCTGAATAATTACAACTTCTCAATAAAAATGTGTTCTCCTAAATGTTGAATCAATGTGTCCAAAAATTTAAATAAAATGAATTGTTAATTCTGGGGTCTGGGGTATTTGAGATTCTTAACCTCTAGATAAAAAACACACATCGACTGCAATTCAATTCGATTCGCTGTAACTTCAAATATGAAAAAATATCGTTAAAAATAAAATATAAAATTTTTTTTTTGGTACCCAATATTTAATTCTTAAAATAAAAATATCTCTTACGATTGTGTATTACTTCTTCAATTCCCAAATGTTTGTATGTTTTTGAAGTTACACCGAGCCGACTCATAGTGTGAAGAAGTGGCTAAACAGTCGGTATTAATACTCTGATAATGGTAACGATGTACGATGATTTTAAAAAATGGCACAATAATGAACCAATTAAATTGTTAGTCTCCTTGTTTTGATTAAATCTAGCTAGCTAATGAACGATAAAAATGTTAATCTACTATAATTCCTCTTGACTTCTTGTCATTATTTTTATTTGCATAGCAGACATTTCAAATGCAAATAAGGGCTAACGAATAATTATTTCTTCGTATTATTCATCCCCTGTACATTAGAGCGTGCAAAAACACATTGCTAATGCGAAATCGGAATATAAATGGACACAGAAAAATCCTCCGATTTACTTTATCATTACGAGCAAAAAAAAAAACATATATAAAATGTTAAATTGAAATGTTTTTCATTGCAAAACGAATTAGCGATTTCAGAAATTTTATAATAATATTTAAAATACAACATAAAATTATATTTAGGATAGTCTAATTACAATTATATTGTAGTCTTTAAATGAAAAATTGTAAATATACAATTATTGAAGCCTTATAATACCTACTATAATTGTCACTATATTTTTAAGGTCGGACGCACATTGATACAATATTATCCAACGAGAATTATGTAACCAATACAAATTGATACTTTTTTAATCTTTGAAAGTTAATAAAGGTGTGTACTAGATACGTCATTCTAATCCGGGAGCGATACATATGCAATGATGATTAATATATTGAATTCAGTACTGACGTTTGCCCGCTTTCGAGATTATGTTTTTCGAGAAAATCTGCCAGAGAAATCTCATCCTTGGATACGGGTCATAATAAAGATATAACTAATCAAACAATTATATGATAAACTTACGTTTTATGGGTTGTGTTGAGCTATAACAGCTTATATACTGAACATAAAAAGTTTTAGAATCTCACAATAACAAAATAATATACCGCCAAATTGTTTACTGTTTGTCTTTATGACTAAACTTCTTTGGCCAAGACAACATTTGATAATTAAAGAGGGATGCCGCTGTCCGCATATCACCCTTACCATTTTAAATATTACCCGGATTGGTTGCGTTGCCACATAATCTCTTAATGTTTATGACATTATGACTTAACTTTCTATTGGGCAGGCCGGCACCTGTCATTTCTCATAACATGAAATTCGTTTAATATGAAAAAATATTTCTGTCCTCATGGTTTCGTGTTGAACGATTTCCATTATATATAAACTACACATGTTAGGAGTATGAATGAGACAGGATATTAAAAAAAATAAAATGGAGGCAGGTCACCGAACTCTAAAGCTATAATTTAATATTTCAAAATTTCCGTGATTCACTTTGTCGAAGTCCATTGTAATTAAAAATTAACTTTTAAAAAAATGAATTAATTAATAAAATACAACGTTGTTCACTTTACACTACACTTTAATTAGAATTAAAACGTTTTCGACGCTTGTTTAAATTAATAAAGTTTTATTTTATTACTGAAGATGATGCAGGAATGTGTTTTAATTAATTTATTTTTTCTAAAGTTAATTCTTTTAAAGTTAACTATAATTTAATATGATACTTGTTTGTTAAGCATAACAAGCGATTCTGGAAGTTTTCCTTAGACACCGTAAAATACAAAAACAGTATCGTACATAGTTCTCGCATTATGAAAAGAGACTAAACAGTGTTTTAGAATACCTACTATCCATGTACCGATACCAAACTACATACTTACTTGTTGTTGTTATTCGAGTTTAAACGCCAGTTATTCTGGTTTGAGTTTTCGCTACGGCCAGAGGCTGAAGCTAATAATTGGAAGCAACCTCAATTCCGTTGTTCTATTTGAAGAAATCGAGTTTCATTACGAAAAATATTTTCGTTTTGTGTTGTGTTTGTTGGTTGTTATTAAAAAATATCAGACATTTACAATATAATGATAATAATGATTGTATTCTATTTCTGAATCAGAAAAATACAATTGGTATTTTGATCTAAGAGCGTAATTACGATTTTTTTGAAATGCTCATCACTGACATGATTGATATTGGGCACACATTTAGTCACGTATCCACCAATAAAATATTGTGGACTAGGTCTATTACACCCTGTATATAAGGTAAGTATAAGTGAGTACACGGCCTAAAATTACATTAGCACTTGTGACTGAAAGAACGTTAGTAATGATTGAAATAGGAGAAGAGTATTAGAGGAGTATAATTTAAGCAAGTACAAAGTGAGATTAGTTGAGAGTAATGCGAGCATTTTCGTTAACAATCAAATTATTTTAGTTTGAAAAATATACGAAGTAGATGTCGCCAATAATGTTACACAAAATATAACAAAATCGTGTTACAAGAGATGTCCTGTAACCTTACTGTCAATTGACCATTGTTATGGTGTGATTTATGTGGATTATCGGTTGATTTATGATCGAATTGACAAAGAATTATAGTTTAGAAAGAGACGGAAATTATGCTCAGCACTGAAGAGTATCTAATAGCAAGTAGGTCCATAATTTAGCAGGATGTTCATGAAAGAACTGACTGATAGAAATCATATATTTCAAATCTTTGTTATTAAAGAGATCACATTCTTATTGTGAATTTGTAATTATTCAGAACATAGATCTGGGATGTTTTAAATACTGATTAAATTGAGTAATTTTAATAAAAATGAATTGTTACTTCTGGCGTCCGCTATCGGTTTACTCAAAGATATTTGAGATTCCGCAAAAACAAAGTAGATGCCTTTTAAATAATGGAATGCATGCATTAATTTGAAAAGTGTAACATATGGGTTTGACAATTTGTCGTCAAAAGTATTGTCGCTGTAGCATAGTTGGATAATGCACCTTCCCCGGTTTGGAAAGAGATCCAGGTTCGAATTCCGGTAGTGCAACAATAATATTTTTGGATAAAATTGATTTTATATGTATATCTTTCTAATTAATACATTTAACTAGTATGGTCTCAGTCAGACGATACGAAGTTAGGTCTTGGGCTTCCCTCATAGCTAACCTCAGTTTCATTATTGCCTATATGTCTAGATTCATGGTATATTCGCCTTATTCCGGATTTCGCGATTGTGACGTATTTCGTTAACGTGAGCAATCCAAGCGCGCTGTACACTATTTGCATTAGTCATGTTAATAATATGCTGCCGGTCTTTTATTTTCTGGGCTGTCATTTTGACGTATAGTGTCTGAAAAATTGTAAGAATATTTTGTGGTCTACCGTGTATAGAACTTAAGGCGGTTGGATCTGTTGCAAGATTGAGGTATTTGTGAAAGATTGAGATATTTGTGGTAGATTGAGGCATTTCTGGATAGTGCTATCCAAGAAATACGTAACATTTTCAGCAATATATTTTCCGTTTATGATTATTGTGGATCATTCAAGTCTCTGCTGTATACAAGAAAACTGAAAAGATAAGAGTTTGATGAAACATTATTTGATGTGGAGAGAAGATTATGCTATAATCACGTGGACTATCTTAGTGTATTGCTATTCTTACCTTATCTTAAGAGCAGTGAACTATTACAGTTAGTGATGAGCTCAAAATCACGAACCGTGAGTCAATCACTGATATCTTTGAGTCACACTCACTATCAGTGATTGAATATCTGGAAATATCGTGGTTCGTGATTAATTTTTTAGTTTTATTTATATTTGGTTGTGAACCGTGATTCGGTGCCTGCGTATTTGAGACGAAAATATTCATGAAGAAATGACGTTATATAATTCGTGATCAGCGCCATCTAGTAGATTCTGCCAAAACGTATTATGCATTTGATTCGAATCGCTGAGAAATTAGATATATATTTATTATTTATGCTTGAACATGTTTTTAAAATTTATTTCATGTATTGTGATACCGTGCGGTGTATGCGCATTAGTAATGAAACTGTGATCACAGTCACAGTTTTCAATCACTGATATTATCGAATACCAATCACAATTACACTAGTGAGTTAAAAGTAGAATTTTTTCTCATCACTAATTACAGTAATGTCTATTTATGCCATTATGATCTACCGAATGATGGAACCGAACTTTTTAAATTACCAAGACGTAAATTTTATTCCAGTTATATATTTCCCACAAGGGGTCTTGTTTTTTACATAGAATAAAAAGAACGAGAGATGAACAAAACAAAAATTCAGCTATTATCTATAATTCCCTTATATCCGTTCCATTATGGATAGCAACGTAAAACAAACATATATTGACAACTGTTCATTAAACAACAAAATAAAGCATAAACAAGATTTGCTGGCAATTCGATCATGCAAAAGTGAGCAGTAATCGCGTCAAAGAAAGTAAATTATTTTTACATGGTATTTTATTAAGATTATAAAAAATATTATTTCTTGAATGGTTTCGCGTCATTGTCGGTTAATTTCAAGTTTAAAAAATATACAAAACTCAAGACTTGCAAGAGGTAGGCGAGTACCCATATAACTTCAATGGATGGCGCTCTGTAGTTACTACGGTCACGGATTTACGAGTTCAATGAGGGTGCTAAAGAAGAAGAATAAGATAAAACTCAAGGAGTACAATCAAATATGATAATATAGTGAATCTGTTCACTAATTAATTTTATTAATTCATTTCAATATTTTGTTTCATCAAATATTTGATCTGTCGGTTAAAACATATATAAATAATAAAATAATAATAAAAAGCTTTAGTTTGAAAATATTTTATTAGATAAGCTAGCGATTTTAAGCTTAATTTGGTATATCCGTCGCACGATGAGCACAAAATATATTTCGAAATAAAATATATTATTAGGTGTGACAGAAAATAAATACGATATTAAATTTATTTTCTTTAAAAGCTAAGCCCACAGTGATCCTCAAATCATATTGGTATTTTTCGTGATATTGCCAATTTTACAAGCTTGACCACGGTATAAAAAGGGTACTACCATTTTTTATCAATACTCCATTAAGGAAACTCCACGACAAATTGAAAAGAAGAGAATTCTTTTCACCTGAAAATATTAGGTATATTACAACACATCCAATAGAGAACTTCATTTTATTTAATATAGAATTTAATAGACTTAGTCCACCATATTTTGTGGGGAAATGACAGACTTTTGAATGAAAATCATTTATACTGTGTGAAAATTCTGTACCGTTAAATTAAATTCTATAATAGCGATGAATATGGAGTAATATGGATCATACTTGGGATGGATAACGCGGTCATGGTCTTTCAAGTACTATTAAGTCACAGAAGAAGAAGGACATATAATAGATCATGTCTACACTTCAAATCTTGGTTTCTATATCTAAGAATCGGGGTTAAAAAATTAGCTCCCTTAATACAAATCCGAAAAAAGTGCCAAGATCAAACTTACAGTTTTTAAAGCTGTATATGGGCCCAGTTTTATATATGATCAATAAATATAGGTTCTCATAGAGTATGATTAAGAATGTAAGCAGTTGAAGGGAGTAGCAGGAGTAAAATTACTGGACCGAGTGAGAAGTACCGTGATAAGGGTGACTCCCGACATGGAGCCCATATTTGTACATATAAAAAAAATCTCAATTGATGTAGCCTGTGCATGAAGATATTATGCAGCCAGATTGAGTCTTGATTGGTCATCGAGTAGTGAAACAGCGCAAGTCACGGAAATATGGAAGCGCCTTGTTGAGACCCTCCTAGGATAAAGGGATAAAATGAAAACTAGTCATACTGTTACTCGTGTGCTAAAAGATAGTGAGATCTGTTGAAAATTCGCAAATAAATACGAAATGAATACATAATGATTGATAAAAACCGTTATCTCCTGCCTCTGATACTACTAATTAGTGTATTCAATATACAGTTTTGAAATACTTTCTGATAACGAAAAAAATAGCTGGAATTTAAATAATTAAGGAAAATACATTCTTATTGTGAAGTTGTAATTATTTAGAACATAGGTCTGTGATATTTTAAATACTAATTAAATGTATTAATTAGAAATATATACACATAAAATCAATTTTATCGAAAAATATTGTTGTTACTACCGGGATTCGTAGCTGGATCTCTTCCTATCCGGAGAAATTGCATTAACCGATTATATTACCGAATAATAACCGATCCAGGTTCGAATCCATGTAACAACAACAATATTTTTCAAATACTAATTTAATGTATTAATTATAAATATATAATAAACATATAAAATCAATTTTGAAACAAATCAATTGATTTTATATGTATATATTTATAATTATTACATTAAATTAGTATTTAATACATCACAGACCTATGTTCTGAATAATTACAACTTCACAATAAGAATGTGTTCTCCATAACAATATTTTTCGATAGAATTGATTTTATATGTATATCTTTCTAATTAAAATTATTTTATCCCTAAACAGTTGAGATTTTGATGTTATAGCTTAAAATTATTCAACGTTTAACTGTCAAAAATATTATTTATCTGATTTTATAAAGATAGAGATATTTTTACATTATTCTATTCTACTTCGTAATCTTCCTTAACGATGATACATTGTTTAGCGTTTAGCGTGCGAGCCACATAGCAAAGTTATCACACAGCTACTTTTGGCTTCCGCGAGCTGTTAAAATACACACGGGAGTTCCTGGAGCAGTAACCGTTATTTATTTGTACAAATGGCTGGAACATTTTGACGGGCGGTGTACACAAAGGAGCCCGCACGGCAAAAAAAACTACCCACGCACTTCCGTGATCGGTCAAAGGTCTTCAAGCCAGGTGGGTCAAATGGGCTGGGCGCGCCTCAAATTTGCAAATATATATATAAAGTAATATTATAACAAGGGTTAGCGATATTTTAGTTTTTAATATGAATATCTAATATTTAATAATTCTCATATTTCTCATATTCTCTTTAGATAGATTCAAATCTGATTGTTGAGACGAGACAAAAAAGGAAAACTGAATAGAATAATCAAACTTGGCACAGTAATTTGTATTTAAACATATCTGAATATGTGCAGAAGACAGATGTCATCACCACCATTATTCATGTAGTGGCCCGCGTCCACGTGCTAGGTTCCTCTCAGAGATTCGACTCGATTGCGAATGCGCATAAAGAACAGTACAGAGTTTAGCGCTATCTGTGATCATCGCCGCGTGTGTTTTGCTCGTAGATTAGAATTACGCATCTCGCAAAGTGACCATCGTCGACAAAGTACATACATGATCATAAGCAAATGAAACGAAATGGACCGCGGTGGGCTGTGGCCCAAAAAAAGTGAGAACATTTCGTGAAATGTGATATAATTACATCAATATTAGTTTAACTATATCAACAATAGCTTAAATAGTTTACTAATTTACTTACTTACCTATTTACCTGTATTGCGTTTTATTTTGACAATTTTCGGTCGCCATCTTTGATTATTAATTATTTTATGTTTTGAAATAGCTCGTGTGTTACGATTTTTTGGGCCACCCTGTATGTGAGCTGCTGCAAATATCTTAAAATAAAGTCTTACGCAAGATTTATGGCAATGTGTGATACCCTAATCGGATAATGGAGGAGTGTTACAGACGTCCATAGATTCCCAGTTATAACTGGGAATCCATCTACCTACAAATGAACAAGTAAATACGACATTCCTTATGTGCCGTATTTAACGAAAAAAAGAGAACACCTATACCCAAATATCCGATCAGTTCCCACATAATTTCATATATAGAATATTATTATATAATATATACAAATCCTGCAAATAACACGTTGGCAGGAATAATAATCTGCCCATATAAGACGCATATAGATATTTTCTAAGCAGTTCTCTTGATAAATTTGCTGCGCAAATACACCTCGAGTATTTATTTTTATTATTGTAAAATCAGCACTTGAGAAAAAATAAAAATAATAGAAAATAGTCTTTATTCTGTACGTAATAGAGGTGATTAAATAAACTTGGAATTGAATAAAGAAAAATGTAAATGAGAGTAGATGTGTCTCGTAATATGCACATAGTCCTTATATATGTACAAAGCACTACAAGAGAAAGGGGGACGCCCGGCAGACTGGACCACAATAGTGATGTCAAGGGATGAATGACGCTCTGTAATGACCGCGGTCAAGAATTTCCCAGTCCCACGAGGCCGCTGAAGAAGAAGAATGCCATAAAATTTGAATTTAGAAGAGCTCTGTATTATCGGTAATAGAACGAACAGTAAGTACGTATATAATGTAATTGAAAAAATGCCAAAAACAAATCTATTTCGAAAAAAAATTGAGCTGAAACTTAAACCTGGGACCTTTCAATTGCCGGTGTTCCATTTAAAATTAAGATCAGTTTTTTTCAAAAAAGGTTTGTCATATATTTATATATTTTTCAGTGACGTATTTACTTGTGTTTAATTGTCAAGGGACGATATATTTAACACTATCAATGAAAGTGAGATTAATTTAATTCATTGTATTATAAATAGCACAACTTATATCTGAGCAGTGTAATAATAATCTGAAAATTTCATTTAAAATAACTAGTCAACGTGTATCGAAACATTGCGTCGTTTTAAAGATTTTTATTTTGTTATACAAAAGAAATAAATAAAAATATATAGTAGTTACATATTATAATATTATATTTACGTATACCATAGGAATACATACACTCTCCCCTATATTTAAGGCGGTTTAGAATTATAATTTAATTTAATTAATAATATAATATAAAAATCGCTAGTTGTTGCGGTTGCGATGAGAAATCCGTAACAATTATTTTTTCTTAAGCATTTTTATAAATCTTTATGCTTCAAATAAAAGTTAGGTTTGTTGCCAACAAGCCATACTACGTTAAATTATTGTGTACCTGAAACCTTTCTTGTCCACCTGAAAATATTCTTAATGATTCTCGAGAAAATCTAATTACAGAAATCAGGATTTGTTCTGCGAAAACCTAAAATGAGAAATTTTATAATTAATTATGATTTAAACACGGGCTTACTCTGATTGTTTATTTTTAAGATTGCCCTTCGGAAAGATGCAGAGCTCAACTTCAATTAGTTTCATGTCTGCTGCATGGACTGTAGCTGATCTGCGTCAAAAAAATATATTAGTAAAAAACGCTCTGAGGTATGTTGTTAACAATTTACCTTACGAACTCAAGGAGCAGATTATTTATTGACTATAATGTAATTGATCTAAGGGTCATTAAAATTAAATTATCTTGAGTTATTCTATGTGACTTGAGCCTCTCACTTGACGTAAGGGAAACAACCCCTAATAAGGGGTTGTACAAAGTGAGTGAGGGTTGGACGGCCGATCAGTAACACGATACCTGTTTTAATTAACAACCACCCAGTGTAGCAGCTGCGTTGAACTATAACGCTGAAATAAATATATATTAATTAAATATTTATGCATCTACGTGCAATTCATGTATGACAATCCAAGCTGAATATCGTGCCTGTACCTTTGATATTTTTTGGAAGTAATTTAAATGTAAACTTATTTAAATTTCCACAACAAAACTTTGTACTACATATACGTTGAGTTATTGTCACTACTGTAGTTTCGAGAGGTGCAGTCATATTTTTATCGCAATCTCCACAAGTTATATCATTTATTCCGCTTTTATCCGCGAAATAATTACTGTGATAAAAATATTTACAGATCAAATTGCGAGAAATCTAAATATGAGAATAAAAGAATATCGCCGCTACCTTTAAAATAACAACTTCTCTGAACTTTCTAACCATATAATTGAAACAATCCACTTTGTCGATAGTCATACTCTAAAACTTATAAAATATTAATAATTAACAATTTAGAAACCATTGAAATACTTAAGAATTTAAACTTAAAGAAAACACTAATTAACAACATAAAATTTCCTAATACTTCACCTTTACTGTCCATATTCTCTTTAACGACCAAAACTCGAAGCTCTGCCCCATTACCCGAATTGACTACAATACAGTATTTAGTTTAATTATCACCTGATGAAGAAACGGACTGCACTTCTAGAAACTATAGTAGTGACAATAACCCACCATGTGTGTAGTATAAAGTTTAGTTGTGAAAATTAAAATA
This sequence comes from Eubasilissa splendida, assembly GCA_031772225.1. NCBI lineage: Eukaryota > Metazoa > Arthropoda > Insecta > Trichoptera > Phryganeidae > Eubasilissa > Eubasilissa splendida. Next base: position 34,130,303 of record CM062848.1, on the reverse strand, counting down.
ATCATGTTACATCACAAAGTAACCGCCATGTCAATTAATGATATATATGTATATATGCATGTATATAACATGTAAGCAGCTCATTAAAGTTAATGAACCGATTGCGTGTTTCGATACAAAGCCGTGCAAAGTAGTTCATTATAAAATCCTTCCATGTGACAGCTAGGCTAATAGCCTAACATATAGGATATTTATAAATAATATCAAAGATGTCAAATAAAGCAAGATGAATCTGATGAGATTTGGTGTAAAATTCTAACACACTAATACCCCCCAAACATACACGCGTATATCTGTAAGATGCGACCAAGAAATAAATAAAATGAAAACACTGGTTGCGGATCGTGCAAATGTATCACAGCAAATATCCCAAATAGCTGGATGAGAGATAGTTCAAGAAGTAGTTTATTTAGGCGCGCTGTTCACGAACTAGCTAGCTAAAGTTGCTATGAACTAACTTACGCTAATATGAAAAGACAGTGAAATAAAACAAGCAAATAAAATACTGTTGTTTCACACTTTTATTTTTCCAATCTTCATGTATGCAGCGGAGTCCTGGACAGTCCGCAATAGGGCTTGCAGTTTACCGGTAAACGGTAAATAATTCTTCCCACTACCGGTATATTAGTTTTTTTTACAGGTAAATGAAAAAAAAATAGACGTAGATTAGATGATTAAAGTATAAGTGTATGTGGCTACCTTTATTATAAAATGATATCCTATATAAAAACCTAAATAATTTCTAATACGTTTCAGGTGAAAAATGTCATATAAATACGTATATGATGTCCTTTTTGTTTTTACTGAGATACGGTAACGGGAAATCAGATAATCGCTTATGTATATGCCACATCGAGCTTGATTAATTTGAATTACGACTATATAATATTTGGTTTACCTGTCTGTGAGGAGTTAATATTATTAACTTATTAGTTTATCCATTAACTTAGTGATGTATGTAAAACATACATTAGGTGTATGAATATATTCGCATGGATATCTATACATTTTAATGTACAATGTATAATTATTTATTATATTTTATTTTTTTATGGTGTATATTTATATATACTGGGTTGTCGGGGCACCAGTATCTCATGAGAACAATACACGTCAGCAGTGACTGTCTGTCACTGGTTAAAAAAATAAGAGCCAATTATCCTTCGGGCAGAAATTGCACACCACACTGTCGTTTTTGGACAATGTAAACGTTTTTGATGGCATTCCCTTGGGTTTTCGAGGCACCAGTATTTCATGTTCTGTTTATTAACATAGTCATCGATATGAAAATGTGCTTCGTCAGTAAACAATATGTTTCCAAGCGTTCGTGTTGTTCCAAAACGTTCCAGCATAGTTCTCGCTAAGGTTTCACGTAAAGAATAGTCATTTTTGTTCAGAAACTGTACAATTTGCAGTTTGTATAGGTGAAACTGTAGTTCCTTTTTCAAAATAACGTACACTGTTGATTTTTTTATTCTAGTACAGGCTGCAATCTTCCTTATCGATTTACGCGGATTGCGCATAATTTCACGTCGAACTTGAGCCACATGTTCTGGGGTCGCTGCTGCGAAGGTGTTTGGTTAACCATTGTCCCTTCTTGTCTGAACTTTTGAACCTAAAACCAGATAAGTTGCGTGGTCGGCCCATCACTTACTCGTTGAATATTAAAGTGAGTACAAAAAACGCGACGCGCACGAACCAATGAATCACCGCACTTTAAATATTGCTCAACAGCGAACGCGCGGTGCGCTCCCGACCAGTGACTCATTGCTACTGGCAAATCTGCAAATCACGCGCGTCGAACAGTACCTCTCTCACTTACCTTACCCTGATGGTTTACGAGCAATTACAATTTAATCTTGAAATTTTTCCGCTGGACACCTTTATAAGGATTATGCGAAAATTGTGATCTAGAAATTTGGTTAACTTGTAAAATTACAAATAATTATTTAAAAATATTATTTGTTTATTTGGATATTAAAGTGTTCAGCAAGTTGGAAAAAATCATATAAGTATTCTGAGGGTGTGTGTCCATGATGAAATTTTACTCTCGAAACTGACGTATAGGAAAGTGCAGGATCTGCTTGAAAGTACTGAGTGTGTTGGCTAAAACGTTGTCCATTATATGTTGCATGCAGAGCAAACTGACTAACTTATGACTCAAAGAACTCCAAAATGTAATTTATCTTGGTGATTCCACACGAGTGCGTGTAAAGAACAGTACTTAGTACATATATTTTTAAAATACTCACAGAGAAAATATCGGCAGAATTAATAAGAAAAATTGATGTAAACCGACATAAGCACGAACATCATACAAAAGACAAAGATAGATTGAGATTGCTATTTAGGAAGATGGCTAAATCTCAGAAATCGATGATGCACTGTATGATGAAGATTTTTAATGAAACGCCAGAAGATTCAAAATGAAACTAAGCAAATATGTGCAAGATAAGTTGTAGTAAAAAGGAAAATTTTACTAATAAATATACTTATGTATGTACTATATTAAGAATAAATAAATAAATAGTTCAACGAGAAACGATCTATAAATCATCACTCCATGTGTTTTGATCGCGGATTAAAATGACGCATACAGTATACACGTATCTTTACCAACTCTCTTTTTTCTAAAGTTTCATTGAGAAATCATCGTAGCTGCATCGCTCTCGGACCTTTTTTTATATGATTTATATAATGACTCATACATTTATACTGGGTATTATATATTTTTTAATATTTTCATAGTGAGTAAAATATTAAAATTACAAGTCTAACATATGTGTTTACATTCTTATTTAAACTAAAAAAATATAAGATTTCAAAACATTAGTATATTTTTAACTCATTCAATAATATTTAAATATTCCCCATCTATTTACCCTTACGAAGGATTTTTATTTAATTTATAAATTACGATTGTATTATTCCTAATAATGTAGAATTTTAATAACTAAATCATTTCAGCGTAAAGGGCTTAGAGTATTAGGTTCCAGAAATGTTAAGAGCGCTAATGAGAAATAATGAACGGCAATTTTCAAGGTGCTCGGACCAGCGGCTTATATCAATAAATATCGCCTTTCTAACAAATTCAAGGGGTTTCTCGCCAAGGCTGTTCAGATTATTCTGTTTAGATTAATCTTCTATGTGACCGCTTTGCTTATGTTTCAGAACCTATTGTAGTGTAATCTCATTGATTTAATATCACAGGCAGACAAAAGAGGTTAGATTAGCCCAGAAAAATCTAAATATGTATTACGTGAAAGAATGTTTTATTAATGTTTAAAATATTTCGATTGTGAAGAAAAAAGACTTTCAACAGGCTCGATATCTGTTCTTCTACTCTTTATATAATATGACATTCTCTGACCGACATAAATTAAATTTACAAAATACTTTTTTCAGTACTCTGCCCAAAAAACCTCCTCATACTGGTATCTGGTATCTCATCCCTTCGATGCAATATAAATATGTATTATTTTGAATGTCATCCGTCCAGAGTTTTGCTCAGTTGCATTTTAAGACCCCGAGGAAAATATGGTCACCCCATGTTAAGTTATTTACGTATTCAGTTCTTGTTACAGAAAGGAATAAAGGATTAAGACAATTATTTGGTGCGGGTGAGCAGAAGTTCTTACAGAATGGTCACCGATTTTTCATTAAAAGGTTACAATATTAAACAATTCTAAATAATAATGATGCTGCGCAGTGATGCTATAAGAGAGATGCTGTCGTCCGGATAAAGCACGGTTGAGAAGTTGCGAACCCTACGCGTCGCTGGGCTGCGTTCTGCTGCCCGTTACAGACATCGTAGTGTCATTTGGCTTTCCATTAAGAGACAAAAAAGAGGAAAGAATACAAACAATGTTAAATGCAAACTCGCATCTTACCAGGATACATCAGCTATGACGAAGACAAAGACAGATTGATGGATACAGCTAAACATATAATCGAAAAATATTTTAAGCTTTTATTATTCTTGAAATACTGAACAAACTTTTTTGATTTACGTGAATGGTCTGCTAATCAAAATGTTTACTTTAACCAATGAATAAACTGCTATGAACTGAAGCATCCCTACATTAAACAGTAAAAGGCACACGAGACACAACAAAAATAAAAACTACAAAATTCCGTCTACGAAAACTAAATTTGGGCAGAGGACCACAAATTACTCCACAAAAGTATACAATAAATTGCCAAAGGAAATAAAATATACAACAAATGGAACAATGGATTAAAGAATTAGGAAAATAATTGTTTAAAAGGATACTAACGATGAGCAGATAATATTTTTTTTTTGTCATTAATTATTATTAGAAATATAAATAAACACTTGAACAACCTTTAAACAAGAGCCCACCTCGACACGTGATCATCATAGTGACAGGGAGGAAGAACAAAAGAAGAATGAATTATAACAAAATAAATTTACGTATATTTCTCTGCTATGAATTTCAGTCAAATATGATGAGAAAAGTATAAAATGACTTACCAAAAGTTTGTTTCATACCAAACCAGAAGTTATATACTGTAACGTGGCTATGAAACCTGTCAAAAATAATTTGTATACATTAACTGTTTAGTATTTTATTATCTTTTCATTATGAATATTCACATCTCAGTGAAAAATATGGAGGACGGCCATTAAACGTACAAACATAAAAAATGCGTGTGCACCTTCTTAGCGTTTCACATTTTTGAAGTGAAACTTCTACTAACCGCGGTATGGTGAATTCAATTGTATTTCAAGGTCACGGTCACGCGAATTTGAAACGAAAATGGATAATCAAAAATACATCTTACTTGAGGAAAACATTTTTTATTAATATTAAAAATATAATACAATTTGAATAATCAGTGGATATATATATATATATATTAACATTTGTTTCTTCTCTATGAAAGTAGGACTCGTGTATAGAGAATGAGTATATACGAGTTAATTTATGTTTCAGTTAGTCTGTGTACATATTTTTTTTACTTCAGTTACAAATTTATGATAGTCATTAATTTTTCTAATTGTGATGGGGAGATAAATATATTGATTTTGAGTTGCGGTATATTTTAGTTTTGGGATATCAATTTGATGTCTATATCTTGTAGATCGGAATTCGCTTCTAAAATTTAATTGATTTTTAATTTTGAAAATTTTAATTAAACTTAAAAAAACTTGTAACGTTGTTAAATATTTCAAACCAATATAATATGCATTTTTGTAAAAAATACGTTTTGTTTACATAAATATTTAATTTTAGAAGAGTAAATACTTTTCACTGTTGCATAAATATGTCATCAACTGTCGGATTTATGTTTCCATAAATAATGTTCCGAACCCCTCTCTCCTATATGTACACTTTATTTAATATCTATTCATTTACTGGTCTGTGAATACCATGGATGTTTTCAACCATGTTTGTCAACTGGGTGTCCAGAGTATCCCTCATCTTTAGTGCACTGTTATGGCACTAGTATCTTAAGATCCTGGTATACTCAGGTAAAATCAAAGTACAGACTTATTTTGGTCACACAACACTACTTTTTTCTTAGTCACGCACAAAATCGTATCTAAACCATATAAACTATTCTTATTTCATCTATATAATTTTATTTGTGTTCTATCTAACTCTGTGTTACTCACTGTTGACACAAGTCGAGTATCTACTGCCTGTGCAGTTGTCCTTCCAATATACCTTAATATATCTGTCCCGCTCTGGATCCCACCGAACTGTCAAAATCTTGTTTATTTTACCGTCCGAAATCAGCGCCGTGCTTAACGCTCGAACCGCGAAGAAGCCGTATTCTCAACAGTTCTCAAAATGTGCTAATCAACTGGAGGTGAAAACGACGTCCAACCCAGAACTTTAGAGCAAGGTTGGCCAGATTTATCTGCCATTATTTTCCTTCATAAATCCAATTTGGGTTGCATCCACTGATCGATACAGTCCACGGAATCTTATCCCACCAAGTTTTCTTTCGTCTAATTCTGTATTACTTACTGTATTATTATTATTTAATAAATAAAAGTATTAATTTTATGAAGTCGAAGTTATTGAGGTAAAAATTCTGTATATATTATATTGTACAGATCACAGACATGCTTACTTTCATGGTCGCAGCAGGTGAGACGCGACGCATAGAGATGGCGGCACACAAAACGTATAAATGAACCACTTTAGGTAAAATAAACAGTTTGCGCAGCCCGATATATTGAAGATAATGCGCAATCAAACCTTATAAACTTATACTTTTAAAATAAGCAATGTTATCTTTGTGGTTAAGATTCATATTTTTATTTTTTATCTTTGTTTAATTAACCACTAAAATGAGTTTAAATACATCTACCGGTTTCGAAAAATACCATTTTCTTCTTCAGGATGTCAGGACTCATAATAATGAGTTAGTTATGACATCCTGAAGAAGAAAATGGTATTTTTCGAAACCGGTAGATGTATTTAAACTCATTTTAGTGGTTAATTAAACAAAGATAAAAAATAAAAATATTTATAGAACTACACTAGAAAATGGAACGTATAGAATAAAAATGAATCATGAGATAAACATTTAATTTAGGATGAAACAATTGTAGGATTCTGTTGGTTCCAAAAACTGCGATGGGTTGGCCATATTAAAAGAATGCCGGATGACAGGAAACCAAAGGCAGAGTGGACTGATTGTGTGGAAGAGGACTGGAGTAGGATGGGTGAGTCCGGGAACTGGAGAAGAATGGCCAGGGATAGGAGTCGGCGGAGAGCGCTTGTGGAGCAGGCCAAATCCCACTCTGGAATATAGTGTCGTGGAAGAAGAAGAAGACGTCGAATGCGCCAGAAATAGAGAACGTCTACGGAAGAGTTGGCATGACCAGGTGAATCAGATACTGGAAGATTATCCTGTTGAAGAGTTTGCATGAGAAGGTGTATAAATGTGGATGAGGCGAGAATTTTGTCAAGAGAGAAGATTGTGGCGCTCTATTATTTCTGCCTACCCCCGCAGAGAAACGGTGTGATAGTTAGTTAGTTGATGTGTTACGTGACCATGTCCATTCATTTTCTATCACGGTATGCTTTAGCATAGTAAAATAATTTCTCATAACACATTTCAAAAATGTATATTTCGTTAATTTTAACAATAGCACACATGTATTAATATCTGTAACCTAACGATATTGTCTCACCAGCACAGAAAAACGTTGTCTGGTATTTAGAAAACTAGTGTAGCAGACAGTAAAGGATTCATCGTTTGCCAGAACCATTAGAAACATTACATTTGAACATATTTTTATGTAAATATTAAATAAGTACATATAACAATATTTTTTTTTATGAAATGGCTCATGTTTTTATGTTTTATAATTTCATATTATGAAGTATAAAAGCTCATATAAAGTGGTGAACCACACAGCCCTGTTGAATTGTTAGGTTTATGGTTATTGTTAATATTACTGACGGATTTAATAACCGAATTGCTAACAATTTTATATGCATGCGGGTATTAATAGATTATTCACATTAACTTTAAAGCTCTCTGTCTAGCTTGGGCAAGAATGATATATAACAAGTGTCCATTTTGACATTGAAGAAAACCAGGTGGCGTCAATCTCAGAAAATAAGATAAAACGAACATTGTCAAGTATTCGATTGTTTGGCTGATCAAACACTTCACTTACAGGGGCTAACCTAACCTAACCTAAAGGTTAACTCTGATATAGCTTTCATTATATCTTAGGCGTATCTCTTAATTTCGCATACGATTACGTGAGCTAACTTCTAGCAGGGACCGTTCCATTGATTGCTGAGCAACTTTATACTAGTTTGCATAACATTTCCACACCTTAGGTCGTCACTGGTGGAATGCATCCGTCGAATAAGCGGAACTTAAGGACACCAGGGATTGGACTATTCAATATGTTATAATAACTGATAACTTCTCGAATGCCACTCATCCGTACATCTCATCCACAGTGAGTAACTCCAGTAGTCTGATTATCATATGGTGGTTTTAAAATGTGGCAAAGTAAGAGGAAATATTTTTCGTTCTTCAAGTTTTCTCAGTATACGTGATGTCACATTAATATTCTTACTAATATTATGCCGTAAAATTAGAATTGATTGGCTGATTTCTCGAGATCACTAAGTGACTATCTTACCGCCAGACAAACAAGCACTTTGAACAACGATAGTAATACAAATAATATGTATTACATATACAAATATTTAAATACACAGGTAACCCCCGGTGAGTGCGGATTCGTTATATCGCGATCTTTTAATTATTATTTTTTTGTCTTTGCCTGATTTTGACACGTGCCAGGAAACGTTATAATGATTGGTCGTACGTGTGTGCTATCTTTCTTGCTCACTCACATCATACACGTACATATACATTAAGTTGCGAATGAGACAAAAAAACGGTTGATCCAGTGCATCATTTGGGCCTATCCTTCAGTATAATCGTAGCTGCAGTGTCAAACGCACGCTAGATGATATTCAGACTTTGTTAACCTTTACCATACCATGCTAAAAATACTCTACGCCGCCATGCTGTCAACTCGTGTTACTGCAAGAAATTTGAGTATTTTAACACTTTAAATGGGAATAAAATGCTATTATAAGCTTAAATAACTTTAAAGTAGTTAATGTCATAGTTACTATAAATATAATAAGAAATGATAAATATAATAATTAAATACGTTCATTTTATTCTCAAGCGTTATTCTTGTAATGCATTCGTCAAAAGATCCATCTAACGTGATCTTCATCTTAATCTCTTAATTTCTCATCATTTAAATTAATATGTGATCTTTTTAACGTAGTACAAGTGGTATTTTTAAAGCAGGTAGCATGCAACGCATCAATTTTATATAGCATTGAATTAAAAAATGATTATTTTTATTATGATTCGCTTTACATAATTGGTTTTCCACTATTCATTTCTAAGTGCAAATGATTTTTTTAGGACTAGGTAAAATATAAGCTTTACATTGTGTATATTTATAGAAATCCGATTTAATTGGCTCGGTAGATCTATGTTACTGCGTGGCTAGGAAAGGGTTAAAATTATACAGCGAACCCTTAACTAATGAATGCAAGAAATGGACTGCTACACTATGTTCCAAGAAAATGACGTCTCGGAAGCTGTTCCCGTGCGAAAGTGAAGTGTCAAAATCAATTCATGGAGGTGTTAGAAGAAAACGACGAAGATTACGAGCGAGTGAGTGCTGTAAAGCGTTGTCGTAGCGGCTTATTTGACAGTTATCAGTTAATTTTGGATAATAAACGAATCTAGATTCATTATTGCAACGTGGAACAAAATAAATTAATAATTTTACGTATGTATTTTTTTGTTGTCGTTATTAATAATGTTTTTAATAAAAAAAATTTTTTTCGGATTTTAAAATGTTTTTTTTTAATCCCCCGTTGATCGCGAAATTTCGCTTATCGCAACCATGTTCAGAACGTATCCCCCGCGTTTAACGGGGGTTACATGTACTGGCCTCATTAGGCTTTGCTCGCACTGAGGCGAACAATTTCAAAGTAATTAGAAATGTAAAATAATTTTATGTACCTATATAATGATAAACATGAAAATGTATTAATATATATAATTTTAAATTATATCAAGGGCTAATACATTTTATAATATAATGATGATAATATATTAGCATTGATATTTTCAGTTATGTTGAAGTAATAAAGAAATTAATATTTTTAGAATAATATGTTGATGAGTAAGTAGATGAATCAAGATTGATCAATTATCTTAGAATTATAACAATGTTAATGTATAGTCAATGTACATGAAAAAATGTTGATCAGAAGGTTGTGTAATGTGTTGCTGGGGCCCCATTTCTACCAGCGCTCACGTGATTGTTTGAGAACGATCGCAGTGTGTGCGTGTGTGTGTGTGTGTGTATGTGTGCGTGAACGTGACTAGAGCGGGTTTGATAATAAAGAATACTTATAGTTAATAGACGTTTATTGCTGATTGATGCACAGTTACAGATTAAATATATGCAGTGAAAACGTGAAGGGTTTGCTGGGCGGCTGCCCGAGCATATTATTGTTGTCAATATGTGGTCAATACTGGCGGGATTATGTGGCTGATAAGAGTATATGGTTTGCACCCAGGTATTTGCCGGGTGAATTCAGGAACCGTTGGCGGTTTTGTTGGTTGTGGATGCAATAGACCTTCATAAATGTATTGGCAAAGTTTTTATCTCACGCTGGTTTCCAAAAAAGTACCTACAGTACTCTCTCACGAATCGTCTATTATACAGAATTGCACAATTATTAATAGGTTTTAACAGACTATTATAAATAATCCTTTTATAACGACATATTAAAATACATTAAATGCAGTAAAAATTATTGAATTACCATTACATCAGTCAAGAATCAATTCGTTCACGGGCCCTCCCCTTCACGCCTACAAAATAAAATAATTTATTTTCCACAAAAAAATCTAAAAGCTTTCCAATGTAAAACAAAATACAACACCATTTATGCAACTTTCATGTTGACAACGTCCCACCGAAATGTTTAGAGAGTTACGCACCTTTGGGCAGAGTCGCACCCGGATAGGTGCCTGTCCGTATTTTTTCCATTTAATCCACACAGATAATTTTTGTATTTAACAGCGTACTACCAAAAAGCAATTAGCTTCGCTGATAATTTCTGTAAAGCCTATTTTTCATTGTTGAAATTTTAGTTTGTTAAAAAAGAAAGGTGGTCTAACACAGTACAACGCATACTGTTAATTCCGATACCACCTTTCGACAGATTGTATTCAGCGTCTTGGCTAAAGCTGTTCGCAGCCGGTGAATCCGCACTTCCAGATTCTGATTTCTAGACAGTCCACTCTGTCGCGTTCAGTTCTGGGGAGTGTGTCGATATTATCGTAATATACATGTGCAAATGTACACCACCATAAGATACTTTTTTGTTGTAAAATAACTTGATTGTTATATGAGAATAAAAGGATTGTATTTTCACAAGACGTTGCTCAAAAAAAAAAGTTAATTTACATTTATGTCATTGACGAAACTTTTATTTTTTTAATTTTATTCTCACTCACATAACGCCATCTTTAAAAAATTAGTTCGATAAAATAAAATTGTAAAACGGACAAATTTCATTTTGGAATCAAACCACGAACACCGATCTGGGCTGTTCGGTTTTTCATTGAATACATTACGAGATCTTTCTAACGGAGTAAGCATCTTTCGTATTATTGCGCACGACCTGTCACACGTTCAACAGCCTGGAAGATGAAGTAATAATGTGAAAGACCTCAGACGCGGCCCAATAAGGGCCCGCTCGGGTCCAAATAACTCCGCACTGGCCGTGTTTAAGGGTCGCCCTACGTGGTCAGAATTGCCAGGACTGAAAAGTATAGAAAAATCAGTACAATACGAAGGACAAGACTTCTTATTAAATCATTAGCTCACGTGCGAAGCGAAGATGTGTATTAATAAAAGAATTTATTGCGTGCGAGGTTGTTTCTCTAGTAAATATCGTCTTACATTGTAATATAACTTGTAGTTAATATATTTGTAGCCGGGTAGTAAAAGTACCAATACCAAAAAATACGACTGTACGAAATTGGCGTAACTTTTAGAATTAACAACATAACGTTATTCCATTAATTAAAACATCTATTGTGACACAAATTTCAACAATTTACGATTACTTTTTTAAAATGCGAATATACGTTTTAAAAGTGTGTGAATGGAAATGATTTCTCCCATTTTATGGTATCCTGTAGATAGATACTCTTCCATTTTTTATATTTTTTTCTAGAACCAATATTAACAGAATAACGAAATTTTAAAAATTATAACAGTTGCCATTTTAAAAAAAGATTTAAATTGAGGATTTACTTAAGAGAGATATTTACTAGGTTAATTTTTAGAAATGTTTGATCAAAATCTTTAAAACTATGGAAGTATACATATACATATAAATACAGATCAGTCGATCTCCAACAAGATGGACATATCATGTCCGAGACATGTCCGGAACCTTGCTACATGTCGCACTATCGTGAAGAGTGGAAGTAAGTAAATCGTGCTGTTGAAGTAAACAAGAAGACCACGATGCAATCATGAGCACATCAACTGAGACAGAGATAAAAAAATAATGAAGGGTAGTTTAAGGTCTCTTAATCACGATCGAAGAAAGAGCATTGAAATTTTCCGAATAATGATCAGTAGGTAGTGTTAGTATAGAAATCTACCAATACAGTTATTTAAACCTTAGAATAAATTCATGGATGGTCATTCCGCGGGTAATCTATGTTAACCCAACCCCATTTATTTAATTTGCATCATCACTGATGGAGTACGACCGTCCAATCAATTGTGTAGCCTGATTTTTAAATCAGAGCGGGAGGTACATCCCTTATTAATAATAATTAATGCGTCCCGTTCACTCACTCGAGGACTACAAAGATCCGACTAATTGCCCGAGCCTGCTCGTGCCACTTCTAATCCAGCAGCCGGCACTCGAGCACCCGGCTAGACTTAGTCTAACATCTCCTAACTACTCAACTTTCTTCCCCCCGAGACAACCTCGAAGATTGATTAATCAAATTTGCCAGCGGAGGAAAGGTGGAAGGGAAAAGAACAAAGAATTTAATCAGTTTTAAATGTAATCAGTCGTTAAACGAACACCCGACAACGCGTGAAACTGTCTAAACCGATTAAAGGCCATCGTAAACATGAATGTAATTTTATGATTTTAATCAAATCATTCTTAGGGCTAGTATCCATGGGAGAAAAACACGATGAGATAATCTCAGAGATTTCAATCATCAAATCTGTAATAGATATTTTTCATTAATTATTCAATTATCAGTACACTGCAAAATAATGATGAAAGATTATTTTTATTAATATTTAAAATATCACAGACCTATGTTCTGAATAATTACAACTTCACAATGAGAATGTGTCCTTCTTAATAATATATACGTTGTATCCATGTGTCAAAATTTAATAAAAATGAATTGTTCTCTTATATACACTTTTTATTTCATGTTCACTCATGTTTTTAGCGTTTCCTTCTATATTTAAAAAGTTATCTAAATAATGTTTATTTTAGAAATGATTTGATATAATAAAATTATAAAAGTTATATTCTTATTTCAAAATAATATTAAATTTTATTGTCGTGAGAACCATTTAATTTTACAACACTAATTTTATTTTCTTCATTGTTTTTAATGCAATACGTTATAATATGTGTATTTTTAATTCGATTTTGTCGAATAGAATGACCCCTTTAGTGAGTAGGGTAGGGTGTTGTTAAGCCGGGCTTAACCCACCTGAGTCCGATTTTCTCTCGCAAAAAGGCAATTAGTACGGCTAAGAACGGTTGTCAGTGTCCCTAATATTGTGGGCTGCTATCAAACAGTTAAAGTTTCTCAACGCTCTGTCAGTTTTGAGTTCGCTGTACACGATTTATTTTGGACAACTTTGTAAAGTTTCTTTAATATTTTCGGATAATTTGTGGGAATTTATTTCGGCGTTACTTTCTACTGGAAATATTACGTAAGTTACGTATTATTTTACAGTGAAAATTTTATTTGGAATTTGCAATTATAGAACACAGCTTTTAGATTAGTAAAACAATTTTTTTATTAAGATTCAATTTGTTTAAAATATATAACCACCACCAAGATTCGAATCCAGAACTTTTTATGCAGTTACTTTTAAAAATTATGGAAAATTTGGACTATGTAAATTCCTATTATTTCTTATTAAGACATCTAATATTTACAATTAATAGCTATCTACCACCTTTATATTTACAAAATTTTTCAGTAATAGATCATTAATCATAGATCAGGTTAAATCATTGCAGAGTCTGATCTAAATTAAATTTTGAATTCTGTTATAATATATTATATTCAATGTTTGTTAATTGTGATATACATAGATTTCGTTGATAGTGATGGAACCGATTTCACATCATAACTATAAGATTATTGACATTTAACAGATAATGGTTTGCTTAAAAATATTTAAATACAAACAATCATATCCTTAACTTCTTCTTCTTTCTCTTCTCATAGTTGTCGGCCATTCCTTTTTCGGGTTCGCCTCGTTCTTATGATGTTGAGCTTTATGCTTTGCATATTTGTGTTTCCAGCGTTTAGGTGGCCTCCCAAGAAGTTTTTCTTGCAGCAAGCGCCATATTAGATAACCTCGAATCTTCCATTCTTTTCACACATGCATGCCAATGTCGTCTTCGTTACCTTCCCCATCTGATAATGTACAATATTGGTACACTTTACAGTGATGGAGTTAATGGTTCTTATCAACGATCTAAGTTTCACAGGGTATACTAATTTTTGAATAACGATCAGTGATTATTAGAATAGGTACATAATATATTCGGAACATCTGTGGGTTGATATATTAAATAAAGAGTGAATATATAGTGTAGATTTTTTATTCCATACATTCACAATTATGTTCAGAAACCAAATACAATTAAAACAGCAATGTCTTTTAAGTTCCGCTTCGCCGACGGCTCTGCTGTCGCCTCAAGCAAACGTATTCCGTATTCTCAGTAATGATAATTTACATTTCACCCGCTGTGCGCCTGTAGTTAGGCAAATTTTCCAACATCCAATGAGATACACGGAGTAATTTGGTTTTTTGTTTCGTTGTTCATTGAAATGAATGTTAACCTATTCAGGACCAACAGGCGTCTGCTCAATATATTTCCTAAAATACATTTTTTATTTAAATAGCATGATACGTATGTACGTGTGTGTAAGCCTCTATTTTTTCGAATTTGTAAGTCGTGTTTATCACATGGTAAGATTGAGTAGATCACATTAGGTTACATGTAGATCAGTTCTGGCAATCTGAAGGAAGTAGCACAGATAGAACAAAACAGAAGCACAAGAAGAACAAATAAATCTACAATATTTTACATTATTTCTTCTCCTTTTTCTGTCTCCCACCATTTTCGCTCTCTAGCTGGAGCCTGCACAAAACTATTTGGGGTTAACTTCCTCTTATTTCAATCCCATGTGTCACAGATCTCCCAAGTACAATCCTAGTATAGTTGTTGCGGAAAGGTACGCTCGGTTAGCTTTGTTGTTGCTGTTGCGTTAATTTCCCATTACCCGCAAGCATTTGTCCTCAAAACTCAACACGTGGCAATTTTGGGCCTATGTGAGGTTCCAGGATTCGCAGCTATATAGTTGTACCAGCAGAATGTATGCATTGAAAAGGCTACATTTTGTTTTGATCGAGTATAACTCCGAGCTCCAAATAGTTTCCATGTCTCCATATATCATTATATCTTACCTGTAACAACACTATATATCATCCAAGATGGCAGACGCTATCGACAGTGTATAGTGACAGATAACACTGTATGTATTTTTTACAACTGTTGTTAGAGATAGATGTAACGTCACCTATATTGTATGATATACAGTCAAGAGAGGTGCACTGCATACAAGTATAAAAGCTGTGTATTAATAAAAATTCTGGGAAATAAATAAAAAAATCTATATGTTATGAAAAGTTCCTATAAAATTCTAGCCGTTATTACTCGGATTAGCTTAACAGTGTCTATGTCTCACGACTTATGTCTATCCGTAAGTTATTTGCAAACCATTTATAACAACTTCATGTGCATTTTGCTCTGCGATTTGCTAGCACTTAGGTCTTGAATGAACTTATTTTTTTAATCCTTATAATAATTGTACTGAATTAAATATTTTTTAATGAATCTATATCGGTGTCATGACGTTTGCAGATTTCTGCACCTTACTGAAAACTGCGTAGAATGACATTTCTACGTATTTTTTTTACTTGACAGACTTAACGTTTTGTGTTCTTAGTGTATTCCAACCTATGATTTAATATTTCAGTGTTTGTGTAGATAAAATTTATAGGTTATAATTTATCATCTGAGCAAATTTGCATATTTCAGGATATTATTAAGATATATTATATATATTAAATTAAATATTAAAATACAATTATTTCTGTATTGAGTTTCAGCTATGCTAATTTGTAAAGTTAGTTAATTAAATAAATGTTTTTGAACAGTGTTAATGAAACATTTTAAATCCGTTGTCCGAAGGAGAAATCATTGAAAATATTTTAAGCCAAATCAAAAGCAAAGTACGTTACCGAGCAATAAAAAAATTTGTTTTTTTTTAAGTAGTAAATTTACAATTGTATTCTAAATTTAAATTGATAGAATTATTCTCAAAATGAATATATATATATATATATATAGTTAGCATCGCCGGTAACAGCATAACCCAAGTTTGTGCCTACTGCACGCCACTGGAGACTGTCTCATTAGAAAAATCTTAATACAAATTAAATGTATCCATCAATTAGAAAAATATACAATAAAGTTAGGTGCCTATTGCACGCTACTGTGTACAGTGTTGTTGCAGGTAAGATCAATTAGAAATTGTGTGTAATAGTATTTTTACTTATTTTAAATGGTTGTTTAATATGCTATACGATGCCGTTGAAGATATACGAAGCATTCATAACTCAAATTTGCCCAAAAATAATATACAGTGTTGTTTCAGGGGTGGTCTCATATATATATATGTGTGTGTACCTCTAACCCTCCTTCACACCAAGTTTTACAATACCAATTCTGGCTATTTCTCTCCTCTGCTCAAAATGATTAATTACTACAAGGCGATCTCATCCATTAATGCTAACCTGAATATATTATTCATAACACGGGCTTAGTTTAAAAGGGAAATTATATTAAATTACACGATTGATTGTCGTTCAGACGTGTAAAATATACTTTCCATACAGTCGGGTTCGTATTATTTGATAACTGTCCTTGAAACCCATCCTTTTTTGTATTCATGCAGTAGTTTTAATATCTTGCTCATCTCTCTCAATGATCAATTTGTAATAAGTCACTTTTTGATATCGTTTCTTAATTTTTAACTACAAAAGTTAGTTTTTACTACTATCTACGATAATGTCTATTGAAAATAAATAAATAACAATTTACCAATAGGTAAATTATATAATACGTAAATTATAAATATATGGATATGTTATATTTCGTGTATCTGGATTACTGTCCATATGTGTAATAATTTGGATAATTATAATTTTGGTGAGAATTTTAAAATTTGTATATTTTATATGAAAAAGACATAATACATTTATGGATGGATACACAGTGGTCAGAAAGTACCGTTATAATTTTTGATGGAGAGAACAAAAAATCTTGTGGTTTTTTGTCAAATATCGATCAAACATAAGCAGGATAAAATATAAATCTGTAATGTAGTGTATTAACCCTAAGGTCCGGTTGTGTGATCAATGGCAAGTTTCTACTAAGTGGTAATTTTTTTTTTTTGCGAATACTGATTGTTTGATCGTCGATAACAAATATTTACGAAGTACTCGAAAGTACGTAAGTAAGTAGTAAACTATTTTTACAATCCGATATTCGACGGTAAAACTATCAAAAGTTAGTTAAAAATTGCGGACTCATTACAGTACTTACTTTGAAAGTTGCAGTATACAACTATGAATCATTAAATATGCAATAAATATCAGATATCTCATAGAAACGAAGCTAATTCATTATATTTTTTAAAGGAACGATATATATAAATATGGGGGGTAATTACATGGATTACGACCTGTCTTCGGCTGGCTTAAGTGATCACTTTATATATAACCAATTCTCACCCCTTAATCTACATATTAATTAAATTTTAAAAAAAATCTATATATGTTATTACATGGACTCACTTCGAGTACCACTACAACATCGCCATCTATCGACTAAATTTGATAATTTATTTTTTCCTTGAAACAGCATATTTGTCAACTCAATGAGAATCTGATTTTTGTTGAAAATTATTTTAAAGCAATATTCTTTATCTGTAAAATGTTTTTTACACATACTAGAATACGCCTGAAAATCAATATTTTTCAATTTTTATAAATAATAATAATATAATAAAATAGCTTAATCTCTATAAGATATCTGATATTTATTTAATAGGTAAAAATCTAGTAATTGTGTGTTTTTGAACATATTCAAATGTTGCTCCATTAAATATCCCGCTATTTTAGTGATAAGAGTTCGTATGATGATGATCTCGCTGTTTAATTTATATTACCGGAGATTTTTCACCAACAAAGACAGATTTTGAACGCAGGGGCGAATAAAGTCATAGATAAATCATAAAAATTGTATGTATTGCCAATGGTAAAAATTAAAATAAATAAATATTGGTAAAAATTGCAGGTATTTGATGATTATTTGCCTTGCCACACTATTAGGCGAGACTGACGGTAGTAAATTTAACGTACGAACGACCCTCAGACGTGTTTTACCATTGGAGATGTTAAAAAGTTATTTAGTAATCAGTGTGGCGGTCGGTAACTTTTTGTTAAAGGGATGCTGGATAATAAGTTATATCTGTTATCAAATAAACAAACAACATATAATCGAAGTATATTCAATAATTCGGCTTCAAGTATTCAAGTCAAACTGTCAAAAATGCGTCACACAAAAATATTCCTCAAAATAATCCGCTCGCTTCGTAATATTTAGGATATTCTGTGCATACCAATAATCTTTCGAAGACCTTGATAGACGGACTGAATACGCATGCGCGAAAGTCGAATACTTCCAAACTTTGTGGATACGGAACGATTGATAGAATCCACTGTTACTGGTATCTATGTGTTTACGTAATTCATAAATGTTCTAAATTTGATAATGTGCGTGTAATGCGCCGTGTCGTAGGTAGGTAGTGGTGTCTAAAGAACAAGACGAATTTATTAGCAGCAGTGCTGTTCAAAGCTTTCTGACTCTAGAACACAAGGGATGCGGGTCTGGTAGTAATATACCATTGTCAAAATTTACCTAAGTGATGCTTTTATGGTGGTTGGCCCTTAAAAGGTTAATGTAACGAATTTCATAAATATTTCACCCGTTAAACTTTTCATTTTATTGCCCCGAAATGTTGACACAGGGGTGTTAATATTTCAAAACACAATAATGAAAGTTTAGCCGGAGTGACGTAAGACTGAGATAAAATTAGAATATTAACAGTAAAGCGAGATTTCCCCTCGGAAACAAAAATCGTATATTTTTTTATGTACCCTTTCACGGGTCATAAAATTAAATTTGATATCATCTGCGTATTTAATATATTAAAAAAGTTATTTTGTTTGGAGATTGTTTTTTTTTTTTTTAGTTTATAAAAACGTGCATATTTTAAAATGCAGGTTTAACAATGAATTAATCTTATAATTGTATTTACGGAAAACTAGGTCATTTGATTCAAGTAATATTCATATTTAAAATCTATAACAAAACTTGTTGAAATTAATATTTGGTTAAAGAACTAATCCATAAATAATTATTATCATTTAATTTAAATATGTAACTATCTAAATAAAAATACCCAATATTTAACAAAAAAATTCGAGAAATATTTATGTAGATGTTAAATACTTTTTTTTTTTTAAACATGTATCACTGTGTGTTTAAATTTAATGTTTCCACTGTTTAAAATATTTAGTAAAAATTTAAATAATACTTACGATTTTTAACGTAAATAATTCATTTTAATAAAAATAAAGAATTATGGGGAATGGTAGCTGAATATGTGTCCACGCGCTTTCCGCCCTCATTACAAAATAATTCATTGACCTAAATGTGTAAAGGGAGTGGAAAGGTATAAATAAACTATAATACCAGGGGCGTGCACTGCATACAAGCAAAAGAGCTGTGCATTACTAAAGATTCTGGACAATAAAAATAAATTTTTATCTTATGAAAAGACCCTATAAAATTCTAGCCGTTATTACCCGAGTTAGCGTAACCCATGGCTATATTTTTATCTAGCCGTCAACAGTATGAAAAATTGTGACTCATTCGTATTCAACTTCATTGCCATTCGTCTCCGCATTTTGCTAGAACGCATGCGTCGGTCGCGTCTAATGAGAAACGTACTAAACTGTATATTTTCTTACTCAACCTATTGGGCGTCTTTAAGGCTACCAAAATATACCTTTTATTAAAAAAAATTGTGCATAATTTAAAATCGATTAACCCATACTGAAAACTCCTAGTAAAAACACTATTACATATTTGCTTCGCTAACTAAACTCTTTTCCACAGTGTATTTCAACGGACAATTTGTTATCTGTCTATCTGCAAAGTGTGAGAAGAGTGTAATACATATTCAAGTTGATTATTACTTTTAGTTAATACATCAGTACGTACAGACATATATTTTAATTAATAGTATCAATTCAATCTCTTTCTGTTTTCATTAATTAGTTTTTAGTTAAGTTTTAGACCATTATCTTTGTAAAACACCGCGGCAAACAAACATGGAAATGCTCAGCAATAATGACGACATTATACATTTTTTCATTGATGAACCATTTTCTCGATTGTCGATTGTTGTAAAAAGATACGTATAATTGATATTGGTCGTCCAATTCCCGATTTAATTATGAATAAACCGTCTTTAAAATATATTAGACATTTTTCACGTAGCATTTATCAAACCGTTTGGATTACAGAATCAATTTATTTGAATAAGATGTTTTGTTGGCCGTGTTTATTATTTTCAAACAAAAGTAGTATTTGGGAATCTGGATACGATGACTTGAACAATATTTCTACAGCTAAAAAAGTTCACGAGCAAACCCAAAGTAATTATCAGTCGACTATTACGTTGCGTAATTTTGGATCCTACCAGCAGCGTATAGAAATGTCCTTGTCTAATGAAAGTAGAAATATAATTTTAAATATGAATTAAATATATTAATTATAAAGATATACATATAAAATCAATTTTATCGAAAAATATTGTTGTTGCGCCACCGGGATTCGAACCTGGATCTCTTTCCTAACCGGGGAAGGTGCTTTATCCAACTAAGCTACAGCGACAATTTTCGACCCTATATGTTACCTTTTTGATATTAATACATTTAATCGTTCCATCATTTGACAGAGCCATCTACCTTATTTTTACAGAATCTCAAATACCTTTGAGTAAACTGATAGCAGACGCCAGAATTATCAATTCATTTTTATTAAATTTTGGACACATTGATACAACTTTATTATTTAGGAGAACACATCCCGGTGGCGCAACAACAATATTTTTCGATAAAATTGATTTTATATGTATATCTTTCTAATTAATATATTTAATTCATATTTAAAATGTCACAGACCTATGATGTGAATAATTACAACTTCACAATAAGAATGTGTTCTCCTAAAGAGATATAATTATTCGTCATAATGAAAAAGTAGATAGAAACCGTAATATTTTTCAACGCCTAATTGATATAACTTGTTTTCTTGCAATTCAGGAATTACCCTTTCGAGGGCATCATGAATCTGATGAATCTGCAAATCGTGGTAATTTTATTGAATGCATGTATTTATCATTATCAATATTTAGTGGATTTTCTAATAGGATTCAAAATAATCTTATTTCTAACATTAGTTAATTGATTTTGAGAAATAGAAATAGATAAAGCCAATTTTGTTACTGTACGAAACGCCAGATGTCAGCGGCTCGGAGCAATTGTGTTTCATTTTAAGACATTTTAATGGGATTCAAATGGATTTATTGGTTTTATTGATATTAGTGCAGATCGAAAAGCTGAGGCATTATCAGAAATTAATTTAAATAAATTAAAAGATTTTAATTGTACTAGAAAATTGATAGCACGAACTTACGGTGGTATATATTTATATGCAAACGAGACAACCGCATCGGGTTTCTTTATAGTTTCGAAAACGTCGTCGGTAACAGCATAACCTAAGTCTACTGCACGCCACTGTATAATATATACATTTTTCATCTCTGCATTTTTTCACCATTTTATCAATAACACATACGACAATTTTAGTTGTAATTAATAATATATATGATTATTTTACATTTAAATGCAAACAATATTTAAAAATTATGTATATGAACTGAGTTTACACAAATTTTGACATTTCTCTTTGGAAAGCATTTCAATTTACGTTAAACAATGGAATAATGTAAATTTAGTATATTCGATCAAAATAAATAATAAATTATTTAAATTTACGAATTCAGTACAATTTAACATCGGAACGTGGACAATTTCGGTTTACCGATACACCCTATCTAAATGTAACAAATTTTCGTCTACCGAATTATCTCGGTATTAGATCTGATAATGATAATTGCTTTACTAACATTGGTAAGTTTCACCGTTGTTTAATCTTCTGATCTTTTATTCAGAATCTCAGAGCACATAAAACAGTTCATACGATGTCCATAAAAAGCTTTTTACTAGATCAATGCGAAAATATTACGAAGCGTGATAAAAAAATATCCCTTACACATTTTTACTTCTTATGCACAATACAGCAATGAGAAATAAAATGATTTATTTCACATAATCGCTTCAGCGCACCGAAGTAGAGTCTGGAGTGGGATCCGGGTCCAGGAGCTGAGTGAGTACGACAGTGTTACGGTATTATGCTATAAGACATTCTTTGATTTTACGCAAAATTGTTACTTAGACGGTTGTCAGCAATAACAAACTCAGACCAACTTCTATTTACGATTGAGTGACTTCATCCCTTTGAATGATATCATAACAAAGTTTTACAAAGAGTGATAACACTTTGCGAACTTAAGAAAATTGAAGCGGAATCACGTTCCACTGTTTCAATACAATACAGAAATGCTTGAGGTTGATTTTTTTTTTGCTGGCACATAAATAAAACTCTCACGCGATTAAAACTAGTTCATTAAGATGCATCACAGAATTGTGCCATTCTCAACCATCCGATATCTTTTCCGACATTTTCACCAGTGTCGTTTCCAATGTTCTAGTGAAACTTTGGCTGTATAAATTATGCCATAACATTAACATATTGAGGTAATAAACATTGATAAAAATAATAAAAATAAAAATAATAATAAAATGTATAAAAATAATAAAATAATAAAATATAAAGCGTGTTTTTTTAGAGGTATAGAAATTTGAAATAAAATAAAACACCTAAAAATCGTAGTAATGGCTACAGTATTAGCTTTATTGGAAAGATAATTTTATGCCATTAGTATTTAAATATGATTTCGCGCATATGGGCGCCGCGACTGGCTCGAATAAAGCGCAATATGGAAGTCCAATTTTCGACCATTTCGGAAATAATGCAACTAATGTTGGGTTCCAAGTCATCTATCGTCTCTGGTTTAACGGTGTAGATTAAAAATTTCGCACATCTTCACAAAAAATAATCTAAAAGTGTTAAATGACACGATATTGGAGGCCAATTCGTAGGTCCATTACGCGAAATTATGCGCTCATCGAATGTTTCTTTCAATAAATTGATTGTGGCGCGCGCTGTGTAGCATGTTGTGCCGTTTTGTTGAAAGCAAAGTTCTTCCACATTAATGCCATTCAATTGGAGAACGAAAAAGTCAGTAATCTATTGCTGGGCATGATGGCAAATCAACTCATTCGGGTCCTCCAAAGTGCTAGGCTCACCTGCAGCAACAACTTCTTTGGCGCGCACTGAACGACATCTCTGTGGATGCGTATTATCAATTAGAGTATGTGTGGTGCGAAAACAATCCACGGTTATTTGAATTACTTGCTCGGATAGACGTCGTCGTAGCGCACGGTAAGATTCGCGAACTGAACCACGATTTTCAAAATAATTTTGCCCAATTTGCAAGCGTTGTTTTGGTGTAAGTCTATTCATGGTGAAATTGTAAATCAAACTGAGAAAAAATCAGCTGTCAGCTGTCAAATCGGCTGTCGCTAAAAAAAGTGTTGCAAATACGAAAAACAAACCTCTAAAAACCACCATTGTTATACGTATCATATTAGATATAAGAATAATAATAAAGAATAGTCATTTGGTTTACCAAGTAGGGTAAGAAGCAGTCCCAAATCCTGAATATATTCTAAAGTAATTTAAATGTTCCAGATCTTAATAGGATAACGCATTTAAAAGTTATCAAATTATTAAATAATTGTATATTCGTGGGGGGTATTTCAGCAATTTCGTTGATGATGATGATGATTCCAGATGCTAGTTTTTGTACATTTGTGCATTAAAGATGAAATTAATTTTTATTTAACAAACTTTCTGATGTGTTCTATTTTATCAGTTTATATTTTATTATTGAATATTTTTTGACATTGCGTACTGCAATTATTTTCACTTTAATTATAATAATTGTTATTATTTTTTAAATGTATTATTTAACTTTGTTTATAATTTACTTTTATACTTTGATTTCAGTAATTTTAAAACATCGATCGGTTTCGAAAAACACAATTTTCTTCTTCAGGATGTCAAATTAATAAATTAAAAACATATAAGCGTTTATCACGTTATTCTGATGTTTTGTTAAATACAAATAAAAAAATAATAATTAAGTATTTAAAAAATTAATTTAGTACATTACATCAATTGTCGAGTAAGTTAAATTAAGTACCTACTAAATATATTTTTAAATATTTATAATTTTAATAAACAAAAGTTTTAATAGATTTTTTAAAAATATTAGAATAATTTTACATTCTGAAGAAGAAAATTGTGTTTTTCGAAACCGGTTGATTTTTTAAAATTTCTCATTATGTCGTTATTATAAAAAAAAAGTTTAATTATCTATAAAAAATGAACATTATAAACCAAAACTTTCAATAATAAAATATTAAAAATATAAATTTTATTTATCAATCAAATTGCATTTTATTCATATTTTTTCCGATACATTGGTGTATTAACCGACCATGATAAATATTAAATTGTTTTTTTTTTTAAATTAACATAGAAAAACTTGCCCTGCAATATAATAAAATACTAGTGTAGTATAGTGGACACTGAATGGAGTGCAATTTAAGATTTCACATGTAATCTCATTTAAAAAGGTTTAACTTTAACTTTATTAATAAGCTTTACAAGAGAATTAATTATTTAATTTGAACACAACGGGCTCTTGGTCTATGTATCTTAAAGTTTCTTGTAGATTATTTGACATAAATTAAAATATACATTCCTTAGTTTATTAAATCTCTTTGTCTGTCTCCTGTTGCATCTCAATCGCGTGGGTCTTTTGTTTTAGTGTAGTTGTTTGTTACAGGAGCATATTTCTTTTATGAAACAAAATGTAAACAATCTCACTTTTGCTTTGTCCCACCGGATTAATCTAAACATTCGGACTTTTTTATCTCAGAAACATGAGCATTTGTTTCAATGAATGTACTCGTAATTTGATAAATTTGCTGAAACGAGAGCTGCTAGAATATAAGATGCGTTGTCTAAACTGTCGTTAGTACATTTATATTCCCATCGCGAGTATCACAATCGTAAACTCTCTTCTAAATTACGCTCTCTTATAGCGAGAATGTGCCAAGCTTACGATGATTTATTCACCGACATTGATATATTTTCTGTTTAATTATCTATATTTAAAGACCTAATAACAATATTCTTCGGTGAAATATGTAAATGATTTTTCCTTGGTTATGTATTCAAAACTTTTTTTTTTATATCGTACTATGCTTTTTTCGTGTCATTTTTTGTCGATGTGAATGTAAGTAAATTGTCACAATTTTTCTTTGTTTTATGTCCAATGCCCTTATGCTCACATCTATGTTATTTCTAATAAATATTCCTATCAAAATATCATATTAATATTACATGTGAAAGAGAGAGACAGAATACATATATAGTCAAATAGAACACCAAGGAGGACATGTATTTTCCCATTCCTTAATGTCCCATTTATACGTATATGTATTCTGTCTCTCTCTTTCACATATAATTTATATACTGTCTCCCTTGATGCTCTATTTAACTGTATATGTATTGTGTCTCTCTTTCTTTCACATGTAATTTTATATTCTATCTCCCTCTTTATGTATATATATAAGTGCACTATTGTATTTATGATCAGTTTTAAATACGTTCTGATGAAGCTAGAGATAAGCGAAACCGGTTGACGTACAATAAATTTCGTAGTTTCATACAAAGTTATTGTTATTTAATTTAATATAAAGTATAAAGTGATTGCTTTCTACGAAAATGCTTATATTTGGAATAAAATTAACAAAAATTCACTTTATTTTGGTATCACCAACCGGTTTCCACCTTATTTTTGGTATCACCAACCGGTTTCCATCTTATTTTTGGTATCACCAACCGATTTTCGGAACCACTTATTCAGGGTAAACTAGATACTAGCTTAACATTACAAACACTTATGGGCAATCATACATTAGTGTCAGGTGTTAAAATGAGGGTGGGTGGGTGACTAGGAGGTAATAAATGATGGAAGGAGGAAAGAGACTGGTGATAATATCGAATGGGAAGATATTTAAGATAGGACTGTAGGTTAGAAGAACATAGATAAGATAAGATTAATATATTTAAGAAGAGCATGGGTATTTAAATAATATTAAATATGAAATATGTTCGTCTTTTTCCCTCCCCCACCATTAATTACCCCATTACCCCCCCCTCATGCCCGCCCATCAATCAACACTGATATTAATATATGATTACCCATATGTTTTAGTTAAGTTGGTAAGTTGTTAAGTAAAAAGTACAAGATTTAGAGATAAAATTGATATCCCAAAACTAAAATATACCGCAACTCAAAATCAATATATTTATCAAGGTATCAAATTTTTTAACAATCTCCCCATCACAATTAGAAAAACTACGGACTATCATAAATTTGTAACTGAAGTTAAAAAAATATGTACACAGACTAACTGAAACATAAATTAACTCGAATATACTCCTTCTCTATACACGAGTCTTACTCTCATAGAGAAGAAACAAATGTTAAAATATATATATATCCACTGATTATTGAAATTGTATTATATTTTTAATATTAATAAAAAAAAATAAAAAAAATAAAGTGATTTTAAAAAATGTGAACTTTTGTTAATTTCATGAATATAACACTTTATATTTCACTTTATTACCCTAAATATAATGTGAGGTACAGCTTATTTCAATACCTGGTTAGTACTGTTACTTTAATACACTTTATACTATATTGAAAAGAAAACCAATAATCTAAATATCTAAAATCTTATAAAAATATATTAAAATGATTTTGATTTTACGCCTAATGTATTCCAAGATCCCTTTAGAATTTAGTTTT
The DNA here is from genome assembly GCA_031772225.1 of Eubasilissa splendida. NCBI lineage: Eukaryota > Metazoa > Arthropoda > Insecta > Trichoptera > Phryganeidae > Eubasilissa > Eubasilissa splendida. The sequence goes on along the minus strand of CM062848.1, from coordinate 34,103,114 downwards.
TTTTATGCGATTTGGGATACGTAAAAGCGATATGTCAGCTCCTGAGAACTTTAAGCCTTACAAGGTACTCCAAGAGGCGGAGATGGAGGTTGTATTAAAAATAAACCTGGCAGAACGTAGATCTGAGGATGAATACATTGACTGAGATTTTACGGATTGAATTACTTACCCGTTATTGCCCGAAAGGAAATATTTTAGTCATACGTACCCAAAAAATTGTGGATTTTAATATTCGGTGACTGGTACTCTGTGTGCCATCTTGAAAGTAATGACAAAGAGAGTTATTCCGAGCCAAATATCCTGCGTCGAAAATGTGAAGAGAGATAAAACCAAATAGGAGCAAAATAATATATGTATATTATCTGTAGTACATGATGATACCACGTTGTTAGGTAAAAAAGTCGCGATGCATTTCTCTGATACATATATCATATCATCCCTACGTGGAATAAGTTTTCTGATTCAAAAAAATTGTGATACTTAAAATTTGAATTCTGGCAGGGAACCGAACCCTGGTCTCCCGTATGACAGTCAAAAATACACTGCCGAGAAATCAAATGAGATGTAAAAATAGCAGTTGACAAATATTAGTTCTTTAATAATACTGGATTCTTACAAAGATCAACAGGGGTACCCTTTTTTTAAAATAAATTAACAATTAGTATTTAAATTTGTCCTTATAAATTGATACATTTAATATACAGTAGTCCCTTATCTTACGATATAATAATAACAATATAAATGTAATAAAGCGATAGATAAAGCATAAAATTGCATGTATTACCAATGGCGAATATTTAAAATAAATCAATTTTGATAAAATTCGCAGGAATTTGGTGATCCTTATCACGCTATTAGGGGGGATTAATTTTGAGAGTAGTAAACTCGACGTTCTAATAATCCGCAAACGTTTTTGTACCACGGGCAATGGTAAAAAGTTACTATAGTAAAAATTTACTGTGCTAAAATTTTACTACTGATCAAACAATCGGCCGTAAGAGATTTAACACTATGTAAAGTATATCTATAGATATTGATTAGAATACAATAAAATATATCCCACACATGTAAGGGTTGAAAAAATGAAAAAATTAGTAGAGGTGGTAATTGTACACATATTTTTTTTTGTTTAAACCACTATTTATTGATAAATCAACATGAATCAATTTGAAGAAATTTTGAATTAGAATTATGGAGCACTTGAGATGCCTTAATAGTAACAATTATTCTGAATTCGCAAATCACTTTTTGGAAACAAACCGTTCTTTTTACATTAACAAGGGTTTAGAAATTAGACATACAAATATATATAAATTAGAAATTTTAGAAATAAGAAAAAGTGTTAATAGGAAACTAAATATTATAAATAACTAAATCCTTTTTGCAAATAGTCGCCTGTTAAATTTGTTTTCGTAGTAGTTCTTACTTAGTTACCTAAAATTTATATTTTTTTCTATGCTTGTATTTTTAATTTTATTATACATTGTGAAGAAAATACTATAGGTATCGAAACATGTTGATTTATCAATAAATAGTAGTTTAAATAGAGTGTTTCATCTTATTATTTATATAATATAAGGCCACAAAGTAGTTTTGCTAATACTGAATAAGTTTATAAATCTGTTTCAGTTGAACACAAGCACATTTAAATGACAAAACATATTATAATTTCAATATTTTAAATTCATCAGCAGAAGTTTTATTTTATTACTAAGCCACTGGGTATTTTTGCTCCGCTACATTAAAATACCACAACATGTAAAAAGCTGAAAGCACCCTAAGCTATTTTTCTTTGAGGTTTCGAGGCTTACAGGGGTCGTTAGGCATATTTAATATTATAAATGACAAAGAGATAAATGTTCTGTGTAAACGAAATAGTGAAACATTGTAATGTACTTTTATATACCCTGCAAGATTACAAATAATTTTTAACTATGATTTGATGTGTCTTTTTTAATTTAAAGATTTTGCTCTTGACTTGGTTAAGGGTAGTAAGTGAATATTTGAAAGTTGAATGCGTTCCATGAGGATCGATCACATAAATCCATCTAGTCGTATCCACTAGAGATATAATTGAATTTGCTGATGAATTATAATAAATACGTTTGATTGAGCCGCGGGATGAAGTTATATTTAAACACCCCTTAATTGAACAACTCTTTTGAAATGAATATTTTAGAATTGGAAGAATACGTCCATTTAAAAGGTCATGCCTCATAAATATACACGTTTTTCTACAAAGATTTATTTTCATCTAAAGTATCTTATCAAAGAAGATCTCTTTGTCATTCAAGTAAAGTTTATAATATTATATGTATCATAAGTATCATTAAGATTAATATAAGAAATTTAAATAAATTAAACAATATATAATACACATTGAATATGTATATATGTCAGTCTGTTCTCTATATAATTCTACATACGTTGACTGATCTAAACCTTTTTGTATATTTATTCATTGAGACTGAGCAAAACATAAACACCTTACCCCTTTTCCCGGTTGTCCCATCCTCCCGCCGATATAAATGTTTATTATATATTGCACAGTTATACTCTAGGACCCAGGAGAAAAATAGATACTATCCCTGATATCTCCCCTTCCTCCTGCCAGGATCATACATTGCTACTTTTACATGAGCATCGCTCTTCCCCAAGCATCGCTAGAACAAGCTAGTAAAGATTGTCTACAAATCATAACATAATTTATTGTGAAATGTTAAATAAATAATTACAATGTACAATAGACGGCGTTTTATTGGTATATTTTTTGGTGTTTATGGTAGTCTATTTTTGTATGCATAAATGTGATACAAAATTCCCAAATTAAATTTTTTAATAGATATTCAGATATACAACGTGAGATTCAAAATAAATATAAAAGTTATTAAGGAGAACACATTCTTATTATGAAGTTGTAATTATTCAGAACAGATGGTCTGTGATAGTTTAAATACTAATTTCATGTATTAATTAGAAAGATATACATATAAAATTAGTTTTATCGAAAAATATTGTTGTTGCTATCGGGATTCGAACCTGGATCTCAACTATGGTACAGCATACAGTACTTTTTGACGAAAAATTTTCGAACCCATATGTTACACTTTTAAAATTAACAAATAAATCGTTCCATTATTTGAAAGCTATCTATTTTGTTTTTACGGAATCTCAAATACCTTTCAGTAAACCGATAGAAGACACCAGAATTAATAATTAATTTGTGGATACATTGATACAACTTATATATATATTATTAAAGATAATACTGAATGCAGTTTCCCCGGATTGGAAAGAGATCCAGGTTCGAATCCCGGTAGCAACAATAATATTTTTCGATGAAATTAATTTTATATTATATCTTTCTAACTAATACATTTAATTAGTATTTAAAATATAAAAGTGTTTTAGAGACGAAGACGAGGAAGTAATATATTTTTTTGAATCCAGATACTTATATTATTCTGAATATTTTAATTACTGTTAAATACTAATTTCCCATGTATTGGATCTATAAAAATGAATTATTTATTAAAGTGAACACATTATTATTGCGATGTTGCAGTTTTTCAGAACATAATTCTGTAGTATTTTAATACAAATTAAATGTATTTAAATTTAGAATAATAGTTGTATCAACTTGAAAGAACTATACCACATAAGTTTGAAAATTTGTCGTCAACTTACTGTTATGGTGTAATCGGTTAACGCATTTCTCCGGATAGGAAAGATCTAGGTTCGAATCCCGGTAGCAACAAAAATATTTTTTCAATAATTTGTATTGAATTATTTACGTTTTTAATTCACGTTTTGGATTTAACTAAGATTGTTAGACGGTCTCAGATTTATCTTTGTCCATTTGTTTCATATATTGGGTCCACATTAGAATAATTTTTATGTTAGTGGACGACTTTTAATTTGTGTTACTTTATATAGTTGTAATAAGTATGTATAAATAAGAAAAAAAAAGGCATTCAATATATTTTTAAATTCCTTAGCGGAAAACAGAATTAGTCTATTCTTTGTCCATTGTAAGTTTGAAATTAAATTTGAAACGTAAATTAAGCAAACATGGAGTTCATTAACGTCAATGTTCAGTTTAAACTTAACATTCATCATACTTATGAATAATTCAGGAGATCTAAAAATAACACCCTGTTCAGAAGAGAGAAAGAGAGATTTCTTGTTATCTTCAATATAAGCAAAGTTTCCTGGCTGCAGAGTGTGAGTTTTAGGCTATATAATACTACATGGTTAGCATAAATTGTCTTTTAGAGTAAAAAATTTTCCACAGCAATTTGAAATTGGTTGCGATATGTACTTACTAAATATAAATACATAATTATAGTGTGTTTACACAAGCGGCGGGGAAACTGGATGCAGGAAGAATGGTGAGAATTTAGTATAGAGACAGAGCAGTATGGGCTCAAGGATCAACCAGGAAGCACGACTCACCTGGATTTTCGCTGCTGAATTCCCCTGAATTTCAGGAAATTTCTTCGCTGATTTCCAGGAAGTACTGTGTATTACCCGCAGGAATAGGAATAATAAAAAAAAAAAAAAATAGGAATTTTGGCACGCACAGCGAGAAACCGAATACACACTCAAGCAACTGTACAAATAACAGAACAGTGTAATCAGCACATAGCAGGATACTTCACACTCGTTGACAGTTAAAAAATCATAAACAACATACACAGAAAAAATCGTGCTCTGAGGTAAGAGAAGAAGGGAGGGTCAACAGATAGTTATAGTAAAGATAAAAGAGCATCCACACGCGCGCACAGTGACTGGCGACCCTTGGACTTATCATAAATACCGAACACAGTGGAACCTCGGGTTACTGCAACTCGAGTGCGTCTTTTATTATATTTAGGAACAACTCGGGTTACGAACAGTCTTAAGTAACGAATTAAGTTCGTAACCCGAGGTTCCAGTGTACTTACTAATCTTATATACATTCTAGGATGTCCGTTATCTGTCTATATAGGGTGTAACCGACCTAGTCGGCAATATTTTATGGGTGAATACCTGACTATATTTACTAGTCAAAAGTATGTACAAAATGTGTTCCGTTACAGAAAATATTATTATTACACATTCTTATTGTGAAGTTGTAATCATTCAGAACATAGGTCTGTGATATTTTAAATACTAATTAAATGTATTAATTAGAAAGATATATATATAAAATCAATTTTATCGATAGATATTGTTGTTGCGCTACCGGAATTCGAACCTGAATCTCTTTTTCAATCCGGGGAAGGTGCATTACCAACTATGCTACAGCGACTGTATTTATGACGATAAGTGGAAAAAAATTGACCCATTATTATTCTACGTCTAACAAAAATAGTCTGGCCGCTCAAAGTTCGATGACCTTTCATTTTTTGTGTTCAATATATAATTTAGAATCAATAAAATATTTTAATTAATTGTAAAACCACAACATTTTTTAAATATTTATATCTCTGACATGGTTAAAATTAGGCGTATGCTGCTTCAACGTTTTATACTCATATTTTTATTATGTATCTACCCCTAAAATGTTCTGCAGTGTGTCATATTCAGTATTCATATTTCAGTCATTATTTTAAATATCGCTTTATTTTATTATTTTTCAGGGTAAGAAACATCATATACAACATCCATTAGGTAAAAACTACATCAATAAAACGAAAATGGTAAAAAATGATATATTTTTCACCACGATGAAAATATGTATCATTGAAGCTGGAAAAAAATCGAGTAATTACACCAGAAATTTTCTGGATGCGTAATTTCTCGTTTCGAAGATATTAATTGACCGATCAATTGAGAATTTTTTTTTTTACTTACACGTTTAATGTTAAATTCGGACACTTTTTTATAACTTGTTGGCTTTATAATAAGCTATTGCATGATTTTAATATTGTTAAAAAAACACTGCAATAGTAAAGGCACGTAATGTTTTCAGTAGGTATGTCAATATTAACTTTGCAAACTAAGTCTGATGTACACCACCGAAATGTCAACATGGAAAAATCAAAATAAAAACAAATTCGAAACGTTTCAGATTATACGCCAACTCTCACTCATACAGCTACGAGAAGAGTGAATGTATGAAACATATATACAATGGTTCCAAATCATCGTTAATATGTACTTAAAAAATACTTAAATACATTAATTAATAACTTATGATACAAAATGATATATTTAAAAAAATTCCCGATCTTAATTTGTATAAAATATCATTAAATATATTTTTCGGATATACCAAAACAGGTTATTTCTAAATTTAAAAAGACACTAAAATGTTTTCATTGTTTAAAAAATATAGACTTTATATGAGACACTAACTTTCAGCACATGTTTTCATAATTTCTCGAAAATCAAGCAAAACTGTCACATTATAATTATAATATTTATTAGTTTTTTTGAAAAGTTTATTAATTACTTTCATCTAAAATAAAATCAATATATATTTATTTAATTTCTGTATTAACTTGAACACAGGTATTTTTTTTTTATGATAAATAAAAAACATAACAGGTTTTGAAAGTTACTTCGCTTTATACCGGGTTTTTCTCACCCTAACATTATATTTAATATCACTAGTTAACAAAGCGTATTTTGAAAAGTAAACATACATTTTTAAATAAAAAAATTAAATCCAAATCTAATGATATATCATACATATCTCATATTTGTTAAAAAAAACTGTTATAGCGAAATTTAAAATTCAGTAACATTTATATCCATCTATAAAGACAGGGTGCGTTTTTAAGTTAGTATTGGATTTTTTTTTAAAGAAACTCTGCATCATTTTTACAACATTTTGCTTTCTTCGGACGCTACACACCTTAAACAACTTCTCAACATAGTCGCCATCATTATTAAGTTATAACGGGGCATCAATTTTTGTATATCTTCATCATAGAATGATGCCTGGGATGAAAACCATGTCTGTATCAGTCATTAAGTTCACCATCGTCATTAAAATGCTTGCCACCAAGGAACCGCTTCAGATGAAGGGAAATATGGAAATCACTTGGCACCAAATCAGAACAAAACAGATCACACTTGGCGATGAATGATAACTGGTTTCATGTTTTGTGCATTCAAAAAACAAATCACGGACCGTATCTCACAGTCGGCGGGCTGATCTATTGTCATGAACATTTCAACCACTTACTACAAGACGGTTACACTAAGTGAATGCCTCTAATGTTGCATGCAATGAGTCAACAATTAAAGGAAACTATTGCGCATACGCAATTTCGCAACCGCAGCGCTACACCGGGAATATCTGGCAACGGTATTTACTTAAAAAACGCGCTTTGTATATACAATTTATTGTATATTTGTCTGCCTGCACGTCTCATCTCTAATATAATCCTGCAGCCCTTTATAGATATAAATCAAATTTTGAATACTTACTGTTATGGATCATGGGTAAAGCATGATCTAGTAGAGATGTATTATATTGAATTCGTTCCAAACAATTCTCAATTGCACTCTAGGATCCTGAGTAAAATAAAGCCATCCTACCACATATAACTCACCCTTCCCGTGCCTAGACAAAACTTTGCATTACTATAAAAAAAAATCCATTATTTATAAATCTACATTCCATCTGTCTGTTATACATATTTTAAATTATACATACCTAAATCTGAATTTATGATGGGTACGGAACGATAGTATTACATACAATTATGATTACTACCAGTATATTAAAAATAATTAGATTTTTCAAGGGTTTTAAAAGTTTACACTATACGTTAAATAGATTATTTCTCTTCCCATATTTTTTATTCTTCTTACGATGTACTACATGTCTATTACTTTCTTACTTGTTCGTAAGATGCCAGTTATTGGTTCTGCGAAATCCGAGCTTAGACCGGGAGCTTAAAGTCAGTCTTAGCTAGATCACTTTTGTTCTTTAAAAGCTTCTTTCTTCACTGCAACAGTTGGCAACTTGAAAAGCTCGGCTTTCCTACAAATGTTTTACTTACAAATATTGCGATGAATAAGCTCTTAAGAGGTGGTGCGGGATTGTTACACAATGGACCGTGTTGAACCAACAAACATTTGAAGATTTTCTGTACAGTACAGTAAAGTAGTGTAGTAGCTTGGTTGAACTCTTTACCGAGTACAGCATGTAGGGACCTCGGGGAGTTAATTAAGTACTTTCACTGGCTTAACATTACATGTTGCGCATTCCTTCAAAGAAATGATAATAGAATTCTTAATATTCTCTCGTAGTTTTTAAGATTTACTAATATTGTACGTTTTATTTTGAATTTTTAAAAAATAAATCCCTGTCTAGCATGCATCAACCCCTGTCTAGCAATGTACCAACATTATCAAGGAAAGAGTTTTAACGAACATTTCCGTTACCTCAGATCCCGTAACTACCTCGCTGGCTTCACTATTTTGTTCTGCCTCGGTTCGTATATTATTCGTGTTGATCGTGCAGTAAAGTAACGAACCATTCATCCATTTTTTCATTCTTTTATTAGTGAATTTTTTTGTAAAAATATTATATTAGTACAGTACATCTTGTTCCCTTTAATACATACCATCATAATAAAATTGTATATTTCAAAAATATATTTTTTGGTTCGAAAGGTAAACGTATTATTTTGAATAAATTTGATAAAAATAGCGCGTTACATTATGTATTATAATACCCCTGCTTACATATTTTTACTAAATACCAGTAACAAAGTTTGGTGGGATAAGATCCCGTGGACTGTATCGATTATAATTATGATTAGTTGACGCAATCCGAAGTGGATTTAGAAAGGAAAATAATGGCAGATGGATCTGGTCTACCTTGCTCTAAAGTCCTAGGTTGGACGTCGGTTTCAGCTCCAGTTGACTTGCAGTGAAGAACCGAGATATCACTGCACTTCCGGAGCTGTTGAGAACACTGTCTCTTTGTGGTCCTACCGTTACACACGGCGCTGCTTTTGGACGGTAGAAAAATAACACAAATATTCACAGTAAGGCAATCTGTCCCCCCGTCGGTGGAATCCCTAAGTAATTAATTGGCCAGAGCGGGACAGGTATATATTAAGATTTACATTGGAGGGACAAAATGCACAGGGAGTAGGTACTCGACTTGTATCAACAAGGTTCCTATATATTACAGTCCACCTGCAAAACTCCTATAAAATGTTCTGAAATATTACTAATAATGGCTATATTTTTCATTCAAACGAACTAATTTTATGTTAAAATCGAAATACATTTTTGTTATCATGTTTTATTTTAATAATAATGAATTCATTGAACAATTAAATTGCGTAGATTCAGCAGTACATGCCGGGGGAGTACCTTAGACGGTAGAGCCCGCGAGAAGAGCCGAGATCGATTCCCGGCATTTTCATATATCTTTTTGATATAATGTTGAAAATGAAACACAAAGATTTCTAACGTATTTTTAGTAATATATTTTACTGGAAAATGTATGTTTAAATTTTCATTTCATCTTAATTCGTGTCTACAATGTGTCGTCAACTTTTCGTGCATCAGAAGTTTCGCGTATACTAATTAAGATCAGACGATTTTCTGCAGGAAGTGTGGCGGAGATCCTCCAGACTGCTGTACTTAAATATTATTATTCCCAGAAGGAAACTTAATAAACCTCTCGAAGCGAGATCGCGTCTGCATTGTTTATCTTAATCCAGAACATTCTTCGGAAACATGAAGCATTCTGAGATTCTTCAACTGGGAATCGCCACCTAAAACTATTATTCAGTATTAATGACAGATCTACAGATCACCGATGGCCGTGCGCGTGTGGATGCTCCATTATGGTTACTTTACCTATCTGTTCCCCCCCTTATACCTTGCTCCTCAAATCACGATGTTTTTTGTGTATTTTACTATGCTATGTACTGTGTACTTCTGCTATGTGCTGGTCATTATCTTGAAGAAGTTGTAAAGTTGTATTGCTAGTGTTTTCGGTTCCTGAATCACATTGAATCACAGTGCTTCGTGCTGAACATCGAAGAAGGTTCATGAAGTTTAAGAGCTGTGACTACATGAGAGAAAATTCAGGTGAGTTGTGTTTCTTCTTGGTTGGTCCTTGAGATTTATCCTATACCTATTCCTATCATCCTTACTACATCCTGTTTCCCCCTTGTGTAACCAACTGATAAACAGTTTTCGAAATATTTAAATATGTCCAAGAACACACAATTACTGGATTTTAAATTTTTTTAAAGATTTTAAAAAATCCATTAATTGTGTGGTCTTGGACATATTCAAATATTTCTAAAATTATATACTGGTTAAAATAAGAAAAATATTGATTTTTCAGGCGTATTCTAGTATAATGTATTAAAAACATTGTACAGATAAAGAATATTGCTTTAAATAATTTTCAACAAAATCAGATTCTCATTGAGTTGACATATAATATATGCTGTTTCAAAGAAAAATGTATTATCAAATTTGGTCCATAGATGGCGATGGTGTAGTGGTACTCGAAACGAGTCCATGTAATACCAAATATACAATTTTTAAAAATTCGATAAATATATATATAAAGTAATCACTTAAGCCAGCCGAAGAAAGATCGTAAGTTCTGTAATCACTCCATACTAAATATTTTTCATTAAAATATAATAAAAATAGCTTCGTCTCTATGAGATATCCGATATTTATTTAATTCTAGTTCCGCTTCATTCATCACTTCTTTCGCAATCGTATATATCTGAAAGTGTATAGCTATAGCTATATGTATCACCTGCAGCATCTAGAAATATTATTCGATCACAGCGACATAGTGGCTTCAGTGAAAAATTCATATTTTAAGTTACATATACTAATACGGTCAAAATGTGTTATTTTGTATTGGCTTAATTTAATTAGCATGGATATATAGAAGCATTACATAATTATAATGATGTGAATACATTAATATCTTTTGATAAATAAAAATATGAAATTTTGTCGTCTTTTCAATATTTTGTATCTCCATTTGACCACTTTGCAGATGAGCTCAATTCTTTTACTTTACTCTGCAATTCTTCGCCTGGAAAATTGTTCGCAGCATGTATTGAAACAACATAATCGTGATAAAATAAATAGTTATTATACTTTTAAAATCAGCAATGTTATCTTTGTGGTTAAGATTCATATTTTTATTACCTCTACATCTATGCATACATGAATATATTATACCGAGAACTGATATTCTTGATGACTACGATGTGGTCGTTGATTTTCATTACCTGGAAGCTATCGTCTCAGGAAATGGAGGGTGCGAAGTCGAGGCTCGAAGGAAAACTGGTGTGGTCAAGTCTGCATGTCGAAGTAGACTGAAATTCAGATGAACCGATCTATCTCACGAAACGTGAAAGTGTGATTGACATAGCTCCTTATGGCGTCGAAACATGGACCATGAGAAGGAAAGAAAGAAACACGCTCGACGTTTTTGAGATGTGGCGTTGGCGCTGCAAGTTGCACATGGCATGGTGACAGCGAAACGAATGAATGTCTTAATTTTTTAGGATCTTCGCAGTAAAGAAAGTCATTGTTTGTGTTTGATTCTAGAAGAAATGAAGATAGCCTGGAGAAATTGGAGATCATGGGAAACATACAGGGACGGAGGGTGCGAGATCGATTTTTCTATCTTCTATCATTCGCTTCACAGGCCCGAATCAATTCAGGATACCTTTCATATTAATATCGTAAGCAAGACAGCAATTTTTGAAATACACGACATTCAAAGTTTTAGAGTCTTCCGCTGTAGCTACATTGTGAGCTTTACAGTCGAAGAAAGACAATGAGGTAATCAGAAAATCTTAAAACCATACATAGTCAGTCTGTCTGTTACTCTTGCGAGGGAAACAAGCCAAAAATACTTAAAACATATAAAACACCAAATTGTAAAATTTCTCAATGTACATATATTAATTATTATTAGGGAGAACATATTCTTATTGTGAAGTTGTAATTATTCAGAACATAGGTCTGTGATGTTTTTAAAACAAATTAAATGTATTAATTAGAAAGATATACATATAAAATAGATTTTATATGTATATCTAATTAATAAATTTAATTTGTTTTAAAAACATATATTAAAGATTAAAAAACTACTTGGCAACTTGGTATGTCTTTTGGCAGAAATATCCATTTTTATAAGTACTCTCATTAAATTAAAAAATAATAATAATTGAAATTAAATATAATTATTTAAATTTCAAAAAGTAATTGAAATCACGCGCGTATTTGTGCTATGTGTACAGTTCATCGGTAAGGAAATAAATAATTGTTTAAAATTTATTTTTGGTATTTCGTCGCTTTTATGAATTTATAAAAAATATCAAAACATATGAGCGCACTGAATGAAATATGTAGTCATCGTGGTTACGAGTGTGACATAATTGTTTTAGTCACATTTTTCTGAGATTACTCTACATACACGAGTACTTACTGTACTGTACTGGGGGGCTGGGGGGGGGTATCACCATGATATTTGTTATAACTTCGGCAAGAGTTTCGCAGAAACGTAAGAAATTGATTGGTTAAGATTACATAGCCCTAGTAACGAGCGTAACCTGATCAGTGTCGTGTGTCTGTATATTTGGTTGATTATACCCCATGTTTATGTGTTTCGACTAATTTGTACACACCAGTGGCGTACGGCGTGTTTCTGGAGTAGTTCAAGAAATAATTTTCTCTAATTATTAGATTGTTTTAAAACAATAGCTCGAGAAAGAATTTTTCCAATTAGATTGCTTTCAAATAATAATGACGTCATTAGAAATGCTGTTTAATGCTTTTATAATAAATATGACAATTTTGACTGTGATTTATAAAGTTTAATTTTCTACAGGAGGTAAATAAAAACAACGAAGAGAAAAAAAAAAATTGTGCTTTGAAACATTCAATTCATTCTTTTAAAAATGAATGAATTTCTTTTTCAATCCAAGTTAATCTATTTTTTTCTTTGTTGACTATAAATCTATCTATATTTCTGCAGTTCGTTATTTAATTACTGTTTTTTCATCGAAAATTACTACATTAATTTGCTTACGTACTTACATACTATCATGTCGTTATCTCGCAGGGGTAGGCAGAGAGGCTGGAACACAACACTCTTCTGTCCTGATACATAATTCTCGCCTCATCCACATTCATACATCTTATCACACAAGCTCACCGTATATTGTGGCTTCTAACAGGACCATCTTCCAGTATCTGGTTTACCTGGTCATGCCAAGACTTTCGCAGACGTCCTCTATTTCTGATGCCATCAAAACTTGCGTCATATATCTGTCTTACCTTTCAGTTCTCATTCATCCGTTCTATATGACTAAACCACCTAAGTGATTCTTTCTTAATCTTACTCAGTATACTAAGATCAGCTTTACATCTTTCCTTATTTCTTCATTCTTTACTCTATCATAAATAGTTTTGCCACATATACGCCTAAGTGATCTCATTTATACTGCATTCAGTCTACTTTTGTTCCCCTTCAGTCGGCTCCAGGCCTCACTTCCATACATCAGAGTCGGTACCAGAACTCTATTGTGAACCGCTAATCTTGCCTGGGTTGACAAGTTCCCATTACCCATAATTCCATTTACTTTGTTCCCTGCAGTCACCTTCATTTCGATATCTTTATCAGTTTTTCCGTTTCTGTCAAAGATACTTCCCAAATACACAAACTCATCTACTTGTTCCAAACATTAATTACCTACAAGTATTTTGCTTTCCTTCTTCTCGAATACTATCATTTTTGAAGGTTGCTTTCCTTGCATATATAGTACATTCTACTCACTAGACTTCGCAATTTTTGTTAATTAATTGCCGTTAATACTGCACAATCGGCGAATCTGCTTTCCGATGTTCAAATACTCATAGTAGGGAATTTTTGTAGAAGACATGGAAACTGCTCAGAGAAATTGGTGATCACTGGAAATGTATAAAAAGAGGTCGATGTCGAACAGGATGGACTGATCCAGTCCGAGATATGGACTAATTAATTCATATAAAATAAATTTACCCTACACGTCGCATTAAACGAGGCCTAGGATCGCAGAGTGGAGCCAATCAGTTGACGTTGTAGAAGCAGACCAAACGACTATATTACGACATGAGTACATCGACTAAAAGAGAGATTTGAATAGATAGTTAGTTAAACAAATATCAGATATCTCATAGATACAAAGCTATTTTTTATTACATTTAATGGAAAATATATGAAAGTATGTGGTAATTACAGGGCTTACGACCTGTCTTCGGCTGGCTTAAGTGATCACTTTATATATATATATAACGTTACTAATTCTCATCCCTCAATCTCCACATTTATTAAATATGTTAGTATGTGGACTCGCTTCGAGTACCACTAAACCATCGCCATCTATGGACCAAATTTGATAATTCATTTTTCCCTTTTTTTACACAGCATATATGTCACCACTATGAGAATATGATTATTTTAGTTAGTTGGTTGAATTGTCACTATTTGGTTAAATTCGAATAAAACACTATTACGGATATACAAGTTTTTTGTTGTACTTGTCACTATGTATTATTTAACCAACAATTAACACAGATTTTTTGAAAAATTCAAGTCAGCATGAACACATTATGTACAATATTTAAAAAAAAATTAATTCCAAAACATTATTGCCTTGGAAAATAAAATCGCTACAAACTTATGTATACATCCAATGTGTATGATGAGTATATTATAGGACGTTACCAAAAATTCTTACTCGTTCAAGTAATCCTATCATAAGAAGGTAGCCCTATTAAAAGCCTCAATAATCGCTGAGCTTATATACGAGATAAGGGTGGATTTTCTAGGTAAGAAGCGTGTGAAGTTCTATAATCTCTGCCTACCCCACTTTAAAAATATTATTTTGTTAGTTGGAATAATAATGATTATTTTTAAGGAGAACACATTCTTATTGCGATGTAGCAAATTTTTCAGGTCTGTAATATTTTAAATTCAAATTAAATGTATTAATTATAATACATATACATATAATATAAGAAAATAAAATCAATTTATCCAAAAAAAAAAAAAATAACCTGGGTGGCAACAAATTTTTTTTCTCAATAAATTGATTTTATATGTATATATTTCGAATTTATACATTTAATTTGTATTGAAAATAATGATTATTTTTAGTTTCACCTTTGCCATTAAACAAATATATTCTCTTGATTTTATATGTATATCTTTATAATCAATACCTTTAATTATTATTAAAAACAAACATCACATATCTATGTTCTGAATAATTACAATTTCATAATAAGAATGTGTTCTCCATAATAATATATATAAGTTGTGTCAAAAATTTAATAAAAATGAATTGTTAATTCTGGCGTCTGCTATGGGTTTACTCAAAAGTATTCGAGATTCTGTACAAACAATGCACATGGTAGAATGTGTTCTTCTTAATAAATATTATCTTTTTGATTAAATAAATTGTATTTGCTTAATTTTTTAGTCACATTTTCGTACACTGCGTGCACACGCACACACAAGCACTTGCTTATACGCTCATTTGTTAAGCAATTACTTTAGTAATTATGCGTAGAACGTTGCGGGGATGAGCTCTTACGATATGGATTAACCCTACTTGATATAAACAGAGCAAAACAAAAATGATAGCATTTGATAAAAAGCGAAATAAAATAAATTTATAATTTAACAAATAAGGGAGACTGTGAACAATAACAAAGATTTAGAAAAGAATCTTCATGGCCGAAGAATAACTAGAAACACAAAAATTAAACTAGTCATAACCCTTATTTTCGCTACCCTCTCTCAATGGTGCTGAAACATGGACTCCAAAAAAAAGGAAACGCAATAGGATAAGGTGCTATAGAATAGTGATACTGGTGATACCATGGGCAAAACAGTACGCAAAATGAAAGTCTTGATTATAGATGAATTAAACATCAAGCAATCACTTTCCTCGGATATTTGGCCATGATACGAGAAAACTGTGGAAGAATTGGTGATTCTTAGCATGTATGGAACCAGATCGCCAACAAAATGAACCGACCTGGTAAGAACTTCGGACTTTACAACTCACAAATTACAAATCGTCCATATCATCAACTACAATTAACCTCAGTTCCATGATCACGACTGCCCTCATTGAGAGTAATACGAAGATGAAGTTGAAATTAGTAGGTAATTAGATACTTACATTTTTAATATCTCTATCAGAAACCTTTTGTAAAGGTGTTGAATTTTAAGCTTATTCTACTCTATAGAAATACGCCATGTTAGTTTGGCACATTTTGAATGTTTTTTCAGTAAAAATAACTACATGCATTGCTTTTCAATTCTGTTTTATTACTCATTCTGCAAATCTCCTCGTGCCAAACTTTTATACTATATGCATAAATTACTTGCTTAATTTCCAGAGTTATGCGCGGATATACTATTTTCAGGCTAGAATTTTGATTTAAAGATATTAGAAATTAGTTAAAGTTGCTATGAATGAATTTGAGCCACGAGAATATTGAAAGATATAAGATAAGTGATCAAAATTGTGTTGAAATACTAATTAATTGTATTAATTATGAAGATATACATATAAAATCAATTTTATCGCAACATATTGCTATTGGGCTACCGGGACCTAGATCTCTTTTCCAATCTGGGGAAGGTGCAATACCAACTATGCTACAGCGACAGTATTTTTGACGACAAATTTTCGAACCTATATGTTACATTTTTTCAAATTAATACATCTATCGTTCCATTATTTGAAAACCATCTATATTGTTTATACGGAATCTCAAATATCAGAAATAAAATAGATTTTATATGTATATCTTCCTAATTAATACATTTGATTAATATTTAAAATATCACAGATCTATGTTCTGATTATTTACAACTTCACAATAAGAATGTGTTCTCCTTAATAAAATTGTGTTGGTTCAAACTCTTGTTTCTTCAACTTTTATGTATGCAGCAAAGACTTGAATAGTCCGCAATAGCAACAACCCTTAAATCCCTTCGTAATGTACTGTTGAAGAAGGATGTTACGAATTCTAATTGAGGCCACTATATGTCAATACAAACATGAAGAAAGAAAGAAGAAGAAAATGTCGTCAGTATGAAACATTAGTTGTATTATATATAATATATTACAAAACAGGTGTTGTTGATTAGATGCAGTATTTATTGCTGTCGTTTTTAAAGTCAAATAAATTGTAAGTGTCGAAACGGATGTTCTCGTCTCTGTTCGTAATCTTCATGACGTCCTGCCTTTTCAGGAACCGGATGTATGCTTCCTCTATTTTCCAGTTTAACGTATTTTATATGTTTCTGCGAAAGTACGCGAGACTAGGTGTGATAAAAATATTATAAAAACAGGTACATATTACGACTGAACATACCGTTTTTTTATATTCGCTCGTGCTTCGAATGCCAATATGAGATTTTCAGATTATATTATAGGGTCGACAAAACCAACATTTACTGAAAAAAAGTTCACAAAAATAAACCATATCATGTTTAAATTAACATACCTCTTAATTAATGTAAAGCCTTATTGAATGTGTTTTGCATGTGTTATATTATTTCTGTATATGCGTTAGGTAGCTGGCACTTTTTACTTTTATGGCCCATGTCCATGAATGAGATATTCAAGAGATTTTCGACTTTCATCGGATAAAAAGAAGTTCAGGTTCAAATCCAGATTTTTTCAAATATATCTTTCTAGATGATTAATTTAATTTATATTAAAAATATCACAGAAAAACCTTCTGAAAATGTAAGTTCATAAAAAAATGTATCCTCCTTACAAAAATAATCTCTTCTATGTATTTTTCTCCCATGAGATTCTTTAAATACAACTCTCAGCTTTCCTAGTCGTCGTGAACCCACCATGTCTCAGAGATTTTTCATATCGCGCCTTACTTCACGCTCAATGTCAAATATATGTAATTTATTGACTTATTTTTATGTTTATTAACCTATGTCTAACTTATCAGAATATATAGTTGTCACAATATATATATCACAACTGAATCTCACCTTTTTGGGTGTATCGAAATTCTCATTAGTTAATTGGGTTCTTAATCTTTATTCTTTAATCTTTATTCTTCAAAATATTCGAAAATAGTAAGAACGGCAAAGGCGTTATTTTTGTTAGTCGATGAGTCTGGAATGTTAAATGGTAAAAATCATTGTGTTTGAATGATTCGTTACTACGGATAACGCGTTCAGTTGTCGCGTTCTGCGCCGTTGGGTTTTGTACTCACTTCAATATTCGACGAGTAAGTGATGGGCCGAGCACGCAACTTATCTGGTTTTGGGTTCAAAAGTTCAGACAAGAAGAGACAATGGTTAACCAAACTCTTCCGGGATCATCAACGTCAGCAGCGACGCCAAAACATGTGGCTCAAGTTCGACGTGTAATTATGCGCAATCCGCGTAAATCGATAAGGAAGATTGCAGCCTGTACTGGAATAAAAAAATCAACAGTGCGCGTTATTTTGAAAAAGAAACTACAATTTCACCTATACAAACTGCTAATCGTGCTGTTTCTCAACAAAAAATACTATTCTTTACGTGAAACCTTAGTGAGAACGATACTGGAACGTTTTGGCACAGCACGAACGCTTGGAAACATATTGTTTACTGACGAAGCACATTTTCATATTGATGGCTATGTTAATAAACAGAACATGACACACTGGTGCCCCTGCAACCCAAGGAAATGCCATCAAAATAGTTTGCATTGTCCAAAAACGATAGCAAACACATTCTGCGTTCTCATCCACCCTACCCTGCACGTACCAAACTTTTGCACTCATCGTTATTATAAAGGGCCTGTGTAAAGCAGATTTCCCTTCCCCAAAATCCCATCTAAGTTTGATCGTTAGTATTTAAAATAGGTTAATAAATACACTGAGCTAAAATTTGACTTGCGTTCTTTTATTTGACACGTTACGCGTCATCCGTCGAAAATTATACAATGTAATAAATTTTTTATTAAATCTTTTCCAAACTTTAACTGCCAATATAACCCTTATAGACGTAGGTAATCGTGTATTTGTTTAATATTTCTATTGTACCTACAGTGCCTATTCTGCTTTCGGCACGTAGATAGACTATTGCTCATGTTTATTTGTGTCCCGCTCATACGAGTATATATGAATTGACACAATGTTTCAGGAGCTGATCCCGTTTCATAAGGTCCAACCACGCAATACATTATTTATTTACATAGGCGAAAATACGCTTTATTTTATTTTGTGAAAGCATTTGTGTCAATTTCATTACATCATGATGAGAGTTGTATTATCGTCGCCGAGAAAAATATTTGTTTATTTTTCTTTCATATTTTCATGAAACAGATTATTAACAGTTCTAATATATAGTTTTAAAAAACAAATTTATATTAAGGTGAATCCACCAGCTTAAAATATCCATGTAACACTGCCTACAAGAGTCGGGTAAGTTTTGTTTGTGTGAAAGTGTGTATTTAACTTTTTTTCTAAGACCAATATTAACGGAGTTGTGAAGTTATTGAATAGCCACCGTTTTGTAACGAGATGGTGAATCAGGCTGGCTAACGAACTTAATCAAAATATTTAACAGGTTATTTTTTATGAGAAGTGTGATCCAATCGAGTGAAGTGGTGATCTGCGCGGGCGCTGATTTCTGAGACTAATGTACACTACTTTTAAATAAATATTAATTTTTAAATACTAACATTACTCTATAGTTTGAAACGCATTACATTCTCTACGCATAAACTTAGTTTGAGAATTTGAATAACTTAGGGATACTGGATGATACCAGGACTTTTATTATTTATCATATAATATTTATTTTTCATGTACAGATCAGCAAGTCGTTAATGACCCTAATATATAGTTTTATTATACATTAAATATATTAATTAGAAAGACATACATATAAAATAAATTTTATTGAAAAATATTGTTGTTGCGCCACCGGGATTCAAACCTGGATCTCTTTCCAAACCGGGGAAGGTGGATTATCCAACTATGCTACAGCGACGATATTATTAGCGACAAATTTTCGAACCTATGTTACCTTTTTGATTTTAATACATTTAATCGTTCCATTATTTAAAAGAGCCACATACCTTATTTTTACGGAATCTCAAATGCCTTTGAGTAATTTGATAGCAGATACCAGAATAATCAATTCATTTTTATTAAATTTTAGACACATTGATACAACTTTATTATTAAGAGAACACATTCTTATTGTGAAGTTGTAATTACAAAACAAAATTAAAACAAATTAAATGTATTCATTAGAAAGATATACATATAAAATAGATTTTATATGTATATATAATTAATAAATTTAATTTGTTTTAAAAACATATATTAATATTTAAAAAACTACTTGGCAACTTGGTATGTCTTTTGGCAGAAATATCCATTTTTATAAGTACTCTCGTTAAATTAAAAAAGAATAATAATTTAAATTACAAATAAATAATTGAAATCATTCGCGTATTTGTGCTATGTGTACAGTTCATCGGTAAGGAAATAAATAATTGTTTAAAATTTATTTTTGGTATTTCGTCGCTTTTATGAATTTATAAAAAATATCAAAACATATGAGCGCACTGAATGAAATATGTAGTCATCGGTGGAGTTTTTTCCATTGCCCATGACGTGAAATTTTTCAACTAATAAAAATATTACATAAATTATTCTATAAAAATATTGATTTATAATTGAAAGAGATTAAGTATATTGGTAAAAAAAAATACTCCTCTGATGTCTGCCAAATTAAACAATATATTTTTGTATTTAAATCAACGGTTGTTTTGTTCTAAATACTCATATTAAAATACAACTCTGTTTTCTTGTTATCTCCAAAGCTACTTAAATATCTGACATGCTTATTACATAGTTTTAAAGAGAAAATTACTGGTAGAATTTTGATACAAAAAAGTTAATTTAGACCGAAATATCAAATGGTACCATGTTGTTTCAAGGTAGATAGGAGTGTTTCATTGGTTGATAGATATAAATGTAATTGTGAGCGTACTAACATAGATTAGTCATTATATCGCCATTATTAAATAAGTAACTATAATATATTATACCTCTAATAACCCATGCAAGTAAAATTATATTCCTAGGTAGTATATAACTAAGGCTTATATACAACATAGGAAAAAAATAATAATAGGTAAAATAAACTGGTTTGTTAAAGTAACTTAGGAACTAATACTCAATGTAAAGATTGTTTATAGAAATAGTTGAGTTTCAATATCCAATAATATTTTGCTTCCTGGACTGTAAGAATTCATTCGATCGTATTAACCCTTCCCTAGCCATGCAGTAAAATTGGTCTACCGAGTCAATTAAATCGTATTTCAATAAATATGCACAATGTAAAACTTACATTTTATCTAGTACTAAAAAAATAATTTTCACATAGAAATAAGTAGTGGAAAACCAATTATGTAAAGCGAATCATAATAAAAATAATCATTTTTGAATTCAATGCTATATAAAATTGATGCGTTGCATACTATCTACTTTAAAAATACCACCTGTGCTACGTGAAAAAGATTACACATTAATTTTAATGAAGAGAGATATAGATGAAGATCATGTTAGATGGGTTTTTGATGAATGCGTTTCAATAATAATGTTTGAGAATAAAATGAACGTATTTAATTATTATATTTATAGTAACTGTGATATTAACAATTTTAAAGCCAATTCAAGTTTGTAAAAGCATTTTATTCCCATTATAGTGTTAAAAAAAACTCTAATTTCTTGCAGTAACACAAGTTGACAGCATGGCTGCGCAGGGCATTTTTATCATGGTATGGTAAAGGTTAAGTGGAGTGCTAAGAATCAGGTGCTCATAGATGTAGATGTTTCAAAGCGTCTTGTTTCGTTCACATATCAAATTCAGAATTTTTACGAGGCGAGTTCCGCCGTAGGGAGAGTAGACAACCAGGTACTAAACAGTTTTAAAGACCATAAAAAGGTTGGGCAAGAATGTATTTTGTCGCCACATCTTTTTAATACGTAATATATTTTGCAGGTGAGGCTGATACGGGACCAATCTGAAAGTTATTGCAAGGCATAATGTGTAAATGTGGCATTCTTACCAGTGATTTAATTTAGGAAGAAAAATAACAACTCCGACACGATTACGGTTGCAAAACTGTAAAAATCACAGAGCAGTAAATGAATAGACATGAAATAAAATGTACATATAGAAGAGGTGTTTGGACATTCTATACACATTCTTAGTGGAAACATAAACCCGATAGTTTATGACACATTTATGTAACAGTAAAAGTATTTACTATTCGAAAATTAAATATTTGTGTTAAGAAGATGTATTTTTTACATTAATGCATATTATATTGCCAGCGTTTAAATTTGCATTCCAATTGAGTCATATTTAAAAAAAAATCGCAGAGCTATTTAATTGTGAATTGGAAGTGTAACCAAAGTGGATGACACCAAAATGAAAATATTTGGAGAAAAAATTTGCGTTAGTTCCTGTCTATATATTTGGTGGTCAATGGTAAAAATATATTTTAAAAAGGAGTGTATTTTACTCGCATGTTATAAAAACGTAAAAACAATGAGACAACCTAATATTTTTAATGATGGCCGAAATGTCTCGAAAGTTACTCGCCGAATATATTAAAAAAAACTTAATATTTTTGATAAACTATAGTTATAATTTATAATGGCATATTTGATTTTTTCGGTTGTTTCACTGTTGTATTATTATTATTTTTTTAATAAATTCATATGATTCGTGCTTGAGAGAGTGTGTTAAATTATTACAAAAATAAGGAGCAACATTTAATTTGGGGCCCTGTTTCCTACACTAGTATTTTACTTTATTATAGCAGACAGTGATTTTGTGGTACAGTAGTTAATACAATGAAATTAATGTAAAAATACCAGCGCAAGAATGAAATAAAATAAAACTATATTCAATTCAATAAATAACATTGAAAAGCAATAATCATATATTAAATGTTAACATTTATCTAAAATATAATTTTAAATACTAATTTAATGTATTTTTATTATATTTATAATTAATACATTAAATGAGTATTTAAAACATCACACTAAGAATGTGTTCTCCTTAATAAAAACATAATTTATTAAGGAGAACACATTCTTAGTGTGAATTTTTTATTATTCAAAACATAGGTCTGTGATATTTTAAATACTAATTAAATGTATTAATTAGAAAGATGTACATATAAAATAAATTTTATCGAAAAATATTATTGTTGCGCTACCGGGATTCGAACCTGAATCTCTTTCCAAACCGAGGAAGATACATTATCCAACTATGCTACAGCGACAGTAATGTCGGCACAAGCAGTAAATCAGGCGAACAATTATTGAGTAATAATAATAAAATTGTAGATCATAAACAATTATGGGCAAACAATGTTCTTAGATCCATTTCTAATTGGAATTAATTAATCTAATGTCATGTAATATGCAGAAAATTTCAAACAAGTATAAATTATTGAAACACGCGTTTTCTAAATGAATTGTGCAATCTCTGGGTCGCACGACCTTCGGAATGGAATACGACAATTTCGGTCGTAAATCGGAATCACCGCATGGTAAGGGGGATATGGAAACGTGGTACAGGAAGAGGTCGATGAGGGGATAGGGGTTCTAGTCGAAGGACCAGTAAATTTCGGGGAACCGGATTTCGGAAGTCTGACCTTGTATATGACGCCTACGTAATCCCTGCAGTCACCGCCGAGATCACACAAAATGGCACGCGAATCTCCGATACCAATTGAATACGGCGATGTCCCAAGTTCACCCACGGCACACAAGCAATAAATAATACGTGATCAAAACATAGTATCACAAAATACAGTGCTGTTGCACTGGAGCTGAAAATTCCACACCGCGAATGCTATCGTGATGTCGAGATCGAACAAATATCGGTCAAGTTGACGTCTGCTGGCATCAAGGTCACAACTCACACTGAAAAGACGAGCGTGACGAAATGTATGGATGGGAATTTGGACCCGGAAATATGTCAATAACAACGGTCGCGGTTGTTTCGAAAAGACGCGCCAAAAGTGTGTTTACGAATTCGGAACACTAAAAATAAAATAAGAAATTATTTAAGTTCAACGACACTGTGGTCCGACTTTTCGAAAAAATTTCCGGTCCACCAGTGCCTTTATTCAGCGCTGCAGGAGAAACATAATGGCACGAAGGTTGCTGAAAATATCTATAGTTAGAACATACTTTTGAGCAAATTCCCGGATGGGCAAGATAATCCTGTATTTTAGCACCCTGTCCCGCATTCAAACACGGAATATTTTACATTTTGTCCTTTAAAATCCTGCGAATTAGCTCTGTGTCCATTCGGATGAACTCAAATTCTAGATGATCATCAAAGAATTTCTGTAATGCGCTACTAGTAACGGAATGTAAAAGATTCGGAATCTAAAAAAAATATACATACAAAATTATATTTACACAGTTTGTAATGTATAAGTTTGATAGGATAAAGAAAGGATGGCTTAGATGGTTTGAACATGTGAAATGCCTGAGTAGGATAGGGTGGTTAAAAAATCTGCGTAGTATGTTGTAGACTAATACATTCTATATAAATAATCTCTCTTTAAAAAAATCTCAAGTAAGAACTCATACATTTCTACATCCATAAAAATATACAACACTTTCATCAAGAAAATCTATAATGATCCTTAAAAAAAATCCAAATAAATAATTAAGATTGGGAATGAAAATGATAAATTTGATTAAATTCAGTTATAAAATGTTCTGAATAACTACAATTCCACAATAAGAATGTGTTCTCCTTAATAATTATAAAATCAGTATTCTAATAATATAATTATTAATACGAGAATAACATGAATTATCCAACTATACTACAGCGACAATATTAATGATTAAATGTTTTAATATAAAAAAGGTAACATATAGGTTCGAAAATTTGTCGCAAAAAATTATTGTCGCTGTAGCATAATTGGATAATGCACCTTCCCCAGTTAGGAAAGAGATCCAGGTTCGAATCCCGGTGGCGCAACGACAATATTTTTCGATAAAATTAATTTTACATGTATATCTTTCTAATTAATATATTTAATTCATATTTAAAGGTACTTGTACTTGATACTTCTTTCTAATCTGCGCGCAAAACACATGAAGTAATGATTCATCGATCGCTTCATTAAGCGAATGAACTGAAGAAGCCAAAATGTACTTCATACTTTTATGTGAGATGTGAGGTAGTTTTTCATTTCTAAAGTATTTAAATGTAATTTTCTGACTTAACAAGCGCGCGCAGAAACTTGAAGATTTATTAATCTCAGAACATCAGTATATGCATCTGTGTTTAAAAAAAAATTACACGTACGATAATAATGTAGGGTGTCATAAGCGCGCTGGTGACTTTGGTTTTCAGCAACTAAGTACCGAGGGAGGAGAGAATGTTCCCACAACACGTGTTTTTTCCCGAGGCGGGAGACACTGGTAATCCCCACTTAGGATTTTCTTCCCGTACGGGGTAGGATCCGGCAGGTAGCCACCCCTCCCCACCGAATATCAAGAATTTTTCATCTCGCTGAAGAAAATATAACCTCTTCCAGGTGTTCTGGATGCGAAATAGTAAGAGGGAATATTAAAGACGCTCAAAGAAGTTCTTGTGCCCTGAGTATTTTACTGATGTGTTTTTTTTTTAGATACGGTACAGTTTATAATGAGATACCGTGTACTTTTGATTATGCAGGGTCGTATGAACTGGGTTGTAGATTAACTGGGATGGAATATTTTCATCGCGGTGTCGTGGTCTTCTGAAATATCTAGAATTTGATACTCAATGCGTTTCTATTCTTCCCGGTTTTGAGCCATATTGTTTGCAGCGATTTGGTCTATTCATCTTACAAGGGACTATTACTCGCATTCCCTCAACTGTTCCCACAACCACGAACATCTCGAGACTCTTATTGTTTCTTCTGGCAACATATTCAATGTATGTAAGAATCTTTCTCTTGCGTGTTGTCGAATATAATATCATGTCAAAATATTGTATTATTTAAATGCCCACCTTACACACCGTACATTGCGATGGTCGACTCGGTTATCAGTTATGGAGTGAGTAGCTATAAAACATATACTGATAAAATTAAACAGTTACAATTGAGATTCTTTAAACTTGTAGTAGATAACAGAACGAAGTGTTTGTATATAAAGATGATTATTAAAAATTATTTACAATATGGACAATGTGTACGGTGAGAGAACGAGAGGATGTGTTGTGCCACGAATGTTTAATGAAATCAGTAAAGACTTATTAAACATTATAAAAAATAAAGGAATACCCTAAAATATAAACCGAAAGAATAAATTCTTGTATAATTATTTGTTTCCACTGTTGCATTTCATTTTTAAAAAAAAAGTCGGTAAAATTTCAGTTTACTTTTACTATGTTATTTATTGATTACTTAAATTTGTATACGTTCTTTAACTTTAATTTACAATGTCAATGACAATCCTTACCGTAAAACTTTTCTGCAGTTTGGAAAAAAATTTAATTTTCATATTGAAGTTAAAAAAAAAACATAGTACGATAATTATCCGGCAGTCTGTACGGAACAGTAAAACTGAACGTATAAACAAAAAAGTGATTTTTAAGGAGGACACATTATTAGTTATAATAATAATAATAATTCATTTATTAGGTTCACTTTTTACATGCATTATGTACTTACATTGATAAATAATATCTAACGGTCTGACGTATTACTCTTCCAAATTAATATTCATTAAATATACATTTTCATCTAGTTAATTACTATGAGTGTTGTGTAATATTTCAAATATCAGACAAATGTATCGAGGGTATGCATATAAAATTTGACAAAGTAAATACAACATATCAGTAAGAAAGTAAGATATATATTTGGGTACCCTGCCTGCTACACTAGTAATTTGATGTATTGTAGCAGACAGTGTTCCTCCGGTACAAAATATATATATATATATATATATATAAACAGTTAATCAAGCGATGCAATTAGGTAATTCAATATACTGTTGTAGCAGTTTTATTCTCAGGTTTGGACCTTTAAAAGTTCTTGGGCGTAATTTCTCCCCATTTCGTGGAGCCAGAACTGCACTTTTCGTGAAAAATATGCAAGACTATGCTTGTAATATTTCTCTTTTGCATTTAGACCGTTGTATATTTTTGGTGCTAGAAATAAATGAAATCTTTGTGCAAAAGTTTTGTTTAGTTTTGGCACACAATAGTGACAGTTAGCCCGTGTCCTTGTTAAGTGAGGGTGCGTCATTTGTTAGTAATATTGTTTATGCCGGTAAAAGTGTTTTATTATACCAATAATATACATTTGGCGGATGTCTAGGACGTTATTTATTAATTTATCTCAAATAGCTTTGAGATTCTTCATAAATATAAAGTAGATTGCTTTTAAAGAATGGAACAGGAGATGTATCAATTTGAAAGTGAAACATATAGGTTACAAAATTTGTAGTTAATTTACTATGTTGAGGTGGTGTAATGGTTAGCGCACTTTCCCGGATATGATGGGTTCCTTGTTCAAATCCCAGTGGCAATAAAATATTTTTTCTATAAATTGGTTTTATCTGTATATCTTTCTAATTGATACATTTAATTTGTATTATGAGAAATTGATTCTTTAATATAGTAAAAGGTGATGGCCAACACGATAGACTATTGTGTCTATCCTCAAATACACGGCTCACAATCTTTTGGTTATTTCACTAAATATGAGAATGTTATGAAGAAATTGGTAGTCTAATTGAGGGTTGATTAAATCAGATCTCGTGGAATGTAGCTAATATAATAAACAAACCTAGTGACGGCTTCAATGGTGTACTTCTGAACCATACAAGAAATCGCATGAATAGCCTAGGTGGTGACAGACTATCATGTCGTCATCCCCAATATTCAACCGCGGAACCATGAACACGCCTACTCTCACTGACAATAGAACGAAGAAGAAAAGGATGAAAAAACTGCATTGGAATCCGGAATATATCGAAACACCTCATAGTCAATAATAGCATTTTCTTAAATATTATGTTGAAATAAAAATGTGTTACATATTTGTGAGTGTATAAATGTAAATGACTTTTCCAAAAATCCGTAAAATATAGTGCAAATATAATATAACACCAAATGTAAACAAATTTAATCTGTACTGCACAAAATTTGACAAGTATTTTACATAGCAATGTATATAAAATTGCAAACAGAAAGTCGAGAAATTAGCTTATTAAAAAATTTACACATAATTATTTAGAACATTAGACATTTAGTTATCTGAAACGTTCATATTTAGTCTTTTTATTGAGACAAATTGGTCAGGCGCATCACGTTAAACTTTAAATTGCTTTAATTCACGTTGAAAGCCTACTCAATTACTTGGAGTAGCAGGGAGGTAGCAACCCTTGCCGACAAGCTAATAGTAGCACCATTTGCTGAAAGGAGAACAACGAAAATAAAAAAACTTTTTTTTTAAATAAAATGATATGTACCTTGGTAAATTTTAAACATTTTCCTTTTTTCACAATTTTTAGACGGAGATTATCCGGGTCAAATTTTTTTCCCAAGCACTCCGGATAATCGAGAACCTACTACACCACAATATTTCTATGTGGGTTTGTTTGTATATTTTTTTACGAAAGCCGTATCAGAAATTTATAAAAGAAGCAGCTGGTGCGGTGAAAATATTAAATTAACATATTTTTTAAGTGAAATTCCGGTAAAAATGTTATTTACATTGTAAACAAAATGCTGAATATTTAAGTAAAGTTGTCTAATATCGACAAAAAAACATATACCATTAACATGACATTAATGATAAAAAATGAATTTTGAAATTTCTGATCAAAGATCAGGCAGACAGATGACCTTTATGGCTATGCCATCTGTAGTATGCTCAGGGCAAAATTGCATTTTCCCTCTCATTTCATAAAAATAGATATTGTCGTATTAAAATTTATATTACAACAGCTCTTAAACATTTTATTGGAAAATTTTGCGAAGAGAGCAATAATTTTTAGCGTGTTTAAATATTATAATTAAATTATCTTTTAGTTGAAGGTTACTTCATAATAAGACAATAAGTATAATACTAGTAGTAGAATAAAAAGTTGCTAAGCAATAAATATTTCAGAAATATTTGAAAATGTCCAAGAACACACAATAAATATTTCTTCTATTAGGTATTTTTATTATTCATATATTTAATTAATTAATTTTAATTTAAAAATTATGAACATATCGTTAAATAACCCTGATAGATAGTCCTAGTATGATATTAAGGTACAGTGTAAAAACATTTTACGACAATTAAAGGAATATCATGTTACAGAATACATTATTATGGTTGAGAAATTAGAAACATTGTGAAAAAAAAAAGTTTAAAGTTTTGTTACAAATTGACAATTAAGGAAGGTAAATAATATTAAAAAACTACCTCATAAATACAGAGGTGCATGGGTTCCAAGGTCAACGAAGTGTAATCGTTAATGACACGCGACAGTTCTGTGTGTTAGAAACGTGTCAGCTACATGTCAGCGACGAGACAGTGACTTTCCAAAGCGACATGTATAACATTGTTATAATATCCCATAAGATCCTAGTAATACTTGCAAACATTAGAACAATTTGACATATGGTTTTTGTTAGTTTTTATTGACACCCTGACGAAGGAAAAGGTATTTTCCGAAACCGGTTGGTGTATATGACATTTTAAGAGTTATTCAATTTTCAGATTATTTCAGATATTTTATAAATATAACACATATATACATATCTATTTATTTATAGAACAATGAATGCGGAGCGACCCAGGACCGACGCAATAAACTCACGGCTCCTATCTAGGTCCTACTCATTCGGCTTCTGGTTGGCATTTTTCAATGCTACTAAGCAGCTGTTTGATAGCAGGGCGATACCGCACAGCTACCAAAATAAAATTTACCCTCATTGTCCCCGACTGACTCACTTTATTAGTAAATACAATATTTACAATGTATTTAAATACAGAAAAAAACATGTTTATATATAAAAGTGATAATATAAATAATACAATTAAAATATAATAGTTGACAGCGAGATAAACAAGGTGTAACAAGGCCGGGGAGCTGAAGAGAAGTGAAGAGGCACCTCCTTCCGGAAAACGAGACGGGATAAAAGAAAAACACACACCACTGCCAGATTTAACCCACGAGAATAGTACATCGCAGATCATATTTGAACAGAAGGTAGAAAATAAAAATAAGATTACTTATTATTTATTATTATTATGATGTCGATAAATATTATGAAATGTATTCAATATCCGAATAATAAAAAAAGGCAATATGAAAACACTCTCACATGATTGAGATGTAAATTTTTGGTTTGAGAATTTTCCATAAAACTCTAAATGATGGTGGCAATATGAACATGTACGTAAACATGGATATCGAGAAGCTACCAGATTATAGTGACGAGAAGAAATCGGAGAGTTTGAGCGAAGACGTGTTTGTTTGACATTGAGTATTGAAAATAGGTAAAAAAAATAAATTGTTATTTTCTAATAGCTTTTGAGACAATTTGTGATACCCGACTTTAAATAATATTACTTTCATTTTAGTACAATTTAATATTATTTCAATCGTTGTATAGATATTTATAATCAATTAGAATCTTTTATTTTTCAGTACCAGAGTATATGCAGTACTGATTTTTATTAGATAAGATAAGATAAATCTTTATTGACATAATTTTTTTTTCATAATAACATACTATTATATAATAAGTACTAATTAAATATATTAATTAGAAAGATATACGTATAAAATTAATTTTACATAAAATATTGTTGTTACTACCGAGATTTGAACCTGGATCTCTTTCCAATCCGGGGAAGGTGCATTAACCGACTATGCTACAGCACACAGTACTTTTGACGACAAATTTTCGAACTTATATGTTACACTTTTAAAATTAATACATCTATCGTTCCTGTATTTGAAAGCCATCTACTTTATGGTACCGCAAAAATAATATTTTTCGACAAAAATTGATTTTATATGTATATATTTATAATTAATACATTAAATTAGTATTTAAAATAGAATATAGACAATAAAATAATGTATTAATGTGTTGTAAATCTAAAGTGAGTTATAAGTACACGTATTATATTGTTATTAAGTTGGAATGTTGGACAATGTTTATAACTGATCTCTACTCTTATAATCAATTAATTATTTTTTACGTTGTGCATGAAAGAAAAAATATTTCAAATATGAATTAAATATATTAATTAGAAAGATATATTTAATTCATATTAAAAATATCACAGACCTATGTTTTAAATAATTAAAACTTCACAATAAGAATGTGTTCTCCTAATAAAAAATATTTCAATTAAATTATTTGTTAATAGTATTAATACACATAGTTTCTCCAAGGTGGTAAGGATAAATCGACCAAAAAAAAAAAATTTCCGCAAAAACAAGCGATAAAAATAAAACTATAAATCATTCAACATACTCAACATTTTCACTCAAATGTAAACATTGAATCTATGCACGCCCAAATAATAATGGGCGAATCCAATGTTGTTAAAAATTTACATCATTTTTTACTGCCTCCGTTATTCCGCAACCCTTATATTGAGAGCCATATTATCGCACACCTCTTTTACGAGAAAATTATATTTTTATATGTAAAAAAGGAGGCATTGTTTAATTTCAATAGAATTCCTGTTCAATTTTAATTAAAGTGCATCTAGAAGCGTTAGATAAAAAATATAGAAAAGTTAGTATAATAATTTAAACTTTTGATTGAAAATTAAAAGGATACTAAATAATTTAACTGTCCTATTGATAACTTCTTGGTATTATACATAAATGAATCTGCAACAGATGTAACTGACAAATAACGAAACACCCTGTCATCAACACAGCCTTGCATTAAAGTGCACGCTGATTTCTCAGAAAACTCTATACGTTAGATTCTGAGACCTTTTTATTTTTAATAGAGACTTAAAAGTAAATTTATTACTGGAATGGAAGCGATGTTGGTTCTAGATACAATATAGAAGAATTACATATCAAAACACTATTCCCTTAGTATTCCTTAGTAATTCGTTTAGAACTCCGTGGTATTTGGTATGTCGGTCTCTCATGACTAAGGATCGCGATCTCCATGAACTACCGCCCTCTCGATCATACTCCTCCACTTTCATCAGAAAAGTGCCTGTTGCTTTTTCCACTTGGTCGGTCCAACGGGTGAGGGATCTTCATCTTCTTTTTCGTCCTTAGACGTGGCTCGCCATAAGAAGCTTCTCCAAGCTATCTTCCTTTCTCGCAAGATGCCAAAGAATTTACGGATTCGCCTCAGGCTGCAGATTGAGAGTTTGTCCTTGATATTCAGTTCCTGCAGAATAGAGACGATCGCGTGTCTCGCCGTCCATGGTATGCGCAACATGTGTTCCCAGTGCCACATCTTATAGGCAACAATACATCTTCTATCCCTTGCTCTCAGGGTCCATGACTCCACACCATATAAAAATATATAATTTACCAGAGACTGTACAATCCTGATCTTCGTTGTCTTGAAAATGCTGCGGTCTCTTCAAATTTTATCAGGTCTGTGCAGAGAACTTTTCGCAATATCTATGCGTCGTTTAATTTCTGGCTTGCTGATACCGTCGTCAGTAATTATGGACCCGAGAAAAATGAAATCTTCAACTTTATACGCATCGAAAACCTGAACAATTAATTCAGGAGTCAAGAAGAAAATTGAGGCAAGTCAGATGCACCAACGTCAGCACCGGCACTAGACTTTTAGTTGCCACAGGCAAGATTGTTTTTTCCGCCCTACTAACTTAAGTGAAGATAGTTTTCAATTTTTGTAAAACCATCCCTATAAATTGGCCGCCCCTAAATCGGCCATCCGCGTGCCACACACATTAAGGGCGGTATTTTGTTATGCCGGTATTTTGAAACTTGCCCAAGAGCGGATTTTTACCAAAAGACGTTCTGGACACTAGTGTTGACTAAAAATTACTGCTTTATTAGGAAATAATTATAATTTTATTTATTTGATTAGCGTTCTTTGATTATTTATACCGGGATTATTTTTATTACATTTGTTTTTCAATTTTTATATATTTTTTGATCGTTTTTATGAAGTACATTACTGTTTGATAATAGAAAAATACAGTTATTTAAACGTTTAAAAATTAGATTTTCAAATAGTGGATTTTAATAAAGTTTAAATTTAATTACTGTACATCAGAATCGTTTTTTTTCTTGAAAAAAAGTGACAGGATTCACATCTTGTTAAGTTTTTATTAAAGAAAATGATATTCAAACCTTAAATTAAATAAAATAATAATTTATCAAGAAGTCATATCGTATCATCAGAGCATAAATAAATTAAATATTAAATTGTTTTTTCAGGCGTATTTCAGTACAATGTGTTAAAAACATTTTACAGATAAAGAATATTGGTTTATTTTTATTTGTTATCTTTGTTTTATTAACCACTTAATTGAGTTTAAATACATCTACCAATGTAAAAATAGATTCGGGTAAAGAAACAATAATATATGTTTTTAGTTAGTAATGACATCCTGAAGAAGAAAATGGTATTTTTTGAAACCGGTAGATGTATTTAAACTCAATTAAGTGGTTAACAAAACAAAGATAACAAATGAAAATATGAATTTTAACCACAAATTTTAAAAGTAATATTGCTTTAAATTATTTAAAAAATAATTAGATTCTCATTGTGACATCTATGCTGTTTCAGGGAAATGTATATTAAATTTAGTCCATGGATAGCGATAGTGTAGTTGTACTCGAAGTGTTTCCACATAGTAACATATATAAAACTTCTAAAAATTTGATAGATATGGAGATTGATTAATGGGTGAGAATGGTGAACGTTATATTTGTATAAAGTGATCACTTAAGCCAGCCGAAGACAGGTCGTAAGCCCTGTAATTACCCATACTTTCATATCTTTCCATGAGTCTTCGTCTCAATGAGATATCTATTATTTGTTTAGATTAAATATAATTTACCTTTAATATTTTTTATTGCAGACATGAACAAAATTAGTTTTTAAACATTTAAAAAAATTTACAAAAATAGGTGCCGAAAACGCCGTTTGGGTGCGTTATGCCAGAAAAAAAGCACAAGTTAAAATTTAGTTTCAAAAAATATATTCTGTAGCCACATTTTGCGCATAAGATAAGTGTTTAATTTTTATATGTATGAAGAATGAAATACATTATAATGTTGATCTTTAAGTGGTAGGTTAAAGTAGGTATGATATCGATATTCATATCTAGAATAATATCGATATTATTACCCATTGCTTTAAATTTCGGTGGAAGTGTGTATTTTGGAACTTGTTGGGTTAGGATGTTCGATGTATTTGAGGATGTATTTTAGATACTGGATGGATTAAGATATGATTGGATTGGGGATGGGGTGGGACAAGTGAAATACGTTGATATTGTATTTTAATAGTTTAGATGTTTAAATTGAATCACGATAAAATTAGTCGTACTAGAAAACAATATTGAATACTCTGTGCATATCACATTGGTTTAACGCTTCCCAAACCATGCAGTAACACAGGTCTACCATCATAATTAAACCTATAATATTTTGGCAAATACGTGCAACAAAAAATTAATATTTTAAATAATCCTACTGTAAATATTAGCGCTTAGGAATGACTAGTAAAAAACCAATTATGAAAAGGGAATCGTACAAAAACAATTATTTTTTCCATTCAAACCGTTGTAAAATTAATACGTTATTAAAAAATACTATTAGTGATATGAAAGACAGAGATCACACACTATTTTCACAGTGAAAAGAACAACAAACATACAAATGTAATTGTCTCTTTCTCACTAATTAAATGTGCAAAAATAGTGCAGGACTTAACGAATGCTCTAAATTATGTTATCAATCATTTTTTCAAAATTGAATGCTCAATATGTATAGTAAATTCGTGCCATTAAAGCCATTTAAGCTAATATAAACATATTTTCTAACTGTTATTCACAGTAACACGAGTCGACAGCATGGCTGCGTTCGAGTATTTTATATCATGGTTTGGTAAAGGTTAACATAGAAAATATGATATTTTTTCGTATAGTTTCGTAGAGTTAACACATTTTCTTTGACACATTTAACTTGTTACTGTCAGTCTATGAGATCGATACTTATACAGCTGAAAGCAACTAGAACGATCGTAGATACTAGATTATATTTCCACTCCAGCTAGATTACACTTTCGCGACTACTCGAACAGCTGAGCGGTGGACTGACTCAATAGGATATCGATCGGGCGTGATTTGAATCGGAAGGATAACGGCCAATTGGTTTTTATGTTTATGAAAACTGGGTCAAAGAATAAACTGACGGGATTTTATTAACAAAAAAACAAGAGAGTATGTCTTAGAAATAAAAATATCAATAGGGGAAATATTGATTGAAGGATGCGGAAATATTCAAGTATTGCGCATGAAAGAACATAGCAGAACTCTTCTGAAAGTAAAAAAAGGTTTCAATAGAATATATTTCTGTACCGCACTTTTGCAATATCACATTTCAGCACTACAATATTCCTTGATAAATGGTTGTAAAGAAAGATTGGAAAATAATGATTTAGCTTAGTTAGTAAAAATATTAAGATAACTGTTTTTTGTAGGTTTAATTTTATTAAAGTATGTTTAGTTATACTTATTAATAAGATATGTTTTTCCAAATTAAATTAATCAACCAGAAAGATGTACAGAAAAAAATATATCAATCGAAAAAAAAATTGATACCGGGATTCGAACCTGGAACTTTTCTTATTCTCTACTATTTTACAACAGCAATTGAATACATTTTAGACAAATTTTGAACTTATATTCTATAATCTTTCAAATTGATACATCTATTATTCAATTTTTAAATGTAATCAACTTTACATTGTGGTGAATCTTAAATACCTTTGAGTAATACCCGCCAGGAGACACCAGAATTAATTAATTACTCCATTTTATTAAATTTGGATTAACTTTGATACAACTTATATTTTTTTAAGGAGAGCACATTTTTGTTGTGAAGTTGCATTTTCATAACGCAGTTCAGTACAAATTAAATTAATCAACTATAAAAATATACAGATAAAATCTATCAATTTAAAAATTGTTTAATTGCTGCAGGGATTTGAACCTGGATCTTTTCCTATCTGGGGGTATTGCATCGTGAGACCTTCTGAAGTTGGTAGTATTTCAAGCGAAATCTATACAAAAATGTTAAAGCGTCGTCAATAAAATAGCGAATAGATTTATATGCGTGAAATTATTCATTACATAGACTTTGAAGTACCAGAGTTGGCGGAAGAGATGAATCAGATCTGGCAACCAGCCACGAACTCAAGTTAAGAAAATTTAAAAGAATCGTCGCCAACGTTACCATAAAAAAAAATAATTAACTTTAAAAACTGCAAGTTTTACGTTTGGATTTAAACATGCAAATATTAAGTTTGGAATCTAATCAAGTTTGTGGGTCAGGGTTTTGAATTGGAAATAAACTACTTTTCTCCTAATTCAATTGATATAACAAAATATGTCACGAAAATGCCTTCTTTTCAGAGAGCCTTTCCAAGCTACAAAAATTTGGTTAGAAACGTTATATAGTTTTTATATATATATATAGTTTCATCGTTTCATATTATTATTATAAACATTTTGTTCATTATTTTCTTGTCTTATTACATAGTTTATTAGTTAGTACCCAAAAACAATTTTGGTTATTACTAGAGAAGCCTATTATTACTTTTAGTTTTGACGTTTCTTGTGGTACTTTCAAGTTATTGTATTAACTTTATTAGATACTGAAATCGTATAAATTAATTGCATTGCAACGTTATGAAAGTAGAAATTATTTCGCCTCACTACAGTATTTTAGCAGTTTTTTGTAATTAATTGTTAATATAATAATATAATATAAATAAAAAATATATAAAATTGAAAATTGACTTTTCAGGCGTATTCCAGTATAATATGTTAATCATTCGTCATATAGCTTTCAAATTTATAAAAAAATTATTGTGTAGGCATCATATTATTGTAAAATTAAACTAACTAAACTAACCTAACTTAATCAAACCGAACTAACCAATTTGACCTAAATAGTATAACAAATAAATTCTATCAGAAAACGTGCATTTTGTAAAAAAAATAGAATTTAGTATGATAATGTTTCTGATTTATCTATGAGTTGAGTGAATTTACCATATTCATATACAGAAAATTCAAAACTTTAAAATATAATATCTTTTTACACACTTGCGACCGGATAATTCAAAATTTTGAAATCGTATCACTCAATTCTACAGGAAATATATTTTTTGTAGAAATATGAGAAAACACTATATTCTCAATATTACCCGAATTTTCTTCATCATTCGATGTGGCCTATCACAAGAAGCCACTCCAGGATATCAATCCCTCCTGTCCAATTAATTATATATTGAGTACAAATTAAATGTACCAATAAGAAAGATGAAATTAATTTATTGAAAATATATTTTTGTTGCCACCCGGACTCAAAGCAGGAACCCTTCCTATCCGAGGAAGTGCGTTGTTACACCACGTCAAAATTGTAACACATTTAATCGATAAATCGATTTTATCCGCATATCTTTCTTATTTATCTACATTTATTTTGTAATAAAATATCACTGAATTATGTTATGTAAAACTGCAACTTCACAAATATAATGTGTTCTCTTTAATAATATACATTAAATGGTTGAAAGACTATCTATGATGTGTAGTTATAGAACATATTTGTAGATCTTTATATCGTGTTCATGGTATGTCCAGCGTGTGCCTCCAATACCATATCTCAAATGTAATCCGCCTTTTAGTTTTGCCTTCAGAGACAACGTTTCTACTCCATTGAGAAATACTATATACACCAGAGACCGCGCATCTTAGTTGTCTAGTAAGACATTAAAATAAACAAACATCTGCTGTACGTACTTCGTAAGATGAGTCAATACGGAACAATTTAATTTTAACATTTATCATTTATAGTACAATGGGTTAAATTGAAGTTAGGAACAGTTTACCGAATTTAGACGCAACATTTTAGTGATCTAAACTTTATTTAAGTTTTGTAGGGGAACAAAAACCACAGAATTACCGTTGGCCTGGTGTCAGCAGCATTTTTCATCGTATAATTGTAAAATACAGCTACAGTTGTTCGTACTTTTGACATTTAAAAGCTTTTTGACTTTCATTTTGTACCGCGCCATGGTTTTATATCAAACAGAGAAGGATTGGAAAAGTTTTCAACGGAAACGTTTTATGTACGATTTTCTTCTATTTGTTGAGTCCATTGTGCAGATCGTAATAGAGAACAAGTGGGAATTCTATACGAAATACGATCAATTAAATGATAATACAACCCTATTATTTTATGGGCTTTGAAGCAGACGGTTTTTAGTAAATACTCTTTATTAATGTAGTTGTTCGGTATTTATGACTGGACCAGATCGCCGGTCACCGTGAGCGTGTGTAGATGCTCCTTTAGGTTTACTATACATATCTATCCCCTATCCCATATACTTATAGCATGACTTTTTGTGTGTGTTATCTCTGACTTTTGAACTGCCAAGAAGTGAACGTTCTGCTATATGCTCGTTACACTGAGCCGATTGTAGAAGTTACTATTGCTATTGTGTGTTTTGTTTTTCTGGTATTACTACTTCTACGAAAACTACTATTATGTTCAGAGTACTTCGTGTGAGTCGGCGAAGATGCTCCTGAAGTTTAGGAGAGCTGTGACTGCAGCAGAGAAATCCAGGAAAGTCGTGCTTTCTGGTTGGTTTTTGAGATCTTATTGTTCTGTCCCTATACTAAATTCCTATCACTCTTCCTACATTCTACATTGCCACCCCATTGTGTAAACAGTAGTCAAAACTAAATCAAACTCAATGTTGTATTAGTTAGTGTTCCGTACAGGAAACAAGAATATAGACGAGGGTGGTTCGTCGATCTCAGCTTCTCTTAATGATGATGATGATGATTTTGAGGTTGAAATAAATGAAACACAAAAGATGTTCAATATAGACACACTACGGCGGCAAAATCGAGAATGGCCGCCGCATGCAGAATACTCTGTTTTTATTAAAATTCATAACAACACATATAGTCACATTGCCAAGTAAATACACGGCGACAGGCCGCTGGATATGACGTTATACTAAGATGTCTTTGTTTTCCTAAAATATATCCCACAGGTTTTTTGGCGCCACGCCGATGATTACACCATTAAATTATTGACACGTGCCTTATCATATCGATTATATGGCGCCTCCTCGTCGAGTAATTTTGTGCGATACAGCTAGTAATAACTTTTTTTACAAACTTACACTTATGAATTTGAAATAAAAGTTACATTTTCTTTAATTGTTAGTTCAGTGTTAATTGTTTTTAAAAAATATATATTGAAACCGAGAAATAAAAACAAGATTAGTACTTCAATTTAATTCAATTCGAGATGAGTGTGCGAAAGGGCAGATGAAAAATATCAGATGCGGGCGTTGGTACTACCAGATACAAAATACGACATCCACGAAAGATCTGATCGGGTAAACTGTTAAAAGTCTAAATGATAGAGAAGCACAAATGAGAAAGAAATGAATTGAGACGAACATGGCGATCTATCCTCTTCGTGCATTTTCGTAAATAAAAATGCGCGAAGATATTCAATGTTTGGACTGATTTTTGAATCGGTCCACTCAAACTCGAAGCCCTTTCGTACTGCCTCAGCTGCCTGAGCGTAATTACTGATATAAATTAAACACATTATTCCAATATGATTGATTACAATACAGATGTTTCGATTAAGAAGATTTTGAATTATTGCCTAACTAAGTTAAATTATATTAATTAATAAGGGCCGGTTGTGTGATCAGTAGTAACTTTTTACTAACGCCCGTAGAAAAAATCCTTTGCGGATTGTTGATACATCAAACTTACTACTGTCAAAGCATAGATGGAGATGTCTATAGGCGCGACAAATAATCATGAAATATGGTTTATTTTATATATTATCCATGGATTTTATCGCCTAGGTGTTCGATCTCTGTCACTTTGGTGATGAAATTTTTTCGTAATATGTGTAATAATGTATATTAAACAACGAGATCATCATCCCACGAACTGTCATCACTAAAATAGCGGGATATTGAATGATCAATTGTCGTATACTGCATCTTTCAAAGTATCAATGTGTCAGATGACTTTTGGAACAGTCGTGAAGAGTCCGCCATATTTAACAATCGATTCTCATTTAGTAACTTTTTTTACTGTAGTAATAAGTTACTACTGATCACACAACCGGCCTTTTGCATTAGGTATCAATTTGTTACTCATACCAAGGTTTCGATACCTACCGGTTAAAATAGAACTCAAGAAATTGAAAAAAAACTTTGCACGACTATAATACAAGCGGAAAAAACTTTTACTAGAGTGGTATTAGAAAACTATTATCAAGCATGATCTCCGACTTAGAACATGTTTATAAAGTTGTATCACAATGCAGAACTCATTCAGAAATCTTGAACACGTACTTGGCACACGTCAAAAATGCTTTGAATTTTCTAATGTCGAAGTATTATAACCCAAGTCAGGTAGAACCAATTTCAGTCGAAAGATGGTGCGTTATATATCTACTGGGTGGAATACAAATAACTCATATACAGTTCCTGACCCAATATAGCCCGGGTTCATGGATGAGATTTCTCTTGGAGATTCAACTCGACAACGCATAATATACAGTACAAAATTCAGTACGAAAGTTCCATTCCATACGTTTTGCGTTCGGATTAAAATGACGCATACACGTAGAGTACAGCCACTGTAAGAATGAGCATGAGATTTAGAACACGCGCATTTGGACGAAGACATTCGTAAAACTTCGGAAAAAAAGCCTACAGCCGAATGCTTACAGTACGTAAACCGAAAAGCGATCTTCTGAATTTAATTGACTTTTTATTTTGTGCATTATTGAAAGATACACAAAATGAAAAGTCAGATTTTGTGCAGATTATTTAAAACGCACCCTTAAACTGGTCTTACTCTACCTTTAGTGACCTTTAGGGACGGTTGTGTGATCAGGAGTAAATTTTGACTGTGGTAAATTTTGATCATGGTAAATTTGGACCATGGTAAATTTTGACCATGGTAAATTTTGACCATGCTAAATTTTGACCATAGTAAATTTTGATCATGGTAAATGTTTGCGGGGGGTTGTTCGTAACAACGTCAATCCGGCTTAAGAGTGTGGCAAATCCTATAAGGCGGCATTGATAATCAACAAATACCTGAGATTTTTTACTAAAACTAATTTCTTTTAAACATTCACCATAAAATTTTGTGACTCATCTATGGCTTTTTCATCTATTATAATATTACTATCTATTATAAATCTGTCACTTTGCTGGCGAAAAATCTTCAGTAATGTAAATTAAACAGCGAGATCATCGACGGACGAACTCTCATCACTAAAATAGCGGAATATTGAATAATTCATTGTCGTATACTGCAACATTAAAAGTATCAACGTGACAATTTTTTAAACTAATGTTTGACGATCTTACCATCGGATATCGGAGACTAAACATACTTAAGTAAGTTTTTTCAAACTTACTTGAATAAGTTTACTACTGGATGTACTTTTGAGAAGTAAATGTTTTTTACCAACGATCGAACAACCCGTTTTCGCATAAAAAATATATTTTAGTAACTTTTTTACCTTACTTAGTAAAAACTTACCACTAATCACGCAAACAGCCCTTAGATATCAAAGTCTCGTTGAGAGATTATTGTGAATACGGGCTATAACATTAAAATCGCAGTAAGATTTCTTTGACATTATGTTTTCTATAATCTTTTTTGGGAGCTTGGAATAAAAGCTCTGGAAATAAGGATATGCGGACGGATGTTCCTGCATATATTAGCATCGATATTAGTAACATAACCTAAGTCCATGCATAATGCACGCCTCTGATATACATATACTGATTTGTAATGTTGTTTTATAAATCTATCGAGTTTTTAATATTTTTAAAATGAACTGAAAATAATTTAAAAAAAAATAATATTATTTACAACTAACTACTTTTATGAATTAAATTTAATACACTTAATCATAGGTATTAATTATAGGTTTAGTCTACTCCTTCTGGTAACTAGAGTAATTGTTAATTATTAATTAATTAAATATTGGCTATCTATTAATGAAATAGCATATTTCAAGTTGCGCATACCATGGACTACGAATGTCTTCATTATGCAAGAACTGAACATCAAGGATATACTATCAACCTTCAGCCCGAGACGAATCCTTCAATTTGCGAAAATGGAAATTAGCTTGTTGTGGTGGGTCATGTCGAAGGACCCAACCCCCACCCGTTAGACCGACCAAGCGGAAAATGCAACAGGCACTTCTCTGGTGACAGTCCTAAGGTCTGAAGGATGCCGAGAAAAGTGGAGAAGTATAGTTAAAAGGGTGAGCGTTCATGGAGATCGTGTTCCTCAGTCATAAGGGACCGACGTGGATATTTGAAAAATTTATAAAAGTATATTTTTTGATATTACAATTGTACTATTAATTTGGTAAACGAATAATAATGATTTAAATACTAATTAAATATATTATTTATGAAGATATACATATAAAATTATTTTTTTAGAATAATATTGTTTTTGCGCCATCGGGATTCGAACCTGGATCTCTTTTTCAATCAGGGGAAAGTGCATTATCAAATATGATACAGCGCCAGTATCTTTGACGACCAATTTTCGAACCCACATGTTACACTTTTAATGGAACGGTAAATGTATTGATTTGAAAAAAATGTATTCATGGCTCAAAACCGGGAGGAATGTTCCAGATATTTCAGAGGGGAACACGATGCTCAGCACTGAACACATAATGATGAAAAAGAAGAAAAATAAAATAACCAAATCAATGACGAGTTTGTTGAAATAGTAGTAAGACCTAGTGATTAGTGGTAGAGGGTTTGAGATTCGTTCCAAGATACTATCAGATTAGCTCAATTTTCACAGCACAATTACTTAGTTTAACTTAAAATAGTACGAGAATTGATACGTGCATCCTTTATCTTTTAAAAAGTTTCATGTACCCATCTTAATTTTTAAAAAAATACGAAAGAAGGTTCATCTGGAGCCATCCTTTAAGCGTATTTTTATTCACTTTAATGTTTGCAGGGGTGGCGCGTCCAACACCATTTCTAGTCCACCTAGAAAAGTTAGATATCGTAAACTTGACAGCTGTTTACAGTGTGTTGTAAAATAGTGTCCAAGTGTCCAATTACTACGCTGGTGTGCTGGCTGGAAACGGAAGTACTTTGGCGTAAGATTGACCTATATATGTTTGTGTGTGGGGGGAGGGTGGGGAGGGGGCAGCGGATGTTGTTCAGGAAGGCACGCAAGGGGAGTGAAACTATAGAGGGTTGTAAAAGTTCATAATGCCGCGCTGCGCTGTAAGTTGCTTTTCCACCAATCAACTGGTCGCTGTTGTCTGGCAACATTGTTACACAAAACTTGTACAATAAGAACAAATTAGAGAAACATTGTCTCGTACGACGGCGACTTGGATCTGGATAAGATGGGGTGAAAATGAGTGAACATTTATTTTTAACAAATTATTGTAGATAAATTATTATACAAAAAATATATAATAACTACTGGAACTCAAACTCGCTTATATTGCAAATAGACTGGTTAAAGAATTACATCACAGTGACTCTACAACTGTTTGTTATTTTATTTTTTTATTGTGAAATGAATTAGTCATGTCGATTATATTATTAACAGAATCAGCGTTAACTTTAAATGGATACATATAAATAAAACAACGTTACAACATTACTACACTTTTTGAGTTTCTTAATATCTACTAAATC
This sequence comes from Eubasilissa splendida, assembly GCA_031772225.1. Taxonomy (NCBI): domain Eukaryota; kingdom Metazoa; phylum Arthropoda; class Insecta; order Trichoptera; family Phryganeidae; genus Eubasilissa; species Eubasilissa splendida. The sequence continues at coordinate 34,059,067 of CM062848.1, read as the reverse complement.
CAATTCTCGCTTAATATCCACTAAAGTAATAAAATAAATCCCTCCCCATATTAGACCCGCGTATTATACCAACAACTTAGACGCATTACTTCTCAATTAAATAACTCATAAAAAAATAGATAACTTAGAAAAAAACGGGGTTTACGAAATTTCATACGGAGATTGCAATAGTCAATATATCAGAAAACCTCTAGAAATTTCAACATTAGATTAAAATAACATCGTTGTTGTCTAACTATTAACAACTTTTCCGAATTTTCGAATCACATCATGGGTAATAATCATTCTTTTCATTCGTGTACCATTAAACTTCTTCATCCCGTCTCGCGTAAGGGTAATAAAATGAATAATTTTGAAAGTTTAGAAATAAAAAAGAATTTGAACTCTGATATTAATTTCTTAAACAATATTACATTTTTCAACTCATCTCCTCTCTTCTCAATATTTTTCCACTTTCCACCAGTAACTCCGCCTCCTCCCCCTTCTTCTGTCAGTACCTAATTATTTGTATGTCTAAGTCTTGTTTCCTATATTTGTGTGTACATATTTAGTATAACACTTCACCTGTTGACGAGACTCGTAGTGCAAATGAACTCAAGTAGAATTAATACATTGTTTTATTTATATTCATCCATTTTTCGTTATGTCGAAGTTAAATCTTTGGATGAACCTCTCCAAAAAGACGAATCGTTAAAGCACTGGTGTACTCCGTAGCTCTGTACGTAGTCAAAACATGGATCCTGAGAAGAAAATAAAGAAACATTCTCGACGTCAAACATAGACTGTTATGCCATATGTCCTATTCTTCTGGAGCACCGCACTAAAGAAAAGCTCTACAATATGCAGGAAAAAAATATTTCATGCCTAGGGCGTGTTGCTAAAAGAGATAGAAATACAATAATTTTTTTTTAATAAATATTGTATTTAATATATTGTCAAGTCGTATTTTAAGAACATATAATAGTTCTGTCGTTTTTTTAATACAAATTAAATTAATCAACTAGAAAGATATACAGAAAAAATACGTTTATCGAAAAATATTATTCCATTTTTTAACTTAACCTATTTATTTTTAATGAAAACCCTTTTTTATGTTGTAATTTAAGAAAATAGTTTTGTGGTATTTACACAAATTAAATAAATAAAGAAACAATTAATTTTTCGAAAAAAAATTTAGTTGCTACTGAAATTCAAACATGGACCTTTTCCTATTCGGAGAAATATTATATAATGTACAAGGACAAAGAGCGAGAGGATGATCTACAAAAAGATGAATTGACCAAGTCAGAGATATTATTGCGGCCTCAATATAAGAGCTAAGATAGCTAATAGTGGCGGCAAGCAGTTCTCGCTGTAGAAGCAAAATAGAGAACTATAACACTATCATGAGCACATCACCCAAGAAAGAGAGAAAATCATTATATTTTATGTTTTTCCGAGTTTCGTGAGACTGTTGAAGAAGAAGTCACACCGAGTAGCACATGTAAGATACAACAGTGGACACCTGTTGCAGAAGCAAAGTATTATATGTCAGGACAGATACGTGTACATACATATGTGGCACTCATCCTACCTATGTATTTTGCATTTAGAGAGCGTGATGGTATGGGCACTCATCCTACCTAGGCACTCATCCTACCTACGCCTTCTAATGCCATTTTAAGTTCCAGTAGATTTCACATACCTTTGGTCCAACTTAACCAAGAACTATGAAGTGGTCGTTGAAATTAAGGGTGAAAAATGAAAGAAAGAAATAAATAAATTTACGCTCTTATGGGCTTTTATAAAATTGGTTAGATATATAAGCAGCTACACAAGTTGCATGGAATATATATATATAAATAGAAATTGATAGAAAATATATATAAACATAGAAATTGATAGAATATACATATATATCTTTAAATAAATAAATAATAATGTGAAAAATAAGCGAAACAAACTATAAAAATTAAGGTTTAAGACAGAAAAACAAAATAAAATTAGGTTTAACACAGAATGACTGAGTATCAAAATAAATTGTATTTTAACTCATAATAGCATCAAAAACATTACTATTATATTTAAACATTGAATATCGGAATACATGTACAATACCAAAATCATTCCCAAGCCTGTGAAATCGTTGTGTGGGTGCATTCCTATAAAAAATAGTATATGATGTATTTATATGGAACAGCGCCGACGACTTGGTACTCCGCGCAGGAACGTGGTATACAATCAGTTCAGTTAAATTAGGGGCGTCCAGTATGCCAGTATTTACTATTTTAAATAAAAAGAATAAATTACTTAAAGTTCTTCTACACGACAAATTAGTTAAATTAAGAATGCTCATTAGAAAATCATAATTCAATTATTCTTAAACGCTTACACTACTCTTTCGCCAATGCAGGTATCTTTATTCTGTTGCAGTATTCCTCTATGAATTTCAGGTTTTACACACTCAATTTTAAAAAAAAAGGATAAAGATTACCGTTGGAAATAGAACCCATTTCGCATTACTATCAGTACTGAAATTACGGAATGTCCACCGAAAAACTAAATCAATACTATATAAAACTATCACCGTAATATATTGATTTAACCCCTGTGATGCGTGGACAATCCCCGACAAATTGGGAGAAATGTTAGAAATAATTTTGAGAACTTATGAGAATATGAAACAATGACGAATTGTATAATATTTATATTTATTAGCATCCCTACCAGATTCCCTACTAGCAAACTACAGCGTCTCAGATGAGCGGGTCACGTCCAGAGAAAGGGCGCAGGAAGCGCGGATCCCAAAATGAATTCTTAATGTAAATCTAGTTGGTAGAAGAAGAGTGGAAAGGATCCGATTTCGCTGGGAGGATAGCGTAAATAACGATGGTAATGGCAAACATTTTCATTTTTTAGTTCCGGCTGAAAGCTTCCTAGTGAGGATGAAATATTTAAACCTTTCAGTGGTCCAGAAATTGAAGATTGCTGTGTTCCCGCAATATTGTTTCACAAACAGTGATAGCTTCCTGCAGCTCTGCCGCCTCACCGGAAATAAATAACCCGGGCGCCGAGCGGGTGAAACCACCCCTATAAAGGTTTTCCCGGGCCAGGTCGTAAACAAAATAATATTTGTTTTAATAATGCGTGGTGCGGTGAATAATTTTCCACACTTTTAAACATGTTATGTAAAATATATTTAATTATGTTTACATTCAATATTCAACCCCTGCCATATCGGACTATTTTTTTAAACACATAAAGTTTATTCCGGAAGTACCCAAGTAAAGATAGCGCGTCAGAACTTTTCGTAACATTATCGGTACTGGAATCGATACCGAGCGCTCCCAAAACCTATTTGAAATCAAAAAGTTTAGAAGACGCCGAGTATCGATCCCGCTACGTCTCATAAGCTAAGTGAGCGCTTTAATATGCTGTTAATAGGGCGGGTAGCAGAAGTTAGTGATGAGAAAAAATGCTACTTTTGACTCACTGGTGTGATTGTGATTGATATTCGATAATATCAGTGATTGAAAACTGTGACTCAGAGATTCATTACTAATACGCATGCGTCGCGCGATATCACAATACATGAAATAAATAAATAAAATAAAAATATAATTTTGTGTGTATTTACTTATATTATTCAAACTTCATTTGTGTAAACAACATATTCTAGCATGCATAATTAACACATATCTAATATAATATCATCACAAAGATAATGAAAACCCTTAAAAAAATTAATTTATTTTGGGATCAAAACGTTTTGACAGAATCTACTGGATGGCGCTTATCATGAATTATAACGTCATTCCTTCATGAATATTTTCGTTTTATATGCGCATGCGCCTAATCACGGTTCACTATCAAATATAAATTAAATAAAAAAATGAATTACGAATCACGATATTTTCAGACATTCAATCACTGATATCTTTAAGTCATACTAAAACTCACGGTTCGTGATTTTGAGCTCATCACTTGCGGAATTGCTAACAACAGTAATTGTGTCGAAAGAAAAGACATCCAATAGTCGCTGTAAATACTAATGCTCTGTTTATGTTAACGGTATAATCTCGTTTCCAAATTCAAATATTTACCTTGTTGCGAAAGAAAACAAAAGTTTATTGTAAAACTTTGGGTAATTGATTCCCTATATATATTTTAATATTTCAGATCTCTAAGCAGTATATTTATGACGCATTTTGCAGAACAAACACACACGCATTCTGTTTTATTATATGAATAAACCCACCCTAGGGGTTCGTAGGGGAGATAGAGCGAGATCCGTGTAATCCGGATGTTGTGTGAGGGGCTGTTGGATGGTAACAGCCTTTAAACACGGAAGAAAAGTCAAAAATAGTATTTCATTTTTCTATTTTATTATTTTCCCAATATTTTTTTATCATTCTCAATTCGGCGATTATTTTCACATTTAAATTATATTACTTACAAAAGTATTCATACTATATATTATTTGTTGTTGACAAAGTATTCTTTCAAATACGTTAAATTAATGTCTTGTGCCAAAGTGCCGGAATTTAAAATATAAGATTTAAATTTTGGCGTCTTTTTTTTAATATTCACAAACAAAACATTCATTTTTCACTTCATTTTGTAACAAATATAAGTATACGTTTAGTCGTCCCGAGTCACGATCGGTGTAGCTGAACGCATCAGAATAACCAGGCTGTGCTAGGACACGCAGTGCGCGCATTTGCCTTACGATCCGCACGCTATTTCCTTCCCGGCCTCGGACTGTCAGCAGCTTTCGGTATTCACTCCGTTCTACAGCGTGAGACTCAAACCCTTGCAATTTAATTTCAAATAAATTCATTGTGTATTCGTTTTAACCCTGTTTACCTTTTCTGCCATTACTGTTTGTAATCGTCTCACAGTCACTTAGTATCAAGACACAATATCAATAACGATATACAGTCAGTGACATATCTACACACGAACACCGAATGGCGACACGACATTGGAGGTGGATTACCATTTGCATCTCAACCATTTTATATCATTCATTCATAGAGTCGACATACATAATACACAATTGCTCTTAAAGTAGTTCTACACATCAATCACATCGCATAGCTTGCATCTCATCTCAATTACCAGAATTTACAAAAATCTGTCAGTTTATATCTCAATTGAATATCTCACAAGAGATTCCATTGAACATTAAAGGTGACACGAAACTATTTTCTCATTATGAGACCTCTACTCTTTAATATAATTTAATTTATGTATACATATGAGTGCCTACTTTACGAAGTTGTATGATATCATCTCAGTATATCTTTATATTAAAATATAGGCAGTATTGAAAATTTCCTGGGTGTTCAGAATACGACACGATAATGTTTTAAAACGTTTGAAATAAGACTCTATCTTTAGATGACTTATATAGTCTTTGTAAACGATACATTTTTATCCCAGTGGCAACCAACATTTTTTTGATAGATAGTTTTTTTCTTATCTATCGTATCTTTTTACATTTGACTCGTTTTAATATCACAGAACTAGGTAAGCATATTCCGAAACTGCAGCATTACAATTAAAATGTGTTTTCAATTATAAATTTAATAATAACCATTATTAAGATTCAGTTTACTTAATTAAATAGGTTTCAAACATATATTATATATGGAACTGGCATCTCTTTTAATCATCGTTTTTTAAAAATGGTTTTCTTGAACAAATCTAGGTCAACGTTTCGGAACGGTAACACGTGCCATTGTCAAGGCGTTGCCTAAAAAAATACCGTACAACCGTCCTTTTTCACAGAAGACAAAAATTTCCCGTAGTTTTAGCGCGAAGTTGACGCATTCCTGTATCTTTCTTCACATGTTAGGTTTTTTTTTTAAACAGAGACACGTACACGGTATACATGTTACATCAATATTCTTGCTATTTTCAGACTAATCTAAACGTTTGTACTATGAAAATAGGACTAATTTGTCGGTGTCCTGGAATGAGGTGTGAACACTAGACCAGCGTCTTAACCACTACACTGACAAGCTACTCGTGACTTGCTTGCTAGTGACTTTATCTGTAAGTTAATTTATTAATCTCGTTATTATTTTATCTTTTAACTTTATTATTCATTAAGTTTCATTAAGTGAGTTATTATTTTTTCAACCTTTTTTCATTTAATTTCTGTGATCTTCGAAGGCTATCGGTATGCACTGGTGAAAAGAGATAAAGTTTCTTAGTTGTACCGCGTCTGTTGGTCCTGAGAAAGACCATTGTTATCTATTCCAGCTTTTATGTACAAGTTTATTATTAGAAATATTTTATTTTTCATCAAAATGGGGAATGAGTATAAAGAGTGTTTGGGGTATATATTATATTAATTTTTGAACTAAAATAATGCACCATACCTTACTTCTCCCTCTTCCCTTCCCGGCCTCGCCACCTACCAAGTCGATTGGCGACCTTGAGCCAGTATGGTTACACGTGTATGGTACAGTTTACAATAGTATACTAATTGGAGACTTCACGTCTATACTGTGTCGGAATCTTTAACAAAATAGTAAGTTAAAACATACAATCCTCATCTTTGGAGATGTCAGCAGAATCCGGATTGTGGTGAGTGCCAAACTCCTCCTTGTACTGAAATTATTCCGGAATTTGTGCTTTATACGCAACAATGGGTATTGTAATATAACCGAGTCAAGTGAGAGAAACAAATTAATAAAATAATAATAAATATTTGAGTCACTCGCACATTAATTTAGATTAAAGTTAAAGGTGACCAATCATTGCGCATTATTGTATTTCTCAATGCGACTAATAAATTTTACGTAGTGCAGTAAAGCGGAATCCACTGTGCAAGTGGAACCTATCCAACAATAAATTAAATAGTGGTGCGGCTATTAATAACGTTAATAATATATAAATGCTTATACATTTGGAACATGTCAAATAAATCATATTATTGGATTCTTCGGTACGTAGATGAAGTAATTTCATTTTCATGCAGATGGGTTTACTGAAAGCCGAATATAATTGTCTGGTTGAATTCATCCAGTGTCGGTAAGCTTAATGTTGAATGTTGATGGATAACCTTATTATTTGAATGAGATAAATGAAAATATAATTTACTTACCATTATTTTTTATGTATTAAAGACAAAAGGAATCTAAATTATTTATGTATTAAGAATTAAATGCGTATAATATAAATGGTTTCTAAAAAAAACAAATCTTTATTTAAATACTTAACTAAGAAAAAAAAAAACATTGAAACCTCTTTTTATCGTTTTTGATGGGACCTATTGAAATAAACTATGAATGCGGGAATGTAGAAAAAAGTAACATTTTTCATACTTAAATGTTTAATACATATTCTAAAAAAGATACTTATTTTACATGTAAATGAATGTGTTTAAATAAAAATAAAATTTGAAAGCTGCACAGGAACAATTAAAAAAAAAATTAAACTTACTTTTTAAATTACGATTAATGCGGTGAAACGATGCATAGAGGAACGATTCATGCGATCTATTTTTGGGTGCTTTGTATGAAATTAATTCGGAACTGGAGGAAATAAACAATACATGTGGGAAAGCGATTATTAGAGGAACGATCGATCGAGATTTCACTTTAAGTGAGTGGTAAAATTTCTTCCGATGGCCGTGAAAACCTGCGATTATAGAGTACTTTAGATATTTTATGAAAAAGCTTAAGATTGCAGATGAATCTCCGAGACAAATGGCCAAAATATCCTGCACCTGATGAGACAAGGGGACAAACAGACAGTGGAGACCTGGAGGAAGATGAAATATGTGCCCGCCAAAAGCCCGTTGGACTGATTACATACAAGCAATAGCGGGCAGACAACAGACATGCGATACCTGTTATATGATGAACTTAATACCTATATGCAAAAATATAAAAAATAATTAAGTAAGCATTCATAGCTGACGCATCTATCTAATATATAAATTCATATTTATTGATTTGTTGGATGATGGTATTGTATATTTAATAGGTTTGTAAGTAGTTACAAGTAAGTAGTACACAAAGAAGTTTATTTAATAAAAAAATTGTACATTATGTACAGATATGTAAAGTAACATGTACATAAAGGATCATTTTTTAGAGGTTTGTTTTTCGAAATGGCAACACTTTTTTCAGCGAAAGCTAATTTGACAGCCGATAGCTGATTTGTGCTTAGTTTGGTTTGCCATTTCACTATGAACAGACTTAAGTAAATTGTGCAAATGTATTTAAAAAATCGTGGTTCAGTTCACGAAATTTACGGTGCGCTACGTCCAATTTTCGGTCGACATAATCGTCCATCCGAGCAAGTAATTCAAATAACCATGAATCGTTTTTATGCCATTCATACTCTAATTAATCATACACATCCGCAGAGATGTCATACAGTGTACACCGAAGAAGCTGTTGCTGCAGTGGAGCGTAGTATTAAGGGGACCCGAATGAGTCGCCATCATGCACAGCAATTGGAGCTGTGTCCATCCACTTTATAGACGATTTTGCGGAAAGATCTTGATTTACGAGCTTACAAGATCCAGCTCGTGCAAGAATTGGAGCCGCGTGACCATCATTGAAGGAAACATTCGATGATCGCTTGACTTGTGAGTTGGCTTCCAAGATCGTGTGATTTAACACCTTTGGATTATTTTCTATGGGGATATGTGAAGTGGCTAGTCTACACCGATAAACGATAGACGACTTGGTAGCCAACATTCGTCGCGTTATTGCCGATATGCGACCTCAGCTGCTCCAAAAAGTGGTCGAAAATTAGATTTCCAGATTGCGCTTTATTCGAGCCAGCCGCGGCGCCCATATGCGCGAAATCATATTTAAACACTAATGGTATAAAATTATCTTTCCAATAAAGCCAATACCATGGCCATTACTAAGATTTTTATGTTCAAATATCTTAAATGCTCCATTATTCTTATATTAAAATTTCGAAATTTAATTAAAGTTAGTTTTCCCAATTTTAAAAGTAAAATATAGATTAACTGTTAAAACAACTCATTCTATTATCTTCGTCGGATATTCAAACCATGTTCGTGTAATACACTATTAACGTGTATGCATTATGTGAGGTTATGTATCAAATATCAGTAAACAATACGGGACTTAATTGTTCATTGTTTACTCTGTTAACTTTCCTCTTCCTGCAACATTGTGCGAGGCTAATCAGCTTGGCCAGGGTTTCAGCAGCACGAAGCTACACTACACACAATACCGTGTTCGGAGGCTTTACGATAGTTAAGAGAGAACGCTGAATGTTTATGTGAAAGCTCATCTACTTATCGTTGGCTAATAAGGTTAGCAATTTATGGTAACGGATATTGAATTCACATCACAAAATACTTTCAAGTTTATTGAGAAAATGATCATTTTCATTTTCACTCGCCCGTGTAGTACAACAAACACGGATTAATTTTTATAGGTAAATATGGGAGTAGTCGCACTGCCTTACTTTTAGATTTAGATTTCAATATAAAAGATTTAAATCCACCGACGATATCAGCAATATTTGAAACCGAAAATTTCGCTTCCGCCGAAAGAAGTCGCAGCCAGTCTCGCCCCGACGCTAGACCCGACACGAGTCTCGATCCGCCGCGCTCTGGACTCGATCCCGCCGACTCGCTCCGATACCTTTTTATACACAGCTATATTTTTATACGCATCTGCTTATATCACACAATATACGACTAAGTTTTATTTCATCACATGCCTATTACAATGAGTCTCATTACGCAAAATTCCAGAAAATTTCAGTGCATTTGTTTCGATCTTAAACAGAAGACCTATAAACTACCCTCCTTTGAAAAGTATATACAGTCGATTCCGCTTAATTGGGACACATTGGGCTCAAACATTTTGTCCCAAATAAGCGGGTGGCTCTAATAAACGAAGTTTAATGTGAAATTAAAAAATAATATGTACATATTTTTGAACTTAATTAAATTATTGAAAAAAATACTGAATTACAGAAAAATAATATATAATTATTAGGTATACATATAAATATGAAAAAAATAAAATAATCAATAATGCTAAAAAAAAAATTTAACAAACAATTATAATAACAGTAACTTAATACATAATACATTTATAAAAATAAAAATTATTATTATCAATTGTATGTTTTTGTAGAATTGCAATTGTACAAAATCAGCGCAGGCCTTCAGTGCGGACTGTCCCAATCAAACGGAATGGTGTCCCAGATAACCGAAGTAAATGACTATTAGTTACTTTATTTGGTTTCTGTTCCTTGGGATTTGGCCCAAATAACCGGCTGTCCCGATAAACCGGTGGTCCGACGCGGAATCGACTATATATTAAATTTTTCAGAAAAATTGACTTCGTAATTATCTAGGCTAAGTTCGTTAGCATCAAAATGTCGGATGTTCAAAATAAAAATATTCGCGATTCAGTTAGTATTCAGTCGGTATTTGTACTTAGTGCTGGAAGGTATTTTTCAAACGCCACCCTGCACCATTCATAATCACGATTACTATTATTTTAAATATTGAAAAATATTGTTGTTGCGCCACCGGGATTCGAACCTGGATCTCTTTCCTAACCGGGGAAGGTGCTTTAAAATAATTTAAAATATCACAGACCTATGTTCTGAATAATTACAACTTCACAATAAGAATGTGTTCTCCTAAATAATAAAGTTGTATCAATGTGTCCAAAATTTAATAAAAATGAATTGATAATTCTGGCGTCTGCTATCAGTTTACTCAAAGGTATTTGAGATTCTGTAAAAATAAGGTAGATGGCTCTGTCAAATGATGGAACGATTAAATGTATTAATATCAAAAAGGTAACATATAAGGTCGAAAATTGTCGCTAAAAATAATGTCGCTGTAGCTTAGTTGGATAAAGCACCTTCCCCGGTTAGGAAAGAGATCCAGGTTCGAATCCCGGTGGCGCAACAACAATATTTTTCGATAAAATTGATTTTATATGTATATCTTTATAATTAATATATTTAATTCATATTTAAACTATTATTTTACTCTATTTGTTAAATATTTAATAATATTTATTTGTGCAATTCATTGAATTATTAAATTATTGTATAATGGAAAATGTTTATTTTAAACATTTTTGTTTTCGTTGTCAACATTCTCGATATTGTACTTTTCTGAAATTGACTTTATAGTTGTCATGTGCAGGCTATCTTTGTAAAATCTCTCGAGGTTATTTGTTTGATGTTTTGTTCGAAGGATAATAAATCTTAGAGGAATATTCTTGCTCGCGAACAGCGTCAAAGTTTTTTTTCTTTTGTCGGCATTCTTATCGATTTTCGCCGAAGAAAGTTCTTCAATAGAAGACGTCTACTCATGTTGATAGCTTAATAACTATGTATCCGATCATTACGTCATTCGCCCTGTTATACTGCGAATGAGTTTTGAAGTTCTTTCTTCGATAGAATTGTCAATGAATTCAGTTAGCTCAAGGATCGTCCCGTATTGTTACGTCAACAGCGTTTGTCCATTAACAAAATTCATTAAAATCCACCCATCTCGGTAAATCCCGCCAAAGTCTAAAACGATAACCATATTTAAGATTTCCCTTCCGGCGATATTGGATTTCTATTACGTTTCAAATGAGAACCGTTATAAAGCCGTAATAAGTCTTTTATCTTTAGGCAAACCTCGAGACTCTTTGAGAATTTCATAATCTAAGACAACAATGAAAATAAATTATACTGTTCACTGATCGTTGATGTCAATCTGAATCTGTTAATCTGTTACAGAAATATTTATTTGCTTTAGATTAAGATTCCATAACGGCATTCGAAAGTGTTTTATACAAGTCAAAAGATATTTGTGTCACTGAATTTCAAAATACTTTTAACAAATTTGAGTCAGAATTTTTTAGAATACAAATTAAATGCATCAATTAGAAGAATAAACAGATAAAATCAATTTATTGAAAATATATTTTTGTTACCACCCTGACTCGAGCCAGGAACCTTTCCTATCCGGGGAAGTGTGCAGATCGATTACAAAATTAAAGGTGTTCGAGATTCCCTACATATTAAGTAGATTGCTCTCAAATAATGGAATGACAGATATATAAATTTGAAAATTTGAGGATGGGTTCCTAGCTTGAGTCCAGGTGGCAACAAAAATATTTTTAGATAAAATGATTTTACATATTTATCTTTCTAAATTATACATTTAATTTGTATAAAAAATATCACTGACCTATGTTCTGAAAAACTTTACAATAATAATGTGTTCTCCTTAAAAAAATAAATATTTATTGTTTATTTGTATATATTATTTTATTTGTTTACATAGATTGTTTTATTTTTTAAAATATGCTTTGTTGGTTAAAAATATTAAGTGTAATGTTAGGATGAGCAAAATTCGGTATAACGCGGTGTGACTTTCAAAACGTGCCATGTTATTTTTTAATCATAATTAAATACACATTTCAGTTCAGATTAAAACAATAACAAGGAAATACATAATAATTTTATATTAGATGAAAATTATTAATAAACTTTCTAAAAAATTAATAATGCTAACCCTTAAACACGTATTGAAAGTCTCACTGACATTTCCATGACGTAGACAATCTTCGAGATACGGATTTTGCTCCTATAAGATTCTTTAGGGTTGACTCTTGCCTCTCCAAGAGTCATAGTGTGCACACCATGTTTAAGGGATTCGCCTCACTTCAGATGTTCTATCCGTCAGTTGAGTGGTTTTGAATCTCTCCACACAGCATTTAAAATGTAATATAATGTCTTCTGTTTGTCTGATTTTCTGAATAAATAGTTGTAGGTATTTATGGTTTTATGGGGTGTTTGTTCATTTATTTGAAGTTTTTGTCTCTTTTATTAATCTTAAGCTGATCTCTGATAAACTCTTCACGTCTCATTCCATGGACGTGGACCATTATGTCATATATAGAATATGTTTAATGAGTTTATACTTAATTTCATGCACACAATTTGCCACGTTACATATTTGCAAAATCTTCACGAAGTAATGTTGGATTTGTGGTGGTCCTGCATACGCCCCACAGACATGGCCGTGTAAGGACTCACCTGACAGCCATACAGGACCGAAACAAACTGACCAATAAGCAGATGCTAATACATAGTGATGGACGAGTCCTAAGAGTTAGCATTACTTATAGTTAATTCTCCGCAGACCGTTCTTTCGTCAACATCTCAAGCGAGCCACTCCAGTCTTCAACTTCATACGTGCAATTAACGCGTAATACTTGCCATTGTTAGTTCTCCCGCAATAAATGCCAACTTTTGTAAGTTCTGTTTTTATTTAAATACCTTACTCTAGATACAGCATAAATACTCACACGTATATTCGTATACTCTGTGACATGCACCAACACGCGTGAGACTTGAACAGGGTTAGGGCTTTCAGTCTCACCATGCACAAAACCTTCTGATACGATCACACATATCTATCGCACAATTAATATCCTCACGAGTCAATAATAATCAACAACCTTAGCACCTACAGATTTGTTTCTGCATATGTAACACAGATGCCAGCCATTAAATATACTAACATACAAATTAATAAACACGGTATGGTAAATGAAGAAGCCAGATGTGGTGACTTTAATTTCGTTCTTACAAAAAAGCCCCTTGTCAAGGTCATAGAAAAGTATTTACGCAAAAAAAAAACATAATTATTCAACGAATGACTCGACAAACCTATCGATATTGCATTTACAATAAACTAAGTTTCGAAAATTAATTTTTAGATTTTTTGGACGTTGAATTTTTTTTCTTAAATGTAAATATTGGGGTGAAATTTTTACAAAAATATATGCAACCTTTTTGTAAAAATTTCATGTCTTAAACGTTGAACCAAACTTCACTGAGGAAATCGAAAAATTAGTATTCAAAACTAGGAGTCGCAATATTTCAGTTTGATGTAAATATCACATGGAACCTTTTTCCAAAGGTACGATTAAAATATGAATTTTATATAGGTTTCTTTAAAAATGTACTAACACATAAAAAAAATTGCATCACATATTAATATTTCTCACTCTGCAGTATTAAGCACGTTGTATACTTGAAATATTATGTTTTTTCTAGAAATTAATTAAGTGTTTTATGTTTTGTAAACAATACTGGACCGATAACAAATTACGGAGAAGTTTAGTTCGTAATGGATTATACCACAAAGGGATGATGATCCGAGTAACAGTTTGAGAAATGGGGATGTTAGAAGAGAGCGAAGATTAATTGGGTACTTAACATGCTAGCATGTGTGAGGAAATTATTGATGGATTTTGCAAAGCGTTAGATGAATATAATGAAATTATGCGATTCTATTGCGAAGCAAGTTGTTCATGTTTTCTGTTCATGAGAAAAAATTAACAAAATAACGACCTAAAATAAAAATTATTAAGGAGAACACATTCTTATTTTGAAGTTGTAATTATTCAGAACATAGGTCTGTGATGTTTTAAATACTAATTTAATGTATTTATTATAAATATATACATATAAAATCAATTTTGTCGAAAAATATCTCTATTTCCAATCCGGGGAAGTACACTGCCAATTGTGTTATAGCGCCAGTATTTTTCATGACATATTTTCGAACCTATATGTAACAAATTTTCAAATTAATATATCTGTCGTTCCATTATTTCTATGTTCTGAATAATTACAACTTCACAATAAGATGTGTACTCTTTAATAATTTAAGTTGTATCAATGTGTCCAAAATTTAATAAAAATGAATTGATAATTCTGGCGTCTGCAGTCGGTTTACTCAAAGGTATTTGTGATTCCGTATTAATAATGTAGATGGCTTTCATTTTGTGTCTTGGCTAAATATACAGAGTAAAATTTTAAAAAGAATGTGGCAGCCTGTCAGATTTGAACCTACGCTCTCAGAAGGAATCTGATTTCTTCTTCAATAAATGCAAATTTATTTTGTGGCAACATTTTATATTAATAATGAAAACGCACATTGTTTATATCACTATTTATTGATTACTCAACATGTTTCGGGACCAACAGTCCCTTCTTCAGGATACAATGTATATTCAAATTAAAATTGCAAGTATAGACATAAACAAAACTGTAAATATAATTGGTGTAATGATTTTAATGTAATGATTTTTAAATATGAATTAAATATATTAATTAGAAAGATATACATATAAAATCAATTTTATCGAAAAATATTGTTAATGCGCCACCGGGATTCGAACCTGTATCTCTTTCCTAACCGGGGAAGGTGCATTATCCAATTATGCTACAGCGACAATAATTTTAGCGACAAATTTTCGAACCTAAATGTTACCTTTTTGATATTAATACATTTAATCGTTCCATTATTTAAAAGAGCCATCTACCTTATGTTTACAGAATCTCAAATACCTTTGAGTAATCTGATAGCAGACGCCAGAATTATCAATTCATTTTTATTAAATTTTGGACACATTGATACAACATGTGAAGTTGAAATTATTCAGAACATAAATATAAGATATACATATAAAATTGATTTTATATGTATATCTTTCTAATTAATATATTTAATTCATATTTAAAATATCACAGACCTATGTTCTGAATAATTACAACTTCACAATAAGAATGTGTTCTCCTAGTAATTATTTTTGTTATGAAATATTACTGCGTAATTTAATCACATACGAAAGTATCTATATTTGATTTTATTACAGGGATTAAATAATTATACGGAATGTTGTAAACGGAACGTGTATAACATAAAATTTAACTTCAAAATTGGTTTAAAATGTTCCATTATCGAGATAACACATACAAACCAATTCTTTCAAACTTTCGTTTATTTGATATTATTGTACTTGAATTTTATCTTTGGAGAACACCTAAGAAGCAAAGTTTATTAAAGAAGAAGAGATAAATATAAGAAAATCTCTCCAGGGAAATTGTTGTATACTGAAAAACAAGACATTCAATTTAGGTACACGTATTTTTTGAAATGTCTTGATAATGTCCCATTTAAGACAAAATTGTATAAATTTGCCTAATATATCTAACCTTTTAATTATGTGTGACGAGTTCGTTTGGTAAATACTAATAAATACAATAATAATTAATAACAAAAAATAATTCGACATTGGATACGAACTAAATATATAAAATAAAGTACAATAGAGTTAATTATGATTTAGTAGTTATTATATTTTAATAATAATAATAATTTATATTACTGAAGTTTCTTTTTAGATGTTATTGAGGATAAAGTAAACATTCTTAAAGGCTTGTCTAAAAATGTCAAATTTAATAAAAATGCATTTATTAACATTACATATTTTCTATCTTAAATCATCCATATTTTATGAGTGGGTTTTCAACGATAGCGATTTCTTAACGAGCAAAGAATTTCCAATGTTGAAATACATATTTTCTTCATATTATTATTATTTGATATATTTTATTATCTCTTGAAACAGTCAACATTAGCGTAAATGATTAGTGAAAAGGAAATTCCTTTACATTGACAATAAGAGTTTGATGTATAAAACAATTTAAACCTTTTTATAATCTGAATATTTTACTTGACGTCTGCGACAATAACGATTTTTTGTTGTATATCAATATATCATTTCATATTTTCGAGAATGCTAATAATTCACTTTAATATTAAAATTATTCACGTTGCTCACATTTCAAAAATAATGATTCCAATTTAAAAAATTGTCTCGGAATATAATAATAAAGGATGTCCCAAATTGAACGCCGGATTTAAATTTCGCTCCATTTTATTATTTTGCGGTTAGTAACTCTGTTATAGTTATAATCTATGATTCATTCGATTAGTTAGGATCGAAAAATCCTCGCATGAGGTTGTGTGAAATCTAATCGAAAATTTTGTGTAAAGAACCAAAATATGCAGCCGAATCCGGTTTTCAATTTGGGCCACCCTATACAATATAGTGAACATATTTTTTTGTCTGCTTTTGTGATATAAATTAAAATTACAATGATTATTTTTCTTAAAGATATTGAAATTTTATGTTTGAGGAATGTAAAATTAAGAATGTGAAAAGGACTAAGAATTGTTTCATCGTTGCAAACAATTAATTTAGGAATTTAAATATGTTTATTAATATAAATATGAATATAAAATATATAAATATAATGTAAAAACTGTATACATTATTCAATTTATCAAAACCACTTTTTATATCAATAAGAAAATGTAGTGTTCGATATTTATGACAGATCCACGGATGTGCGTATGTAGATGCTCCACTATGTTTATTGTACCTATCCGTCCCCCTCCACCTTTTATTACCCTAGACCTCAGAGCACAATTTTTTCTGTATGTTATCTATGACTTTTGAACTGTCAAGAAGAGTGGACGTCCTGATATGTGCTCGTCATTAACTTGAAGTTTTCGTAAAGTTAATTGTTGCTAGTGTATTCGGTTCTTCGTGTGTGGTCGTAGTCTTTTTCGGTCCAATGTTGTGCCTAGGACAGTAATGGCGAACCTTTTAGGCTTGGCGTGTCAAAAATTCAGAAAATCTAACTTAACTTTGCTGGCGTGTCACCCCCCCCTCCCACATAATTAATTATATAAAAAACAAACAATTTACATACTCATTTATATATTTTTAATTTATATTTTACTGGAGAAGTATAAAGATCCCACAGTATTTGATTTGATGTCAATTAATTAATTGTTTTTTTCACAAAGTGAGACCCAAAAGGGATACATCTGAACATAATATGTACGTAGTGATAAATTCGAACATTGTTGTTGGGTAGACGTCTGGTGGCGGGACACGTGTTCTTTGATAACTCTGATATTAGTGAACGCTGACGTGTCACCCAAAACGCTGTGGCAAGTCACATTTGACACGCGTGTTGTAGGTTTGCGATCACTGGCTTAGGATAATCTCATTTTCTTGGCTGTTACTTTCACGCGTAATGTGGTCAAAGAATTGTAAGAATCTTTTGTTCATGTGTATATGGCTTATTGTGATTGGATTCGTTGCACGATTGAGGCATTCGTACGTTGTGCCGTCCACTGGTCCAAGTCAAGTCAAGTCTCCGCTTCATACGTGAAGATTGGAACGACAAAAGTGTGAATCAACATAATTTTAGTTACTTGTTTAATGTCGTTAAAAATTCTCGTTGTCCGTGCATAGCAACTTTAGCTAGTTAAATGCATCATCTAATTTTCTGTCCGCTGTCACCAGTGTAAATAAAGATCAAAATAAATTGCTTCTTAAACTACCGCATATTCTGCTAATTGGGAAGTTTGTTGTGATTCATCATGGAAAGAAAGTGCTAGCGTATGAATAAGATATTAATTTATGTAACGATAATATGCATAAGATTCTAATTTATGTAATGATACTTCGCTCACGCGTTAGATGTTGTTTCTATGTCTGGGGGGAATGTAAGACAGAGTTTTTCCGATTGGTTTCTGCCAGTTTCGATTATAGACTATGTTTTATTGATTTTTTTGTTAGAAAACTATCTCCAATTAGTGTTAAGTGTATCGCACACTTTAAGAGCTAAAGCCACAAAAAAAACCGTTAGTATAATGGAGTAATCGCACTCTGTATAAATATATTTAGTATTTGCTTCGAACACTCGTATGAATTGTAACTGGGTTAATATTAAGAGAGATTCAGATTCTGAGATTTATTGGAAACAACTCTCGGCTGCCGCAGAACACCGTGTATACTACACACCATATCATGCTTGTTGTATGTCAAACGTTAACAGTTGAAGTTCCGTTCATCCGTTGGGTGAATTTGAATCTCCCCTGAAGCAGTTATTTTTATTACCATGAAAATATTTTTAATACACAATATCAACGTTAATAACAAAAAAGTAATATGCGATAATAATTTATAGAATGAATGTAATAAATAAACAAAAAGAAGAAATAATATATATATTTTTTTTTTAAGGAGAACACATTCTTATTGTGATGTTGTAATTTTTCAGAGCATAGGTCTGTAATATTTAATACAAATAAAATATATCAATAAGAAAGATATACAGAAAAAAATTCCTGGAGGGGAAATGCATCAACTTACTATGTTGATGTAGTGCAATCGATTAACACAATTTCCCTAGTAGGAAATAATCCAGGTTCGAATCCCGGTAGCAACAATTTTTTTTTCGTTAAATTGATTTTAGCTGTATGTCTTTGTAATTGATACATCTAATTTGTATTAAATAATAAAATTGTTTAATTTATATATTTTCTTTATAATTTCATGATTATTAAGCTTTGACAATTTAATAAGCATAATAATCAAGTGGATGATATGAATATATGTTTCAAATAATTAAGGTTATATATATAACCTTAATTAATTACTTTTATATAAAAGCATTATCACAAATAAATTTCAAGGCTAGTATAATATTTAATTTTTGTTTCAGACGTAACTTTTATTTTATCGTATTATTTTATGATGGAAGATGCTCCATTCAATATTGTCGTTCTTCATTATTTCGAGCCAAACTCGTGAATAACGTAGACACCGATAAAATATGCATTCACAACTTTCGGATAAAACCAATCTAATCGTTCTGAGTGGAATTCTTTGGCCTACCCCCTCACTCCTTTGGGGGTGGTAGCAGTACACCAATTTTATAGGCAGAACCTTCACTGCATTCAATATTCACGTAATTGGCCAAGTTTCTCTCAAGTTATTCAACCGAATTCTATATAAGTTGAAAACTCAATTAATAGGCAACAAAACAAATTTAATGGCTGCGGAGGCTTCGTTTAAAGGATATAAGGGTTGCTGGTGTATTATTACGGATTACAATTATTATTGTTGGCTAACATAATATTCGCTTTAACATTATTTTAATATATTGCTTCCTTTAAGTGCTAAAAGTGAAAATTGTTACTGGCCATGATATGACAAACTGATAATGTATTGAGTCATCCCATAAATAATGCGGTTTTTTCATTTGTATGAATTAAATGTTGGAACAAGTCGAAAGTGATGGTATTCGAGAAGGAGGAAAGCAAGACACCGTGCTAAATACTTGGAGGTAATAAATGTTTGGAACAAGTAGATGAGTTTGTATATTTGGAAAGTATATTTGATAGAAACGGAAAGGCTGAGAATGATATCGAAAGGAGGAGGGTGACTGCAGGAAATAAAGTGAACGGCGCTTTGAATGAAATTATATCTAATGGAAATTTGTCAACCGAGACAAGAATAGTGGTGCACAATGGAATCCTGGTACCGAAATTGATGTATGGAAGTGAGGCCTGGAGCTGGCAGTAGACTGAATGCAGTGGAAATGAGATCACTTAGGCGTATTTGTGGCAAATCTATTTATGACAGAGTAAAGAATGAAGAAATAAGGAAAGAATGTAAAGCTAATGTTATTATAGTGAGTAAGATTAAGAAAGGATCACTTAAGTGGTTTGGTCATATGGAATGGATGAATGAGAAGAGAATGGTAAAAAAGATATATGACGCAAGTGTTGATGGCACCAGAAATAGAGGACGTCCGCGGAAGACTTGGCACGACCAGGTAAACCAAATAATGGAGGATGGTTCTGTTAGAAGCCTCAACAATCGGCGAGCTTGTATGAGAAGATGTATGAATGTGGATGAGGCGAGAATTGTGTGTCAGAACAGAAGAGTGTGGCGCTCTATCTTATCTGCCTACCCCCGCGGGGAAACGGCGTGATGGTAAGTAAGTAAATGTTGTAGGGGGGCGAAATAAACTACTAATTACTAATTATTCTTAGTGCAATTTTAAAGAGTGCTGTTCGATTTGAATAGTTATTTTTTCAAAGCGTTAATGGAAGTAACAAAGGAGCATATTCGGCATATTTTGCTTTATGAGTTGAATAAACGCAACGGAAAGTGGGAGGAATATTGATGCAGTGTATGGGGATCAGACAATAAGCGTGAACCAATGGTGATTCCAGAAATTCTGAGCCGAAAACTAAAGCCTTGAAGACGAGCCTCATCATAAAGTTCCTAGAGCTCGACGAGCACATCCTGCGAACCCTGGTGGAAAAAAATTTCATACTAACTGTTGAGGAACTAGCAAAGAAGTTTGGATTTGATCATTCAACTATCCACATGTGTGCCATCGGAAATGTCAGAAAATTGTCCAATGGGTTTCTCACAAACTTTCAGAGCTTAATTGCGTGCAGAGCTCTGCCACAAAGAGCAGTTAGAATGGGAAACGATACCCCCCCATCCACAATATTCGCCAAACATTGCCTCATCTGATTATCATTTATCTCGCAATCTTCAAAATCATTTGGAAAGAAAAAAATATAAATTCTGTAGACGAGGTCAGAACAGTACTGTATTTTTCGTCACGAACAAGTGAGTTGTTTTAGAAGGGCCTTGCAAGTCTACTAAAAAGATGGAAGAGCATTGCAGAAAATGAACGAAAGAATATTTTAGATTACAAAAGAATTGTGTTTATCTTAATTTTGTAAAATAAAAAAAACCGCATTATTTACGGGAAGGCCTAATATTTACATTATTACTTCTAATGTCACTTAATATTCCGTCCATACCATATCATTTTTAATTGATTGCAAAATATTTTAAATGTTTTACATTTAAAACGTATTATAATTATATATTTTAAAATACCGTCTTCCGATCTTTTCAGATAAAATAATATGCTATTACGAAAAAAAATAGGGATAGAAGGTGCGGACTCTTTTTGTATGAAGAAGTATTCACAGATTTTGTGTTACTAATTAAATTATTAGTTTTTAAATTTATTACTTTATGGATTTATGAAGTTTCTAGAATTTCGATATTTTATCCGGTTCTCTCAACTTGGATGGCCGCCAGCCAATGCGCAACCAATGTTTTATGTATCTGCATATTTATTTTGAACTCAAAAAACTGGAAAACGACACGATAATCCGGCCAATTCTCAAAATTGCAATATTGTAATGAAGGTGATTGTTATACCTATGCCCACAAAATAAATGATACGTAAATTAACGTCAGTGTTATATTTGAATGAGAGATATAGAGAGAGAGAGAGAGGGAGGTAAATTAACCATAATCAGTCAAAACATCAAAAATGGCGACAGGATTGGCCGTAATTCTTCACTACGATGCTATGGATGAGGAAATCAAAAGGTATTAAGAAATAAACCTTTTTCTATGAATTTTGAATACAGTATTAGTACTTATTTTAACCAAAAACTTGTATTTTTAGTTGAAATTCGAGAATTGAAAAAATAAAATCATATACTAATGTCGATGCACAACCCTTTTTCATGTTTATTTGGTTATTGTCCAATCAGAAACCGACTACACCATAAATATAATAAAACATGCAACCACAGACAACAAACACTCGTATAACCGATTGCTGAAATTGAACCTTTGGTTTCGTGTCATTCAATCGTCGAAAACGTCAAAATTGACGAAGTATACAATGTTGTACAATAGCGATGTAGATCATGGTTATTGATATTGCTTTGAGATTGAGAATAGACCTGAATGTCGAAAATACAAATTATGAAAAATTATAAATAGCAAACTTTTTATTATTTTTAATATAAAATTATAATATATGATGTATATAATCAAATAAAATTGTTGTTTTAATTTATTACATACCTAACTAAATAAATAAATATTTTTTGTATTTATTTAGATTCGATTTCTGATATATATCTTTTTTTAATCAAATCTTACGTTTTTTTAATCCCCGTTGGCTGATTGCAAAATCTTAGTCATATATTATTATAAAACTGAATTTCATTTCTTAACCATTAATATAATTTATAATATCTTATATAGTGGAACCTCGGTTTACGAATGACTGTTTACAAATATTTCAGTTTACGAACAAAAATCCAGATGAAAAATTTTTCAGTTTAGGGTTCAGAATTTCGGTTTACGAACAGGCAGGCAGTCTCAGAACTTACCACGGAAGAACTGGAACAACTATTTTCAGATACTAATGAATGAATGGAAGATGTTCCTAGGTCCTCGATCCACGAAATGTGCGCAAAGTGGAGTGAGGTGCAAAGTTTTGTGGAAAAATATCACCCTGATAAAACGTTATCAAATCGTGTTATAAATCTATTTTATAATAATGTCATGCCTCATTTACGCAAAATTATAAATTATAAACAAATATCGTCGAACAGGTTTTTCGTGAGACAGAAATCTGATGACAGAACCCGA
Organism: Eubasilissa splendida; assembly: GCA_031772225.1. Lineage (NCBI taxonomy): Eukaryota > Metazoa > Arthropoda > Insecta > Trichoptera > Phryganeidae > Eubasilissa > Eubasilissa splendida. Next base: position 34,035,905 of record CM062848.1, on the reverse strand, counting down.
TAATAATAAACAATAGCACTTTACTACATGTTTTGTAAGATAAGTTAAAATAAAGTTAGTTATTACGTTAATTCTCTTCGTTTTATTACTTCCAATTTTTTTAAAACCATGAATTTTTATTGCTTTTATAGGATTTCAAGCAAGAAGTAAAAAATAAAGATGATGCCTTAAACCGTTTAATACGTTTTAAATTGATTCTTATGGGAATAATTATTTCGGTTTATGAACAACTCGATTTTTAAACAGTTTTATGGAATGAATTAAGTTCGTAAACCGAGGTTCTACTGTACAACAATTAAATTATAAGAGTGCGTGACAATTATGAGACTTTGGTCTTTTGTCTCAGATATTTGTCTGTAGAGGTTTGTATCGGTTGTATAATTTTATTTTGTGTACAAAATACATACAGCGGTGAATCATAATAAATTGGATTGAAAGGTTTATAATAAGTTGGATGGATGCGAAAGGTAAAATAAATCCTTAAACCGTATATTTTGGCTAAAATTAAAACTGTCATATTCTGCGTCTCATCATTCAAGGCAAAATTACTAGTAGAAGAGAACCAATGGTTCGGAAAATCTGCAATTCAACCATTTCGAGGTGCTGCTAAAAAGTAATGATGGCTAACGTTCCATAACCTGACAAGGAGAAGAAGAAGAAAAATATGACTTAATCATGTACTGTCCTTTACCCGCTCTCATGATGAGTCTCCGAGACAACTCTCATCCGTGTATGCATGCCATAATGTATAATAATATGTTATATGATGTAACATGTAATGAAATTTAAAAAATAATTATACTTAGTATTTTATAGATCGAAGTAGTTATGATGGAATAAAACAAATTACTTTACTAATTAATTTGCTTATTTTTATCGCAATTGTAGTAAATTTTCACCTTTTCAAGGAAGGTCTCGGTCGTAAAACATCCATTAGGAGTGACAATATAAAAATGAACGTAAAGTTTACGACTTGTTTCCGGAGAACTGCTGTACTTCGTACATCTCACCGAGTACTCCTCCGGCGACTCCCACATGTTGTTAAAAAGATTTAATCACTTGATAGAAATATTCAGAAAAATACAAGAAACGTCTTTGAAGATCTGCCTGTAATTATTTCTGAGATGAAATAAATTTTTATTAAGCTCTTTTATCGCGGGAATGTATATCGTGCCACCGCTTCGGGCGTCTGTTATATTACTTTCAAGGCATTTTAGAAAGTAATTATTGGCTATTATTACAATATATACATTCAATCAATAATCATAATAAATTATTAATACTCAGATCACTAGAAGGCGTGTCAAAGTAGTCTTTTTCGGAAGAAAATCAGCTTTTAGGGATTGATTTGATTGTGTATTGTGGAAGTCGTCTGGATGGAGCGACTGAATCATTCGGGGTACCCGAGAAGTAAACCTTTTGGTGCATTTGCGGTTGGTGACAGAAATATTTGAAATCAATATAAAAAATTACACATTGCGAGTTTCGAACGATAAATACAAATTTGTTTGAAATTGGATCCGTCCTTGATGTTACGGCTAGAGCAGGTTGATAAAAAGAAACAAAACTAAAAGTTAGCGTTTACTATCGAATGATGCACAAATAAATTTATGTTGTTTGAAGTTCGTGACTAGCGAAGCTCACTGGAAGTGGTTTCAAGAGATGCGTCCGAGAAGGTGGCTAGGGAAAACGTGATCGCTTCAGTTGGCTTCTCGGACCGGTTGCGTCGCGATGTATTGTCGTCTGAATTCTGTCGGTACTCGGTAGAGTTCAATGGCTGTTAAATGTCTGGTTTGACAGTCAGGTCTGTGGGGTGTAAGCAGAGCCCCCAAAAGCCTTCAAAGCCTCCTTAAGTAAAATTCTTGTTGTATTGTAGTCTCTATCTTGTTTTCTCATGTCATTGGGATGTTACGGCCGGGCGGTAGTGCTCTGATGACTGGTCAGCTTGTTATTAATTCTATTTTGTTTTTTTTCCTTTTTTCGGGGGCGTTTTCTTTTCCTCACTCGGCTCACCGACCAAAGCTACATTTTCATTTATTTGTTTTTCATCTATTACGTCTATTTGTTAAAATGTTTATTAAGTATCAATGAATAAAGGATCGGGGCCAATGAGGAGTTTTGTGATGGCGACTGTGCGGCTCCGTCTTGTCACTATGTGCGAGATGTAATCGCACAACTGCTGATTAGCATTAAAAAAATGCCAACCTTTTGCTTTTGCTTATAAACGATCCTGGGTAAGCGGCGGGTCCACCCACCCTCATTGGCTTTAAACAAGTAAGTTTCGCCACTCTGAACTCCCTCTCTGTTATCCTTTTCCAGTCCGCGATGCCGACTGCATGAGCGAACTGGGTAACGTCATCCAACACTTTGGTTTTTCCAATACTTCTTGGACCAATAGGTTTTGCATAAAAAACTTTCTTAACCGACATTTTGAGGCCATTCGTTGAACGTAACCAGCCCACCTCAGTCGTGCTATCTTGGTAACTTAGTCAATATCGGGTTCACCAAATTCTGCGTTCAAGTCGAGGTTTTGGTGCTCCTTGTTTTCATGTTTGGTATCCAATATCCTTCTTGGTATTTTACGTTCAAAGACCAGAAGTGAATTTTCATCTTTCTCACTGAGTGCCCTGCATTCAGATCTAGAATCTTAGCCTGAATCTGACTCTTGGGTTTCTTAGTCAGCAAGTGGGTCTTCATATGCCTTCAAGCAAAATAACATTTATTGGTCGCTCGTGATATGACTTTCGAAGAGTTGTTATTTATATATTAATTATTTATTAATAATTATCTATTTAAAATAAATTCTATTCTTCAAATATTAAAATTAAAAAAAATATATCATTTTATTACTGAAAATCGTACTAGGTTTAAATTTGTATTTTCATGCTCAAAAATCAGCACATAATTTGTACAACACCACTATACGCATCTAGGAAAATAAATATTTAACAGTTTACCCGAAAACATTAGGAAGATTAGTGATGCATGTAACATGTACCACTAAACTTTTAATATTTTTATATCGCTATTGCTATTATTTTACTATACAGTCCACTTCCCTACACAAGTATATGCTTTTAAGAGAAGTATATTATATATAGAAAATATTGTATTGTATCATTGTACTTACATCAAATAAATATATATATATATTAAAAAAAATAAAATAATATAAGTAATAATACTTTTTTTTGTATTAAGTGCGCTGTTCACGAAAATAAACTACAAAGGGTACAAAGGAAATGATTGTGATGCAAATTACGTTGAGAATAAGTTATAACGGTGATTTAGATTGAAATACTGAAATTCAGATTTACCCGGGCACAAAATACAATTATTCTGAACCACAAGACTTGTAATACATATATATATATATGTATAAATCTCTACATATGTAAACGGTTACAACTTTTTGCCTGTTACTTTTAATGTCAAGATCTGTCATATGTTATTTTACCGACTGGCACTAAGAACTCAAACATTACAGATTTTTACAATTGAATATCGAGACAAAATTACAAATTTAGCTTTATTTTTGTTCTGTACCGACGTTGTTCCAAAACCGACTGTGTTAATAATAAAACTAAAGTGGATAATCAACTTAAAATGTTATTTTATATTAATTATTAATATATTTAAAATTACAATTGTAACATCCATAATAATATTATGCTTCTCCATCTACATCTGTGACTTTCTGTATGTGGCTTTAGTAATGTCATTATGGCTGTATAGTGATTGATTAAACGGCCAGATCTGTAAAAACGAACGAGTTTTTAATATTTCTAAGTTAAGATTACTTAAATGTGTTCTTTTTTATATATTCAATAACAATACCTAAATATATATTCAATTTGAGATGAAGTATACATTGTTTTAATTACGAGTAAGAAAAAAAAACATTTTAGCGAAATCGTATTCTGACATCTGTCATCTTTTCTTCTGTCTATGGTAAGGGAGAAATCTTACTTACCATATAATTATAATTTAGCCAATTGTACTAATATATCATAGTTATATGGCTATTTTAAAGGGATTAGAAAAGGAATTGCATGAATAAAAATGTACTTACATAGGAAGAGATGATCTATTCACACAAGGTCACATTTAATATACAACTAGAAATACTACAGAGATGCGGTGTTACTGGCTGGAGAACGGCAAGAGGAATGGCGGCGCTGACAACGCTGGATGCCGATTTTAGAACCTTCTGTGTCAAATTTTGTAGGCTAATTTTCGGACCTCTTTGGCCGATGTTTCGGATCTATTACAGATCGATCGTCAAGACTGATGTCGCCAATGCATCAGCAAACTTTACGTTCTAAATTTTGTATCCGGTTAAAACTTAACTGAAATATTTTAATTAGATTTTCAGGCTTGTGACAATGTCCCATTATTATCGTATTTTTATTTTAGTTAACGCTTAAAAAAGGAATTAAATTGTGTTGTATTATTCAACATTATGCTGGCTGTGTAAAATGATACTAGTCACGAAAATGTCGCTCAAACTGCTTTATCGCACGATATTAAGTTCGTAATATGAAAAAATTAATGACATATTCGTCCTACCTTTAACCTAGAGAAGGGCATGCATTAGATCAACTGGTATAATCAATTATAGTACCTGCATTTATTTGTTGCCTGAAGAAAGTAAAATTATATTACATTTCTCGATAGACACTTGTTTATTATAAAATTAATACGATAATATTATGTTTACAAGTAACTAAGTATATTACTTAAGGCTAACCTTTCAATAATAATTAATATTTTCAGGTTTTTTACGAATGTGTGGGTTTTTTGTTATTAATTTATATCAGAAGTTATACACTAGATTTGACTTTATTTAAAACTATTACTTAGATAAGACCTTTATACTAATTTAAAACTAATAAACTAAATGTTATTTGCCATAATTAAGACAACACAAGCATTATATGAAAGACCGCTACCATTCAATTCATTTTTCGCGTGCCGCAAAATTGCCTTAGATGTAAAATTCTTGCATACATGAAATATATCTTCTTATTATCTTGAAGTCAAGATTTTGGAGACAAATTTAGATTAAGATTAATTAACAAAATATTAAAAATTAAAAGAGTTATAAACCATTCAATTTGTAAGACATATTATCAATTTTCAACGTTTTTAAAACAATTTGTGTTAGTGGAAAAAAAATATTTTAAATAACATATTGTATTTACTTACATGCTTTGAGGTTTTAGTTACTATTTAAAATCAAGTTTTATATAAAAAAACATAATAATTTCTTACTAAATAATATTTATATATATCGATCCTATTAATGTGTATTTTTTATTGTTGAAAAAAATCAATTATTATTGAAAGTGGTTCCTTAATTACTAATAATACTTTTAATTTTAAAAGAAAATTGCTGCTATGTTACATCAACCGGTAAATTGTTAGTTTCTGGCTGAATGATTGCTGTAATTGCCTGTTACGCGTGCATGTGTAATGGCGCGCCTCATTACAAAATCATCGATCGGTATCAAAAGTTTTATTTGGTATTTATTATCGAAAATCAAAATTATGACTAAAACAATTATATGAGAGATTGTTTTCAGAAGACTTCAGATATTTTGTAAAAGTGTTATTGCAATATAACTGGGGACGTGAGCGATATTGCTCATGCAGAAGAAATAAATGAACTATAAACATTACTGGAAAGAATATTCATATTCCTGATATAAATTTAATGATATAAAAATATAAGCGTTTTCATATACACACGCTTTACTATGGAGTGTGAATACAAAATTAAATAATATTTTAAAATTAAATAGCAACATCAAAATACAAGTAGTAATTGTAAGACGTTATAATTACTGGGTGAATATTATGTCCCAGGCCGATTTTGTTTAATTGTCATTTTAGGTTGGCTAATATTTATTAGTTTGCATTTGGTAATCGTAAAGAGTAGTTTATTACAATTTATTAAGGAGTATCAAAGATCTCAGCAACGCATTCAAGTCATTAAAACATACACAAATCAGACTTTTAGAAAAAATCATCATTTCGATATGGTGAGATTTGTTAAAAAACAAAACAGCCGTTATTGGACACTGAAAATTTTAAAAATGACCTTTACACCCACGCAGAGTTACTGTGGTATCATTGGATCCTATTTCTTTCAGGATACAAGAGGCAATACTGTTAAAACTTCATGGTGGCTGAATTGGGTCGACACATGTGGTTTCAACAGGACGGTGCTACCTCACACACAGCCCGAGCTACGCTTGAAAATTTGATGAATGAAACAACATCGGTCTGTCACATAATATTCATCCTGTATAACATACTTGTTGGTCTAGTGGTAATATACTCACCTAATAATCAAGTGCTCACTACCAAGTCAAGTTATTCCTATTTTCACAGTACAAGCGTTCTGCTTAGTATGTAAATTGTAAGAATATTGATGTTATACGTATTGCGTGAAGATATCTTTATATATACAAAAAACTGTACTTTTAAATATACTTTTTTAATTAAATTTGTGAAAATACGTGAGAAGTATAATACTTTAATTTCGTAAGTTTTAATTGAATTATTTTGTTTTAAAATTTATTACAAATTTAGTTACTAATTTATATCAAAATGTATTTTCTTAGATTATTCAATGTTAAGAAATTGGTTGAGAATTCAAATTTATGATATTTCATGTTATCAAATTTCGCAGAATATCTTGTACAGAGAAGATGTTTTGACATATACAATCTCAACTGTTCTTACAACTATAATATACCTAACTGTGTTATTATTTAATGTGGTTACGAAGGAGAAATATTGTTGCTGTTTTGCATTTCACAGACATATTAATATAATTAATGTAATTTGTAACTTAACATCTCAAACTTTTAAGACATTGATTGCGTAATCTCCGGGTTGCGCGTCCCGCGGAATGGAATACGACAATTCCAGTCGTAAATCGGAATTACCGCAGGGTAGGGGAGAGGAATAGGGGTACGTGGTATAGGGAGAGGTCGATGAGAGGAAGGGAATCTAGATGAAGGACCGGTAATCTCGAGGAACCGGGGTTCAGAAGGAATGCCCGCATTACCTCCGCAAATACCTGCCGTTGCCGCGAAATATCACAACGTTTGCACGAGGATACTGACAATCTCCGCTCCCGACTGAAGACGGCGATCTCAATGTGCATCCACGGCACACACAAATAATAAACATAAAGATCACACAAAACATAGTGCTGGTACACTGGAGCTGAAAGAGTCTACACTGCAAATGGTATCGCGATGTCGAGATCGAACACAATATCGCTCAAGTTGACGTCTGTTAGCGTCAAGGTCACATTTCACACTAAGGCAAACAAATCGGAAAGAGGTCGAGGGTAGGAATTTGGACACGAAATATGTGTTAATAACATTGGTCGCGGCTGATATGAAAAGACGCGCCAAGTGTGTTTACGAATTCGGAACTGACATTATATCAAACATTTTTTATTAAGGAGAACACATTCTTATTGTGAAGTGGTAATTTTTCAGAACATAGATTTTATACGTATATATTTATAATTAATACATTAAATCAGTATTCAAACATTTTTTGTTTATAATGTGTAACTTCGTTACTATTACTTTACAACCAATTTTTACAAAGCTGATAAATAAAATAAATTTATTATTATAATTTTGGACTATCCGTGTTAGATCCTATGACTTATTACCAGTGGCGTAATTAGAAAAATTGAGCCCCAATGCAAAATGGAAAAGACTGCTGTGTGGTTTATCCATTAAATTGTTAGATCAAAATTAGTGTTTTGTCTCATATAATATGCACTTGAATTTTAAAAATACTTTAAGGCAATTTAATTTTACCCGAAATATAGTGCTACGGCATGAAACGATAATGTTTTCACGTTTTTAGCAATACATAAGATAATCGATTTATTAAATTTTATAATTACATTTTTTGGTGTGGGATTACTATTATCTTAATTATAAGGCGCGAACTTTCTGGATTCCTTTCTAACGTGGGCTTTAACGCACTGTATTTGCTGCAATGCCATAATTACGCCACCGCTCATTACATATATCATTTATTTAGTGTTCCCGGACCATGTAAGTAAGTATTTATCGTGCTATTTGGTATGTTCATACTCGTATACATTATGTCCCAATAGATATCGAACTTTTTTTTTTGGTTGGATAATTTACACACAGACTTAACCTTTACCATACCATGATATAAAATACCCGAACGCAGCCATGCTGTCAACTCGTGTTACCGTAAATAGCAGGTAGAAAAAATGTTTTAATTAGCTTAAATTGGTTTAGTGGCACGAATTTACTCTAAATATTGAGCATTTAATTTTGAAAAAATGATTAATAAAATAATTTAGAGGATTCATTAATTCCTATACAATGTGTCCTTCCTTCTTATCTCTCTTTGTTTAATTAGTGAGAAAAAGACAATTATATTAGTATGTTTGTTGTTCTTTTCACAGTGAAAATAGTGTGTGATCTCAGTCTTTCATATCACAAATGGTATTTTTACCAATGTTTTAATTTGACAACGGATTGAATGGATAAAATATTTTTTTTTGTACGATTCCATTTTTATAATTAGATTTTTACTAGTCATTCCTATGCGCTAATATTTTCTTTAGGTTTATCTAAAATATGAATTTTATATTGCGTATATTTATTGAAATATTACAGGTTTAATTATGATGCAGACCTGTGTTACTGCATAGTTTGGGAAGGGTTGACGTGCTTGTTTGAATCATACAAGTCAGGGCTTAGAATTTCACATTAAGGTAAGCCTCATGCAATTTAAAAATATGGATACATTATGAAAAGAAATCATCGTAGGAAAATCCTTATTACACTTCTTTAATAGCATCATAGAACATGAAAATCGACGACCGCAGTCACAACAGAGCTTTATCTGTTTCTTGACATCACCTACATAAGCCTATCTTTATCAGGTTTATCTTAACATTCAGATCTCACGTACCCTTGCTACGTATCCATCTCACTTCAGGATGTATGCGGCTTCATACATTTCCCGAAGTTTCAAGTTTTTTAACCTCCTCCTGTTAGATTATCACGTATTGGTCCGTAAATCTCATAATATGTATTAGAAGTAATTTGTGTTGGTAGAATAAGTATTGCTCAAGCCTAACCAAGCTACTGTGATAATTGAGCAAATGTAAAGGGTTGAAAACTCATCCCCAGATACGAGCAAGTTAATTCTCCATAATGTCCATAGTTGATGGGTATAATGAAAACTGTTTGTTTATAAATATTTTCTATTTAATAGTCCACGTCCACGGATGAGATTTTTAAGAGATTTTCGGCTCGAGACAAATTCTGAGACAGGGATTATACTCCCGATAGATTGTTTAGAAATAGATCTCGACTTCGTAATCCACCGTGTAAACACCAAGTTTCAGAGATTTGCTGTCGAGTTCCACTTTTCACACTTGTTTTACGTCAAACGTTAAATATCAGTACATTGACAGTTGTCAGTCGGGTGAATGAGATTTATCTCAACTAAACCGTGGGCACGTGTCACAACAATTTTTTCAACACAAAATGGCAGCAAAACTTAAATTTATGTGATTTTTTGATCTGTTGCGTTTGAGATTATTATAAATCGTTCAGTTTCACTATCAAATAAAACGTCGTGTACATGGATTTGGATGTGAGCGACATTTTACAAATCTCAAGCTAATCTACGAGTTTACATTTAGATGAAAATCTCAATATATGTGCATGGTACTGAGATTAATCTCAAACCACGGGTGCGAGCTATAACAATTTCAACTACACAAAATTAATATAAAAATGACAATAAAATCTGTGAGATATTTTAAGTAGAACGTGTTGTATTTTAGATCATTATAAATAATGCCAGGCTCGTAGTGTGTGCAGTGGGTACTCCAAGCGTCCTCAATTTCTCTGAGTACACTGTGTGGCCGTTAACATTTCAGTCGGGTCAGGTACTGCTAAACTTCAAAATGTACTTTTGTGGCTCTTCTATTTTCTACATTGTGTACTAGAAACCCACACACGAGACCCGACTCAGAGTGGCGCTCATGTCTCCCGCCGGGCAAACGTTGTGCGGAAAGTTGCGAAGGATGGTTCATTAATTCATGTTCTAAAACGACCAACTGAACAAGAATACCGCAAATAGCCCGGGGCAAGTTCAAAATATTTCGGAGAAGAAAATACACGGCTTTGGATTCTGTACGATTTAATTACTTTTGACTCTAAATGGTCCGGCCCAATGGTTCCAAAATAATAAGTATAATAACAATAATTTATCCACACTTATTAGATACATTTTAATACAAATACTACCTGTTTCAGAGGGTCTCACGAAGCAACTTCTGAAAAATTTCAATGCACTTTCTTCGATCATAGTCAGCAGACTTCGAAACCAACTACCCTTCTTTAAAAAGTGTATCCATATACGATACGTGGATACAATAATTTTTACCGGATTTCGACGAAACATTTTCAAAAAATTTAGATGGTAGATATCTCGTCTAAGTTCGTTAACAAACTTAATTCACCATTTAGTTTCCAAATGGTTATTGTTAAAGAATTAGTAACAACGTTAATATTGGATCTAGAGAAAAAATAAAAAAACAATTTCTACCTGATTCTTGCGGACAGTGTCTGAAGGTATTTTTTACACTTAGATTAGGTAAGATCAAAGAATTTAGCTTAGCTTTTATATTAAAAGGTATTTGCTAATTCTGATAAAAATCCTCAAATCGTAAAAATCTTAGCCTTTGATCTAAAACTAAATTTACATATTATATTATACAAAAAACTTTTTTTCTCTCTTTTAGTTTGGCTATAGAGAGCGGCAAGGTTAAAAGGTGAACTACTATTGTTTGGATTGTGAACAAAAAAAAATCATATTTTTTTATCAATAATTAAGACCTGTACGAACTATTTACTAGAAATTAAAAAAAAATATTATTTTTATATTTAGTTTTATAATATCGTGTTAATCGTTTTACCATATTGATTTTTACACGAATATAAATATTTTCCGCATATAATGTAGTAATCGTGATTTTATAGTCTTTCGAAATATGTTAAAAAATCAAATACAAGTAAGTGATTTCTTATATGTTTCATAACTTTATAATAAAAATAATGAAAAATAAACTTATAAAAACAAATTTTAGTTTAATGGATTACTATTGATAGATAATGTTAAAACAAATAAATGTGACATCTGTGTATACGTAGTGATGAGATATTAACTAAATATGAATTAAATATATTAATTAGAAAGGTGTACATATAAAATCAATTTTATCGAAAAATATTGTTGTTGCGCCACCGGGATTCGAACCTGGATCTCTTTTCTAACCGGGGAAGGTGCATTATCCAACTATGCTACAGCGACAATATTTTTAGCGACAAATTTTCGAACCTATATGTTATCTTTTTGATATTAATACATTTAATCGTTCCATTATTTGAAAGAGCCATCTACCTTATTTCACAAAAAGAATGTGTTCACTTAAAGATATTAACTATTATACGAAGTTACTGCTAGCATAGACAATTCCCACCACCATCTGCAATCTGATACGATATCTTTTACAACTAGTGTGAATGAATTAACTTATTTCGGGATGGATACTGCCTCTGCATTACATTAATAACAAAAATAATAATAATAATACGTTTATTCCAGTATTATCAAGTTTTTTTTAAGACCCGATTCGCCATAAAGGTAATACATATTATATAATATATTAAAGTTACGAAATATTATATATGTTATGAAAAAGAAAACCAAGGAAAATTTAAATAAATAAAAAGTTCACACATATATATATAAATATAAACAAAATATAGATACTTCAGTCACGGCCATTATTGTATCTGTAGCTATTCTGTAAGCGTTACCACTTTCTGACCAGGGAACCGGGTTTCCATAAGAGCGCCGCTTGCACCAGAGAGTTGGTGCTGAGCTCCAGCCGCAGCGTTACGCCCGCAACTCAATATCTCAAAAGCGGAACGAATCCATGTGTACGACCTTAGGTAAACATTGTAGATGCGCTGCAATAACGCGCCAATCCGAACAGTATTCTGTATGAATTGTTGTACTAATTTCGGAGACGGTTTTACGTCACTTGCTTGTACTTCGACCAGAGCTCGCAGGTATGCTGGTGAAGAACGAATTAAACACTCTTCTTCACCAAAGGATCAACTGTCTCTTCTACCTTTCTATATCATCATCGTCTTGTCCATCTTCATTGAATACATGGCCAAGGTATTTGATCTTATTTTTAATGAAAATTATGAAAATATATTTAATTAAATTGTTAAATTCCTTGGAAAAATTAAGAACGATACAAAATTTATCTATTGAAATCCGCCACGTCTAATTAATATAAATTTTTTGTAGACCAACAAATTTATGAAACCCGATATATTTGATTTGTAACCGAAAAATAGGCCCAAAATTTATTATGATTATTTTTTTCAAATGTATCTTGTTACTGGAAAAACCAATAATTGATGTACGCGTATACGTACTAGGATAACATAATTGTGTCCATTATTATGAAAGTGGTCTATGTTAAGAAAATAAAATAAAATAGTTTTTCAATTATTTCGCGTCACATTGTTTTAAATTAATACATTATGATGCAAATTGTATTCAGTGTATTGTTACGACGTTCAACGGTAAGTATGTATTTTGATAATAGAATAAGTCATTTCAACCGTTAATTTTTTATTTCCTTATACGCTACATGCAACATTTATGTGTCGAAATAAATTATAAATCTAGAAGACTAAATAATATTAGAAAAATTGTGTTGTGTAATGTAAAAATATTTTTTAATCAATTTAAACGCAAACCTTTAAATATCTCGAAACGAAAGAAACATGACTTGGACCACTTTCATAATAATAGGCACAATTATATGAACGATTATTTTCCCTTAATTTTAGATATATTGTTTAATCCACGTCGGTCCGTCATAACTGAGGATCATGATCTCTATGAACTCCCGCCCTCTTGACTATGCTCCTCTACTTTATCGGCATTCTGGAGATCTTAGGGCCATCACTAGAGTAGTTCATGTTGCCTTTTTCACACGATCGATCCAATAAGCGGGGATCTTCTTCTTCCTCTTCGTCCTTCGACGTGGCCAAGATGCGCAAAAATGGAAAAATTTGTCTTAGACAAATGGTTAGACAAAGATGTTCAGTTCTTGAAAAATGGAGACGTTCATGCGTATCATCGTCCATAGTACGCGCACTATTTGAGTTCGGTATGGGTACCCGAAGCGCGAGGTGAGGCGCAAAGTAACGAAGTTCTGGAACTTACTTACACGGTGAACTTAGTGCAGATATAGTGCATTAAGTGCTTATCGCGAGTGCATTTAAACCAATTAAATATATCAGTTTTTAATTGTTATTCGACAAATACCAAGTCAATTGACAGTAGAATAAATATGTCACATCGTACACGATTGAGGTTGACGAATTCTACAGCCAATAAGAATCATGAAGAAATCTTCATTTCAAACAATTAGGAGCCCCAAGAATGTTAAAATTATTACCTATATACAGAATTTGACTAATTTATATGACAAATGCGATAAGTGTCAGGTGTTAGAACACAATTAACGGAATGAATAATTCATAAATAAAATATAATGAGTAATTAACTTCATTAGATGATGCATTATCTCGCGTATGCTATGCTGCTCTGAGATTGCATCTGAGACCCTACTATACTGTAGTCTGTACAAAACTCAGTGAAATGAAATCGTACCCTCTCAACCGCCTCCTTACACTACTGAGAAAGAAGGAAAGCAATATGTTTGATTCCTTTGAGATGTGGTGCTGGGGGCGAATAATGCGTATCCCGTGGACCGCAAGGCATATAAATGTTTCTATCGTCTAGAAATTATGGATTACAGAAAGACATTCGGCAACATGTAGGAAAATAATTCTGATATATTTTGGATATGTCGCTAGAAGAAACAATAAGAGTCTCGAGAGGCTGATAAAAATCAACAGGATCCTCTTTAAACGCTCCGATCAACGTGGATCAAGACCGGGGGAAATGGAGACGTATTATGTAGCAGATATCGGATGCTTCAGAGGACTATGATGCTCAGCAGTAAGTAGACAAAGAAGAACAAGAAGAAGTTTTTGTTGATTAAAGAAAAAAAATACACGAAGTCCTTTGTAGAAAACTATACACATAAATCCTTTGCAGGAAGCCTGCAATGCCTATCGAGGACGGCAATGCGTCCCAGGTGGCAGACAAGGAACGCTCACTGGTACCGCTGCGTTGAAAAGTAGGAAATAAATAAAATACCCCCCGCGGACTACACAGACTAAGGGATAGAAAACTCTGAAATAAAACCAAAAATTGAGATGTTACGCGTAGGGTTTAAAGTCCTATAAAAAAAGTAAAGCGATTTAACAATAACACATAATCAAGCCTCAGAAAAATGTATAGATATCGGAGATAATCTGGTTAACTAACAAAAAAAGATACGAATTGGATTATGGAATGTATTAAGCTTGCATCGCGCCTGAACAACTCAGAATCTGGTAGAAGAATTATTGGAATACAATAAAGATATCACCGCCACTTAAGTTCGTTGGCCGGATAACGAGGAACTTCATGCATGGCAGCAGGAGATGTCAGATGTGACTCCACAGCACTGTGCAAGGTTTATGACAGTACGTCCACAGGAGCTTGGTCCCTGAGACGCGCAAGTAGGCGGAAAGTGATCGAATATTTTAAATATGTAACGTGTATAATACAAATGTACATATGTTGTGATTTTGATCTGGAGATAAACTCATAGATCAGCTTGAGATTGGTAGAAAGAGAAAAAAAATAAAATCCGTATACACAATAGTCGATTTGAGAGAGACTAGTCAAATACATACAAAATTCGTCTAGAACAAAAGACACTTACAACTATTTACTCTGAAATGTAATGAAATCAGAAAGTATTAAAATAATAACATTTATTCCATTTTAACTCCTGCTGTAGAGACTCAGACTCACGAACAGACTGACGAACGGAACATTAATGACGTTTGGCGTGTAGCAAGCGTGAAATGAGGTGGTAATCTCTGAAACTTAGTGTGTAAACTCGTGGGAGAATAATCATTGTCTAGGAAATTGTCTCGAGTGGAAAATTTCATAAAAATCTCATACGGGAGTCATCAGAATTAAATAATAATGCAATGCACATAAACTTATTCAGTATAGCTGTTTTTTATTATGATTATGTATTACATTTATAATCCAAATGAAGGATATTTAAAAATAAACAGCTTTGATAATTAATTAAGGGTGGTGATATTTGAAATCAACACATTTAGCACTGCGGGTCAAAAATAAATTATTATCAGTTGAATTTTCCTTCAACTTCAACATCTCCTTTTTCATCTTTCAATCAAGCTAATTTCGAAGAACGTAAAAGGTTCTTCAGAAATTGCGCAGTTTCCTTCATACGGTGAATTAACCCAAACTGCCGGCCTGTCTGAAGGGTGTAATCACCCTAGTCAATAGTTAAGCGTAGGCAAAAAAGGGATAAAATATGTTGTTTTCAGCATTGATCATATCGTAATGGCTCTTTAATGGGTTTGAGAGAAAATAAAATATTTCATTTACTAAAGTGCTCACTGAACTTTGATACGTAAAATATGAATTCAACATTTCAGCGATTTACAATTCAAAGCAATAATTCTAAAGCTTTTTATTCGTTTTCTCGTAGAGATAAAACACCACATTCTTCTCTCATTCATTTTCTCGCCTCATCCGCATTTGTACGTCTTCTCATGCATGATTATCGGCACCACTTTTCAGTAACTGGTTTACCTTGTCTTTCGCGGACGTTTTTTGTCTCTGGTGCCATCAACACTCGCGTCTTATATCTTTCTCACCACCGTCTTCTCATTCATTTGTTTCACATGATCAACTAAGCGAACCTTTCTTGCATCATTCTTTATTCGTTTCTCGTATAATACTCCACCGGTTAAGTAGGTGCGAACTCACACCGACGACTCGTAATGGCGAGGGCTATAAAAATGTATGACAGTGCGCACACTGGCGACTAAATTTTCAAACGATAGAACATTTGTAGCGAAGTGTCTCTTACGACTGTTTTGTCTTCAGTGTGCCCTCGTTCAGGGCGCGTGCATAGTCGAAAGTTGGCTGGTGTGTGTAAGTTGGTCATGCAATATATGAATATATGAATGATAGCTCGCTCCGCATTAATATTGTAATGCCCTTTATGTATGTTTCGAGAGCTTAGTTTCATCCCTGAATATACACCCTAAAAGGGTGCCCTTATTATTTATTAACGGAAAAATAAATTTATACATTAGCATGAAGCAATAAAGACAAGGCGGTTACATTGAGGTGCAACAATCTTTTCAACAAACTAACATTTTAGAATAAATTTTTGTCACCACTATAGTTTTGAGAGGGTGGTGCAGTCTCTCTCGTGAGAGAAATCAACACATTAACGGCACACTCCGCTATTAATTTAAACCTTGTCTTTTTCATTTTATATTGAGAAGATAATTGGATCGACCGATTTCTATCTGGATCTGCACAGGATTTAAAATGGAAATTTAACGAACCGGAATGGACAATAATATCGTAAATTGAACCTATACATATTTTTATATACCTTCTTGGTCAATAAAACATTATATACTTGTATTAAAATTCAACAACAAATACTTGTATATAAACATTAACATTTTGACCGGCCACTGATACCTTTTTACCGTTCTAGGAATTAAAACAAAGGAGAAGAATCAATTAGGAAGATATACAACTGCCGAAAACATATTTGATTACCATCGAGGTAGCTGGCTGAAAATTTCTTTTTTTTAAAAATTTTTATTTATTGATCTGATATAATTACAATAATAAGTTTTTTTTAGTTCTACAACTTCTCTAAAAAGCATGTACTTGTGCAGAGAAAAGCATTACATATTAATAATTATTGTTTACAATAACTAGCATATAATAAAATAAAATACAGTATATTAATAGCAACGATACACAAATATTATAAATTGTATTTTTTGATAGCATTGATTATTTTTTGTTATTAATAATATTCCTGATATTTTCAAGTAAGTCGTTACATTATTTTATTCTATGTGCGTATTTTCCTATGTTGTGCAAATGATGTGTTAATTTTTAAGCGTGAAAATACAAATTTAAACCTAGTACGATTTTCAGTGATAAAATGATATTTTTCTTTTTCTTTTAGTATTTGAATAATAGAATTTCTTTTAAGTAGATCACAAAATTTTGGTACTTCGAATTCTTTGAAAAGTAATTTTGACGGAAAATCTTTTGTTTATTTTAGTATTACTTTTATGATAAGTTTTTGTACATTTTTTACTGGAATCAGGCTAGTATTATAAGCTGATCCCCAACTTATGATGGCATATTGTAATATGGATTGAATAAATGCATAGTATACCAAGTACAAATTTTTTATAGATAAAAATATTTTGATTCTTAAAAATATGTATATTAATTTTTTAATCTTTTTAACAACTTGACAAATCTGATCTTTCCATTTAAGATTTTTATCAATGATTACTCCAAGATTTTTGATTTTATTTGTTGTTTTTAAAATTGAGCAGTTAGTGAGATCATAGTTTTGATCGTGAGTTGTATTTTGTGTGGAGTGTTCGTGAATTATGATATCGAACTTTTCCGGAAAATCATTTGATTTTATTATAAACGGAAGAACGAAAGTTTTTTTCACTATTTAATGATAGTAAATTAATGTCAAAAAAGTTATTATAATAATGTCATAATTATGTTTATATCTTCGGTGGCCTTTAATTTTACACTTTCCCAATTCACATTTCATTTACATATTTCCCCGGCAAGGAAAAGTTCCGGGTTCGTATTCCGGTGATAACCAAATATGTTTTTTCGATAGATTTTTCTGTATATATTTCTAATCGATTCATCTATTTTGTATTAAATATCGTAGAACGGTATTCTAAAATGTAAACTGAATAATAAAATGTGTCTTTAGAATTTTTCATATTTTTTATTGAATTCAAAATAACGAATAAGACCTACTTTATACCGGTTGATGTACAAGGCGACACATAACATGGTGCCTCTGTATCTTCAAGACTTTTGTATCCCAGGTCAGCTTCGACTTCAGCCGCAGGAAGGGTTGTAGAACACCGATCAGCCGTTGCCAGAAGTCTATGTTAAGTGAACGGGCATTTGCGATGGCAGGCCTAAAATCGTAGAACTCTGTACCTTCCGTCGTAATAAACAGAGACTTATTTAATTTATTTAAGAAAAGACCAAAAACGCACCTTTTCAAAAAATCATTTCCATTAGTTCAAATAACAATTTTTAATTTTAAATATAAAGATAATGTAGGACTCTAAACAATTTATGTGAAAAGCGCCCGTGAGGTTTTTTTTACGAAAATGGTGCTATAAAAATTATCCAATATTATTATAATTTATATCGAAGTCGATTCAAGAGCCGAAGCTATAATTACTTGAATTTTACGAATCGCCGCAGGCTTCACTCAAGAGCAAAAATATTTCCGTGGAGGCTTTTTGCACCCTTAGGCCAAAGCGTTCTATGCAATACGATGCAAAATATACGATACGACCCTCAATAGAAAGGAAATCAATTAAAATTTTAAATAATCAAACCACTCTATTTGCCAGGCGATAGAGAATATTTTCAAAGTAAATTTCCACAAATAGATATCATCATTTACCGCGTGTCTAGTTGGATTTCCGCATGCAGTATAATACTCAGTACTATAATACTCAATGCTAAAAAGTAGTAATGCCTGCCGTAATGAACGAACTGAACGCCCACACTCCATTCAGCCATGTAAAGGGTAGTGCACATTATTGGGGATCAGTCGCATTACAATTTGCACAAACTAATTTCACAAAGCTTTGCATTTTTAACTATGATTGGAAACATGATTCACTAATATGATATGAAACTAATTATAAAATCCACAGAAATATTCAAGCTAGTAACACTAATAAGACTCACATTGCCGGAGTCTACAGCAGTTGTAAATGTGGAGAATGAGTTAACGGATACTGTAAAAATTGAATCCGGGGTAAGACTAGGTGATGCACTTTCTACCATGGTCTTTAATTTAGTTTTGGAGGTAATAACTCATACGAGCATTACGGGCTGTTATTAACTGAAAAAAATATATATTTTAATACTAGAAAATATAATTCCTTTTAAAAATAATCAGTAGGATATATAATAATATATATCATTTCTTTTAACATTAATTTCTTCTCTATGAGAGTAAGACTCATGTATAGAGAAGGAGTATATACGAGAATTTATGTTTCAGTTAGTCTGTGTACATATTTTTTGACTTCAGATACAAATTATAGTAGTGTGTATTTTTTATAATTGTGATGGGGAGATAGTTAAAAAATTTGTGTAAAAAAAGTGATTTTGGGTTGCGGTATATTTTAGTTTTGAAATATCAATTTGGTCTCTAAATCTTTTAGATCGGAATAAGCTTCTAAAATTTAATTGATTTTTAGTTGTATCAATGTGTTCAAAATTTAATAAAAATGATTTGTTAATTCTGGCGTCTGCTATCGATTTACTCAAAGGTATTTGAGATTCCGCAAACACAAAGTATCGGCTTTCAAATAATGGAATGATAGAAATTAGAAAAGTGTAACGTATTGGTTCGAAAATTTGTCGTCAAAAGTACTGTCGCTGTAGCAAAATGCACATTCCCCGATTTGGAAAGAGATCCAGGTTCGAATCCCGGTAGTGCAACAACAATGTTTTCGATAAAATTGATTTTATGTGTGTATCTTTCTAATTAATACATTTAATTAGTATTTAAAATATCACAGACCGTCTGTTCTGAATAATTACAACTTCACAATAAGAATGTGGTCCCCTTCATAACATAGAATTCTGTAATTACTCACATTTACCGTTTGTTATCATCAAATTTAAACACATCACTTCAGTATTATTGATTACTATTATCAAAAAGTAAGTTGATGTTATCACCTGATGATGAAAGGGACTGCACCTCTCGAAACTATAGAAGTGACAATAACCCAACGCGTGTGTAGTACAGAGTTTAGTTGTGAAAATTAAAATAATCATGTTACACCACAAATTAACCGCCATGTTAATTAATGATATTGAAGTTAATGTGTTTTCGAATAGGACTTACTTGGTAGCCTTTTATTTTATTGTATATTGTTTCTTCAAAAGGTTTCCATCTTGGTTTAGAGCTACGCGGGATGATACTTCGAACTTACAAAACATTTTGTTTTTATGTTCGTTGAACTTTGCGTTCAATGTTAATACTTTATGAAGCCGTAATACTTGAGTGACATTTTTGACTTTAAGAAGATTTTCGCTAAGTATATGTTGTTAATTACTTATTATTTAATATAAATTAAATTTTTGTTCAAATATAATGAGGTACAATATTAAAAAAAAAAATTGCATTTGTTATAAAAAAAAAGAACCCGAAGGACTGTGTTCGATCTTAATGATGTTTGGATCACAGTGAACGCGTAGATATAGTTCTTGTCTATCCACTACCCCTCTCCCCTATAACCAGAACATGATATTTTCTATGGTGTGTTATCTATGGGTCTACAGTTGAAGTTAAATCTTTGAACTTTCATAATAACGTTTACCATTTGGGTGCGTTGACTACTGTGAAATATCGTCCTGCTATGTGGGGCTGATAGTTTATTGTTTTGGTTCCTCGCCACCGTGTGTGCCGAAACCTGTAAACTGTGCGATTATGCGAGGTATTGTATGACACTTTCGCGCGATTTATGTCCAAGTATACTTCGCGCTGAACAGCGTTGTACGTGTTCTGGAGCCGGAAGACCTGTGGATCCAGTCGAAGAAGATACCGAAAGGAGCATTTCGAAGGTGGGCCGCTCCCTATTCCCTATTCCTGTCTCTCTCCTGAATTTATTCCACCCTTCCTGCATCCCTTAGTTTCCCACCCCTTTGTGTAAACAAACTGTTTACGATGTCTAGATATAAATTAAACTTTGATACACTGAATACGGAAATCTCTCCTCATTGATATTGTTTATTTTCTTCATAAATTGATTACTAAAAGATTAAAGTTTTTTTTAAAGGCTAAACGTAAATTAAATATTTAGGCTATTTATAGCCTATAGTATAGTATCATTAGTAACAGCATAACCTAAATCTGTACCTACTGCACACCACTGATAAATGTATATTTTGTTAAAATAACACTGTGACATGTTTTATTAAAATGTGAATATTAATTATTATGAATATTATTATGAATGAATTATTGTTGTTGCGCTACCGGGATATTTTTATTTATAATATTTTTCGATAAAATTGATTTTATATGTAATCTTTCAAATTAATATATTTAAAATATCACAGATCTATTTTATGAATTATTTCAACTTCATAATAAGAATATGTTCTCCTTAATAATTATTATTAGAATTAATTTACTACAGGTGGAATTTTTTTATTAATGCTATTTTTACATGAAATTCTGGTAAAGCAGCTGATACGAATGATTGACCGCACGCTCTGGCATTGTTAAATATAACTTTATTTTTAACTCAATAATTTAAGTTCATGATAATATTTATTATTTTTACCATTAAACTCATCTTCTAAAATCTTCAATTGATATTTGTTCCTCTTAATATTAGTCTCTTTTAATGGTCAGTGTCTATGGATGGGATTACTCTCAGAAATTCGACTCGAGTGCGTGTAAAGAGTCTATTAATCATCACCGTATGTATTTTACGATAAGAGATACCGACTGTCAGAGATGAAAGTCTCAAGATCATCTCATAAGATACAGACACGAATCAATGGTCGATAATACAGTATAGAGTGCAATTTATATATACTAGGTGTAAAACACTTAATGCACAATATTTTAGGGATTGTATTAAAAATGTGACTTGAAAATGTTCAAGCTACATGTGCCTATTTTCAACAGTATCAAAGAAGTAAGCATTTAAAATAAATAAATTATGCAATCATTTCGATTAATTTCAATTTTATTTTAATTTCTAAATATATATTTTATACAAATAATAAAAGATCACCGAACTTCGAGCTGCCAGACTAATTTTTATTAGATAATTTATGGCCTGGAGTAGAATGATATTAAATCTCTTTCGCAAATATGTATTTTGAAGTACGTGGACTAACATGATTTTGAAAAAATCTCATACAATAATATATTTTGTAACGGTACAGAATTTTTACATACTCTTTGAACATACTCCGACTTGTAATTTAGTCAGGTATGTCTATTGACAAAATATTGTGGATCAGGTCTGTTACACTTGTATGGCCACTGGTGGGCAACGACTAAAGACTCGCTGGACAGTTTCGCGATGAAATCGAAATAAATCCACCGGCAGAGGTGGCTCCATGCGCGGCTTCGCGGCTGCGTTATATAAGAATTGGAAATTTCCTATTTATTTGGATTTGATAAGTTTCTATTTAGTTTTGATTTTGATTGTTAATTTCATATAATAAAGAGATGTGAAGGGCGTACATAATGAATACAATATGATAATATTCTTCAATTGACAACTGAAAACTATTTTAAGATGGTAAACATAGTTTATCCTAGATAGCGAAAAAATCAAATTAAAGCTATTTATTTGAAATTTTAATAGAGATTCCTTTATTAACGATCTAATTAAAATATTATACCGATATATAATACAGAGTAGCTTGTAATTTTGTTAAGCTGCTAGCCTAGTGATCTAGTGGTCAGGTGTTCGCGCCTCGTTCCAGGAGACCAGCAAATTAGTCCTATTTTCATAGCACAAGCGTATAGCTTAGTTTGAAAATAGTAAGAATATTGATGTCACATGTATTATATGTACGCATCTCTATTTAAAAAAAAAAATACTTACACAAAAAACTCTCGACAAATACATGATAATATTTTCGTCTAACATTGAAAGTGGCGCGACGAAACAATTGCGTTTGATTTATGTAATCTTGTTAAAATTAAATAGTCCTTAATAATAAACACCGATTTATATAAAAAGTATATTTAGGCATGGTATCTGCAGAAATTACCTATTACATCGGTAAGTGTTTGTTATCATATTATAAATTTACGATTAAAACTGTGTTAATGTGTTATTGGCTTTTTACATTAATATTTTTCAAAAAACAAGTTTATTTTTTCATAATTATTCTTAAAAGTCTAGAACAACTGCGGCTAATCATTACACACGTCTCGTCTCATACGTCACTGGTCCACTCGCAATTTGCTATTTTAGATCTACCCACCCCTCCATTTAGGTAAATTGGATTACAAAGTGGGATGATTAAGGGAAGCTAAGATGATTAGAAAAGATAAAGTATCAATTATCCCTACGGGCTTACATATCGGTGGCTCGGTATCACTAAATTGTAACAGAAAATATCCTATTTTAGAAGAATGTAAAAAATTGTGGAAGATATTATTTTTATGAATATTAAAAATGTAGAGTTCTAATTATCAACATATTCACTTTTCTGATATTTTTATTTATATACTCGTATTAGCAGAGAACGATTGATTTTTGCCATCCTGCTAGCGGTCAATTTGTACAACTATACGCACATAGGAAAAAAATTTATTAACAGCTTACCCAAAAATATCTGGAATATTAATGATAACAAAGAAATAATCAATGCTATTAAAAAACACTTTAAAGATAAACATGTACCCCGAAATTTATTATATTATCGTTGTAAACAATAATTATTAGTATGTAATCCTCTTCTCTGCAAAAGTACACGCTTTTTAGAGAAGTTGTAGAACTAAAAGAAAAACTTATTATTGAATTGTATCATTGTAATTATAACAAATTAATAAATAAAAATTTTAAAAATAAGAAACATCAGTGCTAATAGAGGTACCGGAAAGAAATAAAAATTTTTAGACACCTTTTTTTGCAATCAGTTTGCGTCTAGACATGGTTAAAGAAACACGTATTTTTTGTTACTAGTGGTTTGTAAATTTATTGTTTTTGTTTGAAATATTTTTTATCGTTATTTATAAACAATATTCAGACCTACAATTGACGAAGAACATTTGCGTCGTTGCATACTGTTTTTGTTTGACCAGATAATGTATTCAAATGAAGCGACAAAAATAATTACCGGATGGTCCGAAAAGGGGAAGACCTTTAAAACTGGATGATGATGTGCTGACGTCATTAATGAAGTCTGATTCTCGTCTCAATCTATTACAGAATTATCGATTGAGCTTGATTCCTCAAGGTACAGTACAGTACAGTACAGGAGCACCTTCATCGCATCGGTAAAATGAACAAACAATGAATTTGGCGCTAGAGCAGCGAAAAACTACAGGGTGAATATTTCTGTTCCAGGCCAATTTTGTTTGGCCGACATTTTGGTTTGGAAAACATTTGTAAAGTTCGCGTTTGGTAGTCATAGAGAGTAGTTGATTATAATTTATTATGAAGCATGTAACGCATCAAGTCATTAAAACATTTTATCTAAATAATAATAGCAATGATGTAACCATTAATGGTAATCGCTATGTCACGTGGTGAAAAAACTTCTTGGTGGCCGAATTGGATCGATCGGGCCTACAACGCATGTAGTTTCAATAAGACGGTTCCATCTTAAATACAACCCGAGGTACGCTTGAAATTTTGTGACAAAGTTTTCCCGGTGTCAAAAAGCGTTGGCCTCTTCGATCGCCTGATTTGATGGCTCCCGACTATTTTCTGTAAAGGTACTTAAAATGAAAGGTCTACGCCAATAAGCCAATAACATAAGCCAATAAGATGTTACAGGACAATATTCGAAATGAAATTACTGAAACAACACACGAAGAGCGTGAGAATGCAATGAAAAATATGGTATTTGTGCCGCTGCCAGAGGCGGCCACTCGGCCAATTTCATATTACATACATAATTAATTATTAGAGAAAATTATAAAAATTCAACTCGTAAAATACCACTAGAGTAATAAAATTATTTCTAAAAACCAGTTCGGCTTTAGGGCAAATATGGGTACAACTGAAGCTATTGTCTGTGTCACGGACTTAATTACTAACAATGTGGATAAAAGCCATAAATGTATATCCATTTTTCTTGATCTCGCCAAGGCCTTTGATACAATTTCACATTCGAATCTAATCAAAAAACTAAAAAAAATTGGTATCTTAGGCAAAGAACTTGATATGTTTAAAAGTTACATCACGGACAGGAATCAACGTGTTCGTATTAAAGAAATTTCAAGTAATCCTCTTTCCACTTACTTTGGGGTTCCACAAGGTAGCATATTGGGTTCAATACTATTCCTAATATTTATTAATGACCTATGCAACATCCTTTTTAACGGAAGCGTTACTTGTTTTGTGGTTGACACTGTTCTTCAATTCCAAGCTGATACATGGTCAGCAGTATTTAAAAAAGCCGAGAAAGGTATAAGTATTGTTAAAAAATGGCTCGACCTGAACACCTTAACACTTAATACCAATAAAACTAAATACCTAACTTCGAGCATAAAATATAATGGGCAGCCCTCGTATGTTAACTTCTGTAAACTTTGTATCTTTTTACATCGGATTTGTTTTGATCGGTTACTTATTTTTAGTAATCTGTGAATCCCTCGATTCATACATTTCTTGAAAGGCTTTCTTAAGAAAATCATTTAGAAATTTTGTTTGTTGCCATTGTGTCGTTGGATCTAATGTCGCATGGATCTAAAGTCGGTTGGAGCTTTAGTCGGCCGGATCTTTTGTCGTGATACTCAACATGACAACGCGCGGCCTCATTCTGCAAGAATGATTCAGGAAAAGATAATGGAGTTTGGATTTGAATTTTTCTCCACCCACCCTATTCACCCAATATTGCTCCCTCCGATAATTATTTATGCGTGATAATTTGATGGAAATTACATCGTAAATTAATTAGAAAGATTACATTTTTTACATTATAAATCTGTCATTTTATTAGCATCTTCCGAAAGAATCTAAAAAGAAAACTGAATCCACTATGATAATTCACATCGCTATATTGTTAATGATTGGCTATGTGTCGCGCATGTGCGATGGTGTGGGTCAAAATATACGATGTGAATCGAATGTTTTAATTTGTATTAATACATTTCCCATCAATAAATTTCCAATCATAAAACCTTTGGATAATTTTAATTCCTGATTTTTCTCTGTAAATACCATTGCAGTCTGATTGAAAAATTTGGCAATATCGATATTATAGACATGAAAAAAAAAGTATAAGTTACGAATAATTTACAAATTTTGACAATTGATCATAAAATGAAAATTATATCACATTATCTTTCTTCTTATGGCTATAAAGTCAGCGGCTAACTCGCACATAGTTGTCTGTATATTTTGTTTAGAGATTTTTCAATAAACCTATTTTATTTTAAAAAACACCAAACTGGACACTGAATAAGTCAAAATAATTACAAAACGTTCCAGTAAAATCAAATAAACTTTAACAGTAACATGTAGCAGTTATAATCTTTCTAACATCAGTAATTATACCATGACGGACATTAGCTACTAATTTCAGGTATAGTTAACATCAAATATTGTAGTTCGATGATTGGTTGTCAAGCTAGAAAATGAGTCTACGGTTCCCGCAAGCAATTTGAGGACTGGATTTTCCGAACCGGATGTGACAATTATGCGCTCCGGAAACGTTTCCGGGCTAAAATAGTGTGGTATAGAACAATAAAAGCTGAGGTAAAATGTGAGAATGACACAGCAACACTTATGTTGAAGTAAACTCGCCCTGTCGAATTGATGGCGAACAATTTAAAAACGTATTAACCCTTCCCAAACCATGCAGTAACACAAGTCTACCATCATAATTAAGCCTGTAATATTTCGGTAAATACATGCAACATAAAATTCATATTTCAGATATTTCTACAGAAAATATTAGCGCTTAGGAATAACTAGTAAAAAACCAATTATGAAAAGGGAATCGTACAAAAACAATTATAGTATTGTTATTGTTGTAAGATTAATACGTTGGTAAAAATACAATTTGTGATATGAAAGACAGAGATCACACACTATTTTCACAGTGAAAAGAACAACAAACATACAAATATATTTGTCTCTTTCTCACTAATTAAATGAAGAGAGATAAGAAGGAAGGACACATTGTATACGACTTAATGAATGCTCTAAATTATGTTATTAATCATTTTTTCAAAATTGAATGCTCAATATTTAGAGTCAATTCGTGCCATTAAAGCCATTTAAGCTAATAAAAACATTTTTTCTAACTGTTATTTACGGTAACACTAGTTGACAGCATGGCTGCGTTCAGGTATTTTATATCATGGTATGGTAAAGTTTAAATAAATAAGGTAATGAAGTCAGTCAAACACAAATAAAAACTGGTTACTCTGGCAAAGTAGCTAGGATAATGTTATATCTATTAGAGATGGATATCTACCGTATCCCATTCGATAAATT
This sequence comes from Eubasilissa splendida, assembly GCA_031772225.1. Taxonomy (NCBI): domain Eukaryota; kingdom Metazoa; phylum Arthropoda; class Insecta; order Trichoptera; family Phryganeidae; genus Eubasilissa; species Eubasilissa splendida. The sequence continues at coordinate 34,008,351 of CM062848.1, read as the reverse complement.
AGTAAACTTAATAGGAATGTAATTGTAATAGGTGTATTTTGTATATTATTGTATGTTCACCTCTAATGTAAAAAAAATATTTATGTCAATTATTATATCTTATCTAATATTAAAATTTAGATTTTAGCATTATATATTATATTTATTTCCACAGACTTTACCATAGCCAAGCTCGTCGTGGATGATTCGATGAGCAGAAACATGAGAGACGCTACCTTACTGATGGTAACTCGCCTACTCGCTAGAACAATCTCTCGAGCTTGCTGAACCTTGTCGTTCGTGGTGGAGGTTGACGAGCGCCCTGTTTCTTCATCGTGCGTCATACTCGTCCGGCCACTTTAAAATTTCTCGATCCACAAAAAGAACACTTTTACGTAATAAAGCACTGTCCCCGTATTGTGATAAAAGTCTACGATGAATTTCAACTCCTTTCACACCCTCCGTCCAGAGAAATTGGATCACTGCTCGATGTTTGTCCTTGGTGCAAACTGCTAGCGGAGCAGACATGTTTACACTATAATAATCGGAAGGCAAATTACGCGATCAGGATCAAATATCGCACACGTGACCATAGTAGTACTAACTCTGAGCATGCAGAAGGAAGTATGACAACCTTATAGGTGTGTTATGTCGAAAGTGTAGATCATTTTTAACTCGCCCTTTGAAATACGTCTAACAGTCCACGAATGTGATTTTTTTGACTCGAAAATATCTCTAAGATCTGATTATTACTCACTTGAGATTCTTTGGACACAATTCTCATTTTTCGTAGTCGCACACATCATGTCTCAGAGATTTGCTGCTTCGCGACTCACTTTACGCTTGTCGTATGCCAAACGTCACATATAATTGTCGTTCGTCAGTTAGGTGATATTTAATCATTACAGCAGAATAAATGTTTCTAATTTAATAACCTTGCAATGAGATCCGAAACGTTGGCCAGAAAGGTCGGAGACACACGGTAGAATGACCGAGAAAACTTTACACTTAAAATTATGACCGACCGCAAAAATCTGAGAATACTTTTTATATTAAACTGTATCATGAGATAATATTCAAAAATACTTTCATTATTAAAGAGAACACGTTCTTATTGTGAAGTTGTAATTATTCAGAACACAGATCTGTGATATTTTAAAGGCAAATTAAATGTATTAATTAGAAAAATATACATGTAAAATCAATTTTATCGAGAAATATTGCTGTTGCTACCGGGATAATAAAGTAGATGGCTTTCAAATAATGGAAAGATAGATGTATCTATTTTGAAAAGTGTAACATATAGGTTCGAAAATTTGTCGTCAATGTACTGTGTGTTGTAGCATAATCGGTTAATGCACGTTCCCCGTATTTGAAGAGATCCCGGTAGAAACAACAATCATTTTTCGATAAAATTGATTTTTTGTGTATATATTTCTAATTAATACATTTAATTTGTATTTAAAATACAGGGAGTATTGATTCGACACGATTATTTAATGAAATCTTCAAAACAATAAAACCCAGAAATTACGAAATATTTAGATCTTGTATCTGATTATGTATGCAAAAATGCTGGCAGAAGGGGCCTTGAAGACGGAGGATATCCTTACTGAAGAATCTATGGCAATGGCTGGGATAGTCCATAGTCCAACAGTTTCGAGCTACTCTAAATAAAATAGTGATTACCAATATGATCGCTGATGTTTATTAAGTGTCGGTCGTGTGATCAGTGGTAATCATTTTTCGATAAAATTGTTTATATATGTATATCTTTCAAATGAATACATTCAATTTGTATTTAAAAATACTTTCGTTTTTTACAGTGCCAATTCCAGAATTCACTTCCATATAAATTCTCTAGCGACGGGAGACAGGAAAATGAAATAGACGAGAGGTGGGGTTTTATGATTCAGTTTTAGGGCAGTGATAAAGAAAATCGAGTTAAGTGTCAAGATCAAACTGACAGTTTTTAAATCTGTACATACGTAGTTCCACTTTAACATATACTCTGCCATAGTGGGTCAGATTTGACCCGAGTATTTGTAAAAATATGAATTACGCTACAAAAATTCATTTAATGCTGTTTTCCGTCTAGCTAATCTTTTATTAAATATTTTCAAATAATTTGAGATACAAATAAATGTTATCGGACGAGATTCAAATGAGTTATTGATAAAAATGTGAAAAACGCTCAAAAACTGACCTAAGACAGTCGGATTGAATCTCAACGCTTACGCCGAAACATATATTGTCAACATTTTGAGCGGGTAGACAAAGGATACCAGGTATGCGTCCATGTATTTGTTTTGACTTATTTTTGTCTGGCGGCTCCTAGACATGCCAGTAATATAATTATTTGAAGGGCGTTGCGCATACCTGTAAGTTTTATTACACTACCTGCTCGGGTTCCGACGAGAGGATCACATGCTTAGTGGATGTTTGTATTTCGGCTGTGTAAGGCGTCTGTTGATGCGTGAGAATATGTACATCATTCGTAATATATTTTTATTTTTAACTTTAATTTTTTAGCTGAAACATTACGGCACATCATTCCATTTTATTAAATTATATTTAAAATGAAATATCTATAAAAATCTCCCACAAAACGGTTGAAAAACCGAAAACTTGAGGTGGGTCTAAAATGACCCACCACCGCCGGACATGTTTTATTTTGACCCACCGGGCTATAAGTGTTAATATGTAGTCATCAAATGTTGATCCTTACGGAGAGAGTAAGATCATGAATTCGGTCATCGAAATAAGTTATCTGTGTATCATTAGTAATTTTTTCTCTCTGATGATGCAAACTGAGTTAATATTGCCTTTAATTATGTGAATATCTCTATAAATATACTAAATGTAGAGTTAATATTTTAAATATTCCTCCGTTATATATTTATGTATTGGATGAAATAATTACAATGTATAAGTACATACATACACAATGATAAAAAATGTTTTCTCGAAGAACTCGACGTGAATTTGTCAATACGTGTATGTGTACGTGCGGAGCGATGCGAACGGTGTAGTGCGCGTGGTGTGCGAAGCTGGAAGCCGATCGTAACTTAGTGGCAGAGCGTGCGCTGGCCGAGTAAGACGTATTTTATGCTGTCATTTGTGATGATCATTGTCTTTTTCTCATTTTCAGCACTTTTGCACAATAATTGATATAAATATTTACTTATACATGTGTCAACTATTATTTTAATGATAGATATAAGTAATAGATGTAAAATATTCATATTTATCTGACATAAAAATCGCAAAAGTCTACATGTACACTGAGTTTACAACACCGGAATGCGCGTTTTTATTTTAGCACCATAAGGTAAAGATTAAACCGTGTGAGATGAACTGATGTAAAGGAGACCTTCGGAATGGAACCCCTTTTTCTACATATAGAAAAATCTAAATTAAGGTGACTTAGACATGTCTTGAGAATGTCAGGAATGGCTACAAAGATATATTTATTATTTATTTATTCTTAATATAGTGCATACATAAATATATTTATATATGCTCTAATAGAAACAAGATCGAAATTGTTCAATTTTACTACAACTTATCTTATACATACAGGGTGTAACAGACCTAGTCCACAATATGTTATGGGTGGATACCTTACTAAATTAAGAGTTGAAAATGTCCAAGGAATATATGCAAATTCTACACCGTTACGGAAAATTATTTTTTACAAAATCATGTTAAACTTTAAGTTTACGTACTTGAAAAAAAATATTTACCAAATTTATCCATTATTAGTATATATATTTTTGCTTCAGTCCCTAAATCATGTAACAAAATTAAGTATTGACGCTAGAAAATCGATGATCTTTAATTTCTTGTATTCAATATACAATTTGGAATCAATGAAATATTCAAATTAATCTCATAATCGCATAATAAAGTTTTTTTTCAAGTGCTTATATCTGTGACATGGTTGAGATTAGGCACATATTCCTCGAACATTTTTGACTCATAATTTAGTCAGGTATCTACCCATAAAATATTATGGACTAGGCCTGTTACATCCTGTATATCTTCTTGGCAATTATGTAGGTCGTTCTAGACTAAACACCAGTGAAGACTGTATGAAGACAGATTGGTCAACAAAGATAGGGGAAAATGAAAGCACCTTGTCAGGACTTCGGGCTGCCAACCCTCCCAGGATAAGGGAACGAAAATGATGATGGAGTAACGGAAGTCCAAACATCAATCCTGGTCCTAGAACTCAATTCTTCATGAATAATCTCACCTCCGCTGATAAGTTATCATTAGTAGCTTTATTGCTTGCAGTCACCCTATATTCGCCAGGAACCGAATCCCGGTCTTCCCCGTAATATGTAGGGACACTTACAACCACACTGCCAAGAAATCAAAATATAATTTATAAATATCTTGAGCTCTTTATTAATGCTGGCTTGTTATAAAGTTCAATAATGGGAAACTTTAAAAAAAATATACATGTATTAGTATTAAAATGTAATTCATCCATTAAATTCTCAGCATTATATATTTTATATGAATTTGTGGACGCCCTGAAGTCGCCTCATAGTTACATGATTGGTAAATCAGGCTCGTATCAACCTTAAAGGTGAGCTTGGTGCCGTTCCGCAAACCGACAACAATAATATACGCGGGAAGCCTCCCAAGAAATCGACCTTTTTGAACCACATCTCTAGAGGCTTCACGTCCTTACTGTGTCTATTTACCTGTAATTATGCAACTATCTTGATTTAATGACTTGTGCATCTATATTAAATAAACGAAATCAACCGTAAGTTACTTATTATTTGTTCCACCTGTTCTAGCCATATCTGTTCATATACACACACACACTCCGTGATATCTTACTCATATGAACATAGTGGACAGCCGGGAGATATAGGTCCCTGGCATCCACAAGTCGATCAATCCGATCATCACATAATCCACACTTTCTTTCACAACAACATAATTGCTATAACATACCGCTAACACCTATATTGGACGCATACTATATTGACATTCCTTATAAATTTGACACCACAGTCTACTAGGGGAGTAGTTAAGATGATAGAGCATTTGCTTAGCACTCGAGAGGTACTGAGATCAAGTTTTTTCTGATTTCAAAAATATTTTGAAGGCCTATGATGAAACACAATTTGAAAGTGAGAAAACATAAAAGTGTTACGAAAATTTCTAACGCCGTCTTCGTGATAAATTTTATTGAGATAAAATGATTAATTGATTAAATATTAAACTAAAAGGGTCATAAAAACTGAATGCAAATCACTGAAGTGAGATTTATAAAATTTATTTTAATTTATATGCTTCTGAAAAGTTATGAATTTATTTCTACAGATGGAGTGGTTCCATAAAAGTTTTATTGGAATTTAAATTCAAAAATAAGGATTAAATATAAATAACTGATACTTTATGAGTTTGCTTGTCGGCGATCTGATTCCAATTCAGGTTTGAGTTAAAAACCATTCATCTACAATATTTTTAAGCAATTTAAGCAAATAGTATTAAACGAGTGTAATAATTTATGAAAACAAATTTACATCGTAGTTTTCATCATTTGAAAAAGGTTTTTCCTGGAAACAGAAATATTTAAAATACAACCTATTTATTGAACCATAAATAATTCGAGTTGAGGCTTGGAATTGAAAAAGGATTTAAGAAAAGACCTGTCAATAAATTCTCAAAACCGTGAAGAATTTTTACATATGTATATTTTTTATTTCTTTGGTCCATTCTTTAAGTTAATGTTATAAAATACATACCGGCAGTTGAAATAAGTGTTATAAAGGAGATGAGCACAAAGTACTGACTACATAGTTGGCACAGTTGTATATATCTAACCTCTGTATATAAGGCGGTGGAGTTAGATTAACCTTTCCCATACCGTGTTATAAAATACCCATATGCAGCCATGCTGTCAACTCGTGTTACCGTAAGAAATTTTTAAAATTTTAATTGTGAAGAAAGCTTTTATTAGTTTAAATGACTTTATAATTAAAATTATTAATCCTATAAACTTACTCTAAATATTGAGTATTAATTACGAAAATGGTATCAATATCCTAATATAATTCGAAGCATTCATCGAGTCCTATACAATACTACCTTATTTCTTATCTCTTTTCATTAAATTAGTGAGAAAGAGAGATCATAATTATATTCGTGTGTTTGTTATTATTTTTATTGTGAAATTAATATACCATATTTATTTATTTGTCTTACCACAGATGGTTTATTTACCAGCATATTAATTTTACAACTGACCGAATTAAAAAATAATTATTTTTGTAGGATTCGCTTTACACAACTAGTTTTTCACTAGTCAGTTCTAAGCACACACACTTTTCTTAGAATGAACTAAAATATGAATTTTATGTTGCGTATATTAACCGAAATATTACAGTTTTAATTGTGGTTGTAGCCCTATGTTACTGCATGGTTTTGGAAGGGTTAGGACCTATAGTACGAGATTCTGTTAACATATAGAAGCTAATCTTTATATCTAGAACTGCTATACATATAATAAAATAAAAAATTTACAAATGTAGTTAACAGTATAATTTTTAAATGTATTCAATTTTTAAATTTAAATAATAATCGCACTCTATCACGTGATAAAATTGACAGCAAATCTTATTTGGTTTATGATTTCGTATTACGCGTACAGCTGAGACGAGTATAATATGTTTATTTTATATTGCTATGCGACACTGAATATAAGGAAGTTATTTATATTATTTAAGAATTTAACAAATATGCTAGACCTTTCCAAGGTTTCTCAGTACGAATAAACACATTTAAAAAACTACGACGCCAGTACTATTTCAAGGCAATTGAAAAATCGATGGCATTACAATAGGACAAAATGAATTTTCCCATAGTTGGGGTGAAATTTTCAATTCATGTGTATTGCATGTCGCCCGGTTGTCGTTTTCACTTTGCATAAAGGTCTTGTCGACTGAAAAGCAATTTCTATCAAATGAGGTCGTGTCGTCACGTCACGTTTCCATGGTATGCTTTGGTCGAACTGGTAATGGAGGAGCAAACATTATTATGGTTACAGCACCGGAATGGATGCAATGTGGTAGAATTAACTGTCTCGTCATTTTACTCTAAAATTGTTTCGGTCAATTGAAATTGCCCGCGATGTAACAGTCAAAGTACTAATCTATTCGGTCGATGATCGGTTAAATTACGACAAAGCGAATCTGTAGCAACTATGTTGATTTGCGAACTGGAATGCAATTATGTCGATTTGTATTGCGACGGTAACATTGTAGATAGGCATTTCATTTGATTTATTTATTTTTTACAAATTTCTTTCATTAATAGCATATATTTAAATACTTAATTAAATATGTGTTAATAATGCTTACTGTTTGATATGTTGTAAAATGAAACAAAAACGAATGAATCGTGATTTTCGTATTTTTTCGCTAAAGAATTTCAATTTTTTAGTTTGTTTAAATCCAAGCAATGAATATTTTAATGGAAAAGTGATGGGTAGATAAAGGAAATCCACCAGAAAGACTATTCTGAGGCGAATTCCACTAAAATGTTGGGAACAGGGTGGGATTTTGAAGGGATTATTTAGCCACTTTGAAATTCTGATAAATATTGACAACTACTTTTTCTTTATCAGCCTCACGAGGATTCGCAATTCGATAACTGTAGTCACAACAAATCACCACCCATCCCTTGACATCGCCGTTGGTGTTCAGCATACTGCGCAATTACCTATCTCTTGCCGGTCCGTTTTATTAGACAATTTAATGATTCAGGCTTATATGGACCATGACATTTCACGTAGGCATATTTCAAGCCTTTATATCTTTGCGTTGTTCATATTTCATTATACAACCAGTTATTTTTCTGGTGTAACCGTTTCATAATATTTGACTTTATATATACACGGAGTTGTAAACTTTTATAATTATGTTCATTATAATAATTTTAATATTAAATCTCTAAACCAACAATAAAAGGTTAATAAGATTTTAAACCTATTTTGTAAATAAATTTCAGAGTCATCATTTTCATCCCTTGTCGTAGGAGGGTAAGGAGTCTAATGTTTCGACATGACGTCTCCGTCTTTCCTTAATTGTTGTCTCGTGCTTTTTCAGTTTCTGATTAAACGCATTCCTTTTTAAACCTTGCTAAAACATGGAATGTACGCGTTTTGGGCTTGAAATTGTATTGCCATCTGGGGGCATTTTTTATCAGAACATTTAAAAAAAATATGTTATAAGTGAAAGACAACGCTTTTAAAGTATCTTCTTTTTAAAATATTTTATTTGATGACGGGTTATTTAATTTTTGAAAAACATTTATATATATATTTTTAAACAAAATCCAAAATAATCGAAATAAAGTTGTTTGGGTTACAGATTGTTAAAAAATAAATATTAAAATTCTATTATTTATATTTATCTTTCAAAGATAAATACGTTATTACATGTATTCATTATTTACAACTTTAACCTCAATGGTTTGAGTTAAGACTAATCAATAGTCAGCTGGGGGGGGGGGGGGGGGACACCCTCGGGATGTATCCGGTATACAATTCCAGGATTATTACCACCATGACCGCTAACAGAAGGGGTGTCTACGGAATTCATCGTAATTATTAATCCCAGCACGCATAAACCCCTACAAATCCCAAGATACGTCATAATAACATATTTTCGTGAACTATATATTTGTCTACTTTCTTTATTATAAATAATAGTTATAGAAATGCACTTTAAAATATAGATTGTGTGAGTGATTCGGCATTGTACTGCATTATAAAAATATAATTTATATTTAACTTGATTCGTTGACAGGTACCAAAGAGGGTAAATTAAATAATCTATTTACGTTGTTTTATTAAATATATTTTTTTGTAAATATTACTGTGAATTTGATCATGTGTTATATTCTGATCAACATCGCCAACGTAATATATCATTTAATTGATATACCTGTATTGTAATAATTAATCAGAGTAACCCAAAAAAATGTATACACATGAGACAGGGGTTCCAAAATCGAGCGTCAATTGCATTTTAAAGTGAGCATATTGGAAAAGTTTTACTTGTCAATTTAGGGAGGAGTTTTATTTCTAGCACTTCCCCATTACTATCATGATGTGAGGACCTATTTTGATGAATATCTTGCCCCACTGATGAATTGGTCAAAGAGATAACGGGGACACATAAAATACAAGATTGATGTATCAAAACTAACAAAAATTAAAGATAATGCAATCAGATACAAAATTATACAATAAATTACCATTTGCGTTATCAAAAATGCATAATCCTGAATGGATAAGTTCAAATGTTAGCGATAATTATAAAAATATATGTTTATCTTCCTTGATTTGAAATTTAAAAAAACATAAATTTAGCTTAACCATTATTAAATTAACCTGCATACTGTCAACTCTATTTGAAATGGAAACACCATATAGGATAAGACTAGGCTTTAAGGGTCTTGACTGATCTATCAAAAGCTGACACTTGTCGTCCACAGATGGCAAAATGATTTTAAAATATGACTTTAATCCTTGCAAGTTTGATACGTCCAAAAGTACGTGTTAACACGCCTGTAGCTTGGCGCAAAATACAGTGTTTGGTGTGTTAATGCGCTCATGGTATTTAAAAGGTTAATAACCCTTCAAAGTGTGTGTATATATTTTTTTGGGACATCTGTATTTATAATTGGTGCGGATTACAAGGCACTGGTCACGCGTCTAAGTAATTGAGATTAAGAGGAATATAGGGAACGATACTGAGCGATAGGATAAGAAACATCAGGGTTGACGATCAGCTCGGTAAGGTATAGTTACTGATATGCATCGAATGATTAACGAGGTGGCTTGGACAGCCCTACGCTTGTCGAAGAAAAGGTTGCCTAAATGGTTTCTTATGTACTTTGATGGCAGGCGTCCCGTGGGAGACACGCGGAGAAACTGGAACAGATGGATGAAGGGTTTATTACAAATAAATAAAGAGAGACTGAACATAAACTACCTTAATGATATGAAACCGACGGAAACCCTCGAAAAGAAAAAAACCGTGTCTCTTTTAGGTAGATTTTAATAAAAAATAGTTTTGCAGGTCTTTTTATGCATTTTTCGAAAAATTAATGGGATATCACATAGTTTGTTTTCTCATCAAATTTCGATTTTGGAAAAAATTACCTTGTAAATATTTAGGGATAATTCGTTAACCCACCTTACCCGTTTCAAAATGGTTTAAATATTAAAAAAAATCGTAATTGCCTTAATACTAAAATTAAAAATGCAAGCAGAATTAAAAACAAAACTATAAATATATGTGGGGGGTAACTAATTAGGAACTAATGTGAAAAAAAAATTAAAAGGTGACTTTTTGCAAAATGGAATAAATTATTATTATAAGTAACCAAATTCTTTAATTAATTAATAAATAATAATTTATTTAATCCAGTGATACCCGATAAAATTCTGCAGTAATACGTGGCATCGAATAAAAATGGTCATATATGAGTGGAAGATACTCGGGGAGACCTTCAGCCAGCAGTGTTTAGATAAAAAAAAAATTCCGAACCAAAAAAAAACATTTTCTAAGCAGAGGTCGTATATACATGAAACAGAAACGTAACGATTTATTCCCTAAATTTGTATATAAATCATACATAATGGTAAGTAACACATTACAACAAGAAAAATATAGTTTACGAAGATTTATTTTCAGTTGTTATTCTTCGTGTCGATTTTGCGGAAAACTATACGTAATTTATATCCACGGTATAATTTACGTTTGTCTTTTATTTTATACACTCGAGAATTTCTTCTTTTCACGTTAAAAGGTCTACTTGGGTTTCCTTTTATGTCAAAAGGATGCTTTATGAGAATACGTAGCAAACTATATGGAATAATTTAAATAACCATCCTTCGGCATTACTTTGTATCATGCTGTTTTTAAGCGAATTATTAATATAAAATCTAAATCGTACGTGAGTTATGTACGACTCAATACACAGAGTATCCCCATCAAACGGAGAGTGCTCTATGTTTGAGTTTCATATTTCGCGTATTTTCTGTGTTTCAGTTTTAAAAGCTTTGCCCATATTCAGCAGTTTTTAATTTTTTTAAATGACTTTTTATCATAAAGAGCGAATAGTTGAATGTGTTAGTGTAGCTACTATTCAAATTGGTCCGAACTAATAGTGCTCCGAAAGGGTGGGTCGCGTCGTGCATGCAAATATTGTTTTGTATTTGTTACTTATCTGTTTATTATTTTATAAATATTTAAATTTTGATATGTTTATTTAATTTTTTTCTTGTAATCGTACCACTTTACTGTCACAATTGTCACACGAAATGTAACATGGGGGAACATAAAAAGTCATCACATGTGAAAATAAAACGCTCGTTTTTTTATTCTACTCATTTAATTTACTTGAGACGCGTTTCGCCTTGCAAATGTATTATCAATCTCATTGATTGAGTTAATGCAAAGTAAAACGCATCTCATCAAGTAAATTAAACGTGTAGAATCAAAAAACAAGTATTTTATTTTCATATACTCGTATGTGATTATTGAGTTCTACAAATTTACCTCGGAAACAGTAGAAACAAAAAGTTATGTTACAAAATTACATTTTGATTAGGTATGATTTATTTTTTATTTAAGACTTGCGATATAGTGAGTAATTTTAATGTTAAAGTTGGATAGCTGCAATGTGACGGAAGTAATTTGAAATTAGAAAGCTATAATTTTAATATGAGAGTTGAAGTTGATCACGTCTTTGCAAAGTCGGAAAGTATGTGCAAATTATCTCGTTTATGTCCAGGCGTGACATAAAGTGAATTCAAGATAATTATCTTCGGGAATCGAACCCGGAACTTACTCTTACCGGGAAAATTAGTCACTAAGTACACCACGGTAACAATTGACTTATCCGTCGAATTTCGAACTTATATGTTAACTAATAGTGAGACATCTATTATTCCCAATTAAAAGCTATCATATTTTTATTTGTAATGATTCTAATGCCAGCAGTCCACTCTCGCCGAGGCATAGCGAGAGGAGCCGAGCACGAGAATGTACTGTAGCTCTCGGCTTGCATCGCCTATCTCGTGTCGACGCTGGTCGTCTCGTGCCATCTCGCTTGGCCACGCACGCCTCGCCTCGACGAGAGTGAACTGCTGGCGTAATAAGGAATTACAATTGTGTAATTGGTAAATCATTCGAGTCCCGGCGGTAACTATGTATCTATTCGGTAATCTCACTCACTGTACTAAGATCGGCTTTACATTCTTTCCTTATTTCTTCATTATTTACTCTGTCATAAATAGATCTACTATCATATGCCTAAACGATCTCATTTCCATTTCATTCAGTCTACTTTCATTCCTATTCTGCCATCTCCAGGCCTCATTTCCATACATCAGTGTCGGTACCAGGTCTCTATTGTGTATCGCTAGTTTTGCCTCGGTTGATAAGTTCCATTAGCTATAATTCCTCATTATTCGTCATTTTATTTTGTTTTAAAGTTGCAAATTCACGATACAAAGGTGTTTTCATTCGAAAATAAATATTTTGTTTCAAAATTAGTGTTATTCCTACAACTACATGTATACAAAATCTATCATGAGACAGGTGTTCATCCAGTGGGGTGGACATAGAATTTAAAAAACACGTATAATTGTATTTGTAATTAATTGTTATTGTAAAATAAACAAAACGTTTTGTGAAGTCAAGTGTGACTTAATTTTATTTTAAAATTTAATAAAAAATATTTTTTTTTTTTATCAACTAATTTTACCTCTACAGACAATATAATCTCTTTAAATGATTAAACTCTACCTGAGAATATAAAGTATTCAAAACAGGCTGCAGGCTGCGTTGCATTATTAAAATGTTATTTTGCGAGGTAATGGAACGCCCGTACTAACTAACCACTCTGACAAAAAGTGTGAGAAAATGTACCGATGTACAGAGACCATTATAATTTTAAGCCAAACACTAGAATTTCAGAAAAATATGTTCATTTCTGTTCAGTTTCACAATGAATCGCGTGCGAGCAGAATTCGTTGATTAATAATAAAAATGTGACACATTTCTTTAATGAGTTGTATTGTAAATGTGTGCGTGCTAATGACGTACGCAACAAGAAAAACATCACAATGATAATTAGTATCTGCCGAACTTATTTCTCGTCATCACAGAAACATATTGATATTTAGTTATTAATTATTAGTGTCTACAAAAAAACTAATACAATATGGAATTATAATCAAATAACTACCAAAATCTTATCATCCACATCGATCCTTCATGACTGAGGATAGTGGTATCCACTGCTTCCTCCACTTTTCTCGACATCCTGCAGATCTCAGAAGTGCCAGATCTAACGGTGGGGGTCACGGGGCCCACCACAACAAGCTTGTCCAAAGTATCTTCGCTCCTCGCGAGATGCCCAAAGAGCTATCTAACTCCTGCAAAACAGAGACATTCATCGTCCATGGTATGCGTAACACGTGTCTCCAGCACCATATCTCGAAGGCATGAATCCGTCTTTGACTTCAGATACCATGATTCTACACCATAAAGAAACATAGAATAAATAATTAAATATACCCAAATCTATAAAAACTAATAGGGATGATGGTCTAAAATCCGGGGCTTTAAAAGCAGTCAAATCTCGGAGATTCTGCATAGTTAGTGATACAGTATTGGAATGGCCAGACGAAGAAAGTAGTGTCTATGATTTTTTACAGGATTCTAAAAAGCAACTATGCAAAATTTTGAACGAATGTCATTCAATATAATATATTAACACATTAATATGTTCCACATTTTTTAAACGTGGAATATATAAACATAAACGTATACGGGCGTCCAAGGAAAGAAGGCAGGATTTTTTGCGCATGGTTTTATATAGTAGCTATCGGTGTAGATTGGTTAAAGGACGTAGAATTGTACAGTGAATAAATGTATATATTATATACAGATTATAAACCGTTGTTTGTATGAGGTTTCACGTGAATGTGTGTGAGTACAACTCGTCACAGAGCGTGCCAAGAGTTAACCTATAAGACCTTCACAGCACGTATCGTCAGCGCCATCGATCCGTGGGGCACCTTGCCAGAAACGTTCGCGTTTGTCTCGTTTCCCGCACAATCTCTCCTGCCATTTGGCACCTCATGGCCCGAGAAACCATTATAATAATGAACACATTTTTATTCATTTAAAAATAAAGGACACGTTAAACTTTACCCATTTTTAAAATTCAGCAGAAGATTTAGTTAAATGGTATTACGCCAGTACAAAGTTGGAACACATTTTCATTTATATAATTTAGATGATAATTTTTTTTTAATGAATTTTATTGTATAGTTGCAATTTCAGAATATATCCTGGCGTCACCTACCGTATACTCTAAGGTTTTTGCGACATAACTTAAAGGTATAGAAAAATACGCACAAATGAATAGGAAATGTTCCGAGTTTATATCCTGATGGTAACCAAATATTTAATTGATTGAAAAAAATGTCGTTTACATATATAATAAACAGCACCGAGAATACCGAAATCTGACGTTTCTTGATTACTATAGGTATTATTAATTTTTAAGAGTTGGGGGCCATTTTTTAGATAGTTTCTAATCCACAGTGTAACGTTGTCTTTTAAACCAATATTATTTAATTTCTTCAATAGTTTCTGATGTGAGATACTGTCGAACGCCTTCTTGAGATTAATGAGTATTCCAGTACATTTTTCCCTTTGTCTAGTGTCTCGTATATAGTTGAAGTTACACTGGCTATTACATCTTGTGTGCTGTAATTTTCTGAATCCGAACTGATTTTTATGTAATATTTTATTGTTTTCTAGAAATTCTACTAATCATTACTAAGGAGAATACATTCTTATTGTGAAGTTGTAATTTTAGAACATAGGTTTGTAATATTTTAAATATGAATTAAATATACTATATTGATTAGAAAGATATACATATAAAATCAAATTTATCAAAAAATATTATTGTTGCTACCGAAATTCGAATCTGGATCTCTTACCAATCCGAAAGAGATCCAGGTTTCATTCCAGGAATATTTTTCGATAAAACTGATTTTATATGTATATCTTTCTTATTAATACATTTAATTAGTATTTAAAATATTTAATCAGTGAACTTATTTAATTATAATTAATTTAATAGAAAAATATTAATTTTATTTAATTAGATATAAGTAAAAATATTATATAAACTAAAGTGTTCGGTTCATGAATAGAAAACAAATCCGATCGATTTCATAGTCCATTTTATTAAAATAAAGCAAGTTTACGATACTTATATGTTTGTACATATAGAATATGCACAACGAGATCTTTGGATACGGTTTAAAGAAACATAGTATTATATTTAAAAAAATATATCCTTGTGTAATTTATTTTTAAAACATTATTAATTTACGAGGTAATGGTATCTAGCCCATTCAAAATTGCTTTCTTCTGTTTCCCTGCCGTAGGGCCGTCCTTAATAAAAAAAATGTAATATAATGTTGACTGAAAAGGTATTATTTATTATTATTGAAAATAAACATTAGATAAACATTGAATATATATATACTTCTTTTTCTGTATTTATACAAACATTATATAAATTGTGGTGCAGTAACCTGTGTATCTTTCAACCAATTTATTTATATATTTTCTATAAAAATTGTCTGATTTGATATTGAAATAGTTGTCGAGCCAATTTTTGTTGTAATCGCCGTTGTTGAACGTAACGCCACGCATTTGATTGGACAGCGACCGAAATAGATAATAATCTGACTGAGCGAGGTCGGGACTGTAGGATGGATGTGGCAGAATTTTCCAGTCGAGCTCTTGGATGACCATTTTGATGAACCGTGTGAGGTTGCGCGTTGTCACGTGACCGTCACGGAATCACATGGCCTGGGCGGTTGGGTCGCTTCTGTTGTATGGCCTAATTTACGTGACGCAATTGGTGGACTGCATAACTGTAGGCTATTGTCTGGTTACATGCATTTGAATAATATGTAATTTTTTGTCACAAAAAAAAAATAGTGGGAAAACGGCATTTTAAAAAAACCGCAAAGAATTATTGGACGATTCAATTATTCAATTATTGCGGCTTTATTCCAACAAATTTTATTCAATAAAAACGATAAAAATATTTAACAAATAGATGGCTTAATGATTATTCCGGAGCGAAGTCACCATCTACTTTAAGAACTGCTTCTCATTTGCTTGGCAGACGGTCGATCCCATGGGCAAAGAAATCACGGTTCTTGGATGCAATCCACGCTTTGACATCGGTTACTAAGTCATCAAAATGCCAGTTTTTCAACGAGCGATTGGCGTGATAGTCTGTGGGAGCTTCGGTCGCTGAATATGGCGGCCTCTTCCTTCTTCATCTGCAAGATTTGTGTCGTCCGTTTTGAACGTCTTGAACCATCTTTCTACTTGGCTTTAGTTGATTGTTCCCTCACCAAAAAGTTCGTTGAGAACGCGAAATGACTCAGCCGCCTTCCAACCTTTCTCAAAGTGGTACAGCATAATATGAGTAGAATATTCAATACGCATTTTTATTAATTGCAACAAAAAGAGAAAAATTATTTTTAAACAGCACACAAAACACCAATTTATTAACGAAAATTATGCATCAACCCAATATTATATCGTAGTAAAATTGCTTTATACATGGATATGTCGTAATGTATTGCTTATTTACTGCGCGTACACAATTTGGTATCATATCGCACACAATTTTTAACCAGACTTCTTCTTCATGTGTCGCCTTCATTTATCCTGAATAGAATCACCAAGATTTTAGCATTTAACTACTTTCTGAGGTTATACTGCCAAGATAATCTCTTTCTATCTATACTACTAGCTCGGCTGCCTTCTATCTTCCCCTGCAGAAGATCATATTTTTGAATCGTAAGATAAAACACTTTGTTTGAACCGCTATTCATTGATAAATCAACGTGTTTCGATACCTATGGTGGCTTTTTCACGAAACAATGTATAATAAAATTAAAAATACAAGCTGTATCGTACAGAGATTACTCGCCAAGGAGGCGCCATATTAATTGATACGATAAGACCCTTGTTTGCTTGTTTCCTGTACAGAACACAAGCATAGATAAAAACAAAACTATAAAAATGTAAGTGATGGGTAATTAAGTAGAACTTACTACGAAAACAAATTTAAAAGGTGATTATTTGTAAAAAGGATTCGGTTATTTATAATATTTAGCTTGCTATTAACACTTTTTATTATTTCTCAAATGTATCTAACTGTAAACCTTTAGTATTTGTATGTAATTATAATTTATAAACTTTTGTTAATGTCATAAGAATGGTTTTTTTGCAAAATATAATTTAATTAAATAATTTTGCTAATATTGAAAGAGTGATCATATTTTTCATTGCGAAAAATGAAAACACGATCTCATTCCATTCCTTGATACTTGTGATTAGTTATCTCGACTTATATATGCGTATTAATTCATCTCCATTAGTAATGTCATCAACCTAGGCCTTCCCAGAAGCCTTATACGTAGTGTTTTTATTATTTTCTCCCCCAGCGCACAAATAATAACACGGGTCCTTAAAATTGCACAAATTATTTTTAAGCGCACACCATGATTCAAAATTAGAGGGAACATTGGTCGTAGTGTATTGCAAAAATATGGATTTAAACATGAATATGTCATAGTTATTAACTAACTAACTAACTTACCATCACGCCGTTTCACCGGTAGGCAGAGAGGATAGAGCGCCACACAATTCTCGCCTCATCCACATTCATACATATTCTCATACAAGCTCGCTGATCATTGAGGCTTCTAACAGAACCAACTCTTCCGCGGAAGTCCTCTATTTCTGGTGCCATCAACACTTGCGTCATATATCTTTCTTACCATTCTCTCCTCATTCATCCGATCCATAGTGTGTTGCAGAAAATGTATATATCGTGGTGTATTGCAATATTATGGCTTTATACGTGAGTATATCGTGGTGTATTGCAGTAATGTAACTTTATATACAAATCGTGGTGTACTGCAAAAATGGCTTTATATATGAATATATTGTGATGTATTACAGTAATGTGGAATTATGCAAGTATATAATATATCGAGGGGCATTGCAAAGACATGGTATTTTACGTAAATGGAAGTCAAAAAAGTGTTAAAACGACATGTCTTCTAGGGGGGTTGGAAAATATGATAGCCTTCTTTTTCCAGCTCTTCTTTCGGTACATACAATTCTTATCTCATTTATACATATTCTCATTCAAGCTCATCGATGGTCCAGACATATAATAGAATCATTACATGGTTTACCTGGTTGTGTCATATTTCTTCTATGTCAAAGAACCTCTATTTATGGTGTCCTCGTCACCTTTCTTACTATTTAGAATTTTGTGTCGAGATAACCCGGGAATTTCATGTTTTTTTTATATCTAAACTCTCGATATTTTCTTTAAGTTTCAACAAGTAATTTGAGTTAATCCCTCACACGTTGCATATGTATATTACACATGGAAAGTTTCCATAGCCTATATGGTCAGCCATAAAAACTTGCATTAAGGAGAAATTAGTAATTTGAGTTAATCCCTCACACATTGCGTATGTATATTAAACACATGGAAAGTTTCCATAGCCTATATGGTCAGCCATAAAAACTTGCATTAAGGAGAAATTAGTAATTTGAGTTAATCCCTCACACGTTGCATATGTATATTAAACACATGGAAAGTTTCCATAGCCTATATGGTCAGCCATAAAAACTTGCATTAAGGAGAAATTAGTCCTCAGATATTTACCACTAACAAAAAAAAATCTGAAGTAAATGGTTTTGTCGGTTTGTTCAAACGGGCATTTATGTTTTCTTGTAAAATGTGATTTAAAAAATTAAACTCGTGTCATATTTTGAAATAAATTTGGAAGTGATAAAATTATTTTAACAACTTTATTAGGGGACGTCAGTTGACTTTGGCCAAATACGTACCTCATTGTCTTCAGATGTGTTTCTTGATTTTTTTAAAATTGTTTATATTTTGTAATTTTTGTTGATATATTTGTTTTTATAATAAATGTAAACTTTATTTCATTTTAAATCAACTACAAACACATTACGAATCAAGTATTTCATCAAACAGTTTTTATATGAATATTTATTAGAATATATTTTTTAATTAAATAAAATCCATCATCTCGATACCCGGGAATTCTCGGAACTTAAAAATTGAGCCCCGGGAACTGAAAAAAGTCGAGAATACATAATCCCTATTTAATATCTTCTCCTTATTCATACCTCGACACCTAAGCGACGATGTTCAGTATGCTAAATTAACTTTTAATTCACTTCTAATTTTGTGAATATTCACTAAAGCGTAAATTAATTATTCAACATGTGACATCATTTCTCCTGCACGTAATATATTGTCATTTTATTTTATTAGTTCCAAGCTTCACTTACACAAATTAATGTTTGTGCCAAAACGCTATTAATCTCGCCTCAGAGAGAAGTTTCCATTACCAATTACTGCACCAGTCCATAAAGCAGTAAAAAATTAAAAATTAAAATGAAATGTTTAAAATTATTATTGATTTAACTCTATATCAATATATGCAAATAAATTTTCAAAGTTGTGCCCTTGCAACGGAGGCAAAATGTCGTAATCTTTATTATTGTAAAGGAGACTTGGCCTCTTACCAGAAATATTTGTCCGCTAATGTCTAACGTAAACCATGATGTATTTTTCCAACTTCGGTCAGTGAATAAGTCTTATTTCTCTTTCTAAATTCTTATCAATCAGCGAGATTGATTTCTTATGTTTATCACAATCATTACTTTTTTCATTTATTGCGGTCACCCTATTCTGAAATTTGTTCAAGAATTTGTCAGCGAGAAATTAGGTAAATATATATATATTGACCTAATTTATATATCTTTTTTATATGCTATCTAATTGTATCTTGTTCTACTCTTTATATATATACATATATATATAAATATTATATTTTTTTCAAACATTAAACATTGTACTTACTTTAAGTTTTACGTTTTAAATATATGTAATTTAATTGCATCTTGCTTTACTCTTTACATATACCAAATATTATATTTTATACATTGAACAATGCATTTACGTTAAGTTTTACAAAGTATTTACCCGATCTAATGACATCTTGTATAACTCTTTATATATATATATAATTTTGTACATTGATCATTGCACTTTAATTAATACTATACCGAAAGAACACTGTCTATTATAATACAGTGTGCTCCTAGTGTGGCAGGCAGGGTACCCAAATATATGTCTTACTTTGCTCAAATGTTTATCCAATTATAATATAACATACTGTACTATGAATCAAATAAACAAATTATTATTATATATATAGCCCTGCCAAGGAGACTTCAGTGATGTGTTGGGGTTAAAATTGCTACAAAAAACACCCAAACAGTCTTTGTTGGGAAGGGGTTTTTTCGCCAAAAATCGACACACCATGTTACATCCAATCTGGTCTCTTCTGACTTTTTTCTATTCTTAGGATCGATAACAACTTATAAGACCATCATTGCGGGTTTCGAGTGGAGATGAAACGCATTACAATGCGTGCTTAAACAGCAGTACGGAAAATGACTGAATGCTGCTTCCAGCAATGAACAAAATATTGGAATGAGATTTTTAAGAAATATTCAACAATTTCTGTAACAAGGATTATGGTCCCGTGAGATTTATTGGAGACAATACTCAGCTTTCGGAGTCCCAGAGTGCATTTCGAGTCTCAAGGTTTTGCCGTCTCGCGCTTCACTTCACACACGTTGTCAAATGTTTATGTAGTTCTGTAGTTAGGTGATTTTGAATTTCAAAATCACCCAAAATTAAAGTCTCAGTGAGAGATCGTCGTGGACACTGATCTTAACCCTAGATTAGTATTGTTAAAAAATAGGACGTGGTTGTAATTTATGTGTCTGGATACAAATACATTTGGTACATGGGCATAAATAAGAAACGCATTAGAATTACTTTTGGAACATGTTTAATATTTTAATAAACAATTATTGCTTAGTTTGTACAATCTAGGCAAATTTTCGTTCGGTGCTTTCCACAGCTGGCCTTTCCACACTTGCAGTAAGTGGTTGTCAATTTTTTCTTTGGAGATGAAGAAAATCCGCAGTATTTTCGAAGACCTTGTGATTGCACTTGTGATCCTGGGGCTGAAGTATCTTGCTCACCAATAACTTTCAAAGTGGACCCACGAAGCTTTCTGCTCAATTTAGAGATATTTACCCTTGGCTTCAAGCGCGGCAATGTGGCTGAGCTGTGAGGTGTTGCATCAACAGTCAGAGAGAGCACTCCCTGGAGTGGGGAAGGCGTCAGAATTGGCAAGTGGGCGGAGCAAATACTTTTGTTTGAACACATAAAATTTACATACGATACTAATCTAGGGTTAAAGCTGATCACTGAGTTTATATCCAGATCTAAATCTCACACATGCTATTGTATAATGTTGAGATGTATTTCATCTACAATAAATCTCTGATATTATTTGTCTTCTTTTGTGGATTTGCGCCTTAAAAGAAGACTATTTTAATGGAAATATAAGTGGTATTGTATTCGGGGATTGTAAGTATGATAAATTTTTTCTAAGAATTTAATTCTCAGTCCTCATAACTCAGCAGATACATTGTTTTCCTTTCCGTACAATCTTTCCTCGTGCTTAACTTTTCACAACATTTGAGATTACCTCAAAGGAAAGTATAAAACGAATGTCTGGTGAGCTTCTACGTCGTAAAACCTGAATTAAAGTGTAATAACGAAACCGCAAAATGTGTCAGAGTGCTTCTCTGAACTGCACACATTGTAACGCCTATAAAGTTGTGGTTTACGGCGCGATTAATTTTGAAGTGCGGTAAATTTCGCTACCCGTACTCTGTTGCCAAAGTCAAATTGACTAATATTTTTAAAAATTAATTAATTCATTTTGTTACTAAAAAACTAACGTCTAAGAAAACGTTAATGAGTGAAAATTAAATGTTTAATGATAAAAATTAAGTACAGTAGAAATAAACTTGAAGCATTTGAGATATGGATCTAAAGACGAGTATTAAAAATAAGCAGGACTGATAAAGGTACTAATGGCGTTGCGACAAATTCGAATGCGAAAGGAAAAATCCTAAAATTTAAGAAAATCCTAGAAATTACAATATTCTGGTGGAATTATGAGACATTCACAAAAATATCAGGTTCTATAGCTCATCATTTAAGAGGAAATTGTTAGCAGAATAGAACATCATTCTAGCTGAAGATTCTGCTAGTAGAGTAGTGGTCCAAGTCTACACCATCTACAACTGAAATATACATTAACATTTATCGTTTATAATTCTTTCCGGTTAAAAATAATTAAGCAATTAGTAATGTATATAGAAAAATTCTATTTACTGAAAAATATTTGATTGTCACCCGGAACTTTCCCTCTCCGGGGAAACGTGGTATCATTTCGCCACGTCAACCATTTATGTTTTCGACAAATTATGTACTTATATTTTGTAGTCTTTATAAATGATATTATTCCATTTTTTTTAGGAGAACACATTCTTATCTCTATCAAATGATGGAACGATTAAATGTATTGATTTCAAAAAAGGTAACATATAAGGTCGAAAAATTGTCGCTAAAAATAGTGCCGCTGTAGCTTAGTTGGATAAAGCACCTCCCCCGTTTAGGGAAGAGATCCAGGTTCGAATCCCGGTAGCGCAACAACAAAATTTTTCGATAAAATTGATTTTATATGTGTATCTTTATAATTAATATATTTAATTCATATTTAAAAAATCATCATTTTAAAGTTTAACAGTTTCATTTTTTCTGTATAATATCTTTCTAATTGATTCATTTAATATGGTTTCAAATATTACAGAACCATGTTCTGAAATTGCAACATCACAATAAAAATGTACTTTCATTAAAAATATATATATATATATTTTTGATAAATGTGTACATTTTTTAAATATTTAATTACATTTTTATAGTAAGTAGATATTCAAATTATAATGAGAAATTGAGTTCTTAATATATTCGAAACAGTTTTGGACAAATGTAAAACGATCCGTTTTATTTTTAAATAATATAATGTTTCATTTTAAACCACTTACTATAATAAAGTGGTTTAAAACTAAACTGTATATTATTTAATTATAATGTCAAGCCACAACGTGTTTGCTTTCTTAGAAAATTTCGTATTATTTATTGATATAATAAATTAAAACAATCTGATTCATTAAAAATACTTTATTAAAAAGAGGAGCAATTCATCCACGACGAGGATTACTTATCTCCATAATGTAATCTTAAGAATAAAACAGATACCTCGGTGTATCTATATTTCGTTTTCAAATGCTTGCTACCGTAGAAAAGAAAAAGCCGTGTGGTTTACGCGTGTACGTCGTATACATGAAGGAATAGTCTGCCATCTTGGGACATGCTTTTCATCATAATATTATAATTAACTTTAAACATGATTCATAGCCGTAGGGGGTAGATTTAAATTAATATAAATGGAAGAATTAACACCTAATTATAAAAAATCTCGTTAATATAATGAACATGTGTTTTAATGAAAACATATTTTTGTTGTGAAGCTGCAATTTCAGAATACAGTTCTGTAGTATTATATACAAATTAAAGTAATCAACTAGAAACATATTTAAATAATTAGACAAAATACTTTGTTTAAACCATTATTTATTGATTGTTCAACATGTTTCGATACCTGTGGTATCTTCATCAGGAAACAATGAATACTGAAATTAAAAATACAAGAATAGATAAAAACAAAATTATCAAGTGGTGAATAACTAATGTGAAAACCAATTTAAATGGTGACTATTTGCGTTTATTTATTTTAGTATACATCGTTTCCTGAAGAAGATACCACAGATATCGAAACATGTTGATTGATTATTTATATAAAATGGGGGTGGCGCGTTCAAATATATATTTTTATTTAATGAAACGTATGAATATTAGATAAAATTTAATAAATTATATCCCTATTTTTGCCAGTAATAATATGATGAATGAGATGGAATATCTACTTCAATTTTTTTTAAATTCCATTGATTTATTTTTTATACAGGGTATTTCAGAGAATTCCATATATTCAAACGAAGTTTACGGCCAAGGAATATCACTAGCAACCCATTGAGTATCAAATAGGATTCAATTCAACTGTTTAGAAGTTATTCGTGTTATTATGATTTTCGAGAAATTTACAATCAGTCTTCACAAAAATGACCGCTGTGCCATAAAAATACAACCTTTTGTGATGAAATTTGGCACTTGTATGTGTGTAGCTACCACATAAGAAAATGTTTGTTTTACTACTTAAAAAAAAGTTTTTTTTTGTTGAATCTTCTAAGATATTTGAACAAAGAGTTTACTGATTTGAAATATCACAAAACGAGGATACTTTTTGGGGATTTTCCTTTTCACCGATTATCTGTTTCATTTGTTATCTGAGTTTGATTTCAGCGGAACTAAAAATTTGTAATGAAAGGTCAAAGAGAAAACCCTATGGATGAGGTACCCATTCTAGAAATCAAATTATTTCAGAATAATGTTTAATCACGTATACACAAAGGTCTCTGGCGCAAGTATAGGATGTAAAATATATGTATTCAAGGCAGAATATTATTTTCTTCCCTACATATTTATTAAACACAATTTTGTATAAGTATAAATTATCTATGTATTAAATTTAAAATAAATATTTTTGTCGGTGAAGAAATATCCATGTTTGTCGTTTTCATTATTTAATCAATCTCGATCTTCTTTGCTCTTATCTTCCTTGAATTTTTCATAATTCTTTAGGTAGTTAAATATTCATTGGTTGGTAAAGTATAGAATTAACAAATTACGAATGAATGCAAAACAGATTGTGGCATTTCAAACATAATAAAGAAAGAGAATGGTGAAGAAAATATGGTAAGGATGATGGACAGTAAGGTGTAAGACGCGATTGTGGATAGTACGAGAAATATTAGGTCATTACATAAATAATGCGGTTTTTTAATTACATGAACTACGTTCTGCAAACCTCGATGGAACAAAACCCCATCGTAATTGTTGAGGACCTAGCAGAGAAGCTTGGATTTGGTCATTCAACCATTCATCGACATCTGTGTGTCATCGAAAAAGTCAGCTAATTGGTTCAATGGGTTCTTCACAAATTTTCATAGTCTAATCACGTGCAGACAGTGAAAGTGTGCTCTTCTTTGCTGTCACGTCTTAGGAATAAATCTTTCCTGGACCGAGTAGTGACTGATGGCGAGAAATGTGTTCTCTATAAAAATGTCAAGCGCCGAAGACAGTTGGTAGAGAAAAGAGAAACTCCGGCACCCCAGGATAAATAAGGTTTTTAACAACGTAAGGTATTGTTATCTGTTTGGTGGGATATGAAAGGTTTAGACAACTTTGAACTTTTAAACCAAAACCAAAGGAATTCTAATGCGAGCAGCGTTGGCGACTTAAGTCAGCGCTTCAAGGCGAAATGTGTTCTTCCATCTGGATAATGCACGGCTACATACAGAGAAGATGACATTACAAAGGTTGGAGCAGTTTGAATGGGAAACGATGCCGCACCCACCATATTCGCCGGACATTGCCCCATCTGATTATCATTTATTCTTAAGTCTTCAAAATCATTCGGGCGGAAAAAATATGAATTATGTAGACGAGGTCAGATAGTACTGGAGGAGTATTTTTCGTTACGGATAAGTGAATTTTGGAAGAGGAGCCTTGAGGCTTTAGGCGTCCATTGAATTGCTATTTACGATTTTTAGCAGTGACAATACCATCATACTTCAACTTGGTTTGCATTCTAACTCATGTATTATGTATAAACTTTGTGCACGTATGTCTGTTTTCTATACAATCCTATACTATTTGACCGATCTAAATCGAATTTTGTAAAGCTACTCTTTAGGACACTATTAAAACATGGGCATCGTTCCCCATCTACCTGGCCATCTCATTATCTCCCCCGTAAATAAATGTGTATTATATTGAAGGCCATTCAAAATATGTTCAATATAAATTAAATGTATTCATTAGAAAGTAATGTATATATATATAAACTCAATTTATCGAAAAAATATTGTTGTTGATATCGGGATTCGATCCTGGATCTCTTCCTGTCCGGGAAAATGCATGCATATATATATATATGTGTATATATTTCTAATTAATACATTTAATTTGTATTAAAAATATCACAGACCTATGTTTTGAAAAATTGCAATAAAAATGAATTCTCCTTAAAAATTATGTTCAGTTGCACTTTAGGATCCTGAAGAAAATATAGTCACCCCACTCCTCTCCTCCAAATATATCTCACCCTCTCCGTGTCTGGACCAAATGTAGCGAACATTGTTATTTATTAGGGCCTGCGCAAAACATGGCACCCCGCTTCCCTAACCCTCAACACCCATAATTTAAATTATAACTTTATAACTTAGTGGCAGATTTAGTAATAATTATAGTAAAGACCGCTAGTATATTTTAAAATGTTGAACACCACTGGTATATCAGGTAGTATTAATATTCACAGCACTACGCGATACACCTACATCAAAGTGTTTTTACCAAATTCCACCACAATTTGGTGTACCAAAATGTCCATGCAACAATATGGATTTGTGTTACATGTTTTCCCACCCCAAATTTAACCCCTTATAAAGTTTTATATTTCCAACGATCCAAACGGTCCATTACGTGTATTTCATTACAATGTAATATTTACCAGATTTTTTTTTCTACGCTTATTTGCGACACATTTTCCGATCTTTTTCGGCCGAGATTTCATCAGAAATATATTTGTAAAAAATATTTGGAATATCAGAATTGAAGGGCGCACGTTAAAGATAAATAAAACCTTTTTTGAAAACATCTCCTAGTAACTTATAATTTTACATTTACAAAATGCCTTCCGATACTGGTCACCAGAATTGCGTAGATTTCGTGGGTATGTGAAAGGAATGTACATATTTTGGCATTTTTTTTTTTTAAATTTCTCAAAGATCTATATTAACGGAAATTTTTTTTTTGAACAGCCGCCATGACGAATTAAGCTGGCAAACGAACTCAGCTGAGATATTTACAAGGTCAATTTTTCAGAATAGCTTAATTGAAATCTTGATAGGAACTGTGGGAGTTTTCGTGTGATTAAAGTTTTCCAAAATTTTCAGAGCTGTATAGTTTTTAACAAATTAATGTTGAAAGTTGCATTGTTACCGTCATTGCAAGGTCGTAAAGTGCACGTGAATTATCTCACTAAAAAAATGGCATTATTTTTAATAATTTATTAATCTTCTCCGGATTTTTATTTTTTAATTACTTATTTTTTTTATACATCTGAACCATAACATCTTCATTCGTAAATCAGAATTACGTAAAGATATCATTCTTCATATATGATTGAGTTGAGAATTGATATGGGAAGAAGCACTTAGTGAAAATGAAGAATCTCTTCTGCAATCGAGACTAAAGCTTGGACATCCGTTGAAGGGCAATAAAATGCTACGTCATACACCTTGCTGCTCCATTTAGTTGAGGTTTAGACGATAACGTCTAAACCTCAACCTCAGCTTTTTAATTGTGGCTTCATATAAATGAAGCCACAATTAAAAAGCTGGAGGCATTTGAGGTTATGTTAGTGGAAACACCCTTACACAGCTAGTTAATTGATTCAGGATTTTCAAATTTCGATTTCCTGGATCTGAAAAATTATACAGATGTAACTACTAATCTATTTTCTCTGACCGCGATCTCCTGGATACTCTCTGATCTGCTCCGTATCTTCTGGGTCCGGTCTGCTGATGGATGGTGGACGACTCAACCGCTAATGAATCGCGATCTGAATCTTGCGCGCCGCCGATAAAACTTCGAGACCGATGCCGGCTAGTTTATTTCTGGCGTCTCAAGTTATATAGAACACCCACTTAAAACCTGAGGTACATACTTCGCATTTTTAAAAACCCAGGACTGCCAACCGAAGTATCTATTTCACGCAAACAGGCTATATCAACGAACACAAAAGATATCCTAGATTGACCACATTTTCAATGAAGAGGTACCTACTAATGGTGGATAACCTCTCAATGAGCCTTTGATTTCTGAGAGTCGCTAAAGGTACGTATGTACTGGATGTGTCGTTCTAATATGTATGTATGTAATATGAGTTGATAATTCATTAATTAATTAATTGATAATTCTGTACTAATCAATAATAACAACTATTAAGGAAAATGCATATTTCGGATATATTCACCGCAATGAGAAATGTGATCTCTTTCAACTCATTATTCAAGGGAAATAGACTACCTTAGCTGCGTATCCTTAGAATGTGGTACGATGTCCGAAGTTCCGGTGATTTTATAGGAACATCATTATACAGAGGATAAATCAGTATTTTGCAACTTGGTAGACAGAAAACGGCACGTAAAGATGGCACATAAAGATGAAAAAGACATAATATATCATTATCTTATCTCCATCTGAATTCGAGTGGCGACTGCGGTTCGCGATATAAAATAATATCAATTCTAGTCAAAAGAATCCAAAATTCAATGTAAATTGAAAATAAATACAAAAATTCAAAACATAAATCAATGCATTTAATTCTTAAACAAAAAATCTGCATTGTGTCATTGTACGAAAATTTGGCACGGCCTTCGAGGGAGTAACCAAAATGGTAGAGGTACCGGGATCGATACTTGCCATCTACAAAATATTTTAAAAATAAAACACAGGTTTAACTGTTAATTTAACGTACTATTTCTAACACAGTTTTCTTGACAATTTTTCATTTCAGGGATTCACTGAATAAAGATATTCTATGTTGAAAAAATTTACTTTATATAACATCTTTTCCACATTGCAAGGCAATCAAAATTTTGATTTTTTTTCTTTGAACTTTTAGGTAATATTTTAGTCCTCGCCGAATTCACTGGGAGGGAAAAATCACTTTAGACAACGTAAATATGCTCGAGTAATGATGTTGACATAAAGTGAAAAAGAAAACATGGCTATTCTAAAAATATTAATATAATACGCATTTAGCGGCATCTGAATATACTTACCTAATCATAATATGATATAAATAACACGAGATTAATATATTATAAAGTTATTAGAAAATAATACTTTACCAGGGATGCAGATCAGATGAAAAGTGGTGTCCTTCTAAATATTTAATATCTTATTTAACAAGTTCGGCTTGTACTTTTTCGCATAAATAAAGTGTTGCGAAGCCATGACGTTTGAATGACCTTAAATTTGCAAATAAGAGTGAATTACGTGAAAGAGATTCGTGTCAACCAAATGAGATTTAAAAAAAAAATTTGACTTAATCTGAGATTCGGAATTTGATCCCATGAGATTCTTTAGAGATAACTTTCAGCTTTCGTATTCTCGAATGTCTCGGAGCGATCGTGTACATAATGTGTAAATTTAACAGAGAACCTTAGTTCTTGGGGACCGAGACATTAAGCATTATGACGTATCTGTCGAATATATGATGGGTGATAGGAAATGAATGAGTGGAGGTTTCACAGGTATTGCAAGAGATGTTAATAACCATTTTAAAGTACAATGGAACGACATTATAAAGCAGCTAATTGATGAGAAAAAAAATAGTATGTTTTTATTTAAATTAGTCTATTTCTACATGCTAATGCAATGCTGCTGCACTATAAATAAGTCATTATTATTCAGAACATAGGTCTATGATAATTTAAATATAAATTAAATATATTAATTGGAAAGATATACATATAGAATATTGTCGCTGCAGCATAGATGGTTAGGAAAGAGATCCAGGTTCGAATTCCGGTGGCGCAACAACAATATTTTTCGATAAAATTGATGTTATATGTATATCTTTCTAATTAATATATTTAAAATATCACAAACTTATGTTCTGAATAATTACAACTTCACAAAATAATGTGTTATCTTAATAATAAAGTTGTATCAATGTGTACAAAATTTAATAAAAATGAATTGATAATTCTACCGTCTGCTATCAGATTACTCAAAGGTATTTGAGATACTGTAAAAATAAGGTAGATGGCTCTTTCAAATAATGGAACGATTAAATGTATTAATATCAAAAAGGTAACATATAGGTTAGAAAATGTGTCGCCAAAAATATAATCGCTGAAGCATAGTTGGATAACGCACCTTCTCCGGTTAAGAAAGAGATCTAGGTTCGAATCCCGGTGGCGCAACGACAATATTTTTCGATAAAATTGATTTTATATGTATATCTTTCTAATTAATATATTTAATTCATATTTAAAATAATTATACTATTGGAACTGTCCTCGTACTGATAACATATTTGTATTCTAAATTATTATTTGAAGTAGATATACGGGTATATGACAAATTAGAGAGTAGTTGATTACAATTTATTATGCAGCATCTAACGCCTCAATAACGTTTTATACATTTTATTATTTATATAAAATGCTGTAATCATTAATGGAGATCGCTATCGTCGCATCTTGGAAAACTTCATGATGGCTTGCAATACACGTGGTTTTAACAGGACAGTGCCACCTTACACATAGCCTGAGCTACGCTTGAAATTTTGCGAAAAAAATTTCCCGGCCGCATAATGTCAAAAATTGATAACATCGATCACCTGATTTGACGGCTCTCGACTATTTTCTGTGGATATACATGAAAGGAAAGATCTATACTAATAAGTCAATAATAATTCCGATGCTACAAGACAATTTTCGAAATGAAATTGCTGAAATAACACGCGAAGTGTGCGAGAATGTTATGAAAAATATGGTTAAAAGAGCACGCATTTGTGCCGCTGCCAGAGGCAGCCACTTGGTCAATTTATTATTATATGCATAATTGTAATAAACTATATAATTGATAAATAAAAATCAAATAGCAAAAATGTGTTTAATATTTTAGTTATTTTAAAATGAAAGATATGTGGCAATTTTAAGATAGCATTGTCCTTTGATAAATCTGTTGTTTAGATGTAAGAACAAAAAATAAGATAAAATAATAAAAGTGAAAAATAATTAGGAAAATCTGTGTCAGGGAGGAGATAAAATGAGTTTAATTTTAATTATTGTATGAGATGAAATCTGTGAAAAGATTCAGTGAATTCAGCCAACGCCACACGCCAAGTCGCTGGACAGGAGCGAGGGCGAATTGTCTAACATCACCTTATTTATTTGGGGGAGTCGTGACACAAAGCACCCTGTCTGGGTAGCGTAATGTGCAACTGCCAAGAGTTGATTGAGTAATTTATTTCAATTAAAAGAGTAATTTAATTTTGCAATTTAGTACAATCTCTTGTGTTAACATTTTGCTAATATTTTAATTATTTTTTCTAACTTATCATCACGCCGTTTCCCCACAGAGGTAAATAGAGAGGATAACTCTTCTGTCTTCTCTTTCTTCCTTTGTCCTCGCTATCCTCGCTTACTTACATACATACTTACGCACGCTAACCGTTCGTTAAAGGCTGATGTCCTTCAAAAGTCGGTCTCACATTCTCAGTATACTGGTTTTCTGATTATGCTAGGTCTTTCATGAACGTTATCTAATCTCATTACCTTCAACACTCGCCTCATATATTTTCTTTACCATTCTCTTCACTCATATGTTCCACGTATCCAAACCATCTTAGGGATCCTTTTTTATTCTATCGACAATACTGAATTCGCTCGTATTTTTTTCATTCTTTTCTCTGATCATAGATATTCCACACATATATCTGAGCCACCATATTCACCAATCGAATTCAATCTATTTCCATCTCTTTTCAGTACAATAAGATGATCCCATAGATCAATAAACAATTCCTTAGCAGGGCGATTTTTAAAAATAATGGATGTATTATATTTTAGTGTCAATTAAGTCATAAATATAAATGATATTGATCCAAAGATCTAAAGATCTAATCCCTCTGAAGTAAAATAAAAAAATGTTATTATATTTCCTTTGTTAAATTACAATATATATATATATATATGCCCACATAACTTTTCTTACAGCTGGGTGGTTCACATTGTTATATAAAAAATCTAATATCCGGTTGTTAGTCTATGATGTGTATTATTCTTTTAATGAATTTTTATTTAATTATGAGATTTAATTTAAAAAATACGTGTGCGCGTACCGTAGTAAATGTGAAACATCCCTGTAGGATGTTTATTTTCGGCGATAAAAAATCCAATTTTATTTGATTTATTATTTTAGAGAATTGAAAATTCTCTAAGCTTAAATATTATCAGATCCGTAAATAAGTCAAGCAGTTGAGTCACTCCATTCTGAAGCAGTGTTAGGCGAAGAGGTACGTACTGTCGCAGTCGACTTGATGGTAGGTGGCTACGACGTAGTCCTGCCGTCACCCGATTTATCCTCATTTGCTGCGAGTTAAATACTCCTAATAAATAATACAAATATACATGTACTAATTTTTACCTGTTGGTAGCCCCCGCAGGGGGTACGTTTTGAACACGGTCGTTATAAGCGTAATTTCGCAATCAAAGGGGATATAAAAGAATCAACGTATACCACAGACCAGTAAATGAATGGACATGAAATAAATTGTACATATTGGAAAGGGTTTGAAACATTAGTTGCGGAACGAGGGGCGTTCTAGACACATTCTTGGTGGAAACATAAATACGATACTTTACGACACATTTATGAAACAGAAAAAGTGTGTACTCTTCAAAAATCAAATCTTTGAGATGTATTTTTTATATTAATGCATATTATATTGTCAGCGTTTAAATTGTCGTTCCATTCGAGTCATATTTAAAAAAAAGTTGCGGAGCTATTTGATTGCGTAAGTGGTGAGTAATCACTGTGCAAGTCGTCTATTAAATAAACTCCTTTATACCTATCACTTACGGATTTCGCCGATGTGTAAACAGATTGCATTTCGACGCCGAGCTGTCGTTTTTTATTTTTGACGCCAAAATGAAAATATTGGAACAAGAAATTTGCGTTGGTTCATCATGTTCATATATTTGATGGTCTGTGATGTAAACTATAAGATAATATATTATTAATGAAATAAACGTCAATTTGAAAAAACCGAAAAAATATTTTGAAAAAATGTTTTAAACTGCCTTGCATAAAGAGAAAAAATGTAACAATATTCATTTTACTTACGTAATAGACAGCACTCAGCTAGAAAATAAAAGCGATGTAAAGACCTAGAAATAATCCTCGATTGCAAACTTCTTTTCAAAAATCACATTGACCAAATTACCTCCAAGGCCTCTAGAATTTTAGTCATACAGGATTCTTAGGATTCTGTAAACACTTCCAAAATCAATATTGCTTCAAAATACTGTATTATGCATTCGTTCGTAGTCACTTAGAGTACGCATCTCAAATTTGGAACTCATGGCAGATTACATATATTGCGAGGTTACAATGAATACAAAATAGGTTTATTCGATATCGTAATGTTAGATCTAATCTATTATTCAACTCCTATTTAGATGTAGCAAACTTCCACAATTTGAAAACCCTAGAACATTGAAGAACACGTGCTGACCAAGTACTTCTCTACAAACTACTGCAAGGCCATATTGACTGTCCCAGCCAATTAGAATTAATATCTCTCCACGTACCATCTTGATGGATTCGCCAATCCGCACTCTTCCATATTTACAGAAGTAGAACATCTTTCATACAAAATTCATTCATTCACCGGTCATGCAAATATCATAATGAGAAATTTACTTTTTCAAAATTAGCCTTACTACGCTCAAAGGGTTCTTCTTATGAACTAACACAATCTCAATTTTGGTCAATCATTCTATCTATAAACACATTTTTATTTTTGAATTTGCTAATCATTTGATAGAAAATGGTCATGGTTTTGATAAAAAATTGGGATTGTCAATTTTGCATTGTCATTTTGTCAATTTGGAATCGTTGGAGATAAATAAAGCGTGTAAAACTAATCAAAAAATTATAAACTAACTAAATTTAACTACGAGTCCCATTCTAAAATTTTTTCCTAAAAATTCTTCGAGTAAATTTGTATTAAGTAACGATTTGAGTTAAGTACTAAATTTTTTAATTTTTTTTAAATAGATTCTAGTAAAGAAACAATAATATATGTTTTAGTTAGTTATGACATCCTGAAGAAGAAAATGGTATTTTTCGAAACCGGTAGATGTATTAAAACTCAATTAAGTGGTTAATAAAACAAAGATAATAAATAAAAATATGTATTTTAACCACAAAGTTAATATTGCTAATTTTAAAAGTACAGTTATTATGTTAGTTATAATATGTTTATACTATAAAAGTTCCTCAATAAAATAAAATAAAGAGTCTAGTATAGCTTGCTTGCCTAACTGCGCTCATTATGTAAAATATGACAACAAAAATAAATGCACGGGATGAATTATTTTTTCATATTTTTATTTATTATCTTTGTTTTATTAACCACTAAAATGAGTTTAAATACATCTATACAAAGATAATAAATAAAAATATGAATCTTAACCACAAAGATAATATTGCTGATTTTAAAAGTATAATTATTTTTTCAATTACATTATACAATATACAGACGTGGAGTCTGCGACAAAATAAATAAAAAGGTTGAATGTGTTTGCGAGGTTGTGCTGACACCGCATGTTGCACATCCCGTGGATGGCGAGAGGTTGTTACAAACTTGTCTATTTTTAGATTAGTGGCAGACTTTTACTTTGTCCATAATAGTGAAGTGCTTTGGAAATATAACGTAATGAGGTGAATATAATGTATAGGATCTGGAGATGAAGGCAAAGCAAGAGGGCGATGCCTTACAATATGTATAGGTTAAATAAAATAAATGAAATAAACGACAGAATTGTCACCCTACGTATCAGCAGAATATCGAAAAAAACGGAGAAGGTTTAAGACAGCCATAGAAGTGAGACAGAATATCTGCCACTTTAGTATGTTGTTGAAAATCAAAACATCTTATTAAATCGACCGTAATACAAAAATGTTTTTGTGGCGGACTCATAGTGCCACCTAGCGGTGGTTCACGGAAGCTCGATGACACGCCGCATACAGGATCACAGTGAGCTTGCAGTGAATACGACCAAAAAGATGCGGTGCTAGTGAGCGAGGCAGCCGGCAGTCCCTGGCTTGGAGACGCGAGCACCAAGCCCAGAATTTCATTCTTTCATAACTGGTGCCAGTAACAAATTCTCTCTTTAAGTGTAACTTATTTTGTACTTATAAATCTAATAGTTACCTGTAAATTATAGCGTGTCCTGATTGCGGGGCGCAATAAACCAGACAACAAAATCTAAGTTATGGTTCTCTTTATTTAACACGCCCGAGATGTCATCCTTCCTTATACATTCTATAATTGGCTGGTGTTTTGGACATATATTTATTTTATGAATAAATATATTAATTATGTACTTGAACCAAAATAATACTCCGTGCCCCTCCTTCCCTTTCCTCACCCGGCAACGCCATTCAGTCGATTGGCAACCTTAAACCAGTACGGTTATAACGTGCGCGGAACAGTTAAGACTTTTATACAAATCTCGAGACTTCGTGTCTATCCTTTATGTCAGAACCTGTGTGAAAATAAACAGTATACAGTCCACATTTTTAGAGATGCCATCAGTCTCCGGATCAGTGGTGCCAAAATTCCTTCCTGTTCTGAGGTTCTTCCGGCACCTATGCTTGTACGCAACAGTTAGTATACCCTGAGTCAGCCGAGTATTCATCATTATACTATTTAACTAATACCCACACATTCTAGCTTAACTTCTGAAACTGATAAGATGTTACATTATTTTCATTTTCAAAAACATTAAGAAAAGTCCGTTACACCCTGTATTTATAGGTGAAAAGAAGTTATCATACCGAACCGAAAAGAATTTTCGACAAAAAACACCACCAATTTTTCACGTTTAATGAGCTGACGGGAGGACCGCGCAGGTTTTGACAAAACGTTTTTAAAGAACCTTCAGCTCCCACCGCGTCCAGCGTTCCGTTGTTCGCCTGTCACCGCCGTTGGCCATGGATAGTGACACCACCCACTCTACACAGAAATTTTCACTTGACAAAGGGGATGATAGTCTAAGAACACACATAGAGATCTTCGTCTCTCACATAACTAATCTTATATTCTATCCCGCTGCATAAAAATTGCTGCGCGCATTCGATGTTTTTGAATGAATAATGCTCTTCAGAACATATAAGAGGTCGATAATTAGCGCATAAGATACAACCTGTAGTTTTACAATGTTTTTTAAAAATTATTCACTTATGGTTAAGGCATCGTAGATTATAAATGACATCTATGGTTCAAGTGCGTATCGTCAGAAGAGGAAGATATCTATCTTATATCTGGTCGATCTTTCGACTATCAGATACGATTTTGTATATTTTGTGAATAAACTCTAGCCTAAACTGAGTAAGAGTTTCATCTGATTAAATAGTGTTTTTTCTTTTCTTAATCCGTGTCTAAATTTATGGCAGTGAACTTCCATGATTTATAATAAAACAGTGTAATTATAATTAATGTGTAAAGTATCTATTATTTCGATTAAAAACAGTAACAAGAGTGTGAGTACTATTTTAGCAGTAGGATGAATAATAGTTTATGAGAGCAATTTTTCAGAACATATCTATACGTCTGTGTTATTTTTATATATCAATTAGAAAGATATACATATAAAATCAATTCATCGAAAAAATATTTGTGTTGCTACCGGGATTCGAACCTGGATCTTTTACTATCCGGGGAAATGCATTAACCATTCACACTACACCAACACAGTAAGTTGACGACGAATTTTTGAACTTATATATTGCACTTTCAAATTGATACATATTGTATCAAATCATTAATGTATGACATATGTAACCAGTTTTCGAGTAATTGATTTTACATGTATATCTTTCTAATTGATCAATTTAACTTGTATTAAATATATTATAATTGTTTGTTCTTAAAGGAGTTTACAAATATCTTGAGTATGGTTAAAAATATGTTTAGACATGTTTTTTTTAACATTTTATTGATTTTTTTAATTGTGGCACAATTTCTACTATTTCATTGATGTAAATGAGAAAAAAAATCTGACAATTTAACTGACGTAGCACGTACTATATTCTTATCTCAAATGTCACTAATAATAGAATTCAGCATCATTACGTGTCGCTGGATTAATTAGTTACTCCAATTATGAGTCCTTCACAATACAAAGTGAAGAATAGTATTTAGGTCGCACATCTGGTGATGCTGGGGTTATTCACGTAAATGTCAACTGTCAGAACCAAACCGCAGAACTTACTAAAGCTGACGTTAACGTGCGCCTTTGGTATCGAAACACAGAAGAATAAACATTAATAATACACCGTAAGAATATCGCGATTCTATCATGTAGTTATGAACATAGCCTTTTTCGGTGCACAAAATCTTTTTCTCTCCGGGTCATAAAACGTTGTATTTCATCTCCTGATGAGTCTTAATATTTATTTATGTATTTATGGCATGACCAGATCACCGTTCGCCATGCGCGTGTGGATGCTCCATTAGGTTTACTATACCTTTCCAAAGAGCACGACTTGTGAACTTTTAAGAAGAGTGAACCTCATATTCGTGCTCGTTACTGATTTGAAGTTATTGGGTTTCGGTTTACTGGCAGTGCGTACCGAAACTGTTATTGTGTATCACAGGGCTCCGTGCTTAATATCAAAAAAGTATCCAGAAATTCAGGAGAGTTGTAAATGCAGCACAAAAAATCTAGGTAAGTCGTGTTCTTCCTGGTTGGTCCTTCAGTACTCATTGTTCTGTCCCTCTACCAAATTCATTTCACCCTTGTGTAAATAGACTATTTGTAGGGTTACGTAGTCGAGATGAGGTGTATCACCAGTTTGTAATGTTTATTGAAATTGTATATCACCCATCTGTAGGTGGAAGTGTATATAATATAATATGAGATAGTGGCACTATTGTGAGAGCAAGTGTGTGATTGACTATGATGGAAGCAGTGGCGTAACTACAAAAATTGGGCCCCGATGCTAAAATGATAAAAGGCATCGGGTTTCAAAGTCCTTGAATACATATTGTACATAAAATATAATAATATTATTTCCATTCAATAGTAACAACTGAAGAGACTGCTGATAGATACAAATGGTATGGTGATTCAACGCTGGAACGTCAGTGCACGTAGCGCACCCCACGATTGGCTTTACTGCCACTGTTGACTTTAATTTTCTCAACCTATCATCATATCACCTATCACATCAGATCTAATCTAACTTAACCTATCCGTTAAATAAACACGTATAAAGTGTTTAATCAACCAAATGTTTTTGCATGAAATAATTTTGTATTACATAAAAACGCGACGACACACACTCCAAAACAGAATAAAACTGTCCACAAAATTTATGACATTTACAAGCGGAATATTCACCGTAGATTTGATGGAATTCAGTCGTTAGCATAATGTGAAAATCTTCGTAATTTAATAATCGGAAGATGTTTGACTCGGGCAATTTCCTCATCGCCCGCATCTCCTCGCTCCTTGACGTGTAAAGCGGCTGCGGTGAAGAGAGCACTTACCACGCCCTTTGTTGTAATAAAAGATGCTCAGATTAAATAAAAACAGCTTTCAAAGGGCAAACCCTAGATCAGACACGGCGAATACAAGACTTGCGTGTCATAAAGTGATAAACGAACCATTTCTTTAATACAAAACGTATTTAAGTTGAGGAAAAAAATATATATATCTCTTTTTTATACAAATTATAAAATTGTACCTTTATTTTCGTCGTTATGCTCATACACTGGGTGTTGTAGACTTCTAGTCGTGTGTCCGGTAAATTCTTTGTACATCTTCTTTTTGTTAAAATTGAGTTACATTGCTAAAACACATGCCCACAATCCATTCAAACAGGCATATCTGAATTTTATTCCAATAAAGTAATATTACGTAAAAACATTTTTACGTAACCACTTATTTTGATCATTCTTATAAATGACAATAATAAGTAATATTTATGAAATAAATACACCTCACACTATCAATAAATAAAAAAATTACCATAAAAATCGGTAATATATTTGTTATTATTTTTCAACAGTGAAAAATCCACACAATTTGTTAACCCTTCCCAAACCATGCAGTAACATAGGTCTACCATCATGATTAAACTTGTAATATTTCGGTAAATACATGCAACATAAAATTCATATTTTAGATAATCCTTAAGAAAATATTAGCGCTTAGGAATGACTAGTGAAAACCAATTATGAAAAGCGAATCGTACAAAAACAATTATTTTTTCCATTCAATCAGTTGTAAAATTAATACATTGGTAAAAATACCATTTGTGATATAAAAGACAGAGATCATACACTATTTTCACAGTGAAAAGAACAATAAACGTACAAATATAATTGTCTCTTTCTCACTAATTAAATGAAGAGAGATAAGAAGGAAGAACACATTGTATAGGACTTAATGAATGCTCTAAATTATGTTATTAATCATTTTTCAAAATTGAATCCTCTATATTTAGAGTAAATTCGTACCATTAAAGCCATTTAAGTTAGTAAAAATATTTTATCTAACTGTTATTAACGGTAACACGAGTTGATAGCACGGCTGCATTCGAATGTTTTATATCATGGTATGGTAAAGGTTACTATATCGTCAGTTGTAAAATTAACAAATTTGAGACACGCATCTTTGAAAGATGGATGACAAATTTTGGCTAGTGATATTGTTGCGTAAAAGCATAGATGCCGGAAGAAACAGGATATTCGGAAGGAGGTTTGCACTTACCACAATCCCGATCTTCTGGCACCTCCAAGGTGGACTGTAAATTTAGATTTTATCACAATCTCCGTTCAGGGGTCCTAGTCCTTCAGATTGCACTGGATTAGACACGACGTCTCACTTTAATGCTATATTGCGAATCACTCGTTACCGTACCGGTTCAAGGTCGCCGTTCGACTGATGCGGTGGCAGGTGAGGAAGGGAGGGGAGGTGGAATGCACAGTACATTATTGTCGTTCAAGAATAAATATACGTCCCAAACAGATACATTAGATAGTATATCTTCTTCTTTTAAATAGGCAATCCACCCTTCGAGAGTAAAAAAAAAGTACAATAATATTATAGAATAGGAAATATTATATTACAAGTCAATACCCTTGTCGTTCAAAAAATGTGGTATTATATTGATTAAATGTGGTGAGTTAAGGGAAAGAAGCTGATACAAGTTAACCGGGAGTTGAAAATTACCATTGACGAGATTACTGTAAAAAAACCTGTGATCCGCAATGGACAGGAAAAGATAGTATATCAGTGCATTATCTAGTTGTGTCAGTGTCTTGTGACTAGAACAGAATTACGTGATCGATTTGTTGTTCCAATCAAAATGTCTGTGAATAAAAAAACATGAAATGAAAATAAAAAAAACAAAGAATGAGTAAGTGGATTATTGTATCAAGAATAATGATTTAAAAAGTAAAAGTGTATTTTGTGTTCCTTTTAATTAGTGTATTGCTGTAGTATGGATCTTTCAATTTGAAATAAAATAAAATATTTTTATTTTTCTTTGATTTTCCTGCACAAAAAAGGCCAATAAATATTGTTTAATTGCTGTTATATCTCATACGAGTAAAGTGATGCTGTATATTCTACAAGCCAGATTACAAAACTTTCTCTCGTGGCGAATAGCACCAGGCATGACTGTAAATAACTGGCAGGATTTGTTAAAGGCTGGGGAACTAGAGAGAAAATCTTGACACGAGAATTCTACAATCAATTATACCTCTGCTTTATCGACTACTCAAAGGCCTACGATAATGTTAAATGCACGAAACTATTATGAACACTTATAAAAAACCTTAGCGATGATAACAGTTTGATCTTTATGACTATCCATATGAATGCGACATTGAATGGTTCCTGTCTATTAGGACTGAGACTTTTGGAGGTGCATTACAAGCCATGTATCGTATGATTGAGGCCGCTACATGTCAATACTGACATGAAGGAAGAAAGAAAGCGATACATTGCGATGGTAAGCAGGGGCTTAAATTAAATAACCTATAATATGGACCGTGAACGTATATTTACGGATTTATTACAATTAGCGCTATCTGTGTACCAGTAGAAATTTTAATGGCTTAGTTCTAAAAACTACCACGACAACTCACCGCTGCAGCCATAGCGGTAGTAGCTACAATCGACGCATTGTGGCTATTCACATTACTATCTTTTACTTTTAAATGGGTGAATTACTCAAGTCATACAATTGTATATTTACTGAATTGAAAATATCTTTCGGTTGATCCGTTTTGTATGGGTCATTACTGATGCTGTTTTTTAACAGAATAACGATTTCATGGTCGTTCTTTGCGTTCGAAGTGCATTTGGTGCATGAATTTGTTTTTGATTTGGGAAAAACAAAAAGCAATTGGCAGAACTATTTCCTACGCTAACCTTTAATAAAAATAATTATTTCGTTTAGTTATTTATTACGTGAAGAATTTTCAAACAATAAAAGAATTATGTTCAGTCATAAAAAGTATTCTTAAAAACGTCCATACATTTTTTATGTTGATTTTTATATGGGTTAAAACTTAAACTTTAAATACACTATTAATGGTACTCTAAAATTACAAATACATGGTGGGGTCGTATAAACAACGGATTTATTATGTCCAAAGACGTTGGTTAAACGAAAGTTCATAATTCTATGTATTACATACACATATTGTAGTAAATATATTATATATGATTATATAATATCATTGGTAACAGCATAACTCAAATCTACACCTACTACACGCCACTGATGGTATGTTAGTTAGGTGCTAAAAAAAACATATTTTCTTGACATAACTGGATTTTTTTAGAAAGCTAAATATCATAATGAAATGGCACCCTTCAGCTTCGATACTCTGGGGGTAATGAGAGACTAATTTATTTGAAATGAATTACAAAAGAAACATAAACAAACATTGTCATAAAAATTCTTCCATATTTTATAATTGCTTAAAAATCTTTTCAAAATGGGCTGCTAAATTTCTTTTGTATCGTGAAATCTCCCCTGAAATATATTTTTTATTTGCATTATTTCATTGTTTGAAAGTTAATTATTGTGAATCTCCGAGTAAGAAAAACAAAAGGTAAACTTAAAACGTTCACCGGACAAAGAAGATCCTTAATGTTTTCAAACACAAAGTACTGTTTAACAAGCGGTGAAAGCTTTTTGAAAATAAGATTAACACGTTAAACTTTAACTGTGTTGTGTGGTCAAAAATAATGTACTATATACTATATTATGTACTATGTACTATATTATACTATATTATAGTGATAAGTTATGTGGTTGTTTTCTAATCTTTTAATCATAAAAGTTAAATGAATATTGATTTAGTGTCAAAATTGAACGTTCCTATTTTGAGGTTGAAATTTAAACTTTATGTCACCAAATTTCTCGCATAAAATAAATAGAAAATAACTTAATAATACAAAATCTCATGTACGATGTATACGTAATTATTATCCCGATGACACGTGTTACAGGATTTATTTTTAACAACGTGAGTGTAGAGGTCACTTATATAATTGATAAACTTTTCATATTTTGTGCAAAATCATTGAATATTGGTGAAGAAGTCTACTCCAAACGCAAATTATATTTTATGAAAAAGACTTTTAATCTAAAATAAACTAAATAATTTTATATTAAAGTGATTATTATTGTAAAGTTGTAGTTCTTTTTCAGAACCGTTCTGTGAAATTATAATACAAAGTGAATGCATCAATTAGAAAAATGTATATACAGATAAAATCAATTTATCGAATTGGAAATAAAGATCCAGGTTCGAATCCCGGTAGCGCAAAAACAATATTTTTCGACAAAATTGATTTTATATGTATATATTTATAATTAATACATTAAATTAGTATTTAAAACATCACAGACCTATGTTCTGAATAATTACAACTTCACAATAAGAATGTGTTATCCTTAATAAAAAATATTTTTGTTTTAATAATTGATTTTTATTTCTGTGCAAGAACTTTACGTAGTATTTTTATAAAAACCTTTCACATTATATAATCCGGGTAGCGAGCAAACATATTTTTTTTACTTGCGACTAAAATAAGTACGATAAAAGCTCTTAGCTGGAAATTATCCCCATCACCGACCTTCGGGACGATAGGGGCTAAATATACACATCCTTAAACGATAATTTATTTTTAATATTGAAAAAAATAAAAAAAAACATTAATTTCAGCTTTCAAAGAAATACCAAGAATTACTATAAGACATTATGATCGACTATTATATAATTTTTTTTTTAATTTTAGCTTTTTAGCTTTATCTAAAAGAGAATTTTGTGCGAATGAAAAAATAATAATCAGTGTAAGGTTAAAGGCTGAGCTCTAAGTAGCGATGATTGGTACCGTAGACCTGCTGAAGTTCCAGTTCCAGTTTTAGTTCCAGATGAATATCGGATAGTTTGTTAGGTTACTTTTAGAACTGGTTCCAACGTTCGAAATACATGATCAAAGTTGAGATATTTTTCACCTACGATTCTATTGACCCATTTATTACAATGTCGAGTAATTACGATACGCATAATAAACGATACGCAAGCAATGATGATTCACACTCGCTGAAATCTGCGCTGACCTTTGTCCGCTTTCGAGACAAATCTCCGAGTGAAGTCTCATCCATAGATACACGCCATTATATTATAAATACTTAATAATCACAATTGGCTCCTAACTAATATTAATTAACATTAATCATCAAAAAATAATCAAATCTTTTACATAAAATAAAAGCTTAGTATTTTATTCGATTTAAGTCTGTACTTGCCTATATAATATTAATATTGCCTACAATGATTTAATTTTAAAGTACGCTTTCAAAATAAATTACAATTAGGGTTAACTAATTTGAAAATTTCAAGCTAAGACAAATTATCTACTACTCTAACATAACATTGATTTAATTTCTGGCGTCTCATAGCGTATATTAATCAAAGGTATTTGAGATTTGTCCCAAGGTGATAGCTTTTTAAAAATGGAATAACAAATGTATCAATTTGAAAGAGCTGCAGCATATACGTTCAAAAATTTGTCGTCAGTTTACTTGGTTATCGTGTTGTAACTGGTAACGCATTTTTCCGGACAGGAAAAGATCCAGGTTCGAATTGCGATAGTAACTAAAATATTTTTTCGATAAATTTATTTTTCTGTATATCTTTCTTGTTGATACATTTAAATTGTATTTTTATTTTACATTTCGTAATTATTTTGCAGACGGAAGTTGTGTGAAAGAAAATGAGCAGAGAATTATTGTCTGATAAATGGAACACGTTAAAATAGTCTTAAATTTATATTTACAAATCTATTTGAAAATTTTTTTTTTTGTACATAATTCATCATTTTTTTTACGTATGTTTTCTGTTCGGGTTTACACGTATTAATCTTTTTCCTCGAAAT
Organism: Eubasilissa splendida; assembly: GCA_031772225.1. Lineage (NCBI taxonomy): Eukaryota > Metazoa > Arthropoda > Insecta > Trichoptera > Phryganeidae > Eubasilissa > Eubasilissa splendida. The sequence continues at coordinate 33,963,763 of CM062848.1, read as the reverse complement.
TTGGAAAATAATCAGTGTTGATTAGTAAAAAATACAAAACATAACGAATGATAACTCATTAATTCTGTATCTTCCTATATACGCTTTTTTAAGATGAACCTTGTGAGAGAAAAATATGAGAAAAAAATTAACATATTTTTGCTGTATTCATTGATAAAATAAAATTGATTAGGTTTTCATAAAAAAAGAAGCAAACAACGACTCACATAGCTTCATGAAAATACGATTTCATTATAAATGATTTTTTCGATATTTTCTATTCATAATAGTTCCCTTGGATGGCCGAGTACTCCCTCCTGTTGACTTTTGATAAGTTAAAAAAAAAACAAAGTGCACACGTGACTTGATGAACATCAGCACACGGAGGCTATTATATCTTATAATACAAGAGCTAAAAATAAACAGGTACCAACATCAGGTCCCGCTAAATTAAATTGTACTATCTAGGAAATAATTTTGTTTGTCTTCATATCAAATTTCCAGGTTTGATCTGTTCTTTATAAAGTTTTTAAGGAAAGATTCATAACTACATGAAACTTGAGATTAAAGTGTTATCTTGCGTGTATATCCAGATTACTATTATTATTATTATTAGCCTGTTAAATAGGCAATGATAAAAATAAATATCTATGCGACTTATTGGAGCAAATCTGTATTATAATGAATTATTTTAATTCTAGTCTATACATTGCTAATTAGAACGTACTTTTTGTCTATTCATTTTAATAATTTCAAATTTTGATAAGCAATACTTTCATTTTTATCACATTGGCTGTTGAAAGTAAAGAGAAAAATTAAAAATATATACTCTTTGGTACTTAATTCGTTGCATAATAAAAACCGTAAATAAAATCAAACACATTCACTCTCTACATCCGTTTAATACTTATTTCCATTTAAAGTCAATGAAAACAAGATATATTTTAATATAATTATATATATTAATAAAAATGGATTATATAGTCGATATTATGGTATTTTTATTTATTATCTTTGTTTTATTAACCACTTAATTGACATCTACCGGTTTCGAAAAATACCATTTTCTTCTTCAGGATGTCATAACTAACTAAAACATATATTATTGTTTCTTTACCAGAATCTATTTTTAAAAAAATAAATATATATTGCTAATTTTAAAAGGGTATTATGGTACACTAGCAGAAAGCAATTGGCGACAATGTGTGTCTTCGAATGCTTAGCGCTAGCAGTAATGGTGGTATTATTAGTGGTGATAGTATGTGGAAGTCCATTGTAATTACCTTTTAAAATCACTTAACACAGTACTTAACTTTTTGAAAAAATTAATTTATTTAATCAAACAAAACATAACGTTGTTTACTTCACACAACACTTTAATCAAAAATTAAAACGTTTTCGACGCTTACTGCGTCATCTTCAGTAAAAAACTAAATCTTAAAACTATCGACTACATGAGAGTATCAGCGGTATCATAGCGGTATTTATTAGTGATTGTATGTCCGTATTGAAACATATATTTTACACTTTTGTATGTACGAGTAGATGCTACTTTATAAACTAAAAATTGATTATAAATTATAGTAGTACAACTATTAATACATGGATTAAAAGAATTTTGGATTTGAGTACATATTGTGATATTGATTTGAGATTAAAATTGATTTAAATAAAAGTCATTTTAGATATTAGGTAGGTAGTTATTTTACATCGTTAAAAATAGTTGAGGCTAATCTTCAAATGATAACAGACTTATCAATAAAAATATATATTAACGAATGAAAAAACTACTGGTGAATGTTAATTGGTTTAATCGTTTAAAAGCCGGTAACATAAGCTTAAATATGAGGAGGAAAGATGTTGTCGATATGATTTTGATGTTCAGGCTTTTCTGATGGCTGTGTAAATAGACGAAAATTTCTTAACAAGGATTCTGGTCGAATAATTCAGTATTGATCATTCCTCGGTTCAGGTCAGGTGCCTCAAAAAGTTTTGTAAGGTGTGGGAAATGACTGGGCAGGTTCCTCAATTACGTCAAAGCAACGTGTCTTTTTTAAACAGTTATTAAAGTAAATGGCGGATATGCTCCAGAATAACCATTTAAATATATTTTGAGTGTATTTTATTATTGAATTTATTCAGAAAAAAAATCAAGTAGAAAGATATACAGAAAAAAGTCGATCAAAATATTAAGATTTTTTCTATATACCTTTCTAGTTGATTAATTTAATTTGTATTAAAATACCACACAATTGTGTTCTGAACATGCATCGTCACAATAAATATGTGTTTTCCTTAAAAAAAACTAATAACTGTATGTTTTAAACATAAGTTATATTATTGTACATTTCAATTAAACTGTTAATATGAATTTATTATTGTTCTTTTTTGTTATATAAAAAGTATCTCAGTGATTCTCTCTGGTTACCAACTGTATCCCGTATATTTATAAAATTTAAAAACACAACAGATTATTTTACTTTGTTTAATTAAAATAGTATACCCAGGTACGCGTTTAATCAGTTCGCTTGAATAAACAAAAAAAAATAGTTATAAAATTTCTTATTAGCCTCGTTTCATCTTCAAAAACTCAAGCAAGTTTTCAAGCCATTAAAATATATATTGTCTCTAATTCCACTAATTAAATTATTAAGTCGCTTAGGAAATATAAAACTTATCTTTAATAATAATCTGAGGGTGCTATTGAATTATTTGAACCTTTGGTCCAAGGCTTTAATTCTTAGTAATAAGATCTATCCTGTTAGAGACTCATTAAGGCGGTTTCATGATATTTCCCTTTTAAGATATTTTTAAATTTGATTAAAATACATATAATACCACGAAAAAACATCACTGTTATTTTTAATTGTAAAAACTGATCATTTAAAATGGTTTTGCGGTTCAAAAACTGGTTCAAAGTAAGTTGATTAAAATACAGAAAATTCTAACATAATTTTATTTTGTAGTGTTTTTGTTTGTCTGTGTTTTATTGGCAAATTTTACGAATGATTCAAATGTTTTTTCCAAAAATATTTTTAATTTATTTAATATATATGTCGAAGATCTTATATTGTGTAGTTATATAGTTCGTTTCTCGTCATAGCAGACCACCGAGTCAGTACTATTTTTCAAAACAGAGGTTCTCCGATTATTTAAAAATATAATATTAATACGGCACGCCACATTTAATTAAAAAAATATATGCATTATACAAAAAAATGTACAATTAACTTTTCGCCACAGATTAAAAAAATCATATATTTTTCTGTTTAATTTTTTTAGGCTATTCTACTGTATATACAACTCAGAGAGGCTGAAGTTTCAAATTCCATGGTAGGGACCATCATTAGGGATGTATTAATGTTGGGGTTATGTTAAATACTGAACTTAACCGTTACGTTAAGTTCTAGCTACCGTGTCGAAAGCAGTAATTTCATATTAAGTAATTTCATATTAGGGTTCAATTATTATTTCCAATAAACCAGAAAACACAAAAATTAGCCAACAAATGCATTTAAGGACTCACTGCTGATCCGTAAAACTAAGATACATATTTAAAAAATACTCCTGACTGAAGCCTGATCTCACGTGTGCCAATAATTAAGACAGGATATAGCATGTATGCAACAAACACGAATTAGATGTAGAATTTGGTGAACTCAACTGAATGGACTCGACGAATAAGCTATTGGATGAAGAAGCGTTGGAAGACTTTAGCTGCAGTGGTTAGATGGCGTTGCCTGGAACTCTCATGCAGTCGGTATTTTGATATGCTATCCTTTTCCAGAAAGAACTGGAAAATGATAGCAAAGGATAAATCGGAGTAGTGAAACTTACTTGAGGAGGCCAGGGTCCACACCGGACTGTTGCGCGTCGAAAGCAGGCTGTGTTAGTGTATATGTTTCTTGTAGTAACACATCGACCCCTCTGAATAACAAGGTTCCATCTGACACTGACACTGTTCTGAGATAATGAAGTCAAAAGTGTTGATTGAATTTCAACATATATTTATATATATTTTATTATTTTTATTTTTAACTTTGTTTTATTAACCGCTTATTGAGTAAAAATACATCTACCGGTTTCGAAAAATATCATTTCTTCTTCAGGATGTCAATAACTAATCAAAAACATATGTTTTTGTTTCTTTAACAGAATCGGTTTTTAAAACGAACTATTAAATGTATTAATATCAAAAAGGTAACATATGGGTTCTAAAATTGTCGCTAAAAATATTGTCGCTGTAGCATAGTTGGATAATGCACCTTCCATGGTTAGGAAAGAGATCCAGGTTCGAATCCCGGTGGCGCAACAACAATATTTTTCGATAAAATTGATTTTATATGTATATCTTTCTAATTAATATATTTAAAATATCACAGACCTATGTTCTGAATAATTACAACTTCACAATAAGAATGTGTTCAGCTAATAAAAAATAATAATTATTTAAAAAAACATTTGGTACCCAACTCAACAACATATGTTTTGATTAGTTATTGACATCCTGAAGAAGAAAATGATATTTTTCGAAACCGGTAAATGTATTTTTACTCAATGAGTGGTTAATAAAACAAAGTTAAAAATAAAAATAATGAATTTTAACCAGAAAGTTAATTTTGCCAACTTTAAAAATATACATGTATATTTTGTTTTGAGTATGCAAATATGTTTAGTTTTGAGGTCTTAACTTATTTTCAGTATTATCAGTATTATTACTATGAGATGAGGGAAATTGAAAATAAATAAAAACATTGTAAATTAACAATAATGATCCATAAATTGAAATAAATAACTGATGCAGTTGGAACTTTCAGCTCTTGCTATTTTCTTTAATATCCGTTATTAAATAGAGTTGGTGTGAATGGAAAAAATAAATAATAATGCACTTGGAACTCATTTCACGCAATAACTCAAATTAGCCCAAAATGTTAGTTGGAATCTTGTTATTCTAAGGGGTCGACACGTGTTGTGTTAATTTCATCTATCGTAAGTTTCGTCGCAATAGCACGATGGCATTTTTAACTGTATTTAAAAAAATATTAATTAACAGCTATGTAGTTTTTAATAAGAAATATATACAAAAAAAAGAGCTATTTTCTCAAGAGATCAATACATTCTTGAAGACTGCCTGCATGCGAAGCCATCTAGAAATCTCTACGGGTGGTATATTGGTTTTACGTTCAAAAGTAAAATGAGTAATACATATTTCCCACACCATGAAGTTCTCCGTGACACTTGTAACTCAGCTTCAGATAAGAAAAGTCAGCTTGGCGAATACATTTCTTTTATTAGGCTTTAGTTCAATGTAACTTAATTTTAATCTCGGGTAGGCGGGACAACTTTGACAAAAATCAGAAAATATTGAGACCAATCTTCCGGGAAAAGTAAGCAAGCAAACTTTGCAAAAGTCTCCTTCGTCTCGGGAGACATTGAATAGGGAAGTTTGTTATTCTGTAATTTTCTGTAATTTTTCACGAGATTAAGAACGAGTCGCCAGAAAAGTTTTATAATTTTGGCGCTTAACGAAAGCTCCCAATTAAACTTTTCGCTTTTGATCATCATTTGACATTTTGGGGGCAGAGGAAATGTCTCGAAACATTGAATTATTGTGAAGCGTTGGTTACAAAATGTGTAGTTTTTTTGTATATTCCAATTTTAAGTTAATTCAGTAAGTATAAAAAAAATGGAATAGGTAGGAAAGAAAGAAAGAAAAAAATGTTTGTATGTCTTCTCGATAAATGTGCGTGGATATAATAATATATCATCAACTCTATTTAAATCTGTGTTTTTATTGATTTTGTAGTACAAAGTATGTTTTCTTTAAAAATAAAAAAACTGTCATGTCAATTAAATAATCTATCATTTTGAATTATTCGTTTTCCCTTTCCATCTCCGTGCTTCGACATGTTAATTCTAACCTAGGTATTAAGCTGGGCCTGAAAAACCTATAGATATATAATGGGCCTTGCAAGTAGTGATGGTAAACCGTTATGTACCTGTGATTGTTAACTGAAATTTAACGATGATTGGTAATTAATATTTAACTGATAGAAATTTACTTTTGAGTGTACTACTCATTGCTCAAAGAACTACGAATTTTCAGTTGCTAATTATCGTTATAATAGAACACAATCACAGTCGCAATAACGGTTTAAATTTCGAATTAACCATCACTACTTACAAGCACGCTATATCCAAATACATTTAGAGATATAAAAATGTATTTGACGTATTTGTATACGAGAAAATGCTCACTTCTTCTTTATCAGCCACTTGAGATTCAAAAGCTCAGGACCGCAATCACTGCAAATGTATCCATCGCTTGAAGTTACCGTCGTGGTTCAGTATACTGGGCACTCGCCCATCTATTGCAAGTATGTCTTAATATTATCCGCCCACCTATATCTATGAGGGCGTTGTGTATGTTTCAGGACTCATTTGCTCTCGCCACATGTCCCACCCACTGAAGTATTCTTGCTTTCATCTTCCTCAGAATATCAGGTGCGACATACGGTTCCCAAATATTCCAGTTATTTAATCCCCTTCATACCCGGGTAAAGTTATCACGTATTGGGCTGTAAATCTTGCGCGAGTCTTTATTTTCGAAGACTTGCAACTAGGAACTCTAACTCGAATGTTCTAATACCGAATTATTCGCCCATTTTTAAACTATTTGATATTAGAATTATTCGTTCTTATTTGGAGGGAAATATTTACACAATTTAAATTTCTAAATATGTAGATTTTTTACTTGAAGAGTATTTCAATAACACAGGTAGTATATATTATCCGCCAAAATATTAATGATAGTCTTTTAAGCCACATTCCAGACTATATTTTGAGAACGCATTTCATGGCATAGTTTTGGCGAAATCAGTGTATATTTTTTGTTGCGAAACGAAAGTTTTTTTTTTCCAATTCCTTAGAGTCTACGATACTCTGAGTACTCTACATGCGGCTAGACCGCCTAATCTACTACTACAAGTGCATCAGTGACGATCTCTTTGACACATTTACTAACTAGCTTATTGTAATAAGGTTGTATACAAGGCTTTAAATCAGTTACCGTGGAAGGGTTGACTCGTTCGCGTCTATTAAAGTTTTTTAATTGTACATCCTTCACGCAATTAGGACGGCAAAATTTATATTTTAAACGAATTTTTTTTATATGGATATATGTTATACGTTATAATTTATCAATTATATATATTTTTTAAATTAAAAAATCAGTTAGCCATGACAAAGCGATCAGATGTATGGACTTATTTAAAAAAAATAATAATAGCCTTTTTGATTGCTTTTTTTAAATATGAATTAAACAGTGAATGTGTATTACCGGTGAAGTTATATTTTCACTTGTATGAATATAATTTCAGTAACTCAAGTCAGATAATATGTATTGAACAGTTGATTTACAAGTTCGCTGCTCAATATCAGTGAAACTGTATTTGTTCACAAACATACGCCGCGCAAGCGTTATGTGTTTGTGTCATTCATGCCATCTGACGTTGGAACATTTAAACCTCATCTGTTGATTTAAAAATTATTTGTGTAATGTTAGTGTTAGTTTTAGAACTTTCATTTTAAAGCATATCGGTAAAATTGTATTGTCCATGTATTGGTTTGAGAAAATAAAAACACATTGTTTTTCGAATATTATAAGCATTATTTTGATAATTTGACAAAAAAACTCGTATTGAATACTTTTTTGTATTTAATCAACATAAGTAGGTATTTTAAGCGAAAATAAAATATTATTAACACTGGGATATTTTTAAAAAATACAAATTAAATGTATTAATTAGAAAGATATACGTATGAAATCAATTTTATCGAATTATGGGATTCTAACCTGGATCTCTTCCTATCCAGAGAAAATACATTAACCGATTATGTTACACCAACACAGTGCATTGACGACAAATTTTCGAACTTATACGTTACTGTTACGTTATTGATACATCTATCGTTCCATTATTTAAAAGCCATAATCTGTATTTTAACGAAATATACCTTTGAGTAATCCGGTACCAACAACAATATTTTTCAATACAATTGAATTTATATGTATATCTTTCTAATTAATACATTTAATCAGTATTTAAAATATCACAGACTTATGTTCTGAATAATTACAACTTTACAATAAGAATGTGTTCTCCTTAATTATTATTTGAGTAATCGAATGTTTCTAAGTAATAATACACATTTACCATAAAATAATCAATATTGATATTTGAAAAATGTACTTACCTATCTTAGATTGCAGGAGTGAAGTGTTCCAAGATTGACGCAGAAATAGGCACTATTATTTTCGCTCCAATTCCACGATTCAAAACAAAACATTGTATTAAAACTGAAGTTCTTTTCAGTAAATGAAGGTACAAAGTAATAAATTTTAGAAACTGTCCTTCTCAAAACTGTGCACAATTGCGGTAAAGGGAAAAATCTGTGCACGTGTGAAGTATGAAGGACAGTCGTTCAAAGCATCATTCTGTTCATGTTCTGAATAATTACAACTTCACAATAAGAATGTGTTCTCCTTAATAATATATAAATTGTATCAATGTGTCCAAAATGTAATTAAAATAAATTATCAATTCTGGTGTCTCACATTAAAGGAAAATACGCAAGTTATCCTTTCACGACTGTCAGGACAGTATATTTTTGCTAGTAGAAATATATATCATCCGATAAAAATGTATTCAGATATGGTTTCATTTAAACGCCAGTGAAAATATAACTTTTCTGATAATATATATTCACGGTAGCACATAACTATACCTCTATTCATTATTCAAACAAATTTTTATAACTTAATAGATATTTTATCTTTTTCTATTCGATATTCAAATAGTTGAAAGTAACGAGTATTTGGAAACTCTACCTGCAACCTGATTTATCACGCTATAGTGAAAGACTAAACTTTTTCACATAAATTGTGTACGTGTATACATTAGGGAATAAAAATTGAAAGCCTTTTTACATACATTACTTGGATTCGAGTACGACGATTGCACAACGCAAAAGACTTTCGTGCAATCTTAAATGGAATGGAACGTAGTGGCACCGCATCGAAGCGATAGGAGGTATGAATTTCGTAACACAAAATAAAATTCGCATTGAACTTGGGAGCAAATTCTCATTTAAAGTCACCTTAAGGATTTGCTTAAAATATTAAACCGTGCCTAACAAATTTTTCGGCCCAGTGTATTATTAATAAGGAAAAAATCCACTGAAATTAGCTTATTCTTGGAATTTCTATAAGACTGTTTACCGAGAAGGCTCCATCGCTTTACGAAGCTTCAGCGGAATACTAAAGTAAATAATTTTACGCTGTTACCGAAGAATATTAAAAATATCTTTGTTGAGCTGGCAGGCTGTTAAATATCCAAGCCTGGTGGCTCGACGCCCGCTAACACCTGGGATCCAAAAAGTATGATAATGGATTTGTGGCAGTTAATACTGACTCAACTTCTAGACATATTAAACTTACATAATACAAAATTCCACAACTCTCCATTAGCGAACGTTTTGAACCCTATCAAATTTCGCACCTTGAGGTGTAGTTCAATGTAACAGTTATATTTCATTTTTGAAAGTTGTCTTTCTGTATATATGTAAAACTATCTCTAAACAGATTTTAAATGATTATGATTGTGGGTTATGAAGTGTCAGACTACTTCCTTCAACCAACTTCCTACCGGCCAACTCCCGCTAACCAACTTCAGACCTTCTTCCCGAGAGCCAAGTTCCTGAAAGACTAACATCCTGAAGAAAATTAATATAGGCATGTAGATATAAATTTTTGGCAACACTAAATACTCCAAAACAATTTATAACTAGGTAACTATTATATGTAATAGCTAAGACATTTGGAAAAGTCTTCGAAATTCAGTTTTATAGTTGATTTAAGATTAATTTACCAGCGTATTTGTGGTCGGCCTCTATTTTTTTTACCCAACTGTTACGAACGTGAATAAAATCCGAGAATTTATGTACCTAGCGCATTTACTTACAGACGAACTAATATATTATGGTGCACCGTATACAAACTATATCATGTGACTGATTTAAATGGCTAAAAGAACATTCCCACGTTATACTGTACCTAAGAAACCATGGTTTTAGGTATTGTATAACAGCCTATTTATATCACGTTCGCTACAAGAGTAAATATAACGTAAACCGTTGGTCAGTCTAAGGACATGGTGAATATTTTATGAGCAGTTCTATGGAATAAATCTAACGTGTAACAATCTACCGAGTTTTTATTGAAGGATTACATCCTGAAATCTTAATACATAACTTTCACGCATCCTTTACAATTATTCAATTAAAATCATATGAAGATTGAAAAAACCAGCACTTGAAAAGATAACGATAACACGGAAATACAGTCATTGTTCTGTACTTAACACCAATTTTGGACGCCGCTGCAGAATTTTACTATCGTAACGATTCGTCGCGTGTCCGGCATGGTCTCACTTCAGTTTTACGACAGTTTATACGATATCGGCAACCTCGTATATTTTTCTCACTCGTTAGATTTAGTTGATCTTAAGAAATAACCAATATGTCATCAGATAATTTTTAGACACCTTAATTAATTAGAAAATTATTACTTAGTAGTACACGCGTATGAAATGGTTAATATATGTCTAGTTTATTAGTTATTTTAGGTTAGTTTAGTACAGTTAAGTTTTTAGTAGAAATTAATAATAAACTAAAAACTTCATATCTACTACGGTACTGAAAAATAATTGATTATTTTATTTGGCTTGAGTCTTGGCATAGATAACTAATCGACCTTTGGCAAAAGTAATTCTCGTTCATAAATCTCTATCGTCACAAGATATATGATGAATATCTTTGTTTTTGCAGTTTTCTTTTATCTTTGTGAAAGTTTTAATGTACCTCTATCTCTGGAAATAAATGATGATTAAGACAAATCCAACTCTTTGATCGAGATATATAATCAATCAATTACTGTCAAACAAAGTTTTTTAATTCTCACTGATGTAATGTATATATATATATATAGATATATCATATATTCCTTCAATCAGTCAATTAATTATTTATATATATATATATATTTTTTTTTGATCCAATCGACATAGGTGTAACTTAATAATCACAAATATAAAAGTTGTGTGTGTAAAATACCTTCGATAGCGTTTAATTCTGATCTCGGGTTTTCAATGACAGATAACCACTAACCTGATGCAATTCGGATTACTGGTTTGCTGGCTGATCCTGGCTTTTTAACAATGGACCGATTGCGGCTGTATTCAAGCAGCGATCCGCCAATACCGAACAAAATAGGCATACAACATTAACATATAACTCAGGGCTACCAATCGAAGGATATAAAACGCGCGCAAACAAAAATCTTATTATTAGGAGAACACATTCTTATTGCGAAATTGTAACTATTCAGAGCATAAGTCTGTGATTTTTAAATTCCTAATTAAATGTATTAATTAGAAAGATATACATATAAAATGAATTTTATCGAAAAATATCGTTGCGCTATCGGGATTCAAACCTGGATCTCTTTCCTAACCAGGGAAGGTGCATTATCCAACTATGCTATAGCGACAATATTTTTAGCGACAATTTTCGTACCTATATGTTACCTTTTTTGATATTAATACATTTAATCGTTCCATTATTTGAAAGAGCCATCTACCTTATTTCTACAGAATCTCAAGGTATTTGAGATCTAACCTGGATCTCTTTCGAAACCGAGGAAGGCGCATTATCTAACTATGCTACAGCGACATTATTTTTGACGACAAATTTTCGAACTTTTTAAAATTAATACATGTATCGTTCCATTATTTGAAAGCCATCTACTTTGTGTTTACGGAATTTCAAATACCTTTGAGTAAACCGATAGCAGATGTCAGAATTAACAATTCATTTTTTTATTGTGAACACTTTCTTATTGGCAAGTTGTAATCATGAGAATTATTAGCATTAAAGCAGTTTTGAATCAATGTTTATCTCTTTCTTGAGATCAGTACAAACTAAATATGTGGAGTTGAAATTTTAGAACATACATGTGGTATTTTTAATACTAATCAAATATACGAATAATCTTATAATATCTAGTTGTCACTTAGCACAACTAAATATTTTATCTCTTTCTAACTGATCCATTTAGTTTGTATTTCAATTTTCCCTTTGATTTATAAATAAATTTTATCAAAATTGTTTATTAATGCGGAAAGCTGGCCATAACCATCTGAACGAGATTGAAGTATCGTTATTTATGATATTTTTATTTCTAACAATTCGAAGTTGTTAAATTTCTTTATTTTCGTCTTACACCAAGTGAGGTCAGCCATAATCAAGGAATTGTCGTTAGCCATCTATTACGAATTGTCATCTATTACGCGGAATTTCAATAACCAGTCCAAAAGCAGCATTTAGTTCGAAAATCTAATCAGGTTGGTCCATTGTTTTGGCGATCTTCCACGAGATCTGATCCTTCTACACTTCCTTGGACCACCAATATTTCGGTGATGTCTTCGTGTCTAGTGAAAAAATAAAATTATCTGACGATTCCAAGCCTTACAGTTGAAGATTCATCTCTAGTTAAAGCATTTGTTCTGAGGTATGCGAAGCAGGAATCGCCAACACTACATTTCCAATGCATCTACATTCTTGCGTTTCGGTTTCTATAAGAGTTTTGATCAGTCTCATTTTTGGGTTTCTAGTTTGAGTTTAATTAAATTTTGGTTTCTTGTTCAATTTTAATTCAATTAATTTGTCGTTGAAAACCTTTTATTAGTGATGATTTCAAAAATAAAAACCACATCATTGAAATATGTTTTCTGTTTAAAGGTTATCGTATTAAAATCTTTCGGCATTTTAATGATCCGAGAATATCTATTTTATCGCTTTATTTTGCAGTACTGATATTTGCTCCATTTCTTCTTCATTAGCCAAAAATAAAATACTACTGCTGTAATTAATATTATGATTTATCAGTGAAAGTGATGCTCCGCATTTCTCTACATATCTTTATGCTCTCTCTTGTTCCGAATGTATTTCATTCATTTCCAATAGTTTTATATTTTATGGATACACAATTCACTCACTTGTTTTCAAGCAGTCTCGCAATTCCAGTAATGCAATCTAATTCTATTTCTCGTGCTCAGATAATAATAATTATGCTGAATCCTTTGGTGTTGTCTCAAGCGGTTTTCATTGTAAACCTTTGGAAGGTGAAAGGTCAATCTCACCCTATCTTATTTCTCAACGGTTTAATTCGTGGAATCAACATCCGTTTATAATAAAAATTACAATGAACAAAGTATTATATGATAATAAAGTGTGTTTAACATGTAAATAAAGCTTATTTAATTAATATACTTTTAATTATTAATATATTTTACTTTACTGGACGTGGTCTGTTCTAAGTTGTATATTGTTAAGGTACAATTGGAAGTTATAAAAAAGATTTTTGTCTATAATATAGTTGGAGATAAAATGAGTAGGTAGTTAGGTTAACACAAATGACAAATTAGTTTCATTTTGCTTTCTACCCACTTTAGACTCTTTAAGGTCTAGTGGTGCACAAAACAAGAAAGTTCGTTTACCAAATTTGGTATAAATTTTTGGCACTAAAAAGTATCCAAAGATTTTGCTTCTAGTTTCTTTTGAATCCGATCGTGGATGTGAAGTTAAGTTTTTTTTTAAAATAATTTTAGGCTAGATCTGCTAAAAAATTGTCTAATATCCAAAACTTGAATGGATTTAAAAAGTTCTTCAGAGTTATTAATTAATTTTTTTAAATAGAAATGGATACATGGAATACATGTCACATCAATATTCTTACTATTTTCATGAAAATTTGACAAACTTGCTGGTCTCCTGGAACGAAGCGCAAACCCCCGACCACTAGGTCATTTATATAGGAAGATGAAATAGATAGACTAATCAGAGTATCCAGTGGTTTCTTTTATAGTGCGTGTTAAGTGTCATAACCTAACTGACTGTTATTAAAACTGTGTATAAGGCCCACTTTAATATATGGTCACCAAATGCGGATCCTGAAAGGAAGAGCAAGAACAAGAATTCAGGTTGCCGAAATGAATTATTTTAGGAGAGTAGGAGTATTTTTATTGAACCGAGTAAGACGTGTCGAGATATCGACATGGAGCCCCTCTTCAGAGGTGGGCTGGAAGGGGCTCGGAGGGGAATAAATTTGACTTAGACTGGCGAGTCCCTTGATAAATTAAGAAAAAACAATATTCGCAGATAAAATCAATATGACGTATACATAAAACTTTGTGAGATCTTATAAAATTTCTCATAAAATACAGTTATTTCAGGTGCATACTAAAAGAGACCTAGCCGTTTTTGTCTATAGTCAATTATGCTTAAAAACACCGATATTTGATATTTTGCTTCCAGATGTTGTTAGATGTTCAACGCACCATTTTTTGCAAATGATGCATTGAACGACTGTCCTTCATACTTCACACGTGCACAGATTTTTCCCTTTACCGCAATTGCGCACAGTTTTGAGAAGGACAGTTTCTAAAATTTATTACTTTGTACCTTCATTTACTAAAAAGAACTTCAGTTTTAATTCAATGTTCTGTTTTGAAACATGGAATTGGAGCGAAAATAATAGTGCCTATTTCTGCGTCAATCTTGGAACTCTTCATTCTTGCAATCTAAAATGGGTAAGTACATTTTTCAATTATCAATATTGATTGGTAAATGCGTATTATTACTTAGTAACATTCGATTACTCCAATAATAATTAAGGAGAACACATTCATATTGTGATGTTGTAATTATTCAGAACATAGGTATGTGATGTTTTAATTACTAATTAAATGTTTTAATTATAAAGATATACATATAAAATCAATTTTATCGAAAAATATTCTTGTAGCGCTACCGGGATTCGAACCTGGATCTCTTTTTCCAATCCGGGGACGGTGCATTACCAACTATGTTACAGCGCTAGTAATTTTGACTATCCAAAATTAGTCATTATTCATCCCTTTCAATGAACCAAGAAATTCTGTATCCAGGAATCCTACAAAATAATACATAACGTAGTGATTTACAAATAGACGAATAAATATATAATATATACAACATTACATAATTTGTAAAAAAAAAATATTTGTCTAGTAAATGCTACGAAAATTTTCTTAAACATAATTTCAGTGGTTGCGGGCCGTATATTTATGATTTCCCAAGGCCTAAAAATATAAATCAACCACTGGTTTTATGTCATATCATTTTATGTTTAGCAATTCACTCCCATTTCTAACAACCCTGACGCAGATTTTAATTGGCCATAAAAATGTTTAATCTCCCGAATTCTTAAAGTTTTTATACGTATATTATATTAGTTATATTAGTTCGTAAGCCTGGTGGTAGATAGTTCCGCCTACGTTATGCAGGAGCGTGGTGCTAATCGTTGCGGAATCAGATCTCTCTAAACCAATACTGCCTTCCGGCATGAGAATTATTTAAACTCTACCAAAATTATCATCACTATAATATATATAATGTTATCATCGTCACTGTAGAATACTAAATTTTCTATTAATAATTCTACACAATAAATTTAAAGTTAGATGTCCACCCATAAAATATTGTGAACTAGGTTTGTTACACTCTGTATATATATTTTTGGATTTTATAAAAAAGACATTTTGTAGTTTTGTGAGGATATTGTTGGAATGTAATTCTCTCTAGTATAAATAATCTTTATTTCCTTATTTATATAATAATATCTATGTGGATATCCATTTATGACAGAGTATTCATGATTTATTTATGATCTTAGTATAGTAAGTAAGATTAAGAAAGGAAATCACTGGATGAATGAAGAGAGAATGGTATGAAAGATATATGATGCAAATGTTGATGAATGTGTGAGGCGAAAATTGTGTCATAACAGAAGAGTGGCTCATCTGCCTACCCCCGCGGAAAACGGCGTGATGGTAAGTAAGTTTGTTAGTTAATATAATTTATGAATGTGAATTGTGATGATAAAAGTTATGAGACTATGTTATCGTCATCAACCTAGTGTGTTAATTTAGTTTTTATTTCATCTGTTCTAGGTAGGCCATTTAACACCACTTCTGTGAAATTACCCAACTAGTCAATTTAACTTACTATTCGAGCGAACAATTTTCCTCGTTAAATGTTTGTATGTTTACCAAGTGATACCAAATGAAAGCAACACAAATAATGCTTCTGCTATTCGGGTTACACAGAGGCGTGGGCTTTTTTGACGTCGGAAGATACATCTCCCAAGTATTCGTCTGTGGTCCACGCAACAACTACCCCCGCAAACAGCCTCGCATTGTTCGCACCCAACAAAGAATTCTTCAAGTACTAAACCGCTAAGAATCATCACCGCGTGGATTGTTATCTCAGAGTGAGCATATCGAATGAAAAATTATTTTAAGACAAGGTTTCATATCGGTACGTAAAATTTACTAAGCCAATTTCAATTTGAAAAAATCAATAGTGTACCTTCAGAACGCATGTAAGATATTTAATTTAATGTAGAAAAATCGTAAGTTTTAACACGTTTATCGCCTAATCAAATTTTTCATGTTCTTATGTAGACACGAAAGGACTCTTCGGAGGGTTTGAAGTTTTTATATGATTGATTTTACTCAATTTTAATTTCAACCATCTTCTAAAAAATCTTAATAACTAATAATAATAACTTTTTTTTCAATACTGCTCATTAGAATTCAATTCTGTATTTTAATGGAGCATCTTTTATTTATTTATTTGTAGCATAAATAGTGCATATGAAAAAATAAAGGTAATTACTTTACTAAAAGTTGTAATTGTTTAGAGGTAACTAAGTATAATGTTAAGTAAGTTATGTGAAAAAAGTACAATCTGAAGTTATAAAATATTATTGAAAAAAAATTATTTAAATAAATATAATAATATAAGTAATATACAATAGTTGGCGACAAAAATGTGTAGGTAGTTAGGTTAGCACAGATGACAGATTAGATTCATTTTGCTTTCTACCCACATCAAGCAACCACTTTGTTATTTTTGGTCTGAGGTCGTTAATCACTTTAGACCCTTTAATGTCTAGTGTTAAATTTTCGCCGAGCACAAAATAAGAAAGTTCGTTGAGCGAATTTTGTATTCAATTTTGGCGCTGAAAAGTATCTTAAGGCGTGGCTCCTAGTTTTCTTTGGATTGGATTGTAGAAGTAAAGTTAATTTATTTTTAAAATATAGTTTTAAGATTGCTTTGGTAAACAGTTGTCTTATATCCAAAACTTGAAAGGATTTAAAGAGTTCTTCAGAGTTATGTCTAAATGGCCTCTTGTTTACTACTCTGATGATCCATTTCTGAGCCTTAATTAGAGAATCCATTGAAGTGAGAGCGTAATCGTAAGCGTAAAGGAAGTAATATTCATGATGATATCTCAATGACACTTTGATAGTCGGTAATGGTACGTGTGTGCTTTTAAATCTAACCTAACCTAACTGAGAAAAGAAATCTCTTCCCTTGACTTTGATAAATTTTAAATCTAACCAAATATAACTGAGAATAGAAATCAAAGAAAAATCTTAATATTATCAATCAAAAGTTTAATTCAACAATTTTTTAAACAGTTTTTAAAAAGTCAGAATTAAATAAATAGAAGGTAAAAAACACTTTTAATATAATAGGTGCAATAAAATGGCGAGAATCAGTACCTTGGATGTTAAATGATAATATCCTTCTATGAATGCAGAAAATGTATTTATAAAATGGTATATTTTCAATAGTACTCAACTTGTGAAAAGAAAAATACTTTTTTTTTAAATCACAAAAATTGAAATTCACGTTCCATAATTTTGTTCATTTTATTATGTGAAAGTTGCGATCGCATTTTTATAAAAACCGATGGCGCACAAGTACGTGGAGAAGCATTTTCATAGGAAAAAGCGAGGAAATTTGTAATATTTTAAGCTTTTGCGGAAAATTGAGGACTTTGTCATACATTAAGTAGTGTTTTTTCTCTCTTGGTTGTTGTTTTAGGGGCAGAATTGGTTTGAAACCTCGTTATCTCAGCGAACAGTCAATTCAAAGATTTTAAATTCTTGCGTAAAAAATTGACAATTTCACTTACTTTTATACCGCAGTATTTTTCTTCTCGTCAAATGGAATCAACATTTAAAAACAATTATATTAAAAAACTCGTATACTCCATCACACTTACATCTATAAGGGTGGGGTGGCAGGATAGAATACTATTTCTTCCTAACTTGTTATAATGTGCATTCAAATATTTATGTGCTTGTTGGTCTTGTGGATAAAACATTCACCAAAGTATACAGTGAGGGTCCGAACCTCATCCACGAAAGTAAAAAATTAGTTATATTTTCATGTTATTATGTGTACGCATTTCTATTTTTAAAAAAATGTCTTGCGCACATTAGTGAGTTCTTAATGAGTTACACAAATGAATGAAAATAATTGCAGAGAACAGATGGGAGTGGCGTTCATTCATTCATTTGTCAGAGGTCTCTTTCATAACTAGGATTTCAGACCCGAGTCGATCCGGGAATGGATTCCAGGGAATACATGGGGTTTTCGATGCATCGAGTCCCGGGAATGCTTATGTCGAGTTCCGAGATTCGTAATAATTTTGGAAGAGTGTAAATAAAATAATTTTGTCTAAATTTTTTGTCTCACGAACGCAGTTAAAAAGAAATATTTGGGTCAAAACAAAAAAAGCATACTTTTCGAATGGGATCCAGAATAACAATAACAATGGTTTCAGGAAACAATAAATTATTTAGTCGCAAAATACAGAGTTACAAGTTCTTGGGAATTAGTTAGCATTGACGATTGTCGGTGAAGTGCAATAAAAATACGAGTATATACATGAGTGAGTGTTTTCGCTGAAACAAAATTTTATTTTTGAGAGTTTTTTCAATTGCTGAATATTTATGTACAAAATCGAGAAGCAGGCTATCATGAGTAAATTTTAACATTTTGGTATTTTTAAAATGCTATTTTAAATTAAATTGTTTTAATGTTGATTGTAAATATGCACATATAATATATTTCATTGTTTTTTTTTAATATTAAAAATTTATTATATTTGTGTTTTTACTTAGAAATAGTATTTTTTTGTCAACACATGTTTAATTTATAATAACAATTTAATTGAAATAAAATTAATATTTTTTTTAAAAACAAACATAAAATCTTTTTTTATTTTTTATTAACATATCACGATACCTGGGATCCCGGGAATGATCCAGAGCTGCGAACCGAGTCCCGGGAATAGAGAAACCATATTCATAACAGACACGGTACTTTGCGACGTACCGCATGATAGGACAGCGAACAGCGCGAGCATGCACTCATTGTAATTTCATTACCCAGCTGACCTAGAGGTCTCACACTACCCACCACCAAGTGCTTGTTGCTCGATGTAATTTTAGAATATAACATGTTTTAAAATTCTGCTAATTTAGTAACTATTTTCTGTATGTAAAGCTTTTAGAATAAAGCTTTGAAAATACCTTTAGAATAAATATATATACACGTATACTGAATAAATACCATTTTTGATTTTTGTGAAGTTCTAACTTGTCTTTGCTCAACCGCCGCCTTGAACTTTTGATTAAATTGTAAAAGCTCGTGTAGCTATTTAGTGTAAATTTAATCTACCGATCGCCAAAGACCTTTATCCGACAGCGAATGAACGTGGTTTGAATAAGAAGAAGAAAATGATCTTGGGAATTAAATTGGTAGTCACAAATTATTTAACTTAATGTATCTAGGTTGCTAGGTTCTTAGAACAAATTATGATCAAAATTAATAAAATGTGAAAAAAGTTCCATGCATACTGCTATGTAATGATTATTATTCTATTTTATTTATAGTTAAACCGTTGTGCAGAAAATTAATTAATTTTAATAGGATTGTATGTAAAATAAATCCGATTCTCCACAGTTGTATGAAAATTATTATTTCTTAACGATTGTACATCATAATTTCACCTATTTATGGAATAATATCTAGTTTTTAAGGAAAACGCATTTTTGTTGTGAAGTTGCATTTCAAAAACATTTGATAGATCTGTGATGTTATTAATACAAATTAAATGAATCGACTGGAGAGATATAAGTATAAAAATATTATATTTATCGAAAAAATATTTAGTTGCTACCGGGATTCGAACCTGGACCTCTTCCTATCCGGGAAAACGTATTACCATAACACTTAGCAATCTTAATAGGTAATAATCGTAATGATTACGATAAATTTAGAACTTATATCTTTTATACTTTATTCTTTTATTATTTCATTGAAGAAAAAAAATTTCGATTAATAGATTAATTCTGTATATCTTTCTAGTTGATTAATTTATTTGTATTAATAGTATCTATAGTGAAAGCATACGAGTATGTTTATAGTATGTACTGTACTTGCAATAAATTGAATCAATGTCCATTTTAAATGATAATTTAACCAACTATTAACAGAAAATATTTCATATTTTCTCATTCATAAATAATGCCATTAAAAAGGATTATTAATCAGTTTTATTACCGATAAAAACAATAATACTAATGGAGAATAATGACAAGAACTACAGAGTCTAGTGAGTAGAATGTACGATGTATGGAAGGAAAGCGACCTTATTATGAATGTTAACAAGTCGAAAGTGATTGTATTCAAGAAAAAAGAAAGCAAGACACCGTGCAAAATACTTATAGGTAACGAATGTTTGGAACAAGTAGATGAGTTTGTGTATTTAGGAAGTATGTTTGATAGAAACGGAAAGGCTGAGAATGATATCGAAAAGAGGGTAACTAGAGGGAATAAAGTGAACGGCGCTTTGAATGGAATTATCTAATCTAACGGGAATTTGTCAATCGAGGTAAGACTAGCGGTTCACAATGGAGTCCTGGTACCGACATTGATGTATGGAAGTGAGGCCTGAAGCTGGCAGAAAAGGAACGAAAGTAGACTAAATGCAGTGGACTTAGGCGTATATGTAGCAAATCTATTTATGACAGAGTAAAGAATGAAGAAATAAGGAAAGATTGTAATGCTGATGTTAGTATATTCAGAAAAGATCACTTAGGTGGTTTGGTCATATAAAACGAATAAATGAAGAGATATATGACGCAAGTGTTGATGGCATCAGAAATAGAGGACGTCCGCGGAAGACTTGGCACAACCATGTAAACCAGATAATGGAGGATGGTTCTGTTAGAAGCCTCAACAATCGGCGAGCTTATATGAGAAGATGAATGAATGTGGATGAGGCGAGAATTGTGTGTCAGGACAGAGGAGTGTGGCGTTCTATCCTCTCTGCCTACCCCCGAGGCGAAACGGGGTGATGGTAAGTAAGTAAGTAAGTAAAAACAATAAAATGTCTCTTCTGTAGGTCGTGTTTTTTTAATATTCTTTATTATTAATGTCGTGCAGCCTAAATACATCACCTATTTATCTATCGGCCATTTAATCTACATCATGTACCCTGTTAATTCTGCGTTTTGTTCGACTCTTCGATAGAATGGAGATTTGCATACAGGTCATTCTGTTACCGACGGTTGTCCTCTTTCTCTTGTTGCTGTTGGGATACCGAGTGTATTTATTGCGATATGGTTGTCATACCTTAGTAATATATAACATTGCCACCAGGTGAGGCAGCGATGTATTCATTATGTTAGCTTTATCATATCTCTTGTCCATCTAAATGTATTAATATTTATATTAATAACATATTCATTTTGAATAACTCTAACATATTCATTTTGAATATCTCTAACATATTCATTTTGAATAACTCTAACATATTCATTTTGAATAACTCTAACATATTCATTTTGAATAACTCTAACATATTCATTTTGAATAACTCTAACATATTCATTTTGAATAACTTTTCTTCTATTGTCCACAATATCGACTGTCTAGAAATGATGCAATGATTTATTTTCACGTTTGATTAAGGACAATCCCATAAAGCTCATATGAATGGTAATCTCTATTCACCAATCTTGAATTGCATCGAGCAGATAACTCTTCCTGTGAGCTTTCTGATATATTATATTAAACTGTACATTGAGTAAATATAGATAAAACATATTTAGATGAATCACTTGGATGTATTTAATTTTATACTATATTTGTGCTTGATTGATCTATGAAGCCATGTAGAGAGGTCGCCAAATTTACCTTAATTTGTTTAGTAAAAATGTTTTTTTTCCGTGTGAAATCGACAAATAATGTTTAGGGTTCAAGTACTGATTACAAATACATTTTTTCAACGGAAAGATTTTTTAATTTACAATTGTGTTAATTATCACAGGACTAACTGAACGCAATCTGATTATATCTTGAATGGTTAACTTTTGCGATAATTAACTATAAAGATTATTTGTTAGGAGTACTTTATGGTTTTTATTTTCTAAATACAAAACTCTCTCATTGACTTACAAGGTTATAATAATATTTACTCACCACTTTATTAAACTCAAACTCTGTCATCACCTTTGAGTTGTCCATATTAGTTACAGGCATAATTCATTATTGTGTATTTAAAATATATAATTGGCTGTTCTGATTAATGAATAACTGATATATGTATAAATTTAATTATTTACTAGTTCAATATTAATCTAGGATAGGTCTCTTATTAAGTTGTTGCGAAAATAATAGCCAATTTTAATATTATATTATATAGATTATTCTTGGATAGGAAATATTTGTTTTTGTTTTTTTTCACGAATATACAATTGATCATCATGCATCTTGGGCTTGGGGTGAAGGAACCACTTTTGAATAGCGTGACGCTAAATAACTATTTACAGCCAAAAAAAAACAATAGCTGAGAAGCAGCAGAAAATGCCAATAAATAACAATTATTTTCATTTCACTGGTATAAATAACCTTGTTCATTTTTTATACATAGATTATTTAACTTTGTTAATTAACTAACCAAAAACACATGTCACGTTATTCTAAAGTTAAAAAAAAACAATTAATTTTTGTTAAATTAAAATAATAATTAATATTTCAAAATGCTATCGAGATGCACTAATTCAAAAATATGTTTATCACAAACCAAAAAAAAATGCGAAAACAGACAAAGCATGGAGAAGAATCCCATATACAGAAAAACTAACCACAGACCTGCTTAAATTATGTAAAGAAAAAAAGTTCACACCAGCCTATTATACCAAGAATAGCATTAAAAAATATATATTAAATAATAAAACTAGAATAGATCTGTTGGATAATAGTGGAGTTTACAATATTAATTCTAAGAACTGTCAATTATCTTATATTATACAAACTGGAAGGAAAATAAACACGAATATAAGAACATCTTAAAAGGATAAAGAACTTCTGCATTAACTCAGATCAAGATCAAGATCAGAAAGTCATCGTTTCGCCTATGATAACGTAAAAGTACTACATATATGTAAAAAGGGGAGAAAATGAGATATTCTAGAAAATATAGAGATTAATATTAACAATTAAAATGTACTTAACATACAAACATCCCCTTTTACATCTGTCCCTCCCTCTTCCCAACACCGCTCTCATACTGCCCCCACGCATCCATGTATGCGATAGTCTATCTTCTTCTAGTTTTAAGTTTTAGTTTATTACTGACGATGACGCAGTAAGCGTCGAAAACGTTTAAATTTTAATTTAAAATGTAGTGTGAACTAAACAACGTTATGTCTTATTTGAATAATTAATTAATTTTTTCAAAAAGTTTATAATTTTGTTACGATGATGAAAGATGTGGAAATTGACTTGATGATATAAAATTATTAGAAAAAAATTTAGGATATTTTTTAGTATAGGATTTGTGGTTATATTTAGTTAGTTATTTATAATATTTTGGTTAATTTTACGTACTTTATTTATTTCTAATGATTCAAAATTATTCAATTTAAGACCAACACTATTTATATGTAAAATAGACAAACCCGAATTTTTATCAAAAGTATGATCATTTTCTAATAAATGTTTGAAAAATTCTGAAAAACAATTACTAAAAACATCTTAAATGCTCTATGATTCTTGAGTAAAAATTTAGATTTGTTTTACTAATACAGAAAGTAGTACAATCTTTACAGCTAAGTTTACAAACAGTTAATTTGTTAATATGTTGAATTAAATAATTAATAAAAAATAATAATGTTATGAACCACAAAAATTCAATTTGCAAATATTAAAAAAAAAAACTTTGTAATTTTTTGCGTAGAATCAAATGGCTTAACTTTGATTAATACATTTTATTTTCTCTAAAGTTATGATTAACGGAATTTGAAAATCAGCTATTTATCTTACACAACACCTTAATACACAGTGACACGCGTGTTTTCCCCATTGCTTGAAATTCTACACCCTTCTCCCACATAGCAACGTAAACCATGAAAGTTACCGTATTAATATAGTCATATGAAATACACTATCTTTTCACGGCCTTTAGTTAATTAACTGAGTATTCTAGGTTATTCGACCGTAAAATTGAATATATTGAGCGTATAATTCGTGGACTAAATACCGATCCCTAGTAACAATTATTCAAGGGAAAATAGAAGATGGTTGTGTAGATAGAAAGTCCTGGTTGTGTAACATTCGGATGTGAACGTTTCTCAGAATCGTGGAGCTGTTGCCTAAAACCGACACCACAAACATGTGGTCCTGATCATGGGTACGACACCAGAAGAACCTGTGGGTTGGTTTTTGTCGAAGTCGAATTTTAAGCAATTTTTCAGTGATCATGGAAAATTCTTCCTTAATCCAAGAATTCATCACTCTTTTCATTTTTCATCACACCACCAGCCCTAGCGATGATATTGTAGCTAACGTTTTGAGCCACGTGTCACTGACAAAGAAAAATTGGTGCTTATTCGTAAAATTATCATTTTACTTTTTAATTCCACATCAACTCTAACTATAATATCGTAGCCGACACATTTCAGTAACCGTAAAAAACTTTACTTAATTCATCAACTTACCACTTTAGTCAGTTCTAGTGATAATGTCATAGCCGAAGTTTTAAGCCACATTTTGGTAACCATTAAAAATTGTTACTTAATTTGTCAACTTATCACTTTATTTTTTAATTCTACACCAATTTTTTTTTTAAAATTTGATATTCTTTTTCATGTAATAGTATAGATGTCGCTGAAGCTCAGACTTAATTTGAAGTGGAGACAATATCAGAATCTCAAATACCTTTGAGTAAACTGATAGCAGACGCCAGAATTATCAATTCATTTTTATTAAATTTTGGACACATTGATACAACTTTATTATTTTAGGAGAACACATTCTTATTGTGCAGTTGTACAGTTGAGATTCTGTAAAAATAAGGTAGATGGCTCAGTCAAATGATGGAACGATTAAATGTATTAGTATAAAAAAAAAAAGGTAACATATAGGGTCGAAAATTGTCGCTAAAATATTGTCGCTGTAGCTTAGTTGGATAAAGCACCTTCCCCGGTTAGGAAAGAGATCCAGGTTCGAATCCCGGTGGTGCAACAACAATATTTTTCGATAAAATTGATTTTATATGTATATCTTTCTAATTAATATATTTAATTCATATTTAAAATATCACAGACCTATGTTCTGAATAATTACAACTGCATAATAAGAATGTGTTCTCCTAAAAAAAAATAATCTTGATTTAATATATACAACTTCCAAAAATATTATAGATATGGTAGCGTGGGTAAATAAGTGAACGTTACATTGTGTAAAGTGATCAATTAAGCCAGCCGATGACAGGTCGTAAGCTCTGTAATGCCCAAGATTTTCATACTTCTCATATACAAATAATAGCTTCGTCTCTGTGAGACATCTTAATATTGATGACAATCCCCAAGGGAATAAAACCCAGTAATTAGCTCCTACAAAGATTTGGACATTCTTAAAATATTGTATAATATTGTTGCTGACATATCGAGCTACATTTCAGTGACTGTAAAAAACGTAATTTTTTACTAACATCCCTAATGAAGGTTTCTGTAATGTAGCTCAAAACGTAATAACCCAGAGAAAATTAAATTTATACAACTCATCTAATGTACGATTATTTAAAAAATCTAAGGTATTTTACATGAAATACGACAAAATATTTTTTATAAAGTATATATTTATGTAAAGTACAAAACAATCTTGTTTGATGGTGTTCTCTTCAATGGCGCTTTCAAATTTCAGTTTCCAAAAGTTGGAGATATTTTTAGGTCGAACCTCCCAGACCTCCCAGTACATTCCAATGCTAAATCTAATTATACAGTTTTGTGTAAGAATGGTATTTAGTAGTACTTAAAGCAAAAAAGTTTTTAAACAAATCCGCATTGCGTACTAGGGTGGGTCAGAAAGAGTTTAAATTGTTTATCTATCTAATTAAAAATTACGACTTTATACACTTGTATCTCATCCAGATATTTACTCAGAGACAAACAAAGAGGATAATGACTTTATACACTTGTATCTCATTAAAATTAAAATTTTATAGTTTTGTATCCCGCTCAAAGATAAACAGAGGATGCAACAATATAATATTTCAATACGTGTGTACTAATAACATGCTTAAAGATATTGTATTATTTATTTTCTACCATTAATATATCTATTTATGACAGATTAAATAATGAAGAAACAAGGAGAGAATGTGAAGCTGATCTTAGCATAGTCAAAAGATCACAAAGAAGATGTTTTGGTCATATGGAACGAGTGAATGAGGAGAGAACGTTACTCACTTACTTGCCTTCACAATACAATGCACTTCGTGAAACATCTTAGCACAAGGTTATGGTTGGATTTGGAGACAGCCGTACCCTCACGCTATAATGCTTTTAACACGCATCCACTATCTAACATCCAAGACACTCGACTAGGACACTTTTAAAATCCCAAAATCGTCAAAATTTCACTAAAATCGTCGTTGGAGTCAGTTTGACATATAGCAAACGGTTATCTCTAAATTATCTCAAGATGAAAATCTCACTCACGTACAAAATGCTGAGACTTATATCAACAATATGTCTAAGTTTCGATTTTATCGTGTTCCCTCCGTGTGCGCGTTCACTTATATGATTTTCCTGAACGGCACTTTAATACGTTCCAACTCGAATACTTCAGAACAAATTTGTGCAAAGCTTGTCTGGTATCCACCGCAATTGCGTTATCCCCCCCTTTAGGTAGATTTCCATAGAAATACCACTTATTGTAAAATATCTTACAGTGGAACTTTGAAACGAAAATTTCAAACAATTAGGTAAAAACAATTTCTTTCATTCTGATTACCTACTCTTTACAGCTTTTGTGAGTTTCAAGAGGACACTTTTTCAAATAATCTTATATTAATATTTTACAATAATTTTAATAAATTTATTTAAAACTGATGTCTACATACTATACACAACTTAAAATTGTATTATGGCTGTATTATTTGCAGTTATTTTATGAAGAATGGTGAAATAATTTTAATGTTCATAAAAAATTGAGATTAAACGATTCATTCTCATGCGATTAATGTCATCTCTATAAAGATGCTGATTATTATTAATATTATTTACTCATCTTCAACATACTCACGCATCGCGGTGTGTTGTTCACAAAGGCGACAGTGCGACAGGATTCAAAATAAAAAGCATTTACCAGCGGCACTTTGGCATCCCGCCAGCGAGTTTATTTACTGCTACGCCACTGTGTTCATTTTTTATGGCAAAACCGTGTAAGCTCTTTTTCCGAAAAAGATTTATTTGGAAACACCCAGTGGTATTTGAGGAAAGAATCCACTTTGCGACACTGCCTACTACAACGGTTCTCAAAGTTTACATGGTCATTCGCCCCCTTAACATCTTTTATATTACTGTGAAATACGTCGTTAACGTTCAGTAAAGGACGCCACAGAAATAAATGAAATATCAACATTTTTATTGGTTATTGAATTACAAAAACAATTACGTAAAGTAGGAGATATACATACCACAAAACTATATTATCAAAAATGTTGTCACACGTTAAAACTTCAGTTAGATGACTCTAATAATAAAGGTGAAAATTGACGAAATGGAATAATGTGTATAAACATTAGATACAATATATTATTGATGGTAGAAAGCTCACCCATCTTAAAAATGTTATTACAACGAGTTGTTAGTTACAACGAGTAACTAACTTACTATCACGCCGTTTCACTACTTTGTCATGACAAAATTCTCACATCACCTACATTCATACATCTTCTAATGCAAGGTCGTCGTTTATTTAGGCTTCCAACAGGACCATTTTCCAGTATCTGGTTTACCTGGTCGTATCAAATTTTCTGCGCATGTCCTCTATCATCCATCATATATTGCCATCAATACCATCATCATACTATTCTTTGCTCATTCATTAGTTTCACATGAACAAACAACTATGCTAAAATTATTTTTACGTTTTCTCATAATTTATTTATTGTTTACTCTATCATAAATGGATTTGCCATATATACGCATAAGTGATGTCATTTCTACTGCATTATGTCTACTTTTGTTCCTCTGTTTCATTTCTGCCAGCTCCATGCTCACTAGTGTCGGTACCAGGACTCCACTTTTTACTGCTAGTTTTGCAAAATAAAACAAACTGTAATATTTTTACATAAATAATAAATATCTCATAGAGACGAAGCCATTTTTTTATTATATTTATTATTACGACCTGTCTTCGGCTGGTTTAAGAAATCACTTTTTACAAATACAACGTTCACCATTCTCACCCATTATTCAATCTCCATATCTATCAAATTTGTTAATTATTTGTAATATTTTTGTTCAAGAAATGTGTACTATATCATTTTTGTTAAAACCGAAAAATGTTACAATAATTGAACTTCACATATTTTAAAAATGTTAGACAAGATAAAAATAAATATCTTTATTCATAAAAAAATATTAATTAGTTACAAATTAAATGCATCAATAAGAAAGATATACATACAGATAAACTCAATTTATCGAAAATCATTTTAGCTGCCACCGGGATTTGAATCAGGATCTCTTCCTATCCTATCGCACTTTCCCGGATTCAAATTCCGGTGGCAGCTAAAATATTTTTTCGATAAATTATCTGTATGTATATCTTTGTAATTGATGCATTTAATGCGTATTAAAATATCACAGAACCATGTTCTGAAAAAATTATATCTTCAAAAATAATAATGTTTCTCTTTAAAAAAATAAAACAATAATTAGGTATTTGTACTGAAATTAACTATCGTGTCTTCAATAAAGATGATTATTTTATATTAAGATTTCTTCTATGTTCCGTGAAATCAATATCTCAATTATTAATATTTAACTTAGTACAGACTCGGAAACTGAAAATTTGTAGGAATATTTTAATTCTTTTAAACGAGTATAATTGTGTACAAGTTCTTTTTCCGGAATCACTCATCTTTTCCGAAACAATGTAATTTTATTTCAAACTTGAGTTAATTTTCCAGGATATATATTATATTTATGTATTAATTAAATTTAACAAGTAGGTATTGTTCGGTTACAGCAGATCTTACTAGTTATTTATAAGTCAAATAATTTAAATTCTAACTAAAATTACTTAAATTCGACTGTCAGTATCGGGTTTAAAGGTTCATTTAAACCTTCTGCCGTATGGTTGGAATACCTTTTGACTGAATGAGGAAAGAATGGTAAGAAAAATATATGAGGCAAGTGTTGATGGCACCAGAAGTAGAGGAAGTCCATGGAAGACTTGGCACGACCAAGTAAACCAGATACTGAAGGATGGTCCTGTTAAAAGCCTCAATAATCGGCGAGCTTATATGAGAAGATGTATGAATGTGAATGAGGCGTTAATTGCGTGTCAGGACAGAACAGCGTGGTACTCTATCGTCTCTACGTACTCCCGCGGGAAAACGGCGTGATGGTAAGTAAGTAAGTAAGTGGACTAAATACCTAACATACCATTACGTCGTTTCTCCGCAAGGGTAGACAGACATACTGCTCTTGCTTCGTTTATTTTTTATACGTTTTTTCGAGCACGCTCGTAGACTGTTGAAGCTTCTGATAGATCTATGTTTCTATCACCTTGGACACTCATTTTTACCATGTTCACTCGTTCCACCGTCCCAAACCAACTCTGCCACCCTTTCTTAATTCTTTCGACTGAACTACAAACAGATCTGTATTCACTCCTAATTTGTGCATTCTTTACTGTATCATACGTTGATTTACCTGACCGCATTCAGTCTTATTTGCCAATTCCAGACTGCACTTTCATACTAATGGTTCATGTTCAATATCCTTCGATTGATAATTCTGGATTTTTCTGTTGGTTGTATGCCTGTTTTTGCTCTTTGTGGGCTGAACGCCAATTAACTTGATAGAAGGTATCCAGCCGCCGTCGGAATAGACTCACTATAAGATACATACAACATCAGAAATCGGCATAGGATCAGCCAGCAGTCCAGGTTAGTGGTGATTTATCTTACTAGAGTGACACGATCTTATTAATATGATTTATTGCTGTCAAAGGTATTAACACGCACAGCATGCGACACTAATGTGTCGACACCAGAAATCCATATCCCCATAATGTTATTGGTTCATCTATTCCATTCCGTATTATTTAATTAATTAACTTAGAGAGGTGTAATACTGAAACATTAATAAAAAGGGTAAAGCATGTGTTCTGTTTTTGTTTTTAATTAGGGGTTTCTTTATTTCTTATATAATATATGTTTTCTGAAATTTAAGTTCGTAAATAATGTTTATACCTTCAAATAATAATCAATTGAGATCAATCTTAATTTGAAACACATTTTATCAATATATGTTTGTAAAAAATATAATATATAAATGTCATGTTTCATTTGAAAGCTAGATTATTTTATTACCATCATATACCAAACATTTTTTACCAATTTCAAGACGAAAATGAGGGGTTAATAACATATCGATAAATATAATTTAAATGATCTATATTCACGAGGAATCGCATCAAAATATCGACAAGACGTTTCACCGACCGATAACAGACGGGTATGATTTATAAAAAAAAATGGAATAAATGAATTAGAAAAGGGTAATATATGATTGTTGCATGTATTTAATTGATTTTTTTTGTTCATATTAATCTAAAGTAATATTAAAAAATAGATCAACCTTTTCAACAAAAACAAAATTCCCAGTTCCCAAAATAGAAAACATTTACAAAAAAATCTCAATTAATCAATTAATTAAAGAAAATAACACTGTAAAATTTGAAACAAGCACATCATTAGGGTTTAAAAATAACTTTAAAATCCCTAGATGTAACACCAAACACTATCAGTAAAATTTTATATATTTAGGGATAAAAAATTTCAATAGCCTCCCTACACAAATTAAAGAAATAAAGGATATAAAAGAGTTTAGAAATAAATTAAATAAACACTTCAGAAGCACACAAATAGGCAATTAATAAAATATGTAAAATGTTATATAAAATTATTATAGTGTAAACTCTCTCTCCATGCACAAGAGCTAGTCTCTTTTTTGGAGAGGTAAGCGAAAAAAAACATATCATTTTATTAATGTAAAATACTTAATTCATGTTATAAAAAATTGTAAAAATGTCTAATAAATTTAAAAAAATATAAACTATGACTTTTAAGTAAAAAAAAAACGATTTGATTTGATTTGATTAATTGCAACTGTTTTTCAGTTATTCTTATTACATCTCTGGTGTGATTCATTGTTCTATGAACAATTTTGTTTAATGATTTATGATCTATGATCAAAAATTTATTGTAGAATACACAATTAAGTCATTTTTAATTGAACCACATTTTATGGTGAAGTTGTGATTTTAGATCATAGTATTTTGATAATTAACACAAAAAAGATGGTCGTTTCTAATAATGGATATCTCATTTATAAAGTAGCTTAAAATCAGGTTGGTTACTATGTCATAATTGGTTCGAGTCGTAGTGGTAATTATATTTTTTTGGTAGTTTGTGCAGCGGCGTAATACAAAATTGGGCCCCAATGCAAAAAAGGTTATGAACCCCAAAGCGCAATAGAAGAGCTCCTGAATATGTTGTGACATTATAAATTACGTTCCAGTATTTTAATTATTAGGTACTTAATATCATTTGAAAATTAAAAGCCATTGGAAAATAATTATTACGATAATATCGCATGCGTGGTCTGTGGTTGCTGTCAGGGACCGACCGTTTTGCGCGCCGCTTTATCCGTCGTAAAGATGGCCGACTTTACAAATTTCACAGCGATTTAAATTTGAAATTCATAATTTAACCAATAGATAAGAAAAATGGTCATAATTACCAGTGCATAAATAGACTTACGATCTCGTGATAAATCCTAATTTGCATTGTATTCATCTCTTCTGCAGAAATGTTTTATTTCCACCATGGACCGGGATGAAAGATCCATAATGAATGTTGGACGATGTCGCAAGCGGATGACTTAAGCACACAAGTCAATTCTACACTTCGACCAGAGCAGAGTTCATAAAACACCTCTCCAAGCGTCTGGTCTCCCCGAGCATCAAAACCCCACGATCAATGTGTTATCGAATTATAATATAACGGTCTCCTTGCGAATTAAACACCCCAAAACCGTTTTCCTTTAGAGGTTACAAGTCACTGCGTCAGCTAGCAGTCCCAAACCCTTTTTTCAGTAAACTAACTATAAAAATAACTAATAATAATAAGGCATACAACGCAATGAAGAAGCAAGGGGTTCACGAGACCCGGTACTCCGTAAGCCACGAAATCAAAGTTCAAAAAAGCTTCGACCAGAAAGCTACGAAAACGAGTTCAATGTGTTCATGTTGTCTCAATCATACTATTGTTGTTTTTGAACAACCAACAATTCTATTTACCACTGTGGGAGTAGTGGTCAATATTATCATCTGGGGATACTCGCGCGCCACGTCGTCGCCGAGCAACCATGTTGATCTTATTATTATTGCGTCATCTTCGCAAGATCTTGTTTTTTTAACATCACCCATATAGTGGTGATGTTTCCTCACATTAAATTTATTAATTTAACATAACTTCTTTCACTAGTACAACCTATCATCGTATTATTTAAATATCATCATGTGATAATTATTTTGCCTCGGGGGACAAACGGAGATTTGGGAGATCGTCGGTAAGGTAAGGAATTCTGCTCTGTTTGGCTCGTAGGATCCACATCTCATGTTTTCCAGTGAACTAGCCGGTGGAGACGTGGAGCCCCCGGCTCTAGCTCATAATGTATTGTATTAAATAAGATTTTTAAGTATTATCATTTGGCGGTGTATCCAGTAAAAAGTAAGAACAAAATTAGTCTATTATCGTCACGAAAAAAAATTAAGTAGTGTTTTTAGGAATTTATATAATTTAAAAACGTAACTGTAAAATAATCTCGCTCCTGTTAGCGAGATACTAATATATACATCGATAAGTTTTTCACGCGTTTTTATAATACAAGTGAGAAATGATGTTTTAAATTATATAACTGCATTTATTACTGTAGTGGATTTCATAAAATATTAGTTCATATTCGCCCTGAATAAACTATCGTTAGTTAAAAAAGTATCAATACCAACATTATTATAGGGCGCGAATCTAGCGTGGGTTTGCTACTGGTTTTGTGCATCTATGTTATTTGTCACAATTAATTGTTAAAAATATGACGACAAAAAATATTTGAAACTGCACAAAACTATTTTTAACCTTGTTTTCAATAACTTGTAATTTTTTGTATCCTATCATTGAAATATTATTTTTAACAAAATGAAAAAATATTTTATTTATCGATCACTATCTCGGTATGAATAAAACTGTTCAAACCATTTTATCCAAAGCGGAATTACTAAAATAAATTGTATCCTGATTCGAATCTTTTCAATATCATTAAAATATAGAAAAGAAAATTATGTGACTTTCATTCCAAGTTCCTCCCAGTAAACATAACCCAGACCTTCGATATTGCGTTGGACACAATTGGATGAGATGATATTAGGTATTCATTTTATTATATTTTCATCAAAAAGTGAGTTATATTGTTATTTTTGTGGTTTTCTTGAATTCCGTTTTAAGAATTTTCCGTTTATTTAATACTACAATAATACTTTTCTTAGGACCTGGTTATTCATCCGTAGTCTAAAAAAACGACTAAAAATCTAACATATTACTCTGGAATTCATGGCCATCCCATTTCTTTAAAAATCAAGAATTCAGATCGCGTTGAACGTCTATTTTCAGGGCTAAAGTGTTCCGAACGTTGAAGAATTCAATGCCTGCGATGTTCTATATTCTTACGTGTATATTTGAATTAACTTAAATTTAAAAATTAAAATAAACCTTAAAATATAACACTTTGTGTAAATTAATTTGTAAACGCTTTTTACGAGATTTATTAGGAAAAATAAAAAAATTACATTTTATTTGTGAAGTTAAAACTTTTCAGAACATATTTTCGTGATTATTAAAACAATTCTTTAACACATTTCACTAAGATAGTTACATAGAAAAAAAATCTATTTATTAAAAAATATACTCATCACCAGGACTCGGACCCAGAAATTTATATTTCCGGTAGAGGGCTGTAATCGATTAAGTTATGAAGCTATATAGTCACGTGGGGTAACCGTACGCCTTTTTTACATTCTGATTTATAACAAAACTTTCTGCTTAAAAAAATGTCAAAGGAAAATTATTTATATTATTTGTATTATTATTGGTTTTTAAGAAATTATTAAAATAATGTAAATGCGTATTCTTAACCTATACATACTGCCCGTCTGCGTACACACATACAATATTATTTCTTCTTGCAGTCCATGCAGTCCCCGTACCACCAGGACTAACAATCTGTCGGTGTATCTTCGTACTTCGCATTGTATTGCGGGCAAAATAAATAAGACAATCATTTCAAAATGTTATTTGCCTGTCAATTGTTATTTGCCTGTCAATTGTTATTTGCCTGTCAATTGTTATTTGCCCGTCAATTGTTATTTTCGACGTAATGCCTGCATTGATTTACATGACATATTTCGAGGTATAACCCAAAGCGAAACAGACTTAAGAAAAAAGTGCTCCGTCTCATTGCAATCTTCACTGCGCACGGTTACTCAACGCGACTATCAAAGTCCCTAAATTGTGTTTACATACGCCAGGTTCAGGTTCTACTTTTTTTTTTACTTTTTTGAGAAATATTGTGTTGGTCGCTTAGATGGAGCGAGTGTCTAAATTCATTTAAAAAAATTGGTATTTACATTTTAAAACAAATGTTTTGATCACATGAATAATTTATTTCAATGGATGAAATCGGCCTGTATGAAACATTTGTTTATCTGTATATTTTTGATTGACACTAAATAATGAAACACGTAATATTTATATATATATATATATATATATACATGAATTGAATTTACAAAACAAAACCGCAGTGGAAAAATTTCGCATCTCTCACGTAGCAGACAAGCTGGCGGCAACAGCGATATATTGTTCGGCGGATATTTGGGCGAGAAAATAATATTATTTCAAATGCGAATCCGCGGAGAGCCATGACATCTGAATATAAGCATTATGAACACTCGACAAGACACAAAATGATGGACCGATTTTGGTGATATCCATTCATATTATACGCAGTCGTATCTTGTAGGGGATGAGACAGCATCGAGCCTTTTATTTCGTGTTCGAACAGACCGGCACTCGAGGGAGCTTTTTGTATCACCGCTATCTACTGAACTTATCGATCTGAAATTGTTGTAAGGAAGCTCCATTTGCTGGTTATGTAGTCTCAATGTACATGCTCATTATGTAATATAATAAAATTAAGCATTTTTTTAGTGCTTAACAAATACAATACACGAACATGTTTTTTAGTTTGAAAAAAAAAATTATAAATTCAGTTAAATAAATATGACGCTGGCTGGGAACCAATCTCCGATCCCATGTGTGACAAACATGCGAGAAATCAATCGAGACATGAGAATAGTAGTTTACAAAGCTCATTATTAATACTGGCTTATTACAATGTTCAAAGGGGGTAAATATTTTTGTTAAATATAATTAAAAATTAAAATCAGCTGTTTAGAATGTATGAATAATAGATTCTTTCAAAAACATATATCATTGCATTTATTTCTAACACCTTAAAAGTATTGTATACTTATATGACAATTTGGCACCACGCTAGTTAGTGCAAGTAGTCAAGACGGCGGAGCATTGGCTTAGCATATGAGAGGTATCGGCGCCTCGGAAATGTTTTTGATTTCAAAATTTTAGAGACATATGAATCCTGAATCCTAGAACTGATAAAGATTAAAACATGTATATAACGAGCATCGTAACCACAAGCACGTCATTGGCGTCCAATTTTTTTATTTACGTCATTGCGTAATGGGTATGTTTGTGGGATCATATTAACTATCTATCAAGTTAGTAGCACGCTTCTAATTGTGTAGGTTGTTATTCTGATTAGTGCATATTGCAGCGCTGATCGCCACCGGAGATACCGAAGCCGTCTGCTCAACGTCAGCCGACGGAGGGGGCGCGTGCCCGAAATATTTTCCTAGACTATCACTATAATGGAACTACACCTACGTTCAATGTTCAATATTTCAATTAATGCCTTAATTATAATATTAGATATAAAATAAATAGATGTAAAATAATATTAGAAAATTTGATATTTCAAAATATTTAAGTATTTTGTTTATTTATTATATTAACGGCTCCAAATGAGTCTTTTACACTAGACATAATATATTACTGTTATATAGAAACGAAAAATATAGTATAAGTTCATGATAAAAGTTAAATCATTAAATACCTACATGGAAAATATAATACACAGTAAAATGAATATGTAGGAAATATAATTTTTAAAATCTATTTCTTATATGCATACATAATAATTAAATATACATAAGAAAAATTTGACAAATTTTTATTCATGAATGTAAATATTAATTAACATTTTTTGTAGCTTGTATTGGTTTCGAATCAGTCCGTCCAATCAGTCAGTCATAAAAAAACATGTTGGAATGCTATGTTCCAAGTATTGCATTCTGTGTAATGGAGAATTAAACTAAGCAACCGTCCCAATATTGTTACAGTAATAAGAGTAGTTATAAGTCCAGAAGAATACGTATGGAAAATAACATATTCACATACATAGATAGTTGATTACATTTTAAGTAGATTTCGATAAAAATACAACCTACTTCTGAAGTTATCATTATATGCTAATATTTTACACGATTCCGGTCAGAACATTGTTGTAATTTTTTTTTTGTGACTGAAAGGTTATTTTGGTAATTGTTATATCTGTTAAACGATATTTTTATGTTAAAATGCCATTAAATTTGTAATTATGGCTACTATAAAAGTATGCTACAAGGTACATTTATACCAGTAAAATATAATAAAATAAACATACATATTTTGTTTCGAGATTCCATAAAACTGTGAAATACTTTGGTTTTTTAGAGATTCCTTTCAATATATATATATTATATATATAGTGTCCAGCGAAAAAATTTCAATATTAAATTATAATTGTTCGTAAACCATTAGAGTGAGATAAGTGGAAGGAGTATTGTTCGACGCGCGTGATTTGCGGATTTGCCAGTCGCAATGAGTCACTGGTTGGGAGCGCAGCAACGGTTGAGCAATATTTAAAGTGCGGTGATTCATTGGTTCGTGCGCGTCGCGCTTTTTGTACTCACTTTAATATTCAGTGATGGGCCGAGCACGCA
Organism: Eubasilissa splendida; assembly: GCA_031772225.1. Classification (NCBI taxonomy): domain Eukaryota; kingdom Metazoa; phylum Arthropoda; class Insecta; order Trichoptera; family Phryganeidae; genus Eubasilissa; species Eubasilissa splendida. Next base: position 33,925,996 of record CM062848.1, on the reverse strand, counting down.
ACTTATCTGATGCTGGGTTCAATAGCTCAGACAAGAGAGGACAATGGTTAACCAAACTCCTCCGGGACCATTAACGTCAGCAGCGATGCCAGAACGTGTGGCTCATGTTTGACGTGAAATTATGCGCAATCCGCAACTATGTAAAAATGTGTCGATTTCAAAGTTAATTAACTCTACTATGGAGGACTTATTTTATATTTCCCAAACACACATACGGTTAGATCGCAACTGGTACGTAATTGCACGTGTCACTGTGCCGAAATGTCGGCCGAGGTTTTCTCAAAAAAACTACCCACAAACACGGTCTAACCTAGAAGAGATACTAGTTCCATACACTACTATATAGTACTCGCGGAAATCTAAAAATAAACATATACAAGGTCTCGTCCTGACTACTTTGAGAACATGCTAAACGACAACTCCTGTAGTGTAAAATTTTCTGAGAAATTGGCTTAATTTTGTAAATATCTCGACTATTTTCGTTAGTTATCCTTATCATGTTTCAAAATGGCGACAATGATCAGAGCAGCTGAACGCACCGAGCAAAACCAAACGCAGAAATGTTTGTACACACTGGCGACCCGCGTGATTGCAGACAGGGGCACCGCACGTCACGCGCGAGCCGTAGGGACCACTATCTCTTCTGTTCCCGCTTCTGTCGCTTCATTCAGTACAAACGCCGTTCCATATCAGACCAACCATTATAACTTAACATAAATAGTGAATAATCGTTTCTGTAATATTTACCGCCATTACTGTCTGCAATTATCTCACACAGTGCCGAAAGACATACTCGGTGACATACACCACGTGAACATAATACGGTCAGCTGACTATAGAGGTAGAATGCCATTCTCGTGTTCATCTTGTAAAGGGTGGGGGGACGGTATGTAAGAAGGGTGGAAGGTATTTGGTACATGAGACAGGATATTAAAGACTTAAGGACCAACCAGGAAGAACACGACTTACCTGGATTTTCTCTGCTGTAGTCACAGGTCTCCCGAACTTCAGGAACAAGTTCATAGACAACGCATGGTAAATAGGGTATAGGGGGGGATAGATAGGTATAGTAAACATAATAGAGCATCCACACACGTGCACGGCGATCGAATATCAAACACTCGTACAAACTACACTTATAACCTCCAAACCACTTCATAAGGATATACGGGACATGGCCGCAATCATTGTGGGAGGATTGAAGGAAATAAAGCCATTGAAATGGGAATATATTAAATAACCCTTGAACATAACAAATAACACCCTGTTTTAATTTCTTATTCCTTCCTCTCCCCCACTCCCATCCCAACTTCGATCGCACCCCTGATATTTTTTTGATTTAGCAAGTGAACGTCCGCCTGTCGACTGTTGACGTCATTATTAATCAAAGTTATAAAAACCACCTCGATTAAATTGACATCGACTTGTGTAAACAATTTTTTTTTATTAAATTAATTAAAATTACTTCATTCAATTAACTTTTTGATTATTCAACCAGGTTCTTCTGTGCAAAGTTCTTCGCTTTCTAGGTTGAAAAATTTCCTAGCATTTATATTGGATAAAAATTGTAAACTTTAAGAGATTTCATTGAACGACTTTTAAAGTTAACCTTTCATTATAGGTAATAAATTACAATTACAGGTTCGACAAAAATCTCGGAAGTATGTATTTACAGCACTTAACTGACTTCGACCGCAATTTAAACAAATGTAGAATAAATTTTAACTATTATGTTTTCGTGATAATTTTACCGAATTGAAAAGATTTTAGAATCACAAAAATATAAAGCTTATTAAGGTGAACACATTCTTATTGTGATGTTGTAATTATTTAAAACATAGGTCTGTGTTATTTTAAATACAAATTAAATGTATTAATTAGAAAGATATACATATAGTTGGTGATGCACCCTCCCCGGATTGGAAAAGAGATCCAGGTTCGAATCCCGATAGCGCAACAACAATATTTTTCAGTAAAATTGATTTTATATGTATATCTTTCTAATTAATACATTTAATTAGTATTTAAAAAGTAAAACTTATTAAGTTTTGATATTAATAATTTATACTTTCAATTTAAATTAAATATTATTTTGTTTGATCCAGCGGTAAGATACTCGTCTGTAGGTCGAGTGGTTAGGGGTTTGAGTTCACTAAGGTAGAGATGTTTTTATAGTACAAGCGTTTAGCTCAGTATAATAATTGTAATGTATATCTGAGAATCAGTAAAGGTATGTATGAATGTCCGTGACCGAAACACATGCGATGATGAGTCTCAGATCGCTACGCATTGAAGTTTGTACTGTTATTCAGTCAGATTTTCAGAGATCTGATCGATGAAATCTTATCGATTGAGGTGACATAAATTAATGAAGTGAACTGTGAAATAAAAAATATATTAGCAATATTTGAATATGTCCAAGAACACACAATTACTGGATTTTTAGCTACAAAGGCACTGTTTTTTTTTATTATATTCAATGGAAAATACATATGGAAGTATGGGGTATATGGAGTCCACATACTAACATATATACAACTTTTAAAAATTTGATAAATGTGGAGTTTGAGGGGTGAGAATTGGTGGACGTTACATATATATATAAAGTGATCACTTAAGCTAGCCGAAGACAGGTCGTAAGCCCTGTAATTACCCTATACTTACATATATATTGAAATATATATACATGAAATATAATTAGAAAATAACTTTGTCTCTATGAGATATCTGATATTTTTATAAAAAAAAATTATTCTTATTATTTTTCGAAAACGGTTTGGATTATGTAATAAAAAAGTAACGTATTCTCCCGGGATGAGAATTGAATTTCTCGGTTAGCAGGCGAGTGCCTTGCCGCCAGACCAAACAATCGCGTATGTTATTAGAATATTGTGATTTTTTTTTAATATTTCGAGTCATTAAAATCTATGATTTAATACATTTTCGGTACAATTTGGTTCCAACTGTCAGTCCAATATTACTTATGAACTATTCTATATCTATACCTAATTGAACTTGTTTCCGTGTATAACCTGACAGTATTAAAATGACTTTTTTTTACATTTCTTATAAAAGTTTTTAGCTAGTTTCAAAGAAATATTCGAAAATATGACAAATATAAAAACATAATATAATGTAACGTTTTTAAAAAACAAAATGATAGTGAGCAAAACGGGCATGTCGAAAAATTTATTTTTCATTACCTAATTCGCCCTTTGTAATTATATATTAATCAGTGGCGTAACTACGCCAACGCAGTGCACACGGGCCCACGTAAGGTAGGAGCCTTTTGGGTAAATACATTTGGGATCCATATTTTTCTCAGCGCTAATGTGAACTGATATTTCAAAAGCCACTACTTCAGGAAAAGGAATAATGAAAAAATAAAATTTAAGCTGTATTACGTAAACTCGTGAAAACATTAGCGAAGTACGCGGTAATTTGGGAATATGTCCAGTTAGGGAACATACTATCGCCGCAAAGCAAAAATCATTGTAAAGCGAAGCAAGGATTTTTAAATGCCGAAATACGCACTTTTTTTATGAATGTTCAGTACAGGAGACACGATACATATTTTATTCTTACTCGTTAATAGATAATATCGCACAATCTTACAATATCTTTAATAAAATAGAATCCATTTTGGATCGGGGTCCAGTGTCTTTTTCAATTTAGAATAGGGGTCCAAAGTTTTTGCACCGGTCCTTATGGCTGCAATAGAACGATGTCTTATTGTGTATGGAAATTCAGGTAGCCAAGATAACAATACAGTTTATTAAATAGCTTACGATTATAAATACAAACATATTAGATGTGTTCCGATCCACGACTACGATGCAAGAGAGCGCACGCCCGAGCGCGGCGATCTTTTATTCCTTCCACGCTCCCAATCTTGCCAACATGTGCGCGCCACGCATTCGCTACCTCACGATACATTACATATATTTGATTACTTAACTTAATGGCAAACGTTTCGGATTCCGTTATAGAATCCATCATCAGGACCGATGTCGCTTTGTGACATGTTAGTCAGTATAGTTGCGTTAGTCACATCCCTATTGTCACCGGTTGGTTAAGGGCACGTTCGAAAATCACCCCCACAAACGGAAACCAACTATTTGATTTACCTCACGAACTGACTGCAGCCGTCTCTTTTCTCCATATCTGTATCTGTCTATATCTATCAGCATTAGAGAAGTGAATTTCCTTCTCAGCGGGGGTCACTTCTATACTATTACGAGATGAGATATCGTTCACGTCATTATATCTTATATTTATAGAGTGACTATAAAGATATGGGTCACGTTACTTATTTAAACTTATAATATATATTTTATTAAAAAATTGTAAAAATTATACTATCGCTTAGGCCAATCAGAATCAAAACATTAAAAAAAAAATACAGTTAAAATACTACCTACCAACTATGCACTCTATGATTCGACTTGTAAACTAAATAGTTTATTTAGTAATAGAAAATAGCTCTGGATAACGTAATTTAAAAAATATATATAATTAGGTAGTCGTATTGGCACGCCAGGCATATTAGCCGCACTGCATTGCAAATATCCAAGCTATGATAAGTACATGATTAATTTAATTGCACATGTACCAAGCGTGCTCTACAAGATCTTCTTCATCTTCTTCTGAGTGCAGAATTTTTAAAAAATATTGGTGACCAATCTACCAAACATCTCCCTGTCCTCCATACCTTCGATACCTGTCCATTGGCGAATATTTCTTAGCCAAGAAATCCTTCGTTTTCTACTTCTTTTATGACCATCTTAGCATTTACTACGAAGCGTATGTCAGAGGATAATGTATCGCCGCGCACTACACAAAATTATTCGCTCATCATTCTGTCGAATTAAATAATCATTAAAACACCCAAATTTCTTCCATAGATTTAACACATGACACAAAAAACAAGCGAATCATTTCAAAAATGTTGCCTCGATGAATATATTTCAGAGTTCGGTACCTAATTAGTACTATTGTTTATTATATTGGTAAGATGACAGTTCATTTATAATTTTGAATATTAAAATGATATCAAAATTTACTAAACAAAAATGCCACGTCATTCCTTGGCACGATTAATGAATTGCGTACATTTAAAAATACCTCGGACTTCTTTCCAATACGTTGTTGTGTTGTCACTCTTTGTCATATTTATGAGGTTTGTCATAATCATTTATCAAAAAAACTCATGATGTAGGTATTTTCTAGATTTATTACTTGAATTTATGAATTTGATTAATTCAACCCGATTTTGCTGGAATTTATTCCATCAAATGTCGTCCGCAAGTGATATGAATCATTTTACTACTACTAATCGGGGCAAAAATATGTGCTGTTTAAATCATTGTAAAGGTGTCCAGCGGAAAAATTTCAATATTAAATTGTAATTGCTCGTAAACCATTTGCTGATTTGCTAGTTGCAATGAGTCACTAGTTCGCGGTTGAGCAATATTTAAAGTGCGGTGATTCATTGGTTTGTGCGCGTCGCGCTTTTTGTACTCACTTTAATATTCGACGAGTAAGTAATGGGCCGAGCACGCAACTTATCTGGTGTCGGATTCAAAAGTTCAGACAAGAAAGGACAATGGTTAACCAAACTCCTCCGGGACCATCAACGTCAGTAACGACGCCAGAACATGTGGCTCAAGTTCGACGTGAAATTATGCGCAATCCGCGTAAATCGATAAGGAAGATTGCAGCCTGTACTGGAATAAAAAAATCAACAGTGCACGTTATTTTGAAAAATAAACTACAGTTTCACCCATCCAAATAGTTCATAGTTTCTCAACAAAAATGACTATTTTTTAAGCAAAACTTTAGGGAGAACGACGCTGGAACGTTTTGGAATAGCACGAACGCTTGGAAACATACTATTTACTGACGAAGCACATTTTCAAATCGATGGCTATGTTAATAAACAGAACATGAGATACTGGTGTCCCGACAACCCAATGCATTGTCCAAAAACGACAGTGTGGTGTGCGATTTCAGCCCGAGGGATAATTGGCCCTTATTTTTTTATCCAGCGAGAGACAGTCACTGCTGATATGTATTGCTGAATGGGCACTTCGGTCACCGGACCTTACACGGTGCGACTTTTTCGTGGGGATACCTTAAGTCGATAGTTTTCAGCAAACAATCCTCGAACAATTAAATCAATAAGAAAGTATAAGTTCCTACCATTGAACTAACGCTTTGCTCTCGCGTGTTCGCAAATTTAAGAGACGGATTGCAAGAGTGTCTTGAGAGAAATGGACAGCATTTAGACGATATTGTTTACAAAACGTAAAATTCGCATCGTTAAACTCCATTTTGTATAAATAAAATATGAGAATAACATTGTAGTTTTTTTTAATTTTAATATTAAACTTGAAAATTTTCTGCTGGACACCATTTATTAAGTATTTTTAATAATCAAGACAGAGATTTTTTCTTACTCGAGTCGGCAAATAAAACCTGTAAAATTAAACATTCACAAGAACGATAAAAATATTTAGAATTTATTGTATTTTTTAACAAAACATAATTTTAATTAGTAATTGAAACATTAAAACGTTTGAGTAATTACAATATATTTATTACAATCGCTTTTTATATGAATACGAAGCATTTTTCAACCATCAAAAAATTAATTAATATCATTCTAATTTAACGATTAATTAATCCATTAATTTCATAAGCACAGATCTTTGTAATAATGACTTCATAAGAAAATACGTTTTATGAATTTTCTGTGACTAGAATTTTAAATTAAATTATATAAGGTATTGTATCCTGTGATGAGGATGATGCGAATCAGAAGAAAATGGTTTAAAGGATATCCACCTCTAATCTTGGGCTCCCATTCAGTGTACGATGTAGACGTATCACGTTTAATGTAACCTAGGAGTTCGTGTGGAGTATGGCATACAGTAATGAGTATAGCATCGCTCATTCTCACGATTTAGGTATACTGAATTTATTCAACGTAAGGTTACAAAGGTTCAATTCAAGATATAACTGAATTAATTATGCATAGTCAGTGCTGAAGAGAGAATCAACTATGCGCCGTTCGCGGATCGGTAGTGTTGCTGGATACGTTCAGCGTGTGGTGGAAGGCATCACCATACTACTACCATGCTGTGTTACTTTATACATTATTGGCTCCAACATATATATATTACATAAACATCATATTTATGAGATATTTTATGTATTGTATATGTTTACTAGAACCATCCACTAAAACAATTCGGAAATAACAAATTAAGTTTTTCACATGTCACAAAATCGTAAATAGCGCAAATCTGTATTTGAATTGAAGTTAAATGTATTAAATAATTGGACACAATACTTTGTTTAAACCACTATTTATTTATTATACTACATGTTTCGATACCTATTTGTATATTCTTCAGGAAACAATGTTTACTGAAATTAAAAATAAAAGCATAGATTAAAACAAAACTATAATGTGGTGAATAAGTAAGAACTAATATGAAAACAAATTTAAAAGGTGACTATTTGAAAAGAGGATTGATTTGGTTATTTATAATATTAAGCTTAATATTAATACTTTTTCTTACTTCTCAAATTTCAATTTTATCTAACCGTAAACCCCTAGTATTTGTATGTATAATTTTTAAACCCTTGTTAATATCAAAAGAATGATTTGTTTCCAAAATATGATTAGAAAACTCTGAATAGTTGTTGTTATTTAGGCATCTCAAGTGCTCCTTGATTCTAATATCAAAATTTCTGCAAGTTTTACCTATAGGTAATTGTGATTGTTTTTATCTGATGAATTCATCCTCTAGTGCAGTACTGTCTTCCATACTTCTACAACATCGTTATTAGCAGCATAACACTAATAGTACAGTCTACTGTATATTGTTTATCTTTACGATTATTCATTTAATAAAGTATGTGTGTTAACTTTTTTTTCTAACTTAGTATTTAAAATTACGGAAGCATTGAAAAGAAAAGAAAAATTTCCAACAGTTTATTTTTTGCCAAACATGACATGATAATTCAAAACTAAATTCTATATGGAAATTTTTCGACAGTTCGAAAATTGACCATCTGCGTTCATCGTTTCGATATTGTTAATGAAGATTTTATTTTTGAATATCTGAGCCAGCAATGTAGAAGTTGAGAAAATTTTCGATTACACAACTAAAGAATACGTTTTTTTTTTCTGATACCAATTCAGCGTGTACAATATTGTTGATCGATGGTATTGTAGAACCGATGTAGGTACGCAATATTTATATTACACGGGTTATATCTGCTCTCTCGGGGTGGCGTGCGATTGGTCCATTTCTGCCGATTCATCAGATTGGAAAAATTGCTTTTAAAGCGGCGTGTGTATGAGAAATAAATTTTCGGATATTCATGGTCGTTAACAATCTTCTGAGCAGAGCACATATCCGGTTTCTATCTACAATTTTTTTTACACCCTTGTAAGTAATTTATATTTAGGTAACATTTATTATTTTTTTCACAACTATTCCATCTCGGTAATCATTGTAAGAAATTGTTCATACTATATCTTTATTTATAATAATGTGGTATTAACTCGGTATTACTGAATAAATATGTTATATGAGAACGCATATCTCATAAAATCGCGTAATTAAACTCGTTACCACGGTGATTACACATTTTATTCAGTACCCATAAATGTCAAATTTACGTTTCGACACTTTTTAAACATTCACATGTTCGAAGAACTCCCAACACTCAATTAAAAAATTAAAATTTACGTTCTTTCACGTTCCACTAGGTAGGCCAAACAAAATATTTATGGTAATTCAGTTTCTATGAGATATTTACATAAACATATGAATAAAAAAAAAGAGTAGATACATCATTGATAGAATCGGTGTTAACTTTGTAGAGTTTCATCATCATAATTGATATCCCAAAACCAAAATGTACCGCAACTCAAAATCAATATATTTATCAAGGTATCAAATTTTTTAACAATCTCCCCATCACAATTAGAAAAATTACTGACTATCATAAATTTGTAACTGAAGTTAAAAAAATATGTACACAGACTAACTGAAACATAAATTAACTCGAATATACTCCTCTATACACGAGTCTTACTCTCATAGAGAAGAAACAAATGTTAAAATATATATATATATATATATCCACTGATTATTGAAATTGTATTATATTTTTAATATTAATAAAAAAAGAAAAGAAAAAATAAATAAATAATAATGGATGGATATAAATGATACAATGTTATTACTTTACTTGAGTTTATTAGCACTACTTGAGGTACTACTGTTCTCTCGAAACTTGAGTAGTGCTAATAAACTCACGTAGAGTAATAACATTGTTTCATTTATATCAATCCATCGAAACGTACATATAACCTACCCGCGTAAAGTGTTTTCAAAAGAATGAAATTTAAAAATATTATAAATGAATGTTGTCAAATTTCTTTTCTTTCCAGTCAACTGTACACATAAAATACACATAACCATGAGAGCTCTAATTGTATTCACTCAGTTTTTTTTAAATGTCACAGTAGCAACGGGAATATTTTCAGAATAATCCCTAATCAATGGTTCGTTATTCCAGCTGGGAATAGCGAATCATCAATTTGGACATTCGTAAATCGTACGAAATTATATCTACTGTAATTATATGTTTGTTTACAATGGTTACAACTGTTTGTATTGTAAATTATAACAAACGTATATCTGTAGTAGTAGTTCTGTTTATTTACAATTTATCTGCCTTGAACCGATAATAAAATTATTTCCCATTTTATCAGTCATATTTCCAGATACGTTTAAAATGTATATACATATCTTAAATTCTAATTATCTCTAGAGTAGTGAAAATAAAACGTAAATCCAGCGCCCATAGGATCTAACAAACAAAATTGCGCGATCTCCGCGTCACGCGGATTGGATTACGACGATTCCGGTCATAAATCGGAATCGCCGCAGGGGTGGGGGAGAAAGGAAGGAAATAATGAATCTTGGATATAAGGGTCGATGATGGGTAGGGATTTCAGTCAAAGGACGAGTGGATCTCGGGGAACCGGAATTCGGAAGAACTGCTCGTCTTACCTTGTGTATGACGCCTCCGTCACTCTGCAGTCGCCGCTGAGATTCACACGAATGGCACGCGGATGCAGTTTTCCGCTTCCAATTGAAGGCAGCGATATCACAGCTTCACCCGCGGCACACAAAACAACAAATAACAATATCACTGTGCACACAAATCACAGGATCGTAAACAATACAGTGCTGATGCACTGGAGCTGGATAAATCCACACCGCGAATCCTATCGCGATGTCGCACTCGAACAAGTATCGGTCATGTTGACGTCTGCTGACGTCAAAGTCAGTATTCATACTGAAGACGAGCATTAAGAAAAGGTTATAGGTGTGAATTTAGACGTGGAAATGTGTCAATAACATCCGATTCGCAAGACGCGCCAAAAATGTGTTTTACGAATCCGGAACAAGTAGTGATGAGAAAAAATGTTACTCTTGACTGAATAGTGTGATTGTGATTGATATTCGATAATATCAGTGATTGAATACTGTTACTATGGTCACAGTTTAATACGCATGCGCCGCACCATATCACAACACACGAAATAAATTTAAAAAAAAACATCATTCAGAACGTATTTACTTATATTATTCAAACTTCATTTGCATTAAAAATATATTTTAGCACATATTTAATGTAATATCATCACAAAGAGAATGAAAACCCTAAAAATGTGAAATTATTTTTCGGGTCAAATTCTCAGCATTTCGGGTCAAATGCGTTAAACGTTTTGGCAGAATCTACTAGATGGCGCTTATCACGAATTATAACGTCATTCTTTCATGAGTTTTTTCGTTTCATATGCACGATTCACAACTAAATATAAATAAAATAAAATAAATTAATTAATCACGACATAGTGATGTTAGTGAGTGTGAACTCAAAGACATCAGTGATTGACTCACGGTTCGTTATTTTAAACTCATCACAACTTAAGAGCATTAAAAATGATATTGTAATTATTTCTCTGAAAATACACGTATACTAACCGTTTTATTTGTACTTTTTGAAATGTATTTGATTTTTTTAAATGATTTATTTATGTATATATACATATAATTACAATTATAATTAATTAAAATTACAATTAAATATTTTTTTAAATACATATAATAACATGTCCGCCATACTACAACGTCAACGGTGAACACTCGTCTCAGGGTCAATTCATTTGTTGGAAAAATACACCAGACTTATATTATTTATTGGTGTAAAATTAACCAAAACATCGCATCATACAATGAAACGTTACTATGTTTTGCTCCCCGGCCGCCATTAATTTTTCTCTATTATGCGCATACTATTTTGTGTTTTTACTTACGATTTATATCTAGAGAGACGTATTAACTATCAGGTGATATAGAAAAAACTGTGATCATTTCTATATTATATTTTTTGTGTTAAACGAAATGCCTTTCAAATAGCCGTTGAACGTTGAGGATATTATTTAAAATTCATCCAAGATTTAAGTTATTAAATGATTTGATCACTTTTAATTGATACTAAACTAACTAGCTAACTTACCATTACGCTGTTTCTCCGTGGAGGTAGGCAGAGAGAATATAGCGTCACACTTTTCTGTCCTGATGCACAATTTTCCTTGCCTTATACATTTTCTCAAATAAACTCGTCGATTCATGACCATCTTCTAGTATCTGATTTTACTGGTCGTGCTCAGTCTTCCGCGGACGTCCTCTATTCCTGGTGCCATCAACGCTTGCGTCATATATCTTTCTTACTGTTCTCTCCTCATTCATTCGTTCCATATGACCAAACAATTATTTTATAATCTTCACTATTCTATTATTTACTCCTTCATAAATAGATTTACCACATTCAGTCTACTTTCGTTCCTCTTCCATTATTCAAGATACTTCAGGGAAGAGATTAAAGTTAAGTTATTAGTCGAGATATTCCTTACATCTAGGTCCAGAACATATAATCAAAAAAATAAACATTAATTAATTTACATCTGAAAGTATTCACTATTCTGTATTCAAATGGCAACATAAAAATAAATACGTAATTCTGTCAAAATAAAATATTTTTATATTTCTGTCTGAATGTTGTAAATGCTAAATCGTTTTTTAAGCTAACGAATACGACTTAAAAAATAATAAAAGTAATTCAATTTTAAACGAATGGTAACCCTGCACGGGAACTGAATGACGTCAATAATCCACTCAGACAGATGGCAGCAAACGTATTCCGTTCACCCTATTTATTATGAAATAAAAAATACTAATTCTGATCAATTTATATGGGATACCTGAAAAATGAGTTGGTACATTACATCCAGACATCTGGGTGGTGTTTATATTATAAATAATATAAACATAGTAATATTGTTGTTGTATTAGAATAAACACTTCTGTACGTATATTATGTATAGTCTAAACTCAATACACAAGCAATGACGTTCATCGACTGGCCGTAGTCCTAAATCAAAGGATTCTTCACATCTGTATTCTCTTTTGCATATTAGATTTAGCAAGTAGTTCACAATGGGAAATATTAATATAAATACTTTGTTCCTTAGAACGAATTATTTGTGCAATAAAATAATAAAAATGTAGCGAAGTCAGTTATATTTTAATACAAATTAAATGTATAAATTAGAAAGATATACATATAAAATCAATTCAATTCGGATTCGAACCTGGATTTTTTCCTATCAGGGGAAATATATTAAACGATTATGCAACACCAACACAGTAAGTTGACGACAAATTTTCAAACTCATACGTTACATTTTTCAAATTGATACATCTATCGTTCCATTATTTAAAAGCCATAATCTGTATTTTTACGGAATATACCTTTGTGTAATCCGGTACCAACAACAATATTTTTCAATACAATTGATTTTTTATGTATATCTTTCTAATTAATACATTTAATCAGTATTTAAAATATCACAGACCGTCTGTTCTGAATAATTACAACTTCACAATAAGAATGTGTTCTCCTTAATAATATATAAATTATATCAATGTTGCACTTTCAAATTGATACATCTGTCGTTCTATTATTTGAAAGCCGTCTTCTATATATTTACAGGATTTGTATTAAAAATATCACAGTTCTGAAAAATTGTAACTTCATCATAAGATTTTTTATTTTTTATTGAACAAAGATACTTTCTTTACATCTTTTAATGCCTAATATGCTTGTGAAGAGAAGTAATTTTTATTTTTTATTATAATAATGTACAAACAATTCGTTTCACGGAACAAAGTATTTATTTTAATACACATATCTCTTAAAATAATTCCTTGTTAAATCATACCAGTTCAAAATGAGTATTTTCCAAAATATAAATTTCTTGAAGTAATTTGTCATATACTCGTATATCTACTTCAAATAATACTTCAGTATACAAATATGTTATCAGTACGAGGACAGTTATAATCCAATAGTATAATTATTAATTTATTAATGTATTTAAGGATTTTTCTAAACGTTGAACAGATATGATCAATCTCATAAGTTGCCATATTTAAATCAATTGATATAGTCAATATAGTCAGTTATTTTTTTTTTACGGAATTGGCAAGAAAATTATGTTTAATTTTTTTTATATATATAAGTGTCTACATGAATTCGAGCTAATACAGAATATTTATACACGCAATCGCATCCCTATATGAAGGAAGTTCTACGTGTGTAAGAATCAATAGAATATTCACACCATGGTTTGTCATTACAAAGGGTGTCAAGGGTTGTGTAATGTCTCTATAGGTGTTCAACTTGTATATGGATAATGTGTGAACGAACTTAAATCGATGTGATTGTATGCTGTTTATTGTACGCCGATGATCCAGTACTAATGGCGAATAATGAAAAAGAACTAGTGGGTGGTCTAGTGAGTGGAATGTACGATGTATGCAAGGAAAGCGACCTTATTATGAATGTTAACAAGTCGAAAGTGATGGTATTCGAGAAGAAGGATAGCAAGAGACCTAGCAAAACACTTGTAAGTAATGAATGTTTGGAACAAGTAGATGAGTTTGTGTATTTGGAAAGTATGTTTAATAGAAACACAAAGGCTGAGAATGATATCGAAAGGAGGGTGACTGCAGGGAATAAAGTGAACGGCGCTTTGAATGGAAATATATCTAACGGGAATTTGTCAACCGAGGCAAAACTAGCGGTGCACAATGGTGTCCTGGTACCGACACTTAGGTATAGTAATGGTATAAGAAAGATATATGACACAAGTGTTGATGGCACCAGAAATAGAGGACGTCCGCAGAAGACTTGGCACGACCAGGTAAACCAAATAATGGAGGATGGTTCTGTTAGAAGCCTCAACAATCGGCGAGCTTGTATGGAAAGATGCATAAATGTGGATAAGGCGAAAATTGTGTGTCAGGACAGAAGATTGTGGCGCTCTATCCTCTCTGCCTTCCCCTGAGGGGAAACGGCGTGATGGTAAGTAAGTAGGTAAGTAATATTTCAAAGAATCTCGTATCAGATTTTTTGTCAATATTATATTCTTTTGATTCTTTTTTCCCTTTTCATGTCATTATTGACATATGGTGGGCTTAATCAGACGAGATACGACTCGTAATTCACTTCCACAAGTCTCGGTCCAGGGTCACCCTCACAGCTAACTCCAGGATCTCCTCAGCCAGATGCAACGTATCCATTCAGATATTATATTCACTCCGACATATTTCTCAATTTATTCCTTTACAATAAATTGTTACTGCTATTAGGTATTAATTATTAGGAGAACACATTCTTATTGTGAAGTTTTAATTATTCAGAACATAGGTCTGTGATATTGATGAATTAAATATATTAATTTGAAAGATATACATATAAAATCAATTTTATCGAAAAATATTGTTGTTGCGCCACCGGGATTCGAACCTGGATCTCTTTCCTAACCGGAGAAGGTGCATTATCCAACTATGCTACAGCGACAATATTTTTAGCGATAAATTTTCGAACTTATATAACAACAATATTTTTCGATGAAATTGATTTTAATTATAATATTTAGTTCATATTTAAGGTATTAATTGATTTTTTTTAAAACTCGTGTTGTATATTTTTCATAAAATCTGTTGTTTATTATCATACGATATTATATAATTTTAAAATGGTTTTATTATAATACATCTTATCGTCCGTTCGCGTCTGTGAATCTAAGCATGTACGGGTACTTATGACATAGAATAGTATAACATAGTCACAATAATTTTGAAAATTAAACATCATTGATCACACTCAGTAGATATTTGCATACTGGGCGGAAGAAAAAATGTATAATTTATAGAAAAAAAGGTATTATATAATACATAAAAAAGATTCAAGAAATCAATTCCACCTCTTAATTAAAATTCGTTTTGAATCACTTATATTTATGAAACACTGGTTGAACTTTTTCTTCCATTAGTGCATTTGTATACAGTGTGTACTTACTCCAGATTGCTTTATTATCGCTTTTCAGTATTTAATTAAATATGTGAAATAAATTAACAATTCTGTTTTACCACGTGATGTGAGACTAGTCAATTATAGATTTCATAATACAATCGACGTATTGTAATTAAAGAATCACCATAATTAATCCACCAGAAAGTAAAATTTATAGGCGACTTATAGTGTTCTGAATCTAAAATATTTTTAATTTAACGTCATGGTCCGTGTCTACGAATGAGATTGTTAAGAGATTTTCAAGGCAATTTCTGAGACACGGATTTTGCTTTCATGAAATTCTTTGGGGACAGATCTCGGCTTACATAGTCCCCGTGTACACATCATGTCTCAGAGATTTTCCGTCCTGCGTCATATGTGATTTTGAATTTCTTCAGCAGCAATTAAAACGGAATAAATGTTTAACGAATTGTTTTGACGATAACGTTTGACTTATGTCTAAATCTTCAGAATATAAAGTTATGGTGGTGACATTTGTGTGCAAGTTTCAAATCTCGCTGTCAAATAAAACGTTATTTTTGTTTTTTTCTGGCAATCTTAATCTCCAAATCAAAATCTCAACACATGGTATTGAAATATACCTCAAGTAAATCTCTGAGATTATCTCACTATATCTCGATGTGTGGACACGAGCCTTTGATGTTAATAAAATATTGTTACAATATTCACGATAAAGCGGATGTAGCGGCCGCACAGATCTGAACAAAAGTTGTAAAACCTCTTCAAAAGTAAGATAAACGCCTGGGGGTAGATATTTGTTAAAAGGTTTTAAATTCATTTGAAAAGAAGCTGAGGCACTCTGGGTAAATATATCGGATCTCGCTTCGTGCGCGTTATTTTCTGAAATACACAAATTGAACGTGAATTTATATTCCACGCCATCTTAAATCCCAATTTAAATAAACAATATTAAAATTTGCTTAACTTAATTTGGCAGGAAAAATAATTTTCATTGCGTCGAAATTTCTCGCTCTTTCAATACATACGTATGAAACGTACTCGTAAATCAGAGGGGAAAAAAATATTTACGAAGCACGTACAATGCGGAATACCAGGAAATTATTCCTAATTAAGATAATGTCATATCCTCAGCACTTTGTCAGGTAAGGTTAATCAGATTATTATTGCTTACCTGTACAGGTATTAAGATTGAATTAAAGAATTAGTTAATCATTTACTTTACAACATCTTTCCACATCCTTAAATATTTTTTGCGGGACATTACTTTTAACAACGTATACAGGTTAGCACAGAAGATCAGTCGGAGGAAAATATTGTTTACAGGAAATACGGCACATTATTTATAGTATCTATTAGCACAGAATAGCATAGAATAGGGAATTAAAGGATGGAACGTAACATTGTGTTATTTTATTGTTTTGCATTGTTATCCTATACTGTAATAATTTATCATTTCCCAATTACTAATTTATCCCTTAAAAACCAATTCAGTGAAGGGCTTTAACGTTTGTTGAATAATTAATTTACCTGAACCATCTGCCTATGAATAAAATTGGACAAATATTATCTATATTGTACAGTTTCATTCTACGAAGGCGTCCTTTTTGTCTGCTCAAGCTAGCTTATGTCTCCTATATATAACCTAAATAAACATCTAACAATAATTTTTAAATTAACAATATTTACTTTAAAGTTTATATAATAAATATTTAACACGGTGTATCAAATATATATGTACAATTATAATAATTATATTATCAATTATCTATATTTCATACCTGAGATAAACGAACGAATAATAATTTACAATATTAATTATTTTAAAATAAGGAAAAAATAAAATAAAGCAAAACCAAAAAAATTGGCGTAAATGTTGATTGAAATATTATATACTAATTAATAATTTAGATGAATTTAAACGTATAAGGTAAACTGAGGAATCAATTAAAATTTATTTGCGCAACAATAATATTATGTTTAAATCTCTTTGACTCGAAATTTCTCATCAGAATTTCTTCTAATGTTTTAAACTGTGTAATAAGTCAAATTCATGAACGTATTTTATTCATAGGTTATCTTGACTCGAGATAACAATCCCCTCGAGCTGCATAAAATCCATATCGAGGTACCGTCACATCGACTTAATCTCACATCGCTTTAATGGTAGCCAAGAGCTAAACTCCACTAAGCGCTTACCAACACTTTTAGATGGTTCAAATCTGTTTTAGTACCCCCAAGCAAACCTACCCCTGAGTGCTTGTGCATCCTGTCTGCGGCTAGGTCAGGAGGTAGGTGCCGGGCATCATTTCGCCCAGTAGTGAACAACTACACAAAAAGGTAGTACCTACCCGATACAATGGAGTGTACTACTTTCCATTTAGAAAGAACAATTGTATTAGTGTGAGTAATAACATACGTAATATGCACACTGTAACGGTGTATTTTTTACCGCTCTGCGTTTTAATTGGTCAGTGGGCGGAGTTGTCGTTTGAAATTAGTTAAAAACACGGTATTCACAAAAAATATGTACGGAATGTTTGAATTTTGTAAATTAGGTAAGTTTTTTTAATGTTTACGTTTATATCTGTTAATTTTTAATGTATTAGTTATTTTTTTGTATTTCTATATTATTACTAACATTTGTGTTAGTTAATTGCATTTGTTGGTTTTTCCATCATTATAAATATATAACTATAATAAAATTAAAGTAAATATTCCCAAAAGCATTATGTTTCAGCAAACCATTTTTTATTTGTAAGTATATAAATATATGTAACATATTTCTATCACATATACACGGCGACGGAAAATATAAAATATATATCGCAAAATAATGGTGAACATGAAAATTTAATCTCTGTATTCTATTTACTACGAGTTTTTCGGCACCATGTATTTATTTAATATTTAAAAAATATATATTACTCTTTTTTGAAATGGGCTATTACACACAATAATACAATTGTTATTTCAAAATGAAATATGGTTTACATAGTCCGTAAATTATGAATTAGCCTTAAAATATCATTTTATATTTGTCTAGAATTAGTTTTAAAACAGTGTATAGGCCCGCTTAAATAATATATATGATTACCAGATATAGAACCTCACGAAGAGGTTGAGATCAAGGACACAGGCTATTGAAATCAGATATCTTAGGTGTGTAACAGAATAACCTAATGGACCGAGTGAGGAGTATCATGATAATGGAGACTAGGTAAAAGCTCCTATTTCTACACTTGGAAAGATGTCAATTAAAGTGACATTTTGCGAATGCCAGAGGAACGATTACTAAAAAGTATTATCTTGGCAACTCTAGAGAGAAAGCGGTCAGTGGTTCGCTCTAGACTAAAGTAACAAGCTTGGATAAATAAAAACACAGACTTTGTTGAAGGTAAATTGGGTTTTGATTGGTCATCAAGTATCGAAATAGCGCAATACAAGGGAAGATAAAAGAATGACTATGAATGAATGAGTAGTTTACATTTTATATATGTATATATACTTATGAAGTTATACGTAGTATTTTATTTTTAATTTTATTTATTAGACGACACATATTTTTGTTCTAACAGAGGTGAATATATTATACATAATAAACATAAGATAGTTTATTGTGTGGGATGGAGTGGACTTCACCTCTGATATATATAGCGTTGTCCTGGCTACTTTGACTAGACTGAAGTCTGTGTTAAAGTAGCCATAGTATATTTCACACTATAGTGGATTGTATCTCCGTATAGATCAAACGATCCAGATATTAGTTATTCTTATTCACGCTCTATTGTTCCTCTATTTTTAAAAGAGTTTTAAATAAAATATATTATTTTATTAATTTAGATTTAATACTTAACCTTTCTCAACACCATGTTATATTAACACTGCATTTATGTTTAAATAAAATAAAATTTTATTGATTAATCTGATTTGAATGAAACGAAGAATTTGGATGTGATCTCGCCCTAATCGAACGTCAAAATGCCAATCGATGTTTATAACTAAAAAACACAGTACAATTTTTTGCATCATTGTCGTTACACATATATAAACTGTACAGGCTATACATGTACAAAATTAAGCCCAAAAAAAGAAATCAAATATAGTCACATTAGCGAATTAGTGAAAAGTATAAGAAAATGTTTTTATATATTCATAACATTAAGAAACATTTTAAGTATAAATAATTTTAAAAAGGTATATTTTTCTATTGTTCACTCACTACTCCAGTATGTAATAATTGGGTGGGGAGGAGCATACAATAATATAACGGTAAAAATAATACAGAGAACAATCTTCAAATTAATATTTTAAAAAATATCAACTTTTTCAACACAAACACTTTTTGCAAAATTCCCAGTTCCCAAAATAGAAAAAATTTACAAAAAAACTCAAATAATCAATTAATTAAAAAAAATGACACATGTAAAATTTGAAACAAGCATATCATTAGGGTTTAAAAATAACTTTAAAATCCCTAAATGTAACACCAAACACTATAAGCAAAGTTTTATATATTTAGGGATAAAAAAATTCAATAGCCTCTCTACACAAATTAAAGAAATAAAAGATATAAAAGAGTTTAGAAATAAATTAAATGAACACCTCAGAAACACACAAATAAACAACAAAGAAAATATATAAAATTATTATAGTGCTACTCCCTCTCCAAACACAGGAGCTAGTCTCTTTTTTGGAGAGGTAAGCGAAAAATAAACCATGTAATTTTAATAATGTAAAATACTTAATTCATGTTATAAAAAAAATGAAAAAATGTAAAATAAAAAAATAAAAATATAACCGTTATTTTAGTACATCTAATTATTAACCATTACAATAATTAGCTTTATTTTGCATAAATATTTGTAAACACACTATTTTTAATAAACTAATGTATGTCTGTATATACACGTATATTTGTAAGGAAATAAAAAACAGTTTAAACTCCTGACAATCATTTTGATTTATTTATACTCAAGCCACAGACGTGCAATTTAATTTTTATCATTGTGTAGGTCTTAAATAGTCTCGAGATAGGCATTAAGAAATAAATGTATTTAATTAAAAGTTTGAGGTCTGAACGAATATTTAAAAGTCTCAAACCATGATATATCAAACTCGAAGCAAATTTTATAGTTATTTATATAGTTTCAAAACGATGATGTAGATAGTATTCCCATTTTTGTACTAATTTGCATAAATTATGTAGATATATTACTTTTTGCGTGTATTTTTTGAGGCATTGACTGCAAATCTTAAGTCTAGGCTTTTATTCAAAGTATTCAAGCGCTCCGTAAAATAAACATTTCTTTCATTCTTGATTTGATTCTGCATACCTAATTTATGAGCAAATTGTTAGTAGTAATGTTTCCATAATTTTACCATGAATATTATAAATATCAAAAAAAATACACATATTTCATCCATCTTTTATGGCTTCATAATATTTTGTATGAAGCGTTTCCAGCAATAAAAATATCATATATAAACGATAAACAAAGAAAAATAATACCAATAAAATATCATTTAATAATCTTGACCTACTAATACTCGGTGTCACAAACAAAACAATAAAATTATTCACGTGTCGTGAGAAGATTGTGGAACATTTTCGGAAACGTAATATATTTAGGTACCTATATAAAAAATCTCTTTTTGCGTTGAATTTTTTTGGTACACACGGCTAGGACATACACATAACATATAAAATATACACACATACATGGGTAATCATTTTGATATTATGCGTGTGACGTTTAAAAATACGCTGAAGATTATTCTAATACGTAGCTCTTTAAGTTTCATGTTACAAATATGTACAGTTACAGTAGCAAGTAATATTCATATCTCACTCACCTGTGGCGTCTGGGTTTACGGAGGGCGTCGCAACGGCGGAACGGATAACGACTGTCGTTAAAGCCACTTATTTTTTCAGGACATCCCCTGCAGCGAGTATAATAACAGGCTACTCAAGAACTGTTAATGATGCCTTAAAATATTAATTGAAACTTCACAAAAAACACTCTGATTAATATTATTTTTTACATCAATAATATGCTACATTTTCAGGGGAACTTAAAGCAATAATTTAAAGTTTATTACATATTTTAACGATGTTAACATTTATTAATTTCTGTCGTTGAGTAAATAATAAATGATAGTGTTTTATTTTCGATAAGGGTAGTTTTTAAAGTAATGTTAGCGGCAGTGTGTTTTCCGTTCGCCCTGAACGGATCACCATTCGCTACTAACCGGACGGTGACGGCAGCTCGGGTCGCGGTCGACTGAGACTAGGCGCCGGGACGCCGAGCGGGAAAATCTGCGTCGTGACGTTTCACGTACAGAAACAATTCTGCACAGTCAAACCTGAAGTGAAGCAAAGTGGCACTACCTCAAAAACTTCCAATAATCCATTCTCATCGCGTACATTTATCTGTACCCTTTTTCTGTGTATTTTAATATCGAAAGTTGTTTTGAAAGTTAGACGTGGATACTGGTACCTTAATTAAGGGCTAATCCTTGGAAAGCTCTAACTTAAATCAACAGGCTGTGGAGAGTTTCTGACGTCACTTGAACCTATAAGAGGTGCATTGAAAAATATTAACTTGAGAAATCTTAAAGTTATTATTATATATATTTATTTACTATTGTTTATTTGAAGAATTTGAGATTACCCATTTAATAAATAGTCGTGTATGGAACACAAAAATGTAAAATGTATATTTCACTTAAATAATTGATTATAAAAAATCAACAGTAAGTGTTTGTAGTTCTACAAATATACACATAGGTACATATAAAAATGAATGTGTATTTGACTGTTATTTATACAATCCCGACCTACCCTTCGACCTCAAACAAAGTTTGTGTAGATACTCTTGTCAGCGATTATCTCGTAAACTGTATGAAAGAAAATATGGAGGGAGAAACGGATGACACAGTACTTTGAAAACTACCACTGACCTCTGGTAGTCCCGTCTCTCTCTCCACGCTCGGCAATTGAAGGATCCCTCGACGGATGCTGGGAGTCACTTTTAAGACGCTCGAAGTAATTGTAGAAGGTACCGTCGGTCACTTTGCAAAGTGACTCGCGACGTAGATTGATGACTGGCGCTTATTCGAAAAGGATACACAGATTATATTGCCTACATGACGGCGACCAAATTAGCACTGACTGCCGCACTAATAAGTAGTTTACCAAGTATGTATCGGGAAGTTGGAAGGGATCTATATCGGGATTAGGAATATAATTTCTTTAACAACTCTTTAGAACCCGGGGTGAAATATAAATACCCCTATTTTCGACCACCTATTTTACTACCACTAATTAAACCTATATAAAAAATAATAATATGATGATGAATAAAAAAACACAAAAGGAAAAAAAACAAATTGTATTTACTTTCTCAATCCAGGCTACGAACAAGTTTAATCATATGCTGTTATAATAATTCATTTGACTAGTTTATTTTGTTGCCGCTGGACGACGATATACCGCTTATATTTGGATATTTATAAAGCATGCATACAATTTTTACCATTAGAACATTCACGTAATTGTAACTATATTTTACATGAAGTCTAATTTTTGTTTGGTAACTATGTTGTAAAAATATGATCATTTAGGGCGTTGTATAAAATAAACAAATTAAGTATTAAATTTTTGTTTACAATAAATAAAAATAAAAAATATTTGCGTTCCTACATTTAGTCATATAACAGTGAATTCGATAAATGGATTGCTCGCCCTTATATCTGGCATATATTGACATTGTTGATTGAGTACAAAAAAAATGGTACTCGTAATTTATATTAATTCTAACTATACGTGTAGTAGTTCAAGCAATAGGTATTATGATGTACTTCATAATACCACTCGAAAATTTTAAGCCAATAGACTCCCTCCTTTCACTTCGTCTCATAATATGTTTTTAAAACCTAAAACAAAAATATATTTTTAAAATTTACAAGAATAACACCCTACCAGTATGAAGCCCCTAACCTCCTCTCCACCCCCGTTCAAACCTCCCCAGCCTACCATCATTTGCACATTGTGTGACGTATTACGAGAAATAATAATCAAAATTTGCAATTAGTGTTTGTAGATTGACACCATGTTATATAGAAATAGTCTTATTTATATACTGGATTGGTAAGTACACAACTGTGTATCTTAAATTATTACAAAATATGATCAAAATCGAAAACTATTAGTCCTAAAAAAAACTAAATACATAGATTTTATCTTGTTCTATTCGAATTGCATACATATTTTTCACATTATTTACTCCAATTATTATTATATTATGTATTAGGGCGTTGTTCGATATTTATGACGGGTCCGGATGCGAGTGTCTGGATGCTCCATATGTTGACCATATACCTATCTCCTCCTCCCTCCCTTCCCCCCCCCCTCCAAATACCTCAGAACACGACTTTCCGTGTTGTCTATGACTTGAAGAGTACGTGGGAAGAGTGTTAACGTCCTGCTGTGAACTAGTTACACTGACTTAAAATACTTACTGTTACTATTGTGTGTTCGGTTTCTCGCTATGCGTGCCAAAATTTGTTACAATTGCTATTATGTGTGGTACATTGCTTCGTGCGATCATCGAAATTTATTCCAGAAGTTCAGGAGACCTGTGGCCACAGCTAGAGAAATCCTGGCAAAGAAATCCAGGTTAGTCGTGTTCTTTCTGGTGTCTAATTAGTCCTTGAGAACCTTACTGTCCTGTCCCTGTACTAAATTCCTGCCACCCTTCCTATATCTCATTACCCCAACCCTTTGTTCAAACAGGCGTATGTAGGTATAAAAGACTATGACCATGGTGATCAGAAAAGAAACGATCGACCCACTATGACTTAAACGAAGAGGACAAGGCATAGAACTGGTCGAACGTTATAAGTATTTAATTACTCTGAGCCGAATTCCTCGACGACCTCTTGGCAGACCTAGATTGAGATGAAGCGATAATGTGAAGAAAGATTTTAAAATTCTCCATATTTCTGTATTCAAGTGGAGTAGAATAATCCAAGACAGATATGCCTGGCGTCGAATTGCTGATCAGACAAGAGCTTTCAATGGCCCGTGGAGTAGTATTAGTCCCTCTCTCTCTCTCGGTTGATGTGTTCATGACTGAGTATTGTAGTCCTCTATTTTATTTCAACAGATCAAACTACTCGTCTTCCCTCTTCGTGATCTTGGGCCTTGCGTAGTGCGACGTGTAGTGAAGCTCCGGTCATGCCTCAAGACATGACCTGTCCATCTTATTGGAGATCAATTATCACCCTCTTCCCTTATACATTGTCCGTGATCACATGTTTTTCTCATCTCATTCTCTTCCAGCAACACGTCCGTATGAAAGAATTATTTTCCTGCACTTTATTTAGTATGGAGTCTTTCAAAAATGGAGGCATTCATTCGTTTCACAATACTTGATGTACGCAGTATGCTACGTCAATACCGCATTTTTTTTCTTGTACGAGTAAGGATTGAAATGGCAAAAAGTGCCTTCTCATTCTCACATTCTCAGCTGCCAATAACTTTTACTGCCCTTCCCCATATGATACTATGTGTGGTTCGTACTCGTATAAGGCTGTGAAATATGGCATCTATCTATAACAGTTCTGTAGTATAGAATAATTTACAACATTATGGACAGATTAACATTAACAACACAATTTTAGAAAACCGTCACAAATAACGAGAAACAACAAATCGTAAAGTTTAAAATTTTGAGCATACAATTCGTGGACCCAAATATCGCATTCTACAAACAATTATTCAAGAAAAAATAAAAATGTAAATAACAGTTGGGTACGGAGAAATTGTCCTATTTGCGAAACATGCTTAAGTGGACCGTTCTCAGAGTCAAGGAGCTATTCCAAGTTGCCAAGGATAGCCATCAATTTGGACTAATGGTTGCTGTCTGTGGTCCTGTAACTAGATAG
Organism: Eubasilissa splendida; assembly: GCA_031772225.1. Lineage (NCBI taxonomy): Eukaryota > Metazoa > Arthropoda > Insecta > Trichoptera > Phryganeidae > Eubasilissa > Eubasilissa splendida. The sequence goes on along the minus strand of CM062848.1, from coordinate 33,900,550 downwards.
AAGCTTCAATACGAGCACGGTACCAGAAGAAGAAATAGGCCGGACATGGGGTTGTCTGTGTGTTTGGTCACATCATATGTTTTATATGTATTGTTGTATCTTTGTTTAATAAATGGATAAATACGGTTCATAATTAAATTTGTATTCATATCTGTGTGATATGTAAATATTTTTGAATGATGGAACGATTAAATGTATTAATATCAAAAAGGTAACATATTGGGTCGAAAATTGTCGCTAAAAATATTGTCGCTGTAGCTTAGTTGAATAAAGCATCTTCCCCGGTTAGGAAAGAGATCCAGGTTCGAATCCCGGTGGCGCAACAATAATATTTTTCGATTAAATTGATTTTATATGTATATCTTTCTAATTAATATATTTAATTCATATTTAAAATATTTTTCTTTAAATATTAGACAATTGTTTAATGACTTTTTTAATATTTGCAAAATAACTTTGTGGCAACATATTATATAAATAATAAAAAAAAACACTTTGTTTAAAACCACTATTTATTGACACGTCAACATGAAAACAAATCATTATTTTGACATTAACAAGGGTTTAGAAATTTTACATACAAATACTAGGGGGTTAAAATAAAAAAAAAGTGTTAATTAAGAATAAAAAAATATATATGAACTAGAGCAATTTATCTGTCACCATTGTGTTGAGACACAAAAAAATGTAATAATATAGTCCTATAAAGAGTTAACAGCAAAAATGTCGACAATATAAATAACCAAATCCTTTTTGCAAATAGTCACCTTTTAAATTTGTTTTCTCAGCAGTCCCTAATTAATTACCCACCACTTATACTTTTATATTTATGTTTTTATTTATATCTGCATTTTTAATTTTAGTATATACATTGTTTCCCGAAGAAGATACCATACATAGGTATCAAAACATGTCGATTTATCAATAAATAGTGGTTTAAACAAAGTGTTTTCTCTTATTAGTTATTTAATTATATCTATTTATTTGCATGTACAATTTAGAAATAGTTTACATAATGTACGACTACATGCGTGGTACCTGCCTATGCAGTAGATATATTTTATGCATAACTTGTGCAACTTAAGTTATTATTATGTTATGTTATTATGCAACTTAAGTTATTATTATGTTATGTTATTATGCAACTTAAGTTATTATTATGTTATGTTATTATGCAACTTAAGTTAAAAAATAACCATCATACACAAGTTCAGTACAAATATAACTATATGTCCATATTGAATGCCAAATATATTGTATTAATAAAATGATAAACAGATAACTTTGTATTAATCACGTTAATTACTTTGATGTTGACCGGTTTCAATACCACTGTATTTTCGTCAAGATTATTGTATACTAACTAATCCATTAAATAAATAGGAACATAATTTAGATGTAGCCGCACTGGCAAGAAGAAGGGGAAATATACATTGAAAAAGGAAATATTTGTTCGGCTTAATTAATTATTAATTATATTTGATTTAGTATTAAGAAACTATTTATTTTATAAAATTTCTTCATTACTAATCTTAGAGCTCTATTATTTACGTGTACAATTTAAATTCTGTTTTTTGTGTTCTAAAAAATGATTACCTTTTAGGCCACGATTTCGATGTAAAATGAGTTATTTAATTTAATAATTATATCTAATATTAAAAATAAAAATATTTTTTTACTTTTGTTGAGCGATTTCAACAACTATTCCTAAAACATTTAATTCTATTTGAAGAATACTATTTTTAAAAATAAATCCATTTTTAATGAACGAATGTAAAATGTTGTCTGGATCTTTTATTCCTATTGGTAAAATGAAAATGCAAGTGTTCCAGAACGAAGGTCACTGTGGCTATGGACATGCCGATAGCGTAGAAATAGAAGATGTATCTGAGCTTCTCCACCTTCTCAGGCTGGAAGGCTGGCGCCAGGTTGGTGACGTCCGGCCTGCGGTGTCTCCAGTGGCCTGGGAACCCCGCTTCTACCAAGCGGCTTATGATCACATTAGTCCGGTGGGTCAGCACGGATCCTTTCCTAAAAATAAAATCAACTCTTTACAGTGTAATATTAGGGTCATCGAGGTATTTTGCGAAGTTACTAATTTCATTCACCTCAAGACTATGACTAGGGGGTAGGTCATGAAGCAATCCTTCATTATATGGTAACTGTTATGGATATCTTCGTCAGTCCACAGCAGGTCTCTATAGTAGAAAAGGGTTCCCAAATTCCTGCAGTACGCCATCTTAAATCCCTTGGCTATATTAGGGATTATTTGTCGCGAAGGAATTTTAACTTTTTGGATTCTCTCTTTGACCAAATTATAAATCGTCTCGTTCGCATCTATGTCCTTTATAGAAAACAGTACATCATCGGTCGTTCCTAGTGGAAGATTTGATTCCAATAGTTCTTCTAATGTATTTAGGTTAGGATATACGTCCGGAAACACGAAACGTTCCGCTAATATTCCGTTGTATATCGTGGCGATCACTTGCGTGTAGAAGAGCCAAGTTATGAAGACAATCTTCATCGATAAGTGCGGTAAGAGATACGTTTTGTGAACGGATCTTTGTACCAAACACGAAACAGTTACGAGAAACCCAACGACGCAAGCGTTGAAAATGGTAAATCTGTCACAGTGCACCAGAAGTATATTGTGGAGGACGTAGAGCAGGCAAAAGCATATGGCCGAAAATAAGATGCATATCCAGCACCTGGTCTTGAATCCGTCAGTGAGATATCCGGTGAGGGAGTATCGGAGCGAGGGCAGAGTTATTCCTCGAGGCACGGCCCACCCGAAACAGTCGTTCTCGAAGGTAATACTAAGGTCGAACAACTTCCGTCGATAGTGGGTAGGCCAAATAACGCCGTACGCGATTTCACTACTTCCGTTATAGACCTCCCCCAGAATTCCGTAAGTGGACCCGTCATCCCTAACACCGCCCCACTCTAAATTTGAATGCACGAGAAAATTGGGAGTAAAATTCATATCTGTTCCTAACACATTGATCATTTGAGTTTCGTACCCGGAGATGGGTGTAATTTCTCCATCCCATATTACATTCGGTGGAATAATTAGTGTGGAAATATTCAGTTGGCATGCGTTCATGTTTAACCTTTTCTTCGCGTCGAACAAATCTAATATGCTTCCAGCTATTCCGGGCGACCATTCTATCTTCTCCAAGGTATTCGCAGATTTGCACGACGACTCGGTAGAATAATGACCTCGCACTATCTCTACTGAATTCATTTTGTTGACAATGGCTGCGGTATGCGAGAGCCCTCCATTGAGACATTTATCCATCACGGCTTCTAAAAAGGCATCGCTGACATTATTGTAAAACGCTATCACGATGTACGTGTGCTGGTGCTGGATCCCGTTTAAGAAATCCATCAGGTTGAAATCATCACGATCGGATAGAATCAGCAGGCTGTAGTCGAGCCGGGTCAGAAATCGTTTAGATAACGATAAGTTATTGATGATATAACTGTACGCGTAAAACATGACAGCGTTATTGCTCCGTTTGGCGATAACGCTCTTGAACCTATCGGTCAGCTTTCTGCCGCCATCAGCGACGACGATGTCCCTCTTCTCACTCAAAAGTGTGTCGTATATGTCTATCAAGCAGTCCGCGAAGAGTTCATAACCAGGAACGTCCGTCTTCAGGTTCCATTTCGAGTCAATGGCTGAAGCGGATATGAAATAAATTAAATAGAATGCCGCAAAGGTAAACGGTAACTTCATTTCGAACCACTCTCGTGAAAAACGTTTGACGACAGGCACAACTCGAAACCGCTCGAGCCGTTTTATACCGTGATTCGCTTAGCCAAGTACACCGGAGCAAATAACAAATATTTTCCTGCGGCGAAAAAACCAACTACTGAGTAATTGATTTGACAAAAATCTAACTAATTTAATTGAATGTCAAAGACTCGAAAGAGCAAAATTTGCGGGAGGCTTCTGAAGGTAGAATGGTAATATGTGAAACGGAACGGAAATATGATTTGGAACATTAATGAGAGGAAGCCACAACATTTAATAACATTAAATTACGGATTACCAAATCTTACAGAGGGTGATGTACGATAAATTAAACTAATACTTAGATAATATCTTATAATTGAATAAGTAAATCAATTATTTTTCTAACACTGATAATTTATTGATAAACATGGACATAATTTCAGTATCCTAGCTCCATACTTATTATATAAATATGCGAGTCCTAAGTGTCTCAACTTATTGAAATTTTCATTAGCTGTTAAAAAATGCTTAAAATCCAAAAGTAATTATATATCTGAGCTGCTGCAAACAAAATAATGATCATTAAGGAGAACACATTCTTATTGTGAAGTTGTAATTATTCAGAACAGACGGTCTGTGATGTTTTAATTACTAATTAAATGTATTAATTATAAAGATATACTTATAAAATCAATTTTATCGAAAAATATTGTTTTTGCGCTACCGGGATTCGAACAGGATCTCTTTGTCCAATCCGGCGTCTGATGTCGGTTTATTCTAAGGTATTTGAGATTCCGTAAAAATAATATAGATGGCTTTCAAATAATGGAACGACAGATGTATTAAATTGAAAATTTGTCGTCAAAGATACTGGCGCTGTAGCATATTTGGTAATGCACCTTCCCCAGAATAGATAAAGAGATCCAGGTTCGAATCCAGGTAGCGCAAAAATGTATAAAAAAATATATGTATATCTTTATAATTAATACATTTAATTAGTATTTAAAAGATATCTGGACAAGCACTAAAAGAAGAAGAAGTTAAATCCAAGTTTATAAGGTTTTCCCGTAATCCGAATGCCTGTGATTTTAAGATCAGGGTTTGCGATGAACTCTCAATAAGATCTTTGATCTATCCTTTTAACGTGCCTTATCCGTTCAATGGATATTGGCTAAATCTCAATCTCTACAGTTGACTGGCCATTGTCTTACGTTCTTCATCCATAATTTTCTCTTTTTTCTAAGGCCCCGACTTCTAGCAATCTATCCCTGCATTATAAGGTGCAATATTTCATACTTCTCCAGATATCTCATCACATGTGCGAGGTATTGAAGTTTTCAGATATATACTGTTTTAAATACTTATTTTTCTTTATTCATCCGAACCATAACATCTCCATTCTTAACTGTAACTATCCAGCTTATAATTTTTTTTTTTTTTTAAATTTGTTATAATTATAATGATACAATACAGTAATAAGTTTTTTTTAGCTCTACAACTTCTCCAGAAATCATGTACTTGTGTAGTGAAGGGGATTACATTTGAATAATTATTGTTTACAATAACTAGCTTATAATAAAATAAAATACAATATATTAATAGCAACGATATAAAAATATTATAAATTTCGGGGTACATGTTTATGTTTTAAGCTGTTAATTTATTTCCTATATGCGTATAGTGGTGTTGTTCAAATGGTGTGTTAATTTTTGAGCATTCTTCTGTAGATCCGCATCTCAAATGCTTCAAGTCGCCTTATCATTTCTTTGGTAAGCGTACATGCTTCCGTTTCATAAAATAATATCGAGAACACATAAAATCTGAGTCCGTGTACACCTACTGGATGCATCATTCTAATATACGAACTGATGATTTATAATTCGCTTCCCGCTGAACTCTGCCCTGTCCATTACGCGCACTCGAGTCGAATTTCGGAGAGAAATCTCATCTGTGGACACGGGCCATTATAAATTTAACTAAAACAGCTATCTGAAGGGTTTGTAAATGCAATACATTTGTAATTCACAAAGCGCAATTTTGTTTCTATTTATCATATCTGTTTCTATCTACATACATACTTATTACATAAAGCACTTAAATATTCTGTTATTTTCACCTCCATAATAAATGGAGAAACGAAAATTTAATGTCGCTTGCGTCATAACAATATACATCGCTAATTCCATTTATATTCTCGCACAGATCTGTTGATTTATGTAGATCTAATTTAAAGTGACTCATGTGTGGGTAGGAACAGTGAAAGCCTCCGTGAAAAGCCCACACTATTCGCTGTTTCGCGGAAATCTCGTGTGATATTTAGAAATCTCTCGCCCCTTCGATTGACGGGATCCACTTTGAAATCAATTTAAATATTATATCAAAAGATTTAGCGCACCCTCGGTTTGAAGAGGTGTCGAACGGGGGCTAGGGCGGCTCTCCTGAATAAATATTTCCGAAACCTATTACAGCAGAAAGGAAATAATATTCTGTAAGGAACATTAAACGGTTATTCGAAATAAATTGTCAAACACGCTCGGGTCTGTTGTGTGTAAATATTTGTATTAGCTGGCAGCGACAGTGATTTGCAAATAAAATTGTTAATTCGTTGAGTACTACAAATCTAATACTAGATAAGTACTACACATTTTTATTCAGGGCCGGTTCAAGTATTCTGGAGTAGTATACCGTTCAAGTATTGTTATCAATCAACTATAATAAAACTACTCTACATCTTTATGTTTGTAACTATATATGGTATAGTGTGGGTCAAGAGTCAGTTTATTATTATTTTTTTAAATTGTTTTTTACGTGTAATTTAACGATATGGATTTTTTTTTACTTATACATTAAAAATATAATAATAATTTATAAATGATCTCTATTTTTATCTTCACAAATGCGAGATTAATGAACCTATATACAAAAAATATCTTAATTCAATGTTACATATAACGTAAAAGATAAATAAATAAAAAATAGAAATACATAATGTTATTTTACTTTTAAATAATAAAATGACTTTTTGCCCACTGTATATATATTATATTATAAGGCTGGCAAAAAAGCAGCAGTAGGCTGACTTTATTTTGAATGAGGTCTCTTGGGCGTGCCTGTGTCAAATCAATGTATGATTGAGTAAAAAAAAATAGCAGTGAATTTAAACGAGAAACGTGAATAAATGAAGAGATATATACAGGGTGACCCAAAAAAAGTGAGAACATCTCGTAACACATTAATTATAGTTCTTAATGGTTTTTTTGCGCAATATATAGCTAATCAGAAATCATCAAAATACCCCATATTGCATAATCTACTGGGTTTACATCTGGGCTCTTCGGTGGCCACATGCCTGGCTCAATGAAATTAACATTCTGACGACGAAGAAAGTTGATTTTATTTCTGGCTGTGTGAGATGGAGTTCCGTACTGCTATAATGTCCAGTTATGCTGTAATGTCTAGCTATACTCCAGGTTTTAATTTAAAACTCTATGATCATTTTCCTAGGACCCCAACGTTTTTCAATTCGCAAATTTTTGATCAGAATACGGTCTTCTGCAGTGATTTTTGTCATTCTGGGCAATAATTTGAAAAAATCAAATATAAACAATGGTAAAATTAATAATCAAAGATGGCGACCGGAAATTATCGAAATAAAATTTAATTTAGATAAATAGGTAAGTAAGTAAATTAGTAAACTATTTAAGCCATTGTTGATATAGTTAAATTAATTTTGATGTGATTATATCACATTTTAAGAAATATTCTCACTTTTTTTGGGCCATTCTGTATATATATATATATATTTGATGACATCAAAAATTGAGAAATTAAGAGCGTCCGCAGTACATTTGGTAGATAGATCTGTTAGAAGCCTCAACAATCGACGAGATGAAAAGATGTGCGAATGTGGATTCTTCTTGTGCCCTATTATCGTTTTGTTTACTGCGGCCCGAAAAAGTTCTACGGTAGACTGGCCAAACAATTACCATGGGTTCTTCAGCCCTGATGTTCTCCTTTTTTTTAGCAATCTTTTACTGCGTTATAAGGTGCAAGATCTCGTACTTCTCCGGTAGTCTCATTACATGTCCGAGATATTTAAGTTTTCGGATTCTTATTGTTTTAATTACTTGTTATTCTTTATTCATCCGAACCATAATATCTTGATTCGTAACTCAACGCATCCAGATTATTTTGAGCATTATTATGTAGATCTACATCTCAAATGCTTCAAGTTGCCTTATCATTTCTTAAGTAAGTAAGGTCTTCGTAAGTGTACATGCTTTAATTCCATCAAATAAAACAGAGAACGCATAGCATTTGACCATTCGCATTTGTAATCTAAGGTTGGAATCATGTCCGCAGAACATCGTTTTCATGCGGATAAAGGTTGCATGAGCTAGTTCAATGCTGCATTTGATTTCAACACAAGGATCTCCCTTTAGACATCCATCAGATCTTATATTTAAATAGTACAGCGCCCTAGACATGAGAAAAATCTATATTTTGAGACTCGTCCAATATTTCCATGCTAACAACTCATCCCAAACAATAAATCATGGACACAACACAAGACAAACAACGACCATCTACATGCCAGTTCCGAGAGCAACAACGAAATTTTATCAAAGATTCTACATGTTCTTAGCTCCGAAACTGTACAACACTACAATAATTCATTAGTTTTACAACACTCAGTACGTTTTTTTTTCTCTATTTTTATTCCTGTCGAATCTTTATCTTTCTTAAATAACACCACAACAGCACGATAAAAACTGGCTACTTTAACACAGACGGAAGTCTAGCAAAGTAGCCAGGATAATGCTGTATATATCAGAGGTGGAGTCTACTCCATCCCACACAATAAACTACGAGTATATACTAATAATAATAATGGATAATTTGTATAGCGCCATTTTCGTAAAAACTTTCACTTCAAGGGCTCTTTACACATAAACTGTTTATAGTTCTACAATTATCTTTGTTTTTTAAAATTAAAAATCGTTGTTTTCACTTATGGAAATGATTTTTTGAAAAGGTGTCCTGGAACGAGGCGCGAACCACCGACCACTAGATCACTAAGCCAGCGTCTTAACCACTACACTAACAAGCTATAAGTATAATAATTATTTATTTATTTGATTCTTAGTACAGTGTGTTACCCCGTCTGCTACACTAGTATTTTACTGTATTATAGTAGACAGTGTTCTTCCAGTATAGTAGTAAACAAAGTGCAATAATTAATGTACAAAAGTACATATATATAAAGAGTTAAACAAGATGTCATTAGATTTAGTAAATACTTTGTAAAACTTAACGTAAACGCATTGTTCAATGTATAAGATATAATATTTGGTATATGTTGTAGCAGTTTTAATCTTAAGTTTGGACCTTAGTCTTTTAATCTTAAGTTTGGACGTAAGTCTTTAAGTATGAATAATGATATGAGATGTATTCCATGTACGCGTCAATATTTACAAAATACATGTATGTTTTAGAGATCATTTTACTATTTATAATCTAGATTAAACCGTAGTCGCCTTCTATAGTTTTAATTGTGTTGAAAGACCTCTTAACAAACATTAAATGTCTCAAATCATCTAAAATATGAAGTACCTACCTAAGCATTTAACATTTTATAAAAAAAATATAGAGTATACTCATGTGTCGTACTCGTTGATCACATATTTTATTATGTAGCCATTAACGTCAAATTTATGTTCTGGCACATTTTAGAAATTTACATGTTCAAAAATTAAAATATGTCATTTCACAAAGAGCTTCATTATTTTACTTAATTAAGTTTTTATGATTTGGTGATAAACATAATCATATTCTTGTGTACATTTTTTTTTTATATCTGGACAAATTATTGCACTATTTTAAACAATAATCATAGACAATAAACATTGAGATCCCATACTAAAATATTCTCTGGAATTTACATTAAATTAATAATAAGATAACTGTTTTGTTTCTTTCTGACTCATTAAAGGAGCATTAAAAAAAAGGGCTATGTATGTTGTATGTTCACTTCTGATATACAAAAAATGTTTGTCAAACAAATGACAAATAAATGTTACGTAATTGTCTCCTATGTACGTCTTCAATGTACACCTCGTAATGTGAAGGTCCAAGAAATAGACTCTGTAACAATTATACATTTATTAGAATACGATACAATTTAATACAAGGCATATCACTAGTATAAGTCAAACGATTAAGCCGATAAACATGCAGAGAAAGAGGCCGCACCCTGCCGCGCGCCGCCCTTTATAGCCTCGCACACACGCACGCCGGAGGTGTGGAATTCACACACACTCACACAATCCCAAAGACATCACAATAAGTAGTATAGATAAATAAATATTTAGTACTATTAAGATATTAGTACCATTAAATAATAAGAACAAAATTAGTTTCTTGTCTCATAATGAAATGAAAAAAAAAATTTTTTTCGGTTTTTTGCGATGATCTGGTAATTAGATTTATAATTTTTCACGCGTTTTCATAAAACACATGAAAATAATTTTTTAAATGGTATAATTGCATTACTAATAATTCATAATTCATTAACTTTGTTTTTAACTACTGAGTTAATTATAATCGCCAACCGGTTTCGGAAAATACATTCAGAGTGATAAAAAAACTAATTTAAACTATAAATTAGATCATTTTTATGTTTTAAAATAGAATAGTAAGTTTGTGAATAATAGCGGTTAAAATTAACTCAGTATAATTGAATAACCAGAAGGTGTTTTTGTTAAATATTAAAAATAATTAATATCAGCGCTGGGAAAAGTATTGATACTAAATATATTATTGACCAGTAGTAACTTTTTACTATAGTAAAAAAAGTTACCAAAGTGAAAATTTTTGCGAAAACGGGTTGTTTGATCGTTAGTAAAATAATATTTACTTCCCGAAAGTACATCCCGTGGTAAACTCATTTTACTCTGCGATATCCGATAGTAAAAACGAGAATCGATAGTTAAATATGGCGAACTTTTCACAGCTGTTCTAAAAGTCATCTGACATATTGACACGTTGAAAGTTACAGTATACGACAATTAATTATTCAATGTCCCATTATTTTAGTGATGAGACTTCGTCCGATGACGATCTTCTTGTTTAATATATATTATTACACATAATACGAAAAAATTTCACCGCCAGAGTGACATATCGAACGGCAAGGCGAAAAAATCCATAGATAATGCGTAAAATAAAGCATATTTCGTGATTATTTATCACACCTATAGACATCTCCATCTATGCTTTGACAACAACCCGCAAACGATTTTTACTACGGGCGTTAATAAAAAGTTACTATCGTAAAAACTTGTTGTACTTGGTACGTATTAATGGTACAGACCAAATTTGGAAACGTTATTTGAATCAAGTCAAATGCAAGAAGATAACGTGGTTTGATGTGTAAGAAGTGGGTTCGGTCCCAGGCTGAAGCTGCAGGCTAACTCTTGACGGGCCGGACAAGCCCGTGAGTCGATGAAGGCTTAACATGGGTTTTGTTTCAGATGCGGGACAGGGTACTTTGCAGAGTAGACCTACCTCATGCTCCTGGCGTCATGATCATCCCAGCCATCGTCCAGGGGGAATTCCTAGAGTGGCTGAGTGAGGCATGAGAGGGGGGGTGCAGTTAAGGAGTGGGAGAGTGTGATGCCTTTGAGTTTGTATAGATGTGTGTATGTGTGTAAGCGCCGCACTACCATGGCGAGATGTGCACCTGTGAGCGTGCGTGCAGGGATAAATAGGGGAGCTGCGCAAGTACGTAATATTACCATAGTAAAAAGTTACTACTGATTACACAACCGACCCATAATGTATCGCATTGGCTGCATTAGCGAGGTTACGCCACTGCAGATGGGCTTAAAGATGAAAGATGATGAAGGAAGAATCATAAAATACACAATGACACAACAAAGCGTATTTTATAGATAATATATAACCATTTGACATCTCAAGAAGATAGACCATTTAGATGCCCATGTAATATTACAGTTAATCCTGACGAAAGAAGACTTTGCAAGGAAAAGTTGAACCTGCAGTGGATAGGAGTACCGGTAGTGGAAGTAGAAAGAGTTACATAATAGCCTCGGGTTAGCGATTGAGGAAGATGAATGGGCTCACATACGAGAACAAATAGATGAGCCAGTGTACGAGATAACGTGCACGGTTTACGAAACATCAAAAGTTCGCAAACAACATTACTTACGTCATACAAGAATAGATAAAATTATTTCTTCAATATTAGCAAAATTACTTTATGGCCTCATTTTATGTAAATAATTAGACAAAATATTTTGTTTAAATCACTATTTATTGTTTATTCAACATGTTTTGATACCTATGGTATCCTCTTCAGGAAATAATGTATACTAAAATTAAAAATTCAAGCATAGATAAAAACAAAACTATAAAGTAGTGAATAACTAAGAATTAATATGAAATTGGTTATTGGAAAATGGATTTAGTTATTTTTTTAAGTAACCAAATCCTCTTTGCAAATATTCACTTTTTAAATTTGTTTTCACATTAGTTCTTACTTATTCACCACTTTATAGTTTTGTTTTTATCTATGCTTGTATTTTTAGGTTCAGTATACATTGTTTCCTGAAAAAGATACCATAGGTATCGAAACATGTTGAATAATCAATAAATAGTGGTATTTTGTCTAATTATTTAGATAAAATTATGATTATAAATTGTCGGTTATTTTTTAAAATTCTCTTATTATTTCCATTGTAATAATTTTTTTTTTTACATCTCTGTATTTTATTATTATATTTGTTATCAGCAGAAAGCAATCGGCTGTATTGTGGTCACCTCGCGATCATTGTTATTTATAAAATTTGTATTTTTTATCTATAAAACATTATAATATATTCTTAAAAATATATAAGTTGTACTAAAGTTTATCCACATTTAATAAAATTAATCGTCTGGCTTGTTTTTACTCAAAACTATTATGCTTATATGTATTAATTAGAAAGATATACGTATAAAATAAATTTTATCGAAAAATGTTGTTGCTATAAGAATGTTCTCTTAAATAAAAATTTTGTTGGTTACCTACTTTGCCTATATCCAGGCGTTTTGTTTGTATTATATAGTCGAGCTGATTGTTGATTTCAGGTACGTCATTTATATTAACTCGATATGGGTCCTGGCCTCCTTAAGAATACACCACCAGTCTTTGCACTCTGCACTGAGTTGTATTCCGGCATTTGCTGACGCTAAGGATGGATAGGGCTTTATTTAAATTATTTTACCGCCTCAGTTTAAGTCTACTTATTCTACGTCTTACGGTCATTCATGACCTAGCCATCAAAGTCTACCTGATTTTTGGAATTTTGGGTTTCGCCATACAGGTCATGAAATTCTTAGTTATAACGCCTACGCTACACTACATTTTCTTTTACAGCTCTTACACTCTTTATCGCACGCGAAAAATAATAAAGTTTTTATCTTTTCGTGTCAAAATATGAAATGAATGTGTTTTTCGCCGGCACACATCTAAAACTTGTTCATGTCGGCTATAAATGTCAATCACATTCGCCGAGTTCAGTTTCCCAGTCTGCGATAGAAGTTTTTCCGGGGGATGGCGAACGGTTTAGCGTGACGCGTTTTCATCTCGATTCTAGTGAACATATTTAAAAATAAAAACATTCGTTGAAGCGAACACGAACGACGCCAAAATAACTAAACGATAAAATGAAAAATGATTTAATTATCACATTTTGCTATTACAGCTTCGACACGGGATTACTATGATAAACAAATATTGTCAGTCTGGTTTTCTAAATTGCAATCAAATATCTGGAATCTTTCAGAGAATCTTTTCATACTAAACTGTTATACTTACGCTGATTCCAATACAACAATTTATTCATATAAATGCAAAATTTTAAATATGAATTAAATATATTAATTATAAAGATATACATATAAAATCAATTTTATCGAAAAATATTGTTGTTGCGCTACCGGGATTCGAACCTGGATCTCTTCCCTCTGATATCAGATTTACTTAAAGGTTTTTGAGATTCTGTAAAAATAAGGTAGATGGCTCTGTCAAATGATGATTAAATGTATTGATTTCAAAAAAAGTAACATATAGGGTCGAAAAATTGTTGCTAAAAATAATGCTGCTGTAGCTTAGTTGGATAAAGCACCTCCCCCGGTTAGGGAAGAGATCCAGGTTCGAATCCCGATAGCGCAACAACAATATTTTTCGATAAAATTGATTTTATATGTATATCTTTATTATTAATATATTTAATTCATATTTAAATATCACAGACCTATGTTCTGAATAATTACAACTTCACAATAAGAATGTGTTCTCCTAAAAAATAAATGCAAAATTAACAAACATAAAGATTTTTCTATCTTTTCGGTCAAGACTAGAAAAATCAAAAAAATCAAAATTATAAAATCGTCTTCACACAGTGTTCCCTTATATTTTTAACAAATAACATATTTCGTATTATTCTCTTTTCTTAAAAAATCAGTTTTAAGTAGCGACATCTATATGCATATACACAAAAACATATTCATAGTCTGATTGTACGCATTACAGGAATCGAAGGTTTGCGTCCTCGCTTGAAATTATGCATTTCTCGACAGCGGCAATAGATGGCATTCTTACAGATTTTATATTTTTGCTTTAGATGATACATATTATTACAAATATGTAGCTATGTTTTAACATTGTAGTTCTATGTTGCCTGCAATACAATTGTGATAAAGTGTACTGAACAATTATTATTACAGTATTTTAATACACAATTTAAAATTACACACGTCAAAATGAAAAAAATAGTCGGAGAATTACATATTCGTGTCATTTTAGTCGGATATTTCAAGTGCAGCATACAACCATGTATAAATCAGGTTACGCAAATCTAATGTGCTGGCTGGTACCTACCGCGGGCATCTTGTCTGCTCCGGAGCGGTGCAGAGAGGAGATTGCTACAGCTACAGAGGTCATTGTTTCTGCCGGCCGTGAGTGAGGCTGCGAACGCCCGTCTGCTCCCCGAAGGTCAGATCGTGACGTTTTTTGCGGGCCACCAAACTGAACAATATTACGCGACTGGACGCAGCGTTCGAATTATTCATCTGCGAGATCCACACGATTCTAACTGTGGTACGGTTAAAAAATGAGACCGGCTGTAATTTTGTAATTTACCGACAAACAATTGTGATTTTAGGAACACGTTTTTTCTTAATCATTATAAATATACTAATATGTACAGTAGACACAATTTTTTTCTCTCAGCGGTCTGCTCAGCGGCGTAACTAAAAATATTAGGCCCTTTTACAAAATGTAGAGATGTAAAGAGTAGATATGTATTAAAAATATGAGTCGAAAATGTTCAAGCTGCATGCGCACGTTTAACCGCGTTATTGTGAAAACTGTCACTTTGGACATGTGTGTGTGTGTATGTTAGATGAGTGGTGGGGGGACAATGGTTATAAGAAGCCGTCACTGGGGGAACGGGCCTCTTTTCCATCGTCACTTCTTAATAGTTATTAGTCTATCTCTGAGTTACATATTTGTCAACTACTGTAAATACTATTTATAATAAAGTATAATTGTTACAATTGGACACTGAGTTATTATTACAAGAACTCAATCCAATAAACTCGAAAGTACGAAGAAAGGATAGAACCCCAAAGGAATCTCAGTATAAAAAAATCGTAGTTTTAAAGTAAATCAATTATTTCGATTAATCGAAATATTTTATTGATTCTATATTAGATATTGAATACAAAATATAAAAGGTACTTCGATTGGCCAGCCTATTTTTTGTAGATGATAGGGTCTGAAGCAAAGACATGGAATAATAATTGGTCAATTTCACAAACATTTATTTCGAAGTTCCTACATAGACTTGTAGACATGATTTTATAAAAATATCATACAATAAGATTTTCCATAAAGGTTAAGAATTTCCGTTCACAATTCTTGTACATTCTTGCTCCATAATTTGTAATTGCAAATTTGCTGCAGTTTTCAAGCAATTTTTCCTTACTTTACTCAGTTTTATCGATAGATATTATAATAAAAGAACTCCAAAAAATTGTTAAGAGCAGCGGTTCTCAAGCTTTTTAAGGATTCACGGTGCTTCAGGATTCTTCTGCGGCATCTTAATTGTCGCTCTGCGAATCCATGCGAACTTGTCGAAATTATCTTCTTGGAACTATTACGGCGAGGCATTTGCCGTTTTGTTTTTTGAATTTGACGTTTAATTGACATTTGTCATAATATTCTTTAATGGTATTAGGAAATTAAAATGCGTCTCGAAAACTATACACATTATGCTGTACCAATTCGAGAAATGGTGGAAAGTTGCTGAGTCATTTCGCGATCTCAACGATCTTTTCGGCGAAGGAACGATTAGCGAAAGGGCATGTCGAGAGTGGTTTGTTCACTTCAATGCTGGTGATACCAGTTTAGACGATAAGTCAGGAATTCAGATTTTCATGACCGGGCCCTTCTGGCGGTTGTGGAAGAGGATGAAAGTTGCATCACTAGGACACTGGCTGAAAACTTCAACATCGATCAGTCCACAATTGTTCATCATCTCAGAAATGTCGGCAAGGTGTGTCCAAATTTTACAATATATTTTTTTTAAAACAGCGGATAATTATGCATCAACCTAAAACATTCCAAACCAGTCGATAAGGTGTGATGAATGCTCTTCAAAAACAGATTTTAACTAGAAATCAGCTTCATTGAAGGTCACAAACTACTGCATCAAGGGAAAAGAGTCTTTGCCAGCGTCTTCATTTAACAGATCTAGGGTGGTTACCTGACTAAATTACGAGTCGAAAATGTTCAAGAAATATGTACAAGCTCTGGATCGTTACAGAAAATATTATTGTTTGAAATTTTTACAAAATCGTATTTAGCTTGAAGTCTACATACTTCGAAATAAATATTTTCGAAATTGTTCCATTATTAATCTATATCATTACTTTAGGCCCTAAATCATATATAAAAAATAGTCTAGTCGCTCATTATATGTTTTATTCAACATATAATTTGGAATCAATAAAATATTTGAAATAATCGCATTATTACGATTTTTATTTTAAATGCTTATATCTCTGACATGATTTAGATTAGATACATATCCTTTGAACATTTATTTTGTAATTTAGTCAGGTACCCATAAAGTGTTGTGGACTAGGTCCGTCACACCCTGTATAGTATTTTAGTGTTTTTTTTTTTAATTTGGGTAAGCATTTTGTAACGATATTTATTATTAACCTTGATAAACATTCAATCACGTCTCATTTAATGTTCATATGAAAGTGATTGAATTAATTATGTTCAATAATCTTTTTAATCGTGTGCTCAATGCGGTCCACTGTTATGTCTGCAATTTGGTGCAAATACGCGTTGAGCCACGTTTAAACGTAAAAAGTTTTAGTACCCCTGGTTAAGACGAAAAATGATAGCAGACGTATAATTAAATTGCAAGTCTGATTAACTATTAATTGTACCAACATTTTATTAATCTCTGTAACAATCGTGGTCCTGAAGATATTTCGTAATAACAATATGTAAATGTTTCAGTGCGGCCAAAATGTTTAAATACTCTGCTTCCGTCGATAAAACATTTCACTGCAAATCCCGGGGGCTTTTAGACGCGTAGTATTATTTTTTTCTATATCGACAATAATTTATTTATTTGCACGTTTGAAAACTACACCACGAAGTTAGCTGCGATTAACGATTTCAATCAAATAATTATTTTTCACTTTCGAAATGGAGGTGGCACAGATAGGTACGTAAGATAAAACAGATTTATAATATTTGTATAAAAAAAATTGTACATTGCAATTTAAATATCTGAATTTATGAAATTAATAATTGGAGACTTCAGATTGACTTCTTTCGCTGAAAAAGTAAGTGGCGCAGTTCTTTATTATAACAAATTACTTAGAAAGATAAACAAGTATATCTATTGTGACGTGACCTTGTCCTAAGTTGGATGCGCCAACATGTGACGTCTTCGTCCTCCGGTTCGCTTAAGGGAAATCATGAGATGCGTGGTCCTGATGCATAGAATTCACCATACCGTCTCCCATCCACATCAGTAATCATTATCAAGGAAAAAATAATAGAATAAGTTTGAGATTTACAACATTACAAAATTTGAGCATGATAGAATAAGAAAATGTTAGAGTTAACAAAATTAACAACAAGCATAAAAATATAATTATTATAATTTATTACCTCTTCTAAATTTTACATCTTAGAATTTCCTTCACAACCATTAGACACAAGAATCTTTGCTCTTCAAGAGCAATCCATAATTTGAATTCAGTTTTTGATGTTCCAAGTCACCCCATAATATCCACTTGGTATCACATCGCACCGCAAACATCATAAAGGCTAGGTCATCTGCTTCCTGGCGTGGTTTCTGAAGTAGCGCAGAAACACTTGAGTTCTCATGTTGTATAATAGATTGAGCAGATGGAACCCAATCATGTTCCCATCATGCATCGTGAGTAATTTTTCACGAATAAATTAGTATTGTCATCCAAATTACGCCTTACAGACGGCGTGACAGGAAGGGATGTTTTACATCCCTTCCTTTTCTAAACATGAAATCACACGTTCTCGAGCCGTCAACGGAAAAGTGCCATAGAGAAATTCTTTCCTACGGTCCAATGTTACAATTTGCGAAATGTCAACTCAAAATAATACCTCGTGGCTGGTAGGTACCATAACATAATGTTATACTATGTATTCAAAAAATATAATAAAAACTGGAAACGAACTCGGAACATTCTATAGCTGGTAGACAGCTTTACCAATGAAGCTACAATGACCAGAAGAAAGTCGATAAATTTCATCTACATACGTTTTCTAAGTGAAACATCTATTTGTTTTCTTTATAAGCGACTAATGGTGTTTATATTTTGTCGGTAGATATGTTTGTCTGTGTATCAATCTTCCAAAGTGATTTATCTATGTTTGTTTCAATTATCACGGAAAAAAAACATAATTTCTTAAATAAAATGTGACTTCAATAATATTAAATCAAATGCAAGAAAGGATCGCATGCCCCTGTACTATTTGTTCATCAACAAACAGAGATCAATATGTTTATCGAGGACTAGTCAGTAGTGGGGGTCATAATTATTTAACTGGGCGTGCCTGTTCGATACTATGAGTACTATTTTAGATTATTAAGGAGAACACATTCTTATCGTGAAGTTGTAATTATTCAGAACAGACGGTCTGTGATGTTTTAAATACTAATTAAATGTATTGATCATAAATATATACATATAAAAAAATCCCGGTTGCGCAATAACAATATTTTTCGACAAAATTGATTTTATATGTATATATTTATAATTAATACATTGAATTAGTATTTACTATTTTAGATGTTTACAATTTCAACGATATTTCGAAGAATGAACATAATAACAGCGGATTGGTGAAGGGGGCGTGGAGGGGTTAGCGCGAGTCCCTTGATAAATTTCACTTGGATCGGCGAACTCCTTGCTATATATATTAACTCTTACCAAACCATGCAGTAACACAGATCTACCGCTCTAATTAAATCTGTAATATTTTAGTAAATATACGCAATATACATTTCATATTTTAGTTAATTTGAAGGAAAATATTTACGCTTAGAAATGACTAGTGAAAAATCAATTATGTAAGGCGAATCCTACAAAAATATTTATTTTTAATTCATTCCGTTGTAAAATTAATACGTTGACCAAAATACAATTTGTGGGAAGACGGAAATAAATTACACAATAATTTCACAGTGAAAACAATAACAAACATATGAATATAACGGTGTCTCTTTCTCACTAATTAAATGAAGATAGATAAAAAGGAAGGTTGTATTATACAATACAATCTCCTATATAGAACTTGATGAATGCTCTGTATTAAATATTAAAAAAAATATTTAATATTCAATACTTAAAGCAAATTCATAGCATTAACAATTTTTTCAAAACCATATTTTCACATTTCAAAGGCTAATAGAACTCTAATTTCTTACAGTAACACGAGTTGACAGCATGGCTGCATACGAGTATTTTATATCACGGTATGGTAGAGGTTAAGAAATATATTTAATATTCTCAGATCAAATACCATTTCGACTGTATTATTGTATTTTAAAAGTGCCATGGAATACAAAATTTGCGTCGTGTTTTTGAAATTACTCAATAAATACTTCATTAAATGCAGGTGCATGCAATAAATGAACCATAACCATTTGTCTACATGATAATATAGCAACACTTAAAAAGGCATATTTGAAATATTATATGTTATTTCCTGATTATTTGCAGATGATATTGTGATCTTTTGTGATGATCAAGGTAACCTTCAAAACAGAATGCAGGAGCTATCAAAAATCAGTGTCAGAGCAGGATTAAATATACACATCTCAAATACCGTTAAACGGATGAACTGGTTAACTCTATCAGCTTGAACAAGTCGATAATTATACCTAGGATAGTAAATATTCATATTCAAAAACATATCCGACGAAATTGTTTGGAGAACAAAGTTGGGGCAGAGTGCACTCGGACGCCTGAATATGATATGCAGTGTGTCCAAAATAGAAAGTGTTCAACCAATAATCACGTATGGCTACGAAACATGGACTCTCAAAAATTTTAAGTAACACAAACGGACATGAAAGGATTTATGTTGTATAATACGGGAAAATAATCGTGTGTCAATATTGTTAGTAAGTATTGGTAACCCACCTCTGTATATTGCTAGAAACTTTGTATCACTTTTGAAAAATTGTATACGTGGTTGAATTTTTTTATTTATTTATTTATTCTTAATATAATGCGCACATAAGTATTTTAATATATCCTCTAATATAAAAACAATCAAATCATCCCTTTTTATTACAACTTATCTTTCACATATTTGCTTAGTTTCATTTTGAATCTGTGCAGTTTCTCCTCCTTTCTTATGTTTTCTAGCATTTTATTAAAAATCTTCATCGCCTTGTATATCTGCTTAAATAATTGTATACGTGCTTGAACAATTTAATGCGTGCTTGAAAACTTTTATACGTGCACTTGAATACTATGTGGATGCAAAGCGTGGATTATAAACCAACAATAAAAAATCCTGCAAGCATTTAAGATGTGGCGCTAGAGAAGATGAGCTGCATGGAACGATTTATAAATGAGGAAATACTAATATAGAAAGGGTAAAAAAAGGACGATTCATCATCCGCGTCGATCCCTCATGACCTCCCACATCCTGCAGATCCTAGGACTGTCACCAGAGAAGTGCCTGTTGCCTTTTTGGTCGATCCAACGGGTGGGGGATCTTCCTCTTTCTTTGCGTCCGTCGACGTGGCCCACCTCAAGTCGCAAGATGTCCAAAATATTTAAAAATTCGTCTTAGGTAAATAGTTGAGACTCTGTTCTTGATATTCAACGCCTGTAGAATGGAGACATTCGCGCGTCACGTCATACGCGTGACATGTATTTCCAGCACCACATCTCAAATACATCTATCCGTCTTCTTTTCCTTACCTTCAGGGTCCATGATACCGTAGCATATTAAAATATGAAAATAAAATGTGATAGCGCTGCTGGAAAAAAAATCATCAAAATCTAATTTACACAGAATAACTCTGAGATTTCGCGAGCTCCTTGTTATAATATAGTAGCAGCCCAAATAAATAAATAATAATAAAAAAATATATTTATTTACCTACATTAAAATACATATTTTTTTAATTAAATATAAAACTTGCTAATGGTAACGCCCGTGAATATAAAAAATCCTCACTGGTCCAGTGCACCACGTTCGAGTTCTGATATCTGTGCAGTGGAACGAGCTGAAGAGGTCACAGTACCTGTGTGACAATGTGATCCTACCATTTATTTATTTGTATTTTATGGATATCTACTCAGTATTTATAGAACTCATAAACTTTTTAAAGCGCTTACTATCTATCTGTATTATATATTAAATATACCTGTATATTTTAATGTACGCCTAGCTTTTAAAACTCTGCAGATGAATAATGGTTCTTAAACATTTTGTAAACCATACATCTACATATTAATATAATAATATTAGAAGAACACATTCTTATTGTGAATTTGTAATTATTCAGAACATTGCTCTGTGATATTTTAAATATGAATTAAATTAATTAATTAGAAAGATTTAAAGAAGAAGATAGTGTATAAAGGTAAAGGAGATTCCGTAAAAATAAGGCAGCTCTTTCAAATAATGGAACGATTAAATGTATTAATATCAAAATGGTAACATATAGCTTCGAAAATATCGCTATAGCATAGTTGAATAATGCATCTTCCCCGGTTTGGAAAGAGATCCAGGTTCGAATCCCGGCGGCGCAGCTACAATATTTTTCGATAAAATTGATTTTATATGTATATCTTTATAATTAATATATTTAATATAATAATATACAAAAATGAATTCAACGACATTAACAAATATTACAAAAAACATTAGTTAACAAAAAATCTAGTGCAATTAATACTTTTGTGGTTATACGTAAACATCGATTGTTTATTTATGATACACTAGTGCACAATTCACTGGAAAGGAAGAAATTAATGAAATGATATCACATTTAATTGATATCATTTCATTAAATGAGAGTAATTTTAAGGGAGTACGAGCTAAGATGTTTACATATATAAAATAAAATTGTTAATCTTTGATAATCGTATTAGATTTGGGTTGAATACCTAAATGTATCATATTAAAAAAAAATAATAAAAGCAAGTTTAGTTTTAATTGCTCCGAAAAATATCATCTACTGAAAAATGTCGCTTAACCTTTTCTCCCCGATGATGTAAACTGAGTTGACATTGCATCTAATTATATGAATATCTCTGTAAGTATACTAAATACAGAGTTTATATTTTACGTATTCCTCCGTAACATATTTATGCATTGGATAAAAGAATTACAATATATAAGTATTTACCATACGCAACAATAAAAAATGTGTTCTCGAAGAACCTGACGTGAATTTGTTAATACGTGTATGTGCACGTGCAGAGAGGTGCAGACGACGTAATGCGCGGGGTGAGGGGTGCCGGATACCGATCGTCACTTTAGTGGCAGAGCGTGCGCCAGCCGAGTTAGACGTATCTTATGCGTCTTTATGCTGTCGTTCGTGATGATCAAAATATTCTACATGTACACTAAGTTTACAGCACCGGAACGCGCGTTTTTATTTTAGCACCGCAAGGGAAAGTTTAAGGTAGTTGTAACACGCTGCGGACTTTTAACATCATCAAAATTTCAGTATACTAAATAATCTCTCAAAATACACTTCTACTTTAAAACATATAGGTACGATGATGAAAGTAGAAATCACTCGTACATTTTTAAAATTTTATTTGACTTCTGCATTAGACACAGAAATGGCATATTTTAAAAATACACACGAAAAAATATATCTTTCTTCACACTGACTGCAAAATAAAAAGTATATTAAACATCCAATTAATAGTCACCCTCGCGTTTTAAATATTTTACAATTAAATCTTTATTTGTCATATTACAAAACTGTGTTTTTATCGGTGCAATGCTCGCCACACGTCTCTATCTCGGATACCACCTAGACGTTGTCTATAAATGTATCCTGTTGCCTTACTTATTATTTAGTGAATATATTTTTGTTTGGTCCAGTCTGCCTTGATTTTGTAAGAAATGTACCTAAAATGTGTCCTATATCCATTTGTCTTTTTGATTTTTAATGGTGTCTTTTATGGATATGTTTTTTTGCACTCTTCTCGGAACTTTCTCAATTCTTTCGGCGGTTCTGCTTATTTCTTCCAACCAATGTTTGTCTCTTCTTTGATTAATCTGCTAATTAGTTGGAACACTGTAAAAAATGACATCTTTAATTTTAATGAAACACCCTTTCTATCTTATTAACTTTTCCTGATCACGCCGATCCTGGTTACATGTTCTTAGTAATTCCAAATCTTGGTGATCTCTCTCGTTTTCTTGTATGATTCATTGAAAGCATGGATCATTGTAACATGTACCAATGTGAATTACTCTATTATTCAGTGTTCCCGATTTTATGAATTCCTTAAAATGGTCAAATCGCAATCTGTCCGGCCGTGTTGTCACGAGGTTGAGCCATATTACGACGAAATACCTGAATGACGAATGTGCCCCGTCGATTGGCGCGGATACAATGTCACACCTGCTCATCAGATTGTATCTCGCATTCCTCGCAGGTATCTCCCTGTGTCGATATTCGAAGAAAAGGGCGGGGAACCCTTCCTGGCAGTCTCGGTTAGGTACCTAGGACTAAGTACCTGCAAACACGCACACACGTACCTATACATTAGTATTCATGGATCATGGGTGTGTTTTGGCCGCGTAGGCCGCGGCGCTCGGGCCTCGAATCAATCGGAGCGATGTAACACAATTGGTAATTCGGAATATTCAAAAATGGTAATTCGTTACATTGTTATTTCATCTGCAAATTGGTGAGCGGGCTATTTTTATCAGAAGTCGAGATAAAAAGTAAATAATGATACGTGATTCAATAATAATCTTTGCCCGAATGGATCTCCATGTACTTCCATACGTAGTTGGGCATCGCGGTACATACGAAAAATAATGAAAACCGTTCTAAAATTATAATGCTATTATTTTTCACTTGCTCCATCTATAGCGAGGAATTTTTAAAAAATATTTAAACATCTTTAAACCCCCCCAAAATTTCATATACACTAATTCAGTAAAAGTGACTAAACAAATACATCATACCGCGGTGACTACATATATGAATCAGTACGCATAAACATCAAACTCACGTTTTAACCATTTTTAGAAATTCACACGTTCATAAACCACATTTTACCAACATTGGCAGATCTTATAGAGGTCCTAAAATTAATTGAATCTCCAATTTAGCCATGGTCAATGACGTTCCAACTCTTCTTGATGGATAAATTACATCTACGGCGGACTACAATAACAGTGTATCAAATAAAATATTTATAAATAAATTGCTGATTTAGATTACAATTTCTTGTGTGGCTATTTTGCTGGACATGTATCTCTGTTACCTGTCCACCAGTCTTTTTCGTGCTATTTAGACGACGTAATTTAAAAAAAAAAATAGTTTATAAATACGTTATCATGAAAGTGTTGAAATATCGAAAAATGGTTATAGTATATGTTTTATTTTTTGAATTACCTTGGAATATTAGAAAGCGTTGCCTTCAAATTGTCTCTACCCATTCATTAATCTTACAAAATCTTAAAATGCCCTAATGCTGTGAAATTTTCCAAAGACTGATTGTCATTGTAGGTTGGTTCTTTCTCTAGTATCAAATTGTAGTAATTCCAGTGCGTCTTGTGCGTGTTATCTCCAATGCTCAATTACCAAGAATCAATTGCTCATACTCATATGACACAATTACAAATCTGTGGTAAATCGTCTCTTCTAGTAACGCATATCGAAATGATATTCGTCTTTTGGTGGGTTTACTCAGGATCGGATTGAGAATATTGAGGCTTTAGTTATAATCAAAAATTTTTATAAACAGTACACCTCTTTTAATCTTTTATTTTAATAATAATACCGATTATAACAAAATATCATAAGCTACATTTTTTTATGCACTCCCAAATAAGAATGATGTAAAATTATCAAGGTTTGACATTGAAATAAAGCATATAAAATGATGGACTTATTAATACAAATGAAGAATTAGAAGAAAAAAAACACTAAAGGGTGGTAGATTTATTAACGAAGTATACAGAAATCTTTTTTTTTTTATTGAAGATCTTTCAGACATTCAATGACAACTTTTTATGTGAGTTTACATTTGTTACTTACTTATTTACCATCACGCCGTTTCCCCACGGGGGTAGGCAGAGAGGATAGAGCGCCACACTCTTCTGTCCTGACAAACAATTCTCGCCTCATCCACATTAATACATCTTCTCATACAAGCTCGCCGATTGTTGAGGCTTCTAACAGAACCATCCTCCATTATCTGGTTTACCTGGTCGTGCCAAGTCTTCCGCGGACGTCCTCTATTTCTGGTGCCATCAACACTTGCGTCATATATCTTTCTTACCATTCTCTCCTCATTCATCCGTTCCATATGACCAAACCACCTAAGTGATCCTTTCTTAATCTTGCTCACTATACTAACATCAGCTTTACATTCTTTCCTTATTTCTTCATTCTATACTCTGTCATAAATAGATTTGCCACATATACGCCTAAGTGATCTCATTTCCACTGCATTCAGTCTACTTTCGTTCCTCTTCTGTCTTTGTTGATTACATGAAATTGTATGTATCTATCTATATTTATACGATTATGTAAATTCATATTATGTATGAGTATCTAGTCTTGTGTTTAAGCAGTTATACGTACTGTACATATACACATCATGTGAGTGATTTAAAGTTATTGGCAAAAAATCGTGAATTATTATAATAATTAGTCAATAATGTTAAAAAAAAAGTTTTTTCATATTACTTGTACCTAATTAAATGAATTATAACCCAATAAATTCATAACAAAACGGAGGTAGTAATATATCAATCGATTGTATATAAATTTGAAAAAATATTTTATGAATGGGCCCTAGGTGAGAGCCTAAGTTGCCCAGGCCGAAATCCGGCCCTGGTATCACTAGTGCGCAGCTTTGTTTCTTGACTCTTTAAATCCCGGTTAAATATTTGAAACTTGTCAAGCAACATGAGATGTAGACGGCTATGAATTATGACCAATTTCCGAGATCGTTAAAAAATAATGATTTTGCGAGGTTTAGTTTACCGAATTGCTTTATTCGAATTCTGAGAAAATCCTGTTTACGATGGTACTCCTGTTTCCTCGCCACAAGTCAGTCTCGTAGCTTTTGAACAATGCCCACGTTTATGATAGTCAGAATAATATATTTTAGATATTTATTAAAAATATAGAAGTGGCGGAGATTGAATAAAACGCTGTCGTTAAGAAAAACAAATTAATTTATTTATTAAGGAGTCTAAAGACATAAATAAACACACTCCCTAGTTACAAATTAGTGATTTATAAAAATATACCAACTTAATAAAATACATATAATCAGTAATACTTGTAAGTACGTACCTACCTTAATACGCAACATTTTAATATCAGGTAGCTAATATTTAGAAGTAATTCAAAATTAAAAATTAAAATTGTATAAAAATAATGTCATAAATAGTAAGATAGTTGCGGGCATTAGAAGAAAAATATATATTATGATCTAAACCAAATTTTTAATTGTTACTCTGTAGAACACTGCAAATTCTATATATTTAGCGTACCCATTACTCTTTCCCCTAGCCCAGCCATCCGAAATAAATGTGTATTGTATGTCATCTGTTCCTAATTTTGCTCATTTGCACTCTAAGACCATGAGGGGAATATAGTTACTGACCACCTCCCCGAATACCGGGCAGCGCCTAATTATATTATGCATAGTAGTCAAATAGAATTTAACGCAAGCAAGGGTGGTAGATAGTGGTCGAGGATGATCACTACAGATTTGGTATGCCGAAAGGACTGACGAGATCGTATTAGAGATGTAGTACAAATAAAAGTCTTGTGCCAGGATAGGGTTGAATTCTATTAGAATGCGGCTAAAATGTACATATTTATTATGTCCTTTACCTAATTGAGTTTTGAGAAAACACCTGAAAAATAAGTGTCATCTTTAAGCTGAACTGGTGAGCATTCGCTCAAGAAATTTCTTGATCTTGGATCAGCAAGGTTTCATTTAACATTTACAACTGACAGATATTGAGCTTTCAAAATATGAATAATCATTTTTTGATTTCTTCGGTGCAGTTTGGTTCATTACCCATGAGGTTTTTTTTTTACAAAAATGTTTATATAATTTAGAGTACATAATAAAGTAGTGATTCCTGATTTCGGGCTCGTTATATTATATTATATAACTCATACATTTTATTTGTATTCAAATCAACTACTTACTAAAAATATTATAAGTGCTACTAAATTATAATATTATTTTATTGTTATTTTTTTAACTACTAAGAAATTTGACAAGTTTTAAAGAAAAAAACATTGTCAGAATTTTGAACCAAAAAAAAGCCAATCATTCTTCCAAGATTTATCAGGTTGATTGATATCAATGTAATTGTGGGCGTGCTAGTATAGATTACCTTGTTCCAAGATTTTAGTAAAAAACAGACATGATGATCATTTTGGTTGGCATACGAGTCCAGATTTAATTATGCTTTGTTTAGTCATACAACACTAACTATGTCATTTTATTGCACCATGTGTTGCACATGCGTAGGTAGATATAAATTAAACAATTAATTTATGAGGTTATTGATCTTTGTATCTGCAAATCTGTGGCGCATTAGTATAAAATATTTAAATAAATAGGTACTCGAGTGTATTATTTATTCAGTTTAATGAACGCTGCTGTGAGTCTATGGTCGGAGTGGACGATGGCAACATTAGATGCTGGTGTTGAGCTCAAAATCACGAACCGTGAGTCAATCACTGATATTTTTGAGTCACACTCACCATCAGTGATTGAATATCTGGGAATATCGTGATTCATGATACAATTTTTTTTTGTCAAAAATTCTATTGATTTTCTGACGCTGCCGTTTAAATCGATTATCACTTGAATCAGCGCGATCTACAGGATTTTCCGTAATTTGATCAGCGCCATCTGTTGGAATCTGTTTTTGTTGGTAATCTTTATGCTATTATTTTGTATGTATATGTATGTATGTGCAATCATTTTCTACTAACTGTTATAATTATTTATGCTAGAATATGTCTTTTGCGCAAATTAAGTTTTAATAATATAAATAAGTACGCTCAAAATTATGTTTTTTTTTTTAAAGTTATTTCGTGTATTGTGATATCAGAAACTGTGATCACAGTCACTGTTTTCAATCACTGATATTATCGAATATCAAGCACAATCACACTGGTGAGTCAAAAGTACCATTTT
Source organism: Eubasilissa splendida (assembly GCA_031772225.1). NCBI lineage: Eukaryota > Metazoa > Arthropoda > Insecta > Trichoptera > Phryganeidae > Eubasilissa > Eubasilissa splendida. The sequence continues at coordinate 33,871,770 of CM062848.1, read as the reverse complement.
TTTCATCACTATTAGATGCAATGTTGCTAATAATGATATCGGTAGGAGACTGCTGCCGGTATTTTAGTATTCAACAAGTATGCCAGTGAAGCTTGGAAACGACAAAGGAAGGACACAGAAGAAAGTGCATACATGTCAAAACAGGCGTACGAGGCACGTTTTATTATCTCATTGAAATATGACGTCATTTGGTATAATTACATTTTTGTTGAGTTCTCAAATTATTAATTATATAAATATTGATTGAACGCGATATTAGACATACACATTTTCGAGAACCGATCGTGGTGCAGTGAGCAAAGGCTAAGGCTTAGATGCACATACTGCAAAGTATATTTTCTATTTTTATATTTAGCCAAGACACGAGCCACTTTATCATTTATTAATATATCAGTTACTTTGTGGTGTAACATGATTGATTGTTTTATTTGATTAATATCAATTACATCTGATGATGAAACTACTGCTAGTAGTAGACAGTTTAGTTTAGTGAAAAATTCAAACAGACCGCATTATTTAATGAGACTCCATAATCTATCGCAATGTGGCATCGAAGGTAATAGTGAGCAAGTGTGTCTCGTTAAGGTGTTGTGTGGCACATCCTATTTTAAAAAAAATTATAATTTAACATTAAAAATGTCATTATTATGTCTATTATTATTATTAAATTGGGTTGTTTAATAAGTCTGCGGTGTTGTTCAATTATTTATTATAAAATCTAATTTTTAAATAAAAATTACAACATTTCAATCAATGATGTATTTCTACATTATTGTTCAGGACTTTATCTTATCATTCATCAATTTGTCGATGTCTTTTCTAAAAAAATCGGCTCATCTGGTATCAAAATAGTTATCGAGTTAATTTCTGAGGTCATCGTCGTTGTTGAACGTAACGCCACGTATTTGATTGGAGAGCGACCGACAAGGTGATAATTTGACAGAGCGAGGGGGGACTGTAGGGTAGATGTTGAGCTTCTGGATGACCATTTTAACCTTGATTGAAGGCGAAAAGAAGTATGCGTCGAAAATGTCCGTTTTTCTCAACTTGACAGTAAAAAAATTAAGAAAAACTATAAGATACAGGAAAACGGCGACGCTGACGATTTAGAGCTGGGAAAATGCTATCGAATAGTTATATAATTTTTTATCACAAAAAAAAATAGCAGTAAAAAAGCAAAAAACAATTAGACGACCCAATATTTCCACAAGATATTTCTAAATATCTTTATGAATATATATTTCTCTCTGAGACTTTTCTAATGATCCAGTATCCAGTGCGGGATTGATCAATTAATATTTAAGACCCATAACATTTTACTGGCGATATTAAACTTGTATATTAATACGGGAAGAATTTCAAAACAATTTCGTATAATAATGTAGATAAAACTATTAACTAACAGACACCACTTAAGTGCGAGAGCGTTACATAACAAAATAAGATTTCTCTAGAAATATGCAGATTTTACGATTCGTTTTGTTTGAATTGGTCGCATTTGAACTCAATATAAAATATTAATCTTTTACGCTCCTAAGACGCGGTGATCGGATAACAGATAATAGCAGGCAAGTTGTTGGGAAAATTGGAAACAAAACAAGAGAGAGTTGTAGAAAATAAAACAATACAAAATTATTTACTGTTTTTGAACTTTTATCTTTGTCGAATAACACATCTTTCAAATACTAATTTAATGTATTAAATATAAAATCAATTTTGTCGAAAAATATTGTTTTTGTGCTACCGGGATTCGAATCTGGATCTCTATTTCCAATCCGGGGAAGTACACTACCAATTGTGTTATAGCGCCAGTATTTTTCATGACAAATTTTCGAACCTATATGTTACACTTTTTCAAATTAATACATCTGTCGTTCCATTATTTTTAAAAGCCATCTAAATTATTTTTACGGAATCACAAATACCTTTGAGTAAACCGACTGCAGACGCCAGAATTGTCAATTCATTTTTATTAAATTTTGAACAACTTATATTATTAAGGAGAACACATTCTTATTGTAAAGTTGTAATTGTTCTCTTAAGTTTCTAATGTGTTCTCCTTAACATTTCTTTCATAACATATGTTTATTAATTCGCCATCTTTATTTATAATATTAGATATTTTCAATTGGTCGATTATATTAGATGGACGCAAATACTGTTACCTAAACTCTATTATGTCGAAATGCGTATAATAACGCGAACAATTATATATACCTAATAAAACACAGAAGTAGGGTTTCTATGAAATATAATGGAATCAGTAAAATATTTTTTTTCTGTTTATTCAAGAAGGACTATTTAATGATAGAAAAACTCAAGTATCAAAAGTATATTTTAAAATCTTCCTACTGGCAAGTATTTGAATATCTATCAACTAGGTTAATAGATTAATTGAAAATACAAATATGTTGGTCAGCCCTATCGGATTATTTAAAAGCTGACTAATAATAATAATCGCCTCTAGGGCGGCGAATCTCGGAATTGTAGCCTGTCGCCAGGCGACACGTGTCGTAAGAATGGTAAGTTACGTAATTATTGATCGATTGGGTGTTTGTTCGCTTTAATAATAGGTTAAGTTAAGTTGTATTTTTTATTTATAATAAATTATATTTATACATTGAACAATAGTACTGGAAGACAATTTCGTAACGAGAACTCGGCGAAAATAACCTGGAGCAATCAATTTGGAAAATAAGTTTGGCGTTATACAAGCAATCGTTATTTATTTTTAGGAGAACGTAATCTGGCCTGAGGTTTGTGGTTCAGCAAGAATATTTGGTCCCATAAACGGAGTCGAATAATTAATGGAACGCGAATGGCCATTACCATAACCGGTCCACGGCCGGCCACTGATTCGTGAACTACACCCCTGACATTTTGAGAAATTAATTACTTCAAATTCTTATTTTATCGAATTACTCGGCACGGGATTATTTCTTAAAATACATGTTTTAAAACAGTTTTATGCCGTCATTGAATTTCGTGTCAATACCCGTAAAAGGCGGCCGCTAACCGTACATGTCCGCATTCCCGTCTGTCAAATCGTCCGTATTATACGAAGCATGCAGATTAAAATCACTGATATCTTTGAGTCGCACTCACTATCAGTGATTGAATATCTGGGAATATCGGGAATTTTTTAAAATTTGATTTATATTTGGTTGTGAACCGTGATTCAGCGCATGTGCATATGAAATTAAAATATTCATGAAGGAATAACGTTTATCTAATACTTAAAACGTTTTACACATTTGATCCGAAATGCTGAGAATTTGACCCGAAAAATAAACTCACATTCTTTTAAGGGTTTTAATTCTCTTTGTGATGATATTAAATTATATATATATACGCATGAATGTGTTTTTTACACAAATTAAGTTTGAATAATATAAGTAAATACGTTCAAAATTATGTTTATTATTATTATTTATTTATTTAGTGTATTGTGATATCTGCGGCGCATGCGTATTAGTAATGAAACTGTGATCAGTCACTGTTTTCAATCACTGATGTTATTGAATATCAATCACAATCACACCAGTGAGTTGAGAGTAGCATATTTACTCATCACTATGCAGATACTACCATTGGATCATGGTGTCACTGTGGCGAGTGTTTGGACCCATCTCAGATATTTATTTATTCATAATTATCCAATATAACATGTGCATTTTGTTTGATTCCTGCCCACCTAATTAGATATGATCTTATAAGATGGATAATTATTTTCTTTGAATCAATTAAAATAAATTCATTTCAATAACAGAAAAAATATAAAATACAAAAAAGTAAACAATTCATATCGAACTAGGTACAAAACAGATTATCATACTTAAATTAGAACTAAACAATGTTTTTTTCTCCACATAATTATGTTTTATATTATTTCTCTTCAAGTTCTTAGTAATGACGAAATAAAAAAGGTGAACTTTAATAATAATCAATTGGTAATCAATTGTAAAAAAATAATAATCACACCAAATAATTTGCGATGAGTTTTAAAACTCACGACAAAAGTACCAAGGTTCTTCATCATTCAACAGTTATCTGATAATTTGGGTCAAGACCAGCTCCGATTTCTCTCGACTCACTTCAACTGGTCACATAGGCTATTTATTGCTCCTTTCCAAGCATTCGGAAATACTTTTTCTTTTTGTGTCGTAGAGCCTAGCAGCTGGGAATACACGAAAATGCCAAACGTTCTCATTTTCAGGATTATCACTTGTGAGTAATATTTGAAGCGTGTTGAATAAATATTTTGTATTACAAGTTTTAACGCCGTTTAAAATTATTTTAATTCTGTTAAGGTTTTGGTGTTTGACCTGCTGTCTCATGCATACATTCAATTCGCTATTTACCTAATTTTTAATCTGCGTATATCCTTCCTTTTCTTACTTATCCCTATCCCTAAGCACAAGAAAGAAAGAAGATCTCGCAATGATTAAAAATCTATCAACTGCAGCAAGTTCAGTGCGCTTCGTACTTTCTACGGAAACACTATCGTCGCTTCACTTTGCTATCGCTTATTAATAATCTTACTTTAATTCCGCTTATACTTAATAATCCATTTTTCGCGAGTGTTACTATACACGCCGTGACGCTTGTTACATGTGGTGGAGAGGAATCTATGAATGAACCAGCATCCAGCAGACGAAAAGTAAGTGCTTTATTTTCTTCTTTATATTTCCACCAGTGGTATTACTGAAATATTTCTATAATGAATGTATTTATAATATATTTGTCGTACATCCAGTATACGACTTTCTCTAAACAGTACCTATATGGTTTTTTGTATTTTTGACTTTTACCATCACTTTCTGTTACGGTCAAGAGAGTATGGCTTTGTTTAACCCTTCCCAAACCATTCAGTATCACAGGTCTACATCATAATTAAACCTGTAATATTTCAATAAATACACGCAATATAAAATGCATATTTTAGATAATCCTAAAGAGAATATTAGCGCTTAGGAATGACTAGTGAAAATCCAATTATAAAAAGGGAATCGTACAAAAATAATTATTTTTTTCATTCAATCTGTTGTCAAAATAATACGTTGGTAAAAATACAATTTGTGATATGAAAGACTGAGATCACACAATATTTTCACAGTGAAAGGAACAACAAACATACAAATATAATTGTTTCTTTCTCACTAATTAAACGAAGAGAGATAAGAAGAAAGGACACATTGTATAGGACTTAATGAATCCTCTAAATTATGTTATTAATCTTTTTTTTTTAAATTGAATGCTCAATATTTAGAGTAAATTCGTGCCATTAAACCCATTTAGGCTAATTAAATAAAACATTTTTTCTAAATGCTATTTACGGTAACATGTGTTGACAGCATGGCTGCGTTCGGGTATTTTATATCATGGTATGATAAAGGTTAAACCTCTCATTCTCATTCATACATTTTCTCGGCTGTTCATCTAACTGCCATTGTGTATCTTCATCACATTTCTAAGTATTTTAACTCATGTTGATTCCTTCAATTTCTTTCTTCTTTTATGTCACAAGTACTAACAATTAAGTTCGTAGATGTTTAATACTTTTCGAGTGCATTATATGGCAACACCGGAATTCGTTCCCGAAGAACAAACCATTAATGCAGCATTCTATCAGGAGGCAATGAAACGATTATCACAATAATCAAAGCGTACACAAAAAATATAACGCGCATACAATTTTTAACAAGACTTCTTCATGTGCCGTCTTCTATCGAAAGTTGGCTACACATACTGTAGAATCCTGTATAAGATCATCAACATGTTGATCATTGAACCACTTTCTGAAGTTAAACAGCCATGATAACCTCTTTCATCTACGCCTCTGCTACCTTCTATCTTCCCCCGCATGAGTTGTAAAATATATTTTTCATTGCGGAGAGTATGTCCGAAGTATGCAGCATTCCTTAATAGTTGGTATTAGTTCTCTTAACTCATTTATGCGTTTTAATACATCTTCATAAGTAATGTGATCAATCCAGGCCCTATATTATATTAGGCAGATGGTGACAAGATCGTGTCAGCGAGAATGCGGACACTTCATTTTTCATTAGTCAAATTATTAAAACAAACAAAATCGTGCGTAATTACGTTGGCCTGTACCGTGTAAGACGTGATTCATACATCATTGTGTTTCGTCCAAGTCCCTTCATGGGAGAGTGTATTTGATATTTAGCCCTTTAATTGATATCTTGTACCCAGTGGTTTCTTTACTTTCGTATATAACACTTGATTATCTGTTTGCTTGTAACGTTGTTATATACCTGTATGCCTGTAAGGTTTAAATTAAAATCTATATTCGTTTTGCAATCTCTTACATTAGATTTTGTTTTTCTTCTTTATTTTGTGTTTATTGATTGTACTGTGTGTGGAACCGATAAAACAAGTTGAAACTTCTACAACGGTTCCGGGAAAGGGTGGGTTCCCCGCCTTGTAGCGCCCCTTTATAATCCAGGCCCTACCAATAGGCATACTGGTTTAGTAATGTTTTTCTTAGTTTCTCTCTCAGTGCTCAAACAATATCATTGGTCCTTAAAATTGCACAAAAGATTTTTATGCTCATTTCGTGATCCAAACGTAGAGGGAACATTGATTATTACCAATATTTTTCTAAGGTTCCGCTTCCGCTTCTTGCTACGTTGATTTGGTGAATATTAATTTAAGAGAATTGATTAAGGCTATTTTCTTATCATGCATACAAGTAGGAAATATATACATTATTATAGTTGATCAAACGTATTATTTGGATAGCTTAATGGATGGGAAAACATTGACTGTTACGCCAGTGACTGTTTAGTTTTACTAGTAACACATCGATACTTTAATCTGCAAAGCAGCTAACTCCATTTTTCTAAAATGTTCAGGAACAACAAAAACTGTTTAATTTTGTAATTAAACGGATTACGAAAACTTATTATTTATGCAGAAATCGGGTGGCTGAGTAATTTTATTGATATTTTGATTTATCTCGTACTTATAGAGAATATTTGAAATTTTTCTGAATTTCTTTACCAAAATTGTGTAATATTAGCTGATTTTCCATGATAATGTAGTACAACCATTATGTTTTCCGCGGACGTCTTCTATTTCCGGTACCATCAACACTTGTTGCAAAAATCAATCTAAGGTTTTTCAGTACGTAGTACATATTTATTATTTTAAAATACGTGTTTTATGCTTTTAGTGTACCATAGAACAATAAAAGAGGAAAATAATGGCATCAAAAATGGTTTTATGACCATGAGTGGAGTTAGCTGCTTTACATATTAAGGTATCGATGTAGTATAATATTATAAAAGTTGATAAATAATGTAAATATAAATATTGACCCTCACCATAGCTATTCTACCAGATCGTCGGGTCAAACCGTGAGAGTACCGATCTCGAGCAATGCGTACGGTGAAAGAATGAGATAATTTGTTGTACCACGAATATACAATAAACACTTTTAAATAATATGAAAAATAATGACCACCCTAAAATATTAAGTGTTAAATTTTTGTTCTTTGTTGAACTTATTAATTTAAAAAAAAATGCTATTAATAAAAACTCTTTAATTATGTGAAAGGCAATCTATGCCTTAAAACTGTTCTGATTTTGGCAAATAATACAAATTATAATGTATATTTATGTAATAAAGTTGAAACTATTCACGCCTATCAGTATTCAGTGTGCTTGTAATACGGACGGCTTTACGGACGAGAATGTAACTGACGCGTCAGTGCCTTCATTGTTAATATTCCGTCAGACGGTCCGTATTGCAGCATAGCTTTACGGATACACTTTCGCGTCAGTGATTTGTATGTACCTGATTGTTCGACCTCACGCCAGTGGCGTAACTATAAAAATTGGGCCCGTTATTAAAAAATTTAAACGCTATTATAGAGATTGAAGAAATACATGATGTTATGTAGTGACATCGACACCTTGAAGCGGGTATATTGGTTAAGCCATTTGATTAGTTAGGTGATCGTAAATGTACGTGTGTGGGTATATGTTGTGTCAATGCGTATCGGAAGAATTTGCTGAAGTTCTCTAATTACCACTTTTTCGATATTTATAATTTATTTATGGATCGCTATATGTCTATTACTTACCTATCCACTATCCCCTCTCTTATAACCAGAACACGATCTCTTCTGTGGTTGTATTCTCTGTGATATTTTGGTTGAGTTGAAGTTGAACCTTTGAATTGACAGATATCGTTTTACCATTGGGTGCGTTGACTACTGTCTGTTTGTGTGTAATCGGTTTCTCGCTACCGTGCGAACCGATAGTGCTTTCATCTTGCTATTGTGCATGGTGTTATGTTACACTTCGTGCCATCATCGAAATGTATGTCCAAGAGTACTTCGTGCGGAACACTGGAGTACGTGTCCTGGAGCCTGAAGATTTGTGGATCCAGTGGAGAATCTAGATTACTGAAAGAGCATTTCACATATGGGTCGTGTGTTCTGGTTCTGGGTGGTTTATTAGCCGCCCCATGTCTCCTATTCTTGTCTCTTTCCTGAATTTCTTCTACCCTTCCTGGATCCATTATTTCGCCACCCCCGTGTTCAAACCCCACCTATCACTTACATGTTCGTTTGATGGTAATCGCGGAGTATATTGTATTAGTGTGTGAGCCCAGAGAAGATTGGCGAACAAAAACTTATTTCGTCAAGAGCTGACCTAGATAGTTGCAAGTGCATTCGTATTGGCACCCTATGTCGGTACTGGGTGCATTTTTACGGCTGTCAGGAGCTCTGGTCTACGCACCATGTATATGTAAGATGCGTTCAGGGTCATCAGCGATGATAATGACTGTAGAGGTGATAAACTTTCACTTATTGTATAATATATAAGAATATTAACTACTAAGCGGTTTTATAGTTAGAAAAATAGATAAAACAAAATAGAACGCTTGTACTACACACATGTTGAAACTATAGTAGTGACAATAACTCAACGTATGCGTAGCACAAAGTTTATCATCATGTTACACCAAAGTAACCGACATGTCAATTAATTATAGAACCGTGAAATCCATACTTTCATTAAGAAAAACTAAAGTGATCTCTTTCTATGATATTTAACTCGATATATAATCAGTGTATTCCCCATATACATCAATACAATAGACGGGAGAAATTAATTTTTATAAAATTTTACATGTCTCGCTGTAATTTAAATGTAATGTAGATTTAAAAAAAATTATTAGTCCATATTAGCGCTGAAAAAATTATCGATACCGAATATGTTGAAGGACACTGGCTTTTGGAACTATCTGACATTGGGATAGTTACGCCACTGCTCATGATCCGTACTGTAGCGTTTCCACACTACGGACTATGAGTACGGCTGTGCCATCGGAATATGGAGCTTCATGAAGCTAATCTTCTGATAAGGATCATCTTTCGATGAAGAGCAGCGTTTTTGTAGCTTTTTTTACATACAAGATATAAGAAATATAAATTTATTCGCCTATCGATATCTTCATGACTATGCTATATAAATATATAATGGTATTATAACATATAATACAAGAACTCTTTGTTTTTTCGAAAAATTCATCTGCGTCGTGATATTCAGAGATTAATGGACCTTTGTGTGATTATATATATATATATTTCTTTGAACTTTTGGTTGAACTTTTTACCAAACTGATTATGAATTAATTAAAAATAAAGTGGAACCAAAATGCTAAAAAAGTTTATTATCAATTTATTATTTTTAATATAATAATTTAAATACTTACTTAGAATATAACAATATATTATGCATTATTTGTTTTAACATCTTTTTAGAATTGATTATTTGGTAAAAATATCTATAATACGCGAAATCACGAGTTTACAACTTTTGTTATTGTTTTTACATATTTTTTTTTTAAAATAAATTATATTATTTTATCAATAATTATTTAGTGTTAATTAGTTTAATATTTAAATAACCGAGTTGCTGTTAAACTAGACGATGATTTTTGATCACACTACATATTTATATATTGCTATTAGTACTAAATTTTGAAAAATAGTGATAGTTTTATGTGAATCAATGATTAAGAAAACCTACTGATGTTGTTTTTTTAAACATGTCTATACTATCGAACACAAATAATGATTTACATTTTAAAGTTGAAAGCCTCTGTTATTACAGGAATACGGTAATATATACACAAGGACGTATAAAGGAAATAAAAAAAAATCTTGTACCTACGTACATCTTACTGGATATCATCATATGGAGCGGATGAATGAAGAGAGAATGGTTAGGAAGATAGATATATGACGCAAGTGTTGAAAGCACTAGAAATAGAGAACGTCCGCAGAAGACTTGGCACGACCAGGTAAACCAGATACAGCAGGACGGTCCCGTTAGAAGCCTCAATAATCAGCGCGCTTGTATGTGAAGATGTATGAATGTGGATGAGGCGAGAACTGTGTGTCAGGACAGAATAGTGTGGCGCTCTATTCTCTCAGTGTGATAGTAAGTTAGTTATTGTGATTGTTAAGCTAATGTATATGTATCTTTATCGACTAGCGATGGTTGAATCGTTATTTAAACTGATATTGTGAGTGTGATTGTGTTTGATTTGTAACAATGATCGGTAACTGATTCTTCATAATTCTTCGAGCATTGACCAGAAAGTACACTAGAAAGTGTTAAATCTTAGTTACCAATCATCGTCACAATCACAGTCACATAACGGTTTACCATCAATGTCGACGAATTCGGAGGGAGTGATGGGGAGTCACTACCAACCATCCCACCCCCCACCTATGGGTGCGCCAGTGAAACACATTTTATAATGTTGGTCAATTAATTTTCATTAATTGAATTTTAATTACCGGTTGTATTGTGTAAAGTTCCTTTTCAAATTTCAACGGTTTATTGTTTACCACTGAAAAAAGATCTATCGTACGTAAAAAGAGCTTCCCCCTACTTACACTTGTTACGAATTTGGGTCCAACAAAACCCATTGAGCCCATTGATGCGGGCATCTTAACCCAAATACTTTTTTCGCTTTTATTTGGCACTGGGTGGGACATTGAAAAAATGTTTAAATAAAGCACCGCTCGATCAGGTAAAAAAAGAGGCTTTGCTCTGTGAGATTTCATGACCTCTAATAATGACGATTGTCCTCGCTCTAGGTTACAATACTTTATTACAAAAATAATATCAATGTTGAGATTTTTATCAGCAGTGGCAGCGACGCCCCGAGAGATGCACAAAATATATTTTTATTTTTATGAAAACATATTTTATCAAAACATAGTTATGTGATATTTAAAAACAAATCAAACTAATCGAATAGAAATATATATTTATAATGAGATTTATTTTACATACTTATTTATTTGATTTTATTCGGAGATGAAACAAATGATTGGTACCAAATTAAAATAAAATTATACACATAAAAATTATCTATCTGCAATACAGACTACCAAATATATAGACATGAACCGACGCCTACTTTGTTTTAATATTTTCAATTTGGTGTCAACCACGCGATCACTTTGGTACCACTTACGCAATCAAATAGCTTCGCGACTTTTTTGAAATATATGACTCGATTGGAACGAAAATTTAAACGCTGACAATATAATATGCATTAATGTAAAAATATGTCTTGTTTATACTAAGATTTAATTTTCAAAGTGTAAATACTTTTACTGTTGAATAATAAATAATGCCCCTCGTCCCACAACTAATGTTCCGAACCTCTCTCCTATACGTACACTTTATTTCATGTCTATTCATTTACTGGTCTGTGATCCACAACAATTATTCTCAATAGACTAAATTCGTAATATGCTCTAATTAATTATAGAGTTTTTTCAATACGTTACTACAAATATTAAGGCAAATAATATTAATGTGGCATACTTTAAAAAGTCTGACTGGCATATAAACAGTTGTTATAGTTATGAGTTATTAATAATAAAATATTTATTTATTTATTTTATTTAATTACTACATCAAGGGCGTCACTTTGCATCTGTACCGACCTCACTACATCAAGGTCAGACTCGAGGTGGGCATTTTTTGGTTTTTTTTTTTATGTATAATTTACAAACTAGAAATAAATAGAGAACAAATTAAAAAACATATCAAACAAATAAACCTAATTTTCATATAATAATTTTTGTGTTCTCATTTGTTTACAATATATACTAATTTGAGCCCAACACCACTGCCATACAATTAAGGAAAAATAATTTATAAAACCGCCATTATATTTTACATATCGTTTCTAATAATTATTAATTATTTAATAAATTATAATTAAACATTAACGAAAAAAAATTAACACATTTTTACATTACATGTGAAATTGCACTTATATTAGTTATTATTATCTACGGAGACACTTTTGTCTCGAGAGTGGTGGAAATGGTCGATTATTTGATACATATTGGTTAATTCAAATATCTCTCCATATCTCAATATGTGCGTTTACCATGGGCTGCGAGACGAAGAAATTTCCCTATTTCTTCGGGAACTCCTTACTGTAGAAAGGCTGGTCACAACATGGTGCATGTTGCTAAAAGAGGCTGAGATAGAGATGAAAGAAGAAAATGTACAATGTCGAATAGTGTGAGGTCGATCTCCAACAAAATGGACGGACCAAGTCCGAGAAATTGCCTGAGCTTCCCACTCGTAGCACTAAACAAGGTACAGGATCGCGAAGAGAGAAGGCAAGCAGTTCACGCTATATAAGTCAACTAAAGGATCACGATGCTCATATGTGGTGGGTTTAAAATAATGACTCAGAGGTACTGTACTGACCTTCGAATCTCGAGGCAAAAGTGTCTGCATGTACGAGATGACACTTATTCGAAGAATGATAAGTCATTCGGTAATTTGCACGTCACCGTCCAACAGTCACCTCAGATTATTGCTGCAGACTCTCATGACTGATATCGTCACGAAGACTAGAGCATTCCGAATGTTTCTGAGAAATACCAAAAAAATGCCGACAATAAACTTTAAAAATATCTGTAATTTTATATTCGCCGGATACGAGACATTTTTAACTTTCACATTGCCATCAATCTTACGATAATCTGTAAAAAATACATATGTAGGTTATGTGAATTATTATAATTCACATTTAAAATGGGAAAAGATATTTATATACCTATATATTTTATGAAAAACACTTCGTTTTGTGAAGTTGCATTTTCACAAGATAGTTCTGTCGTATTTTAATACAAATTAAATTATAGATATACAGAAAAAATCTATCTATCGAAAAAATAATTAGGGGATTCAAACCTGAGCCTTTTCCTACCCTTGAAAGCGCGTTCTCCATTTTCGTTATAGCAATCGAATACATTTACGAATCGACAAATAAATAATACAAATTAAATGCATCAATTAGAAAGATATACATACAGATAAACTCAATTTACCGTAAAAATATTTTAGCTGCCACCGTGATTTGAACCAGGATCTCTTCCAACTACACTGCGTCAGACAAATTTTCTATCTTATAAGCAGAAATATAGGAAGAAGAGGTATCAGGTTACAAAACTATACTACCTCGATTGTTGAATCTTATTTTAAGAGATTAGTATTCCAATTTTGGTCAAGGGATTTTCGCGGACGTTCTTTATATCTAATGCCTCACCATTTATTTACTCCACAAGATCAAACAATATCAGTTATTACTCATGATCATGGATTTAAAAAAAAAAATTAATATATTTATTATTATAATAGTGTACAATGTAAAATAATACAATTCAATTATTCGACAATTTTAAGAGTACCAATTTCAACAACCGTTTCGTATGAACCGGTATGAACCAATAGGGGAACATCACTAAACCAATATGAAGTTTTTTGGATTGATAAAAATGATTACTTCAATTTGCGTCTCTTAGGTGTATAGGCCCTTTTGGTTCTTTGCACTTGTGACTGTTGGACTGGTGCATGAAGACAAGACACGCTGCTAAATTTTTAATACAATTTGCGAGATTACATGGGAAATAGGAAGCGGATAATTGAGCAGTCATGTCCTGCAATTACTCGATAATGCACGCGAGGATGTGACGCAATGCACTCCAAGAAGAAGCATTGCACTCGGCAAGTATGATGCAAATTCATACCGGCAGATTGTTCGTCTTCTTTTCCATTGTAATGCTCTTGGTAATGTAGTCGTGGTCGTATGATAATGACGACACCTAAGCCAAAACTATCCTGGCTATCTGCTCTGAACTGCAGCTTTTTGGAGTGATCCATTGGTTCACCAGATCCACGCATCATATCCTCCGTGAAAGCGGGATTCCTCGACTTTGCATTGTACTAGTATGTCCACTGATGTACTTTATTTCAGTATTTATATATATTTATTAGTATTTCAGTATGCGCAGTTGCATAAAGGTACACCTGGTACCGACCCGCAAACTGATGATAATACATTCACATCTCTCTCGGCCAGCTTCCCGAACACACCACTCCTCCACTGAACGCTTCTCGTCGTAGACTTTATTTTCACTTCAACTTAAATTATGCAACCAACTCTAATAAACGCCCATCAACTGTAAGTTACTTATTATTTATTCTACTTGCTCTAGCGACATCTACACACACACTCCGTGATATCTTTCTCATCTGAACATAGCGAAGAGATGGGAAGTACAGGATCCCAGCATTCACGCATAGATCCTACTGATCATCACTAATAACCACACTAACTCATCCCACACTCTTTACCAGTGGCGTGCACTATGCATGGACTTAGGTTATGCTGCTAATATCGATGTGTATTATAATTAGAGGTTGTAGTCATCATTCATTCTTTCAGAAGCATGTTTTGTGTCAGTATAACTGTGTGAGTGTGTACTATTACTATTATTCTAGGGAAGATTTTCAAGGTTTCAAGGTCAAAAAAACGAAAGCAGTTAAAATATGTTATAATATAAAATAATATCACGTTTAAAGTGTATTGTAAAGCATACAATCAAGGCTGCTTCAAAAACACACTTGCACCGTTTTATTCGTGTATTCAGAACACCGCGCGGTGCGATAGTTTCATTTAGTTCACATGCGTCTGGGATAGCTTTTTCGAAAAAACACATGCGCAGCTTTATTTCTCAATTTTAAATTCTTCCACTAGTTATGCGGCTCTAGTTAACACGTTAACATAAGAGCTAAATTATTTTCGTATATATATATACATAATATGTCAAATAAATATTGATTTCGTAAAGATTATAGTTGTGCACAGCTTTATTGATTATATTGAGTGCACGCCCCTGCTCTTTACCCATAACTGGTTAAACACGCTACACGCATAAATTGCAAACCCATGTATAGGCAACCCCTATGGACCCAATCAGAAATATAAATCTTCATCTTAGAGTGATGTTTCGCCAAATTTTCTTCGTTATTAACCTTTACCGTACCATGATATAAAATACCCGAACCCAGCCATGCTGTCAACTCGTGTTACCGTAAATAACAGTGAGAAAAAATGATTTTATTAGCTTAAATGGCTTCAATGGCACGAATTTATTCTAAATATTGAGCATTCAATTTTGAAAAAATGATTAATAACATAATTTAGAGCATTCATTAGGTCCTATAAAATGTGTTCTTCCTTCTTATCTCTCTTCATTTAATTAGTGAGAAAGAGACAATTATATTTGAATGTTTGTTGTTCTTTTCACTGTGAAAATAGTGTGTTATCTCTGTCTTTCATATCAAAAATTGTATTTTTACTAACGTATTAATTTT
Organism: Eubasilissa splendida; assembly: GCA_031772225.1. Taxonomy (NCBI): domain Eukaryota; kingdom Metazoa; phylum Arthropoda; class Insecta; order Trichoptera; family Phryganeidae; genus Eubasilissa; species Eubasilissa splendida. The sequence continues at coordinate 33,856,026 of CM062848.1, read as the reverse complement.
ACAACGGATTGAATGGAAAAAATAATTGTTTTTGTACGATTCCCCTTTCATAATTGGTTTTTCACTAGTCATTCCTAAGCGTTAATATTTTCTTTAGGATTATTTGAAATATGAATTTTATACTGCATGTATTTACCGAAATATTAAGGTTTAATTATGATGGTAGACCTGTGTTACTGCATGGTTTGGGAAGGGTTAAGGAGAGCACATTCTTATTGTGAAGTTGTAATTATTCAGAACATACGTCTGTGATATTTTATATAATAATTAAATGTCTTAATTTGTGATAATTTTTTTATCAGTATGTCCATCTCCGATCGGGTTATGGCGTTCCTTCTGTTCAGATATGCAGATAGATTGCGGCAGGTAGTTATTTATTTAAATAACTCATCAACATGATACTGATGTTCCATACTGATGTTCCTCCCAGGTTACCATGAAAAATATTAAAAGTTTCGTAAAATTAAAAAGTAAAAATGAAACTTCTACAATTTGAGATAGTGGTGTGACCATGCCATGCCATGCTATTAATGTGATGCATTTGAGCCTAAAAGATCCGCGCTCTACAAAACATTTGATACTTTTGCAAATATTGACACTTTTCCCTGTACTTCTATGGACTAATAATTTATAGAATTCGTTTTGCATTAGGGTACGATGCCGTTTTTCCATTTTTCATTAGGGCCCAATTTTTTTAGTTAAATTACTGATTTATTTATTGTATGCTATTAGCAGTGGCGTAACTACGCAATGTGTTGCATTGGTATCCAAGTTAGACAAGGGCCCAAAAGATTTGTGTCTTACAATACTTTTGGTATCGATAGTCTTTCTAGCGCTAACATAAACTAATCATTTATAAATGGAATTATGAAATTTAAAAATGTATTTTGAAAACACGTGAAAACGTTATTGATGTATATCTATATACACTAGTTCTCCGATATATGATTGGGTCAGGGACTTACCATCGTTGTAAAATCAAGGAAGGATTTTTTCACTCGCAATTGCATAAAAATACCTAAAAACATATTTTTATTTTTTGTTAGTAATATTTTATACATAAATCCGCGTGTTACTTATTCTTACTTTTTGTATGTCTTTTTATATGCATATATATATATACAGGGACTCCCCTTTCACATTGATGCCCAATTTTTGTAGTTACGCCACTGGCAATTGGGTTATAGTTGTGCACATTTGCCGTGGTTAAATTCTCCAACCAATGAGTGACAATGACATCCATCATGTTGGCAACCCTTCCATGAGATCTGATGAGTTAGAATAAGAATATAACATCCCTATCAACCCTTACTCTTCAGTCTAACTAATATTCAAATTCTGCACTATCAAAATATTGTACATGTACAGTGTACAGCCGCCTTCTTAAATTACTTAATCAAAATTCAATTTAATTGTAAACTTTTATAGATGTGTAAAAAAAACTAAACCTGGCACTGGCAATAACACCCCTACATGGGTGACAAGCCGAAATGGAAAAAATAATCAATTAATCTATTCTTCTTAGTAGTCCCTCACCCACGCAACATCCGCCCCGAGCATGATTTGGACCCCACCCTGAAGGGACATTAGTGTTTTGAAATAGATGCCAACAACTTTTTACGGCCAGGAGAAATTTTTTTTTTTTATTCTACATGTGTTGAATATTTTCCGATAAAAAAATTGTTATGTGAGATGTACAATAATTTTTTACCTTATTGAATTTGTGTGTACTAGTGATGAGTCCACACTGTACGAAGTACTTCAATGAACTATTTCGCTATACTCACACCTGACAGTTTGCACGTTTTAAATTGTAATGACGCTTCAATAGTTCAATACTTCGTATAATATTTGCACACGCTAGCAAATAAGCCTGCAATGATGCTTTCACTCAGCAACGCACTTAATTAACTGCAAACTATGTAGGTATAGAGAACGAAATGATGTACGACTCGAATTTGCTATTCACTTCATGCGGCCTATTGAAGTGTATACTTCGCAAAGTATCACACTATACACATTGCTATTCGCTTCGCACTTCGGACACTTCATTAAAGTATAGTTCAATAACGGTTTAAATAACGATCTAATCATACTTCATTGAACTGTACGAAGTGCGAAGCAGCAACCAGTGGTACCAACATACTTCGAATGAAGCTTTCATTTTGAACGCTTCAAGTTTCATGAACGTGTATTTCTTGAAGCGTTAATTATGAAATTAAGTTTTACCCTTCGCTAATACCGACTGCTTCCGACATATTTAAATACATAATAAAAGACAATATCAGTAATGTCACAAAAATATATGATTAATTAATACAAATTAAATGTATCAATAAAAAAGATATACAGATAAAATCTGTTTATTGAAAAAATATTTTTGTGACCACCCGGACTCGAACCAGGAACCCTTCCTATCCGGGGAAGTGAGCTGACCTATTACACTACGTCAATATTGTAAGTTAACGACAAATTTTCGAACTTATATGTTGCACTTTCAAATTGATACACCTGTTCTTTCATTATTTGAAAGCAATCAACTTTACATTGTATTTATGGAGAATCTCAAACATTTGAGTGAAATCTGACAGAATTAAATTAATTAATTAATTTTTATTACATTTTTTTGGAAACATTAAAACAACATATATATTTTTAAGGAGAACATATTATTATTGTGATGTTGCAGTTTTTCAGAACATAGTTCTGTGAAATTTTTAATACAAATTAAATGTATCGATTAGAAAAATATACAGATTAAATTAATTTATCGAGTCCGGGTGGCAACAAACATATTTTTTCTACAGAAAAAATTATGTTATCTACAGAACAGAGTGCACATGATGAGAATAATGTCTTTGGTCTAATCTACGCTCGAATTGGACGACTAAGTTTTAATTAATGTGTATGTCGAATGAAAAAATTGGTGGTGATTGGAACTAGAGCTTATGGAAGGGTTACCAACACGACAGACCGACTTGGTTAGGACTTCGATACAGAGCCCGCTCCGAGCCAGTCGGTAGCTCTACGATCACGATTGCTGAAAGTAAAACAAAGATGAAGAAAATGATGTCCAATTATTATTATTTTTTACTATATCTAGATATGTCTGTATAGTTATATTGAAAGTATTTCGTAATATTTTCAGTAGAAAGCTTTATTAATTATTTTATGGTTGAATTTAATATAATCATTATTTATCAATGTTGATATTGTATTATAATTTTTAAAAAAGGGGCAGTGGTCCAACCAACTTAAACCAACTCATAAAATGTTTTAAATATACAGACTACCAAATATATACACGTGGATTAACGCGAAATCCTTGTTTCAATATTTTCAATTTGGTGTCACCCACGTGATCATTTTGGTACCGCTTACGTAATCAAATAGCTTCGCGACTTTTTTGAAATATATTACTCGATTGGAACGAAAATTAAAAGGCTGGCAATATAATATACATTCATGTAAAAAATACGTACACAAAGATTTAATTTTCGAAGAGTAAATACTTTTACTGTTGCATAATTGTGTCATAAACTATCGGATTTATGTTTCCACAAATATGTGTGTAGAATGCTCTTCTATATGTATACTTTATTTCGTATCTATTTATTTACTGGTCTGTGTTTATGCACGTAATTTACCGTGCCAGCTACATACAACTGCGATACTGGCTGGTGAAACATTACTTTAGGGGTCTCGCTAAAGTGTTTTGGATATTATCTGCCATGTCTCGGGTAATTTAATACCATTCGCGTATTTCTGCAGTAATTTAATAAAAGATAGGTTCAATACCAGGTTCAGTTTGTGTTCAACGTCTGAACGATAAAAAGTAAATTGCGACGTACTTACCAGTGAGCTGTGGAATCGGTGAATGTTTCTGAAGAGATTGCGAACTCGGCTATGGTCAAGCGAGTAAACCAAAAGTGAAACCAGTAAAATTGATTCCGCTCCGCGTGAAGCCGCAAATCCATCGGTTCCGCGAGACATTTTATTCCGATATTCGGGTGGCAACATAATGGAGCCCCGACGGGCGCGCGGCGGTGAGGTCAGGAAAGGGGGGGCGGGGGCCCGCCGGCCGGCGAGGAATGCGGTCCCGAGACCGCGCGGCGGGCGGCGCTCCGCGGGCGCAGGCGCCGGGCCCGGCGCGCGCGGCCCTGCCCCCTGCGCGCGGGGCCCGAGGGGCCAGAGCGGCGCGGCGGCGGGTGAGACTTGCGCCCTTGTGCGCCCGGCCCGCCGGTAGAATGCTGGCTGGTGCCTTTGTTACGTGTGTGATGCCGTAATCCAGGTGTGGCCAACAGTTCCGACGCTCGGTTGTGATTTTACGCACTTTTAATAATGCCTGTGCCCACCGGAGGCGCATTTCTACATAGTCGATATCTATTCTAAAAATCTAAATTCGACGTAAAATTAAATGGTTAACATGGTGTAATTGTAACGCATTCTCCCGGCAAGAAAAAATTCCGGATTCGAATCGGATTCGAATATTTTGTGATAAATATATTTTTCTACGTGATTTGTTTTAAATATCATTTAAATACAAATTAAATATATCAACTAGAAATATGCACAGAAAAAATCAATTTATCGAAAAAATATTTCAGTTCCTACCGGGATTCAAACCTGGATCTTTTCTTTTCCCATGCGTTATAAGTTACACTACGCTAACTGAGAGAGTTAACGACAAATTTTTAAAATTCTAGAAAATAATAGTACATTTACATTAAATTTGTATTAAAATACAACGTAACTGTGTTCTGAAAAGAGTGCAATTTCACAATCGTAGCGTGTTCTCCTTAAAAAATTTGATTTCTTTAAAGAAGAAAGATATCTATTCAGGTATTGAGATTCCTTGTGAATGTGCAGTAGATGGAAGGTCATTGGTCACTGGTCTCATGTCAGAGTAACGGGCCAAAGAGCCCCTCGCATATTATTTTTATTGCAGCAACCGATGTTGTTTAGAGGGTAGGTGGTATTAAGAAATGAAGAGGTTTAGACGAGGATGTATTGTCACCGCTAGTCAGTATGTTCTGTAGTTATTTGGATCAGCCAATTAAACATCAAAAACACGCGTTTTTCTATCCTTTTTTTCTCGGGTTATTAGGATTATGACATCTTCTGTGTAATTCTCAACGTAGGTAGCCAGTCATTCATCATTATTATCATCATCATCAATAACCCAGGATCTGAAACCCGTCATGGATCCTGGCCTTCTCAAAAATATACGTCAACCAGTCCCTGGGCTGCTCCCGTTAAATACTGACGGCATAAATAAATAGTAGTTGTTATTAGATTGCAACCTCATTTTTGGTCCTCCTCAAAGAAATTCGCTCTGAAGTAATCTCAGGAAAATATGCGACGAAAGACCGAACATTAACCATGTTACAATCGTTTCTGCACCTTTTTTTCAGTACTCGTCGAACTTACCCTATTCAAAAATTTTAATTAAAAATAATAATACGTACCTAGTACCTATCGACACAAAGTAGAATGTTAAGCAACCATTTTTCAAAAATTGTAATTTGAAAATGTCAAAGATAAATTGTATTTCTTCCTTAATTCCCAGTGATCTGTTTAAAATGAACAGTTCGCACACATGATAAGTTTACATACATTTTTATGTGCATCTTTAAGTGAATAGTCAAATTTGTTTTAATTGTCTAATCAACCATGTTCTCTAAAATCTTAACTACTGATCAAATAAAATGTGATTTCATTAAACATATATTAATTATTTAGCCCAGAAGTAAAGATGGGAAGTGCAATACCTCTAAGATTCATTAAAAATAAGTATGAAAACAAATATAAGCTTACAACTGAAAATGATGAGAAGTTACATCGTAAAAACCACGGAATTGTCCATAATATATCAATTATTATATAAGTACCATAATAAGCTTTTTTAAATTTGTTATTAGTATAATAAATATGTCGCTATGGTCTGCACGCCATGCGCGAAAAAATACGTATTTAAAATTCGAAAATACGAATATTCAAAGAATTTTGACAAAATTACTAATTGTAGTGACAATTCTCTTTATCTGCTTCAAAAAGCTTTAAATTATATTAGATTTGGTCCAAGTCGAAGCTTTGTGAACCCGCCGAAAGTGCTGAAAACGCATGAACTATTACGAATAAAATAAAATTCAGTTTATCATTTCTGGAAAACTGAAATTTATTTAATTCACAATTATTATCAATACCATAAAGCAGAAAACTAAGTAAGAGTGTAGAATTTGCATTGATATGTACATATACTTTCTAGTCGGTGTTTTAAGATTTCTAAGAACGATTGATCGCAAGAGCCGAACAATCGGCTTCGGTTTTGGCCAAAAACTGACCTTCGATCGGACACTACTTATTTGTGAAGAACGGGTTGTGTAGTATCATCAACTCAACGGAAGGTTCTAATTTTTTTCTCCTTCGTTATTCTCTTAGCAAAGCAGTTATGGTTGCCATAATAATGATGCCAATTATTATCGGCGCCTAGCTGACGGCTTTCTGAAGGCTACAATGTAGACCTTATTTAGCATAGAGAAGGTTTGGTGCATTGTAAATAGATTGAATAAATATGCAAAGAAGAAAAAAGCAGTAGGTTTGGTAGCGAATGTAACAAGTATAGACGTTGGCGATAATGTTTGATCTATAATCAAATACCAAATCAAAGGTGTGTTAAAGAGTAGCTTTAAAGGGCAGCGTAGAATTTTTTCTTAATAATTTATTTATTTCAGAAAATTTATGGCAATGGAATGAGCACATCAGAATGACAATGAAGAAATTATAGCAGTTGGAGGTTTTTGAGAGATAAAGATGGATGAAAACAGATAAAGACAGACAGAATTGGCAATCTTTGAGCAGTAGAGATTTCCAGGTTAATATAATGATGATGAAGAATTTATTTTTATGTTGTCTGTTGCATTTTGCATATCGATCGTTACTGCTAATTACTACGTTTATCAAAGGAGAAATTGCAACCATGTACACGAACCATCTGAATAGCAAAACTTTAAAGGATATATATGTATTATATATCTGGATTTTTTTTTTTCTCGACCACGTCTCCTAACGTTCACCAGCTCTGCGGCGATTCTGTGATCATAATACCTGGAACGGTCATTCTGCCGAGGGAGGGGGGAGGGCAGGCAAGGTTCGAAAGGGTTAAAACAAAAAAGGAGGAGCAATGAAAGGAGATAAAGCTACAGGGGAGGGACTGATGGATGGATGTGCAGGGGTTATCTGATAGGGAAGGCTGTTTCAATGTTTCAATGATGAACGCTAAATAACAAAAGCATTCGCAGCAATCTGCCTAATATATTACCTGATTCATGACAATCAATATCTTTGGATATTATATATATGATGCAGATATTTAATTTGCATCTGTTAATATATAGCATTATTACCCAGTGGCGTAGCCACGTGTTGCTTTGGGTCCAAGTTAGATAGGGACCCAAAGATCCACGTCCATCATTAGATTTGGTAACGATACTTATCGATGCCAGTAGGTATCGAAATTAATATAGACAAAGTAATTTTAAAATCCACTGCAGCGAGAAATTGAATTTTCAAATTTAAAAAATCATCCCTTACGTGTTTTACAAAAATACGAACAATGTATGACAGTAGCTAATATGTAGAATTAGGGATCAGACCATCGCCGTATAACGAGGTAAGGTTTTTTTATAGTAAAGTATGATTGGAGCTGGCAGAAGAGGAACGAAAGTAGACTGAATGCAGTGGAAATGAGATTACTTAGGCATATATGTGACAAATCTATTGATGACAAAGTAAAGAATAAAGAAATAAGGAAAGAATGTAAAGCTGATGTTAGTATAATGAGTAATATTAAGAAATGATCACTTAGGTGGTTTGGTCAAATGGAACGGATGAATGAGGAGAGAATGGTAAGAAAGATATATGACGCAAGTGTTGATGGCACCAGAAATAGAGGATGTCTGCGGAAGACTTGGCACGACCAGGTATACCAGATAATGGAAGATGGTTTTGTTTAGCTTGTATGAGAAGATATATGAATGTGGATGAGGCGAGAATTGTGTGTCAGGACAGAGGAGTGTGGCATTCTATCCTCTCTGCCTACCCCCGCGGAAATAGGGTGTGATGGTAACTAAGTAAGTATAGGGTGTAACAGACCTAGACCACAATATTTTATGGGTAGATACCTGACTACATTATGAGTCGAAAATCTTCATGCAATATGTGCAAATTCTGTACCGTTACGGAAAATAATATTGTTTGAAATTTTTACAAGCATAAACTCTACGTACTACGAAATAAATATTAGCGAATTATTTAATAATGTTAGTCTATATCTTTGCTTCAGGCCTTAAATCATCTAACAAAAAATAGTTCGAAATTCGATGATCTTTAATTTTTTGTATTCAATTAAGAATCATATGATATAGAATCAATAAAATATTTAAATAATTGCATAATTATGATTTTTTGACACGGTTGAGATTAGGAAAATATTCCTTAAACATTTACGACACGTAATTTAGTCAGGTATTCTCTCATAAAATATTGTGGACTAGGTCTGTTACACCCTGTATAAATGCCTAAAAGCATTTTTTTTTCCATGAAAGTGTAAATATTATAGAAGACAAGAGATCAAATTTTACTATTTGTAAAATTTGTATAAATGTTTTTATATCTTATTACAATTCGTATTCAGGGGACCTTTCCACTTTGCATTGGGGTCCAATGCGTTTTTTTCATTACATTTTTTTAATTCCAATTTTTTTAGTTATGCTAATGTATGTACCTAATGAATTATGTATGTAAATCGAGTATACACTATAATGTTAATAGAATCGGCGTTTACTTTTTAGAGTTTCATTATAATGGATGGATATAAATGAAACAATGTTATTACTCTACACGAGTTTATTAGCACTACTCGAGTTTCGAGAGAACAGTAGTAACTCGAGTAGTGCTAATAAACTCAAGTAGAGTAATAACATTGTTTCATTTATATCCATTCGAGTGTACACTGATATTTTGTTACGCTTTAGGTACAGTAGTTGGAAGAAGTGATTGTAAGTTCAGGTACATGAGCGTACTGGACTCAAAGATGCTGGAGTTGATGATTATGAAAAAATCAAGTGAGTACTCTCACGGTTAAGTGTTAGCATCGTGTGTGTCTGTGTTATACGTACGAATAGAAATGCAAATTTTATTACATTTATTTTTAACATTATAAAATGTTTTTTTTTTAAACGGTTGCTTATCATTGTACACAGTGGATCAAAAGTCACATTACTATTTCAAAAAAAAAAAATTAAGAAAAATGTTTGTGGAGAAGTCCAAACAAGGTAATATATCTTATGCATAAGTGAAAAAAATATATGTAAAATGTGAAAGATAAATAAATAAAAATATATTCAAATTTATTTAATTTTTAAATTGTACGGAGTCTTTTGGCCCACCTGTACTGAGTACTGGGTATGTATTACATGTAAGAACCTAGTATATTAATATTCAAATTTTTAGGTAGGTACCGTGGAAGTACTGAATTTTCGAATTCGTTTATAAAAAAGTGCAAAACGTGAGTTTAACGTTTATGTGTACTAAATAAATTATGTAGTCTTCATGACTTATTTGTTTGATCGCATATTTTAATATATTTATAATAATATTTTTATAAATATTGACTTTTAGCAACATCAGTGTTCTTAATCAATATAAATAAGCATGTACGAACTCTGTGCCGTGAAATTAGTAATTAGTAGACAAATGTGCCAATGTACGTCAAATTTGGCGTCATTAATGCAGAACTTTGATTTATTTAAATTTAATATTCCTGATTTTAATATTATGTATTCATTCATGCATCAAAAATTAATTTATCACATTTTGAACACAATAAATTAAAAAGTACAAAAAAAAAATAAAAGCCCAAAATCTCTTAACTTAGTGGGATATGGAGCGAATTATTAAAGTGACAAACCAAGACTGGCGCTTGTATACTAGAAGAGCCAACCCCAAGTTAATAAAATAAGTTGAAGAAAGGAATGGAAATTAAAGAATAAAATAAATCAAACAAACTGTTTAAAAATATGAACCGGTTTCAATTTTATTTTATTTTCATTCACTAATAATATCAAGTATTTACCGACTAATAGGAGTCAGTTCAACAAAGTAACGACTAGAATCAGCGGCGTAACTTCACGTTAGGCGTTCGTACTTACTTCGGAAGAGGGCGAATATCTTCAATACGTGTATTTTTTTTTAACCTTTACCATACTATGATATAAAATATCCGAACGCAGCCATGCTGTCAACTCGTGTTACCGTAAATAACAGTTGGAAAAAATGTTTTTATTAGCTTAAATGGCTTTAGTGGCACAAATTTACTCTATTGAGCATTCAATTTTGAAAAAATGATTAATAACATAATTTAGTACATTCATTGTATCCTTTCTTCTAATCTCTCTTCATTTAATTAGTGAAAAAGATAATTATATTTGTATGTCTGTTTTTCTTTTCACTGTGAAAATGGTGTGTGATCTCTGTCTTTCATATCACAAATTGTATTTTTACCAACGTATGAATTTTACAACGGATTGAACGGAAAAAATAATTGTTGTTGTACGATTCCTTTTCATAATTGGTTTTTCACTAGTCATCCCTAAGCGCTAATATTTTCTATAGGATTATCTAAAATATGAATTTTATGTTGCATGTACACCTGTGTTACTGCACGGTTCGGGAAGGGTTAATAGTGATGTGTACACGGAATACATGTCACATCAATATTTTTACTATTTTCAAACTAAGCTAAACGTTTGTATTATTTGTGATTATTTTTTAAACACTACCACATAGATATATGATATGACTCCCACGTGAAATTTTATTACATTTTTATATAATATAAGTATGTTGGTGCTACTACTGTGGAGGAGTTTTAGGATATTACTCCAACTGTTATATTGTAAGAAACTTTTTTTTACCAAAAAATATTTCGCAAAAGTTGATTATAATTTACACGTGTGTTCGCAAGATGTGATTTATTTTCAAGCTGCACGAATAATTTAATGTTTACATATATCATCGATAATAAAAATGTGTTGTATATCCTCCAATCCAGCAGTTGTTTTGATATTTATTCTACAACAATCTCCAATATTATTATTTACAAATTTGATACATTGTTTGGTATAAAGAATATTCACGTCAGAATGAAGTATTCTCAAAGTATTAGCAACAAAAACATGAAATTTTTATTTTCTTCTAATTAATGTAATTGATTGTTCGGACATTGGAGAGGGAAGGGGGGAGAGGCGTGGCATAAAAACGTAATATTGTTCCATCATAAAGCTAAGATACACGTAAAAATACCATGTGAACATATTCTACCAAAATAAATTCATACAAATAATAAAAATAACGATTTAGTTTTGACATATTTATTAATTGATTGTATCTATGCAATCGAATAACAGAAAACTATACTTCAGAAATCCAAACAGTAATTTATTGATTGAATAAAATAGGCCATCTTCTGAAATCTGTTGAAAGATGTAAATTGATATTTAGGTAGGTATTAGTTAAAATACAATCGATCTATTTAGATTGTAAATTTAATCCATGTTCGAAGATTTTAGGGCCACGTCTTTTAATTGCATTGAAAACGTTCTTGAAAACGAAATAAGCCTACTATACGTTATAGTTTTACCCTCGGGAAACTTTAGCTATGGTAATGCAGTGTATTAGTGTTAGTGCTCACGTTAGACAGGGGCTTTAAAGGTTCGCGCTCTACATTTGATTCCTTTGAATATTTACTTTTTTCTCAGCGCTAATAGTAACAATAACAATTTAAAGAATAGCAAGAAATATAATTATCAAATTTAAAAAAAAATAATTCTCACTTGTATTACGAAAGCACGTATAAACATCGATGTACATATTACCCCGTTAATTTATCGGGTTAGGAATCAACCAATAACCGCAAAGCTATAATTACCGTAAAGCAAAGAATCGACTGTAAATATGTACATGCAATAATATACATTATTTCATTCAAGTTAGATTTTTTAAATGTTTCTTTTTAATTAGAAATAGTATTTTTTTGATAATACATGTTTAATTTATAATAACTATTTAATTGAAATAAAATTAACAATGTTTATAAAAAAACAAACATAAAATTTTAGTACAAAAAAATTATATTAACATATCACGAGACCCGGGATCCCGGGAAGGATCCAGAGCTGCGAATCGAGTCCCGGGAATAGAGACACCCTAGTCTTAATATTATAGGAGGCAAAATGCTAACTTTGTTTTTACCATTTAATGGATAATGGTTCTAAATATTATTAAATCTTATATACAGTACATACAGCCCAACCTTTATATTTACGCCACTGTACTCGAGTGTAATAAGTAATACTTGTAAGTCTTCGAACGAGTTTCGTATGATCACTGTAAAAGTAGTTTAGCCGAGTCCCGTAGTGAAACCACACCGTCATGTAAGGCTTCGCAGCTTGTTCAGAAGGGCGGCCAGAGTTCGGAAAATCTCGTTATCGCACAACACTCGATGTTTCGGTAAGGCCGTCTTCTGGAGGCTGTGTTCTTAGTTCATGTTTCATCCGTTTTTTTTTTTTTTCGAATAAAGACAGAGGTGTAAGGGGGTGAGAAAAGAGATTATTTCTTAGATTAAATAAAATACAATCGCACAGTACGAAACCACAAATTTTATTACACGCCAACCGGTTTCGCTTAGCTCAAGCTTCGTCAGGACGTATTTAAAACTAAATATAACTAAAAATAATGTGTTCTCTTTAAAAATATTTAAAAAAAAATCTTTGTTGGGAATGCCTAATATAAGAATTCACTAACAGTTACCTTCATATGTAAGTTGAGATGATGTGTATGATGTGATGATTAATATTTAAAATATTATTTTGGAGTAATTTATAAAAATAAATATTATACAATTGATCAGGGTGAGTGCACCAAAACTAGATCTACCCATATTGCGAATCCAAGTTTTAATTTTTAGTTTTGTAGTTTAGGTCCAACATATTTAAAATTTGTTTGGTTATATGTTCAATGTGCTCTTGGGGTTGTAAGTTATATTTATTTGTGCATGTGGCAATTATATTTTGAGTTGATTTAAAATATGTCTGTTTGTATTAGTATTTATATATGCAATTTAGAGTAGTATTAGTATATATTTGTCTTATTTCAAAAATTGAATTTATTATATATTTCATCTCTCCTCGTTGTGATTGTTGGAGTTTTGAAAATAAATTTTAAAATATTTTTAAGGAGAACGCTCACTGTGAATATGTGCGATATTTAATACAAATCAAATGTTTCAATTACAAATAATACAATTGGCACATATTTAATTTGTATATTTTTAAAATAGTTTTCTGAGCTGCTAATACTGTATTAATTGCAGTCATGATCAATGTCCCTTTTAAGGTGTGCGGATGCACACGATTCGGCATCATAGCGTACATAAACAAATATAAGACTTCTTCATCATGTACCGTCTTCTATCGAAGATTGCCCACCATGTAGCAGTATGTTGATATATCCTGTATAAGATCACTAACATATTGAACCACTTTTTGAGATTACACAGATTTCTGTCATCCTCTGCATAATTAATTGTAAGAGAACATATTTTTTATTGTGGGAAATGTGTCCGAAATATGCAGCTGTCCTCAATAGTTGTTATTAGTTTTCTTGACTTATTTATGCCTCTTAATTCATATGAATTAGTAATGTTATCAAGCCAGGTCATCCCAGTAGCCTTATACTGGTTCTCCCCCAACGTACAAAAAATAGTATTCGCCTTTAAAATTGCACAAAAGAAAATATACACCGTGATCTAAAATTAGAGGGAAAATTAGTTATAGTCGCTCCTCCTCATGCAATTATACTATTATATATTAGTATTAGAATTATTAGAACCGATTAAATAATTTATTTCATTAAGGAGAACACATTCTTATTGTGAAGTTGTAATCATTCAGAATGTAGGTCTGTGATATTTTAAATACTAATTAAATGTATTAATTAGAAAGATATACATATAAAATCAATTTTATCGAAAAATATTCTTATTGCTATCGGGATTCGCACCCAGATCTTCTCCGATTCGTAAAATAATTAAGATGATTTTCAAATAATGGAACAATAGATGTGTCAATTTGAAAAGTGTGACATGTCGGTATAGCTTAATCAGTTAATGCACGTTTCCCTGATAGGAAGAGATCCAGGTTCGAATTCCGGTAGTAACAATAATATTCTTCGATAAAATTGATTTTATATGTATACAGTTCGGTTATTTCTCGGATCCGGTCCTGGAGCTAACCTACAAACGGATAACTGTATTCGGCCTACGCGGTCATTATGTGAACACACATTTCCAAATGTGTCCGTCTGATTACTGGCATTGTATGTTAATGAAATTCACAAAGAATCAGTCTCAACCACCGGCTCAAACTAAACATGCATTTATGCAAGTGTATCGACATGTTTGGAGACGCATTTATAGTTTTGCAGGTAGACGCCGCGTTGTTGGCGCCAAGGATTTATGCGATAATAAAGTATTAATGAAATAAACATTAATCATTTTATACAATCTGTAAACCATCTGATCCATTTGTACGACATTAAATTTTATATTTTATTTATATATATATTATAGGAAATACATTGTTTTTATGGAAGGTTATAAGCATGAAATAAAGGGTATACCGAGGAAATCTTTTCACGGCAGATACGGGTGGGATGCAATGGGTTTTTTGTCCCCTTATCTTAGAAGTATCTAGGCCCCAGAGCTTCAGAAAGAAGCCTCCATCTCCCCTAGTCTTGCGCCGTTTTGGTACTTGTTGACCAAACAATACCCAATCTATCTTCATACAGTCCTTGCTACAGTTCATCCCAGCCTTAGTATGGGGCAGCCCACCGCTCCTCCCCCGGCTGCCTTCCATTCGAAGTTGCCAATTAGATACATCTCGAAGATATAGTCGTTCCCCTGGTATTATCAAGACGTGTAAGAGCCACCCTAATTAAGATTTTTATATATGTAGAGTTAGATTAATATACGACAATGAAAAATTAAATGATAGTGTAGATCAATAGATATACATAGTAATTCAAGATGTCATTTCTTTGATGAATTATGAATTACTTTGGTACATGTGAAGAGGCAACGGTAAAGAAAACAATAGACGAGTATTGAAGACAACAGAAAATGATAGATATATAAATAGATCAGATATTAGAAAATGGCTATGTTAGAAGATTCAACAATAAAATGACAAGCGTGCTTCAAAATATGTATGAAAGTGAACGAGACAAAAGTGGTATGTCAGAATAGAAATGTGTGGCATTCTATCTTCTCTGCCTACCCCTGCGAAGTAAGGGCGAGATGGTGGGTTAGTTAGAATTTTTTCTTGTTTTATTTATGATGTTTACATAATCATTTAGATATTAAATACCTAGAGATTGGAATAATATTTATAAAATAATAATAATAAATAATGGAAAGATTAAATGTATTAATATCAAAAAGGTAACATATAGGTTTGAAAATTTGTCGCTAAAAATATTATCGCTGTAGCATAGTTAGATAATGCACCTTCCCCGGTTTGGAAAGAGATCTATGTTCGAATCCCGGCAGCGCAACAACAATATTTATCGATAACATTTATTTTATATGTATATCTTTTTAATTCATATATTTAATTTATAATATGATGGAAGGGATTTTCATGATTTGGAACATGTGCGTTACAGAAAGAAATACTTGACCTTGAAGTTTTTTACCGACAAAAACTTGCGACTGGTTCAGAATATTGTGAAACCAAAGAACGTAGGCGGTGATGACATAATACTGGTTTAAACCATAGAAACTCTTGGAAAATCGGAGCCTTAAACTAAAATATTGTACAGAGTCACTTTGTCAAATTTTTAATCTTTATAGATAACGTAAGGAATTAATAAATCATTATCTTACATTTGTTTCATAATTTGATGTCTTTACACTACTTACTACTTACACAGTGTTTATGGCATGTTTCACACGTTTAACTTTTCCCTTACGGTGCTAAAATAAAAACGCGCGTTTCGGTGCTGTAAACTCAGTGTACATGTAGACTTCTGCTATTTTCAAGTCAGATAAATATGAATATTTTACGTTTATTACTTATATTAATCATTAAAATAATACTTGACATATACATTAATTATTGTTGTAAAAGTGCTAAAAATGAGAAAAAACATTTATCATCACGAACGACAGCATAAAGACGCACAAGATACGTCTGATTCGGCCAGCGCACGCTCTGCCACTAATGTTACGATCGATATCCGGCATTCCGCGTCCCGCACCGTTCGCACCGATCCTCATATACACACACACGTTTTGACAAATTCACCTCAGGGTCTTCGAGAAAACATTTTATATTGTTGCGTATGGTAAATACTTATATATTGTAATTATTTTATCCGATACATAAATATATTATAGAGGAATACCTAAGGAATACTCTGTATTTAGTTTATTTAAAAAGATATTCACATAATTAGAGGCAATATCAACTCAGTTTACATCATTGGAGAGGAAATTTTATGAAGGGTTTTGGGTATGTGGACTGTATGAATGAGGAGTTCATGTTGAAAAAAAATATGACGCGCCAGAACAGAAGAGTGTGGCGCTAAGAAGCTTAATCCTTGATCCTGTAAAATGCCAATCTTAGTTCTCCTACTCGAGTGTGCAAGTCTCTGTTGGATGCTGACATTTTAAATAAATTAAATACACATATACTATATTTAAGGGTATTTTATTTGTAAATATTTTTGTCCTTTAAATTAGATTGACAGCTGTGATCAGACGAAGCATTAATTAATACACCAACCGGTTTCAGAAAATACCATTTCCTTCGACGGGATGTCAAATTAACTAACCAAAACTATATACACCACGTTACTCTAATGTTTTTAAAAATTTGTTTAACTTTTAAAAATCTAGTATCTAACTTTAATTGTTACGATAATGAAAGATTTGAAAATTGATTTATTGATACAAAATTATTAAAATTATTTTTAGAATAGGACTAGGTAAAAATAAGATAATAAGTAATTTGTTTGTTATATATATTATTTTGGTTAATTTTACTCGATTTATTTATTTTTTAAATTATTCTATTCAATACCAACATTGTTTATATTTAAAACAGAAAATCCCAAATTTGTATCAAAAGTATGATCTTTTTCTAATAAATGATTGGAAAATTCTGAAAAATTATTACTATGTAAACATCTTAAAATCTCTATGATTCTTATGTTAAAATTTTGACCTTTTTTGCCTATGTAGAAAGCAGTTAGTACATACAATATTTATTGCTAATGTATTTTTTGTAAAAAGTATATTGATAATTCTCATATAAGTACCTACGCAATGATGTGTGATATTCGAAACTTTTTTTAACAGTTATACTTGTAAATATGAATTAAATATATTAATTAGAAAGATATACATATAAAATCAATTTTATCGAAAAACATTGTTGTTGCGCCACCGGGATTCGAACCTGGATCTCTTTCCTAACCGGGGAAGGTGCATTATCCAACTATGCTACAGTTAGGAAAGAGATCCAGGTTCGAATCCCGGTGGCGCAACAACAATGTTTTTAGATAAAATTGATTTTATATGTATATCTTTCTAATTAATATATTTAATTCATATTTAAAATATCACAGACCTATGTTCTGAATAATTACAACTTCAGAATAAGAATGTGTTCTCCTAAAAAAAAAAAGTTATACTTGTATCATTTCTGTATCATTCCATCGGTTATGATCATTATTTCTGTTTGCAAATTCTACATTTATTTTACAGCATCTTGATAAGCTTCGTAGATTTCACTACGGTCCACGACAATTCCCAGACTTTCCCCAGGAAAGGTAAATAGCGAGCACGTATTTACAACGTAATCAATGCTTCACAGCAGGGGGGAATCTGTCAGTTCTTATTTATCACGTATACGCAGCATCCGTATCCATACCGTATCCCGTTGTGTAGGTATCAGGTCCTTCTCGACAGTGAGAAACGTTGGAACATATTTACAGGGTGAATATTATGTTCCAGGTCGAATAACTAAAAAATACAACATAATTTTTATTTTTATTTATCATTTACTTAATTTATTACAATTACGAATGGAATACGATATTGGTCTGATAACCGTTTTTTGGCAGCGACACAAATCTCTCTTTTAAACATATTTTTCATAACACTCTCGCACACTTTGAGTGTTATTTCACCAATTTTAATTGAGAATATTGTCCTGTAGCATCGGAATTGTTATTAGCTTATTGGCGTAGACCTTTCATTTCAAATACCCTACATAAAATAGTCGGAAACCGTCAAATCAGGTGATCGAGGAGGCCAGTCGATATCACCACCTTTTGACATTATGCGGCCAAGAAAATTTCACGTCCTCTATTATCCTCTATTATTGAAACGACATGTCCAAGTCCAAATGACATAATTCAGCCACCAATAAGTTTTTCAACATATGACTTACAGTATGGTTACAGTATTGTCATTATTATTTAGATAGATTTTTTTAATAACTTTAACACGTTGTTGAGACGTTAGATGCTCTATAATAAATTGTAATCAACTACTGCCTGCGACTACCAAATGCGAACTAACTGACAAATGTCTACGAAATAAATAAATAAAAAAAAATCAGCCTGGAACATAATATTCACCCTGTATAAGATCCCCAGCCCTCATTGTCCTGTGACATTTAAGAGAATTTTTCAAGAATTTTGACCCCCAAATAATAAAATAATAATGTCAATTTGTTACGTGAAACATTTGTATAAAAAAATTGTGAGTGTCATATCGGTGGTCGATGGTTTGATCCCGAAACATAATAGCTACATGGATGATACTAAATTGATCTTCTTCGGCGGTCATTCGTTGCTCTTCAGCATCTCTTTGCCATGACTTGTTAAACAGGGCTGGTTAGGTAGGGTAACAATAAACCATGGAACTTACTCCTTTTCTTTTCGATCCTTCTTTTTTCGATTAGACGACAGCCTTCATCCTTTTGTTAGTTTCCCCGGCATCGTGCACTTTTTGATGCGCAGTTTCTCAGTATTCTAAATAATATCTTTGTATTTTTTTCTATGGTCTCTCTGTATTAAACGAAAAAGAACCAACAAACAAATAACCAAACTGAGACAATCGCCATCAAAGTTTGATATGTCTGAAAAAAAATTAGAAGATGTGTTCTAAATATCGAAACTCGTGTAGGTTGAAATAACGAATACTCCAAGCCAATGAAAATCAGATAAATGTTAAGGCCGTATTTAATGAGAACACATTTTTGTTGTGAAGTTGCATTTTCAGAACAGTTGTATGGTATTTTTAATACAAATTAAATTAATCAACCGTATATAAATTTATTTATCGAAAATATATATTAAGGAGAACAAATTCTTATTGTGAAGTTGTAATTATTCATAACATAGGTCTGTGATGTTTTAAATACTAATTTAATGTATTAATTATAAATATATACATATAAAATCAATTTTGTCGAAAAATATTATTTGAAAATTAGTATTTGAAAATATATATAATTGGATAAAATAAAATGCAATCACTTTGTATATAACCACGAATTTTATTAAACGCCAACCGGTTTCACTTAGCTCAAGTTTCGTCAGGGCGTATTTAAAACCAACAATAAATAAAAAAAGAGCTAAGCGAAACTGGTTGGCGTTTAATAAAATTCGTAGTTTTATACAAAGTGATTGTGTTTTATTTAATCTAAAATGTCAAACCACAAAGTGATTGGTTTCTAGAAAAAAAAAAAATATGTATATAGTGGCTACCTGGATTCGAACCTGGACTTCTTCCTATTCAGGGAAATTTATAATTTTTAGAAGTCATCATTATTTTTAGAAGATTTTGGTTCCGTACTGTGTGTAAGTCATTATCATCCACGTCAGTCTTTCATGACTGAGGATCGTGACCTTCATGAACTCCAATCCTCTTGACATGTTGCAGATCTGAGGGTGTTCACCAGAGAAATGCCTGTTTATTTTTCCACTTGGTTAGTGCAACGGGTTGCGGATCTCGCTCTATCTTTCCGTACTTTGATATGGGCCACCATAACAAACATCTCCAAGCTGTCTTTTTTCGCAAGGTGTCCATAAAATTGAAGAGTTCGTCTTAGACAAATGGTTGAGAGTCTATCCTTGGTGTGTATTTATTGTAGGTATTCGTGCGTCTTACTAGCAGAGTCGTAGCTAGGGTATTTAGCGCCTGGGGACGAACTATTTAAATGGCAACCCCCCCCTCCCCATTTTTTTTTTTACAGAATTTCTTATTTTACCCTATCAATTTTGGATTTATATTTTTATCGCTGAAGTTTTTCAAGTAATAATATTTGTATATTGATAGTTGACAGCGCATATGTTTAAATCGGTTCTCGTTAAAAGCACTAGGATTTTTTATTTGCATAGATACATTTTTTAAAGTTACAATTAAGATTTATTGCTATAACAGCACGAGCGGTCACATTCAATTCGTATTAAAGTTAGTCCGTCTACCTGGAAGGGTCGAAATAAAAACAATCTTGCAATTATGTAAAATCAAAATAGAGGAAAGTAAAATATATTTACATACATGCAAATCTGTTGCAAATAATATATTTAGATTTGAACAATTAACAAGTTTAATTAAAATTATTCAAATAAAAAATTTCACATCCCGTTTTGGTGCCTCCCACTAGTCTGGCGCCCGGGAACATATGGCCCCTCTCCCTTTAAACTCCCCTAGCTGCGCCGATGCTTACTAGTTCATGGTAGCAGCATGTGACTCCAACATGACATCTAGAAAGGGTCAATTCATCTCTCTCCTCTCCTCTTCAAAGTCCACGAATCTATACCATACCGAAATATTGAATGCCCCAGAGATAGCGCAAGCCTGACCATATTATTTTGGATACAATCGCGGTTTTTCCACATTTTGTTACTTCTAGAGATATAACTATACAACATGCAGTGGCGTGCGGTAGGTATAGATTCAGATTATGCTGTTTTCAATGATATACAATCATATCTAATACAATATATGTACTTTTGTTTAACCAACGTCTTTGTACAAAATAAATCCGTCGTTTATACGACCCTATCATGTATTTATTTATAATTTTAGAGTACTGTTAATAGTGTTTTTAAAGTTTAAGTTTTAACGTAAAATAATACTTTCTTACCCATATAAAAAATGTATGGACGTTTTTAAAAACACTTTCTATGACTGAACATGATTAATTTATTGTTTGAAAATACTTCTCGTAATAACTAAAGAAAATATTTATTTTTATTAAAGGTTAACGTAGAAAATAGTTATGCCAATTGCTTTTTATTTTTCTCAAACAAAAAACCAATCCATGCACCAAATTTATAGAACAATCATGAAATCAAGAGGTTAAAAACAGTAAGATAGTAAAATACGCGTATTAGTAAAAGAGGAAGTAGACACTTCAATGATTTGCACGCAGTTGTAACCCTTTTTAATGTTATTCTGTTAATAAACAGCATAGGTAACGACTCCATACAAAACGGATCAACCGAAATGAATTTTCAATTCAGTAAATAGTCATTTACATGACTTGAGTAATTCATTAGCTTAAAGACAGAACTGAGTAATGTAAATAACACGATGCGGCGAATAAAAAAAGAATGCCATTAGTACAGCGGTGAGTTGCGGTAAGTTTTGAGAACTAAGCAATTAAAATCTCTACTGGTATACAGATGGCACTAATTGCAAAATAATGTTTTCGTTAATGTTAATCCAATTTTTTAATTTATATTTATTTCCCAGAAATTTTAGTTTTGCTCAGCTTTTTTGCTTGAATGCACTGCACGCTCCTGACAACATGCCCATGCGTCGTTTGATTGTCTTCAGAATCCACGATTCTTATACAATCTTTTAAATAGAAGATACATATAAGTACGTATCTCTAAAAGATTTTACAGGACTCCTTTATAGCTAACTATTCTCATGAACACAATTAATTCAGACAAGGATTATTCTAGTACGTGCGTAATTATAAACGGTAAAATGTACCATTGCCATGTGGAATGTACCTTTTATAGAGGCAGGGTAATAAAGTATATACCGAGAATGTTAATTAAGATGTCCCCATCCAGTTATTGCAGAAAATATAGAGGTTTTCTCGGTGCCACCTTCTCGTTTCTAATGTACAGAAGTGTCGAGATTATTTCTCACACTTGCTTGAAGAGTTGAGTTAATAAATGTATTATTTAATTAAATATTATCTTTAGCTCTACATGGAGGTGAAACGTGAACCCTGAATAGAAAAGAAGGAACATGCTCGATTGACACTTTCGAGTTGTGGTATTGGCATGGTATACTACGTACACCGTGACTACGAGACGAATGAATGTCACATTTGAAAGGAATGTCTAAATTTAAGTTAAAAATATTATACATACCTTTCAAAATATTATTTAATCTTACTTTACTTACTCTTTTTTATTATTGATACATTGAACGTTGCATTTATTTTAAGTTTTACGTTAAATTTATATGTAATCTAATTGCATCTTGTTTTACTCTTTATATAATATATATATATATATATACAATACCAGCAAACGGAAGACATATTTCAGTGACCCTGCCAGTAAAATACTAGTGTAGCAGGCAGGGTATTGAAATATGTCTTCCTTTGCTGTAATGTTATCCTATTATAACAATATAACACACTGTACTATGGAATCAAAAATAAATTATTATTATTATTATTAGTTGCGGGACTAGGGGCACTCTACACACATTTTTGTGAAAATACAAATCCGATAATTTATGTCACATTTATGAATTTTTAAAGTAAGAGCATTTACTCTTTGAAAATTAAATTTTTGTGTAAAAAAAACGTATTTTACATTAATACATATTATATTATCAGCTAATAAATTCCAATTGAGTCATATATTTAAAAAAAAGTCGCGGAGCTGTTTGATTGCGTAAGTGGTACCAAAATGATCACGTGGGTAACATAAAAATGAAAATATTCAAACATGGAATTTCCGTTTATTCATGTCTATATATTTGATAGTCGGTGTTAATTACCAATTAAACAGATCGTATAAAACAATTTCAGCAGTACATTATGTACCATGTTTTATTGTGTATAAAGAGACCAGGTCTTCGCGGGTTAGCCTAGTTATAAATAATGATTTTAAACGTGATTTTTTAAATATTTTATTCTTGTTGTCTCTAAGATATGTCTCACAAATTTTCTTTTGCCACCCTCCCCTCTTCGCACGTTTCACTTGACCAAACCATCTCAGCGACCTATTTTTAATAAAAAATATTATATTTATACTAAGGATAATTATAATAAATGAGGTAAAATAATCCCATGAAAATAAATAGTTAATTCGTAAACCGGGACTGCTTCGGAGACGCAAATATTTTTTCCATCTTAATTTATAGACGGTTTATGAACATTGGTAGGTACTTTCCAAACGACCGTTATAGTCTGTTTATATCACGCTGCATGTACATATTATATATATATACATCTCGTACATGGGTGTAGGCATCATCGGTGCACGTGTGTAGGCAGTATTCTTGTAGTTTGAGAGAGCCACGTATAAAATTCAAAACG
Source organism: Eubasilissa splendida (assembly GCA_031772225.1). NCBI lineage: Eukaryota > Metazoa > Arthropoda > Insecta > Trichoptera > Phryganeidae > Eubasilissa > Eubasilissa splendida. The sequence continues at coordinate 33,832,315 of CM062848.1, read as the reverse complement.
ACTCCAGCCAAAGTCGGTTGAGGCTGGTACCCGGGGAGAAGCCCGTCCCACAAGCGGCAGTCTGCTGACGTCATATAAAAAAAAGTGCACCACGTTTCGGTTTAAAAAGTTTTCAGATAATTCAGTTTGTTTAACAAATAATATCGTTATATCGTTATAACAAGTTATATCGTTGTCCAAAATCGAATCAAATCCTGGCTGCTGTCTGGATACACCGACATACAAAACACTCGTCAGATCAGTGCTTACGAAACATGGATGCTGTCTAAAGAAAATGTGAACTGGATGTATTTGAAAGAAAAATTTTGAGCGATATATTTAGACCCGTTTTAGAAAATACATTTTAGTGTGAACAATGATGAACTTTGTTTAAAGAGCTCAGCGTCTCAAATAAAATTATTATTAAAATGGGAAGACTGGCAGTGGGACTATATGCAGAGGATGATCGAACAACAAACACCCAATTATATTGCAATTAAATATAATACTCGTAGTTTATTGTGTGGGATGGAGTAGACTCTGCCTCTGATACATACAGCGTTGTCCTGACGAATCCCTTTTTATATAAGGTATTTATTCGGGTATGGGTGACTCGTTGAAGCTCCTTAGGTGGGTTGTTAGGCCAGTCTGCGTGGGTGGGACTCCACCTACGCGCCTGCTTCTTACTCTCCATACCTCGCGTTTTGCAACTCCGTTAGTCTGTTCGTGTAAGTGTGACTCAATTCATTTTGTGCCTCGTCCACTGTCCCTCTTTTGGGAGTGTTTTTGATGAATGGATGTCTGCCTTGAACTACTGCTTCTTAATTTTCCATCTGTATGTTAAACTATATTCTATGGATTTATGTTATATGATTTTATATGAATAAAGACAGCACTTAAGGGACGCTGAAGGCTTTAAATTTTAAATCTTAATTGCTAATAACCGCATTAAATTTCTTCTCCTTTTTCGTTTTGCGTATACTTAAATATGTAATTGTCAAGGAAGCCCTAGCTTCTAAACCGGTCCCGGGAAAGTGGGGGTCCCTCTTTTCCAGATGTCCTTGTTCTTGTCCAATTGTCCTGGCTACTTTGACCACGTTAACAACGTTATCCTGATAATGTATTGTCCTCAGTGGTCCGCTACATGATAGTGTATGTTCACCGCGACATTTTAAACATAAGTAAGTAAATCATCTCGATCAAATGCAATCAAAATATCCGTAATTTAGTGCTTCTTATTTTCGCCTCGTTTTACTCTATACTGCCCTGTGAGCACTATCGCCGGTAGATATTATCTGGTAACCAATCAGACACCAGCCGCAACAGGTCGATCCAGGACTTCCCACCTGGATACCCACATTCTCACACAGTCCCTGAACAGTTCCAGTTTCCTTCCAGGTCTGAGTAGGCTCCCTCCATACCCTCAAGCATATCCTCTCTTGCATCAGTCAACATAATGCAGTGCCAGAAAATATTCTCTGGTATCTGCCAACATCAAGGCTGAAGAACCTGGAGACAATGGTGTAGCCAGTCTACTGTAGAGCTTTTCCGGACCGCAGTAAACGAAGTGATGATAACCGACATGATAGCCAACGTTTATTGAACGAATAGAGCATAAATAAAATAAAGCTGAGCGCTTCGGACACACTCCACTCAGTGAGAAATACGATATCTTATAACTCATAGAAAGATATTAATTAACACTTTTTTTAAATGTTCTCAGATTTTCACGGCGGTTCAGAATCTTCTGTGTATATTTTTTTTTGGTTAATCTGCCGTGTATATCTAATCTTTCTGGCCGACGTTTCGGATCCCATTGCTGGGTCCATCATCAGGGCTGATGTGATGTAGGCAGATCCGAAACGTCGGCCAGAAAGGTCAGATATACACGGCAGATTAGCCCAGAAAACTATACACAAAATAACACTTTTTGTTTATTTGGTGTGAAGTTGCGTTTTCAAAATATAGTTCTGTGGTATTTTAATATAAATTAAATGTGATGTCCTTGGATTGTACCAACGTGTGTGTGTATGTGTGTGAACCTCACCGCCCACGCGGGTCGTGTGCGTGTGTGTGAATGCGTATGTATGTGCGGGTATAAATAGCGATCACACATAGGGCGCGCCCTCTTTTGCTACGCTACCGTTGTCTCATTATAGGCGTACATCTTGTATAGTATGAATCGTATCACACTGTAATAAATAATTAATTGTCACCACGAGTTTTACTCAGACCTTACAAAGTACAACAAAGGCGTACTATTACGCAAGTACGTAACATAAAATGAATCAACTAGATATATATAAGTACAGAAAAAAACTATGTATCGAAAAAATATTTAATTGCTATCGATTGAACGGATAGGGCGCAAGAAGAAGAAGAGTTCAAGCCGTTTGAGATCATCGAGATTATTGCGGCATTTCACACACAGAAATGCCGCAATCCATTACTGTTGCTAAATTATTGTATTAGCATCGATCAATTATTATACATCGACAGTCTCCCGTGTGGTGCGGGCCGTGTGCCGATGTGAGACGGTGATGCGCATAAAAAAATGGCCGAATCTCGTTTGGCGGGAATGGGAATTCGCAAATGGCGGATGGCGGGAGATCCGACCAATGAGAGAGCCGGGCCGAATATCTCTCTCGGCCGTTACGGAGTGGTGGAGGAATAAAAAAACAACAATATACATAACGAACCGGCCGGGTATCGAGAGATTCGATATACATACACAGCGCAGAGCGCGGAGGCACGGAGATAAACCGGTATGGCGAGCTGCGCTTCCTCGGGCCCGGCGCGCGACCAGCCGGAGCCTGCCTATATCTTTCACCGCGGTGAGGCTGCAGTCCCACCTCCACAGCGCAGCATCCGTAATTTTATCAAAATTCAGAAAAAACGGTTCTATTCGATCACCGCTGAGAACTAAAATATTAGATGCAGATCGAGCAAAGCATCGCCACAATCTAACCAAATAGCAGGATGCGAGGTAATTCATGTGGGTAATAAGTTACAAAGTTGTTATGAACCAACTTACTAGAATATGAAAATACAGTAATATCAAACTTCATCTTAAGCGGATTCATTGAACTTGGAAGTACACGACTCAGTACTCGGTCACAATAACGCATCAGCAATCTCTTGACGTCGCCTCTGTGGTCCAATCCGCTAAACACTCGTCCACTGTCTTGACGTTATCCGCCCGTCTTATGACGATCTTATGACTCTTTTAGCTTGCGTGTAAGCAGGGATGGGCTAGAGGTGGCTCGAAGGGGCTCGCTTGAGTCCCTTATTAAATTTTAAAAAATCAATATTCTCAGATCAAATCCGTACCTTACCGCAATTTCTTTAATTTATGTTTCAGTTAGTCTGTGGACATATTTTTTGACTTCAGACACAAATTTACAGTAGTCTGTAATTATTCTAATTATGATAAATATAGTGATTTTGGGTTGCGGTATATGTTCGGTTTTGGAATACCAATTTGGTCTCTAAATCTTGTGTATGAATATGGATGAGGCAATAGTTGTATGTCAGAATAGAAGAGTGTGGCGCTTCATCATCTTTATCCTAATAATTCAGTTATATATATATATATATATGTAATGCATCCACAAAATGGGCCAGAATCTTTTAGATGTATCGGAACATTTCGTGACAATATAAATAGTACTGCATTGGTACGTTTCATCCCATTAGCTCTCAACATGTTGTGTGTGCTTTGTTCAGCGTCTTGACTCAGAGTCTCTTAAACTAAGTAAGTGTTTTGGCACCGTTCTGGAAGCTAGAGTAAAACTGTTTCAAGCATTCGAATAACTTCGCAGAAAATCATGTGACGTATGTAATATTAATTTTAGTGATATCTTATTTTCCCTTCTTCAATATATACAAAATTAATTTGTGGCCTCATTTTATATTAATAAATAGAAAAAATACTTTGTTTAAACCACTATTTATTGGATAATTCTACATGTTTCGACACCTATGGTATCTCCTTTATGAAACAATGTATACTGAAATAAAAAAATACAAGCATAGATAATATAAAATGGTGAATAAGTAAGAAATAATATGAAAAAAAAAATTAAAGATGACTTGATTATTTATAATATTTTGCTTGCTATTAATACTTTTTATTATTTATAATATTTCAAATTTATCTCACTGTAAACCCCTAGTATTTGTATGTATAATTTCTGAACCCCTGTTAATATCAAAATAATAGTTTGTTTCCAAAAGGTGATTGTAAAATTCTGAATAGTTGTTATTTAGGCACCTCAAGTGTTCCTTAATTCTAATATCAAAATTTCTGCAAGTTTTAAGTATAAAAAAATAATTCCAATCATTACAAATTAATTAATTAATTATAAATAAGAAAAAGTGTTAATAGCAAGCTAAATATTATAAATAACCAAATTCTCTTTGCAAATACTCATTTTTTAAATTTATTTTCACATTAGTTCTTACGACTTTATAGTTTTATTTTTATCTATGCTTGTATTTTTTAATTTCAGTATACATTGTTTCCTGAAGAAGATACAATACGTGTCAAAACATGTAGAGTAATCAATAAGTAGTGGTTTAAACAAAGTATTTTCTCTAATTATTAATATCTTATTTAATTTATGAATTAGAACAGATTAGATGATTCACTTAGAAAGATAGATTTTTTTTTGTGTATTCATCTTTTTGTTTTAATCATCAAGAAACTATTTTATTAAAAATCATAACATTCATTAAAATTAATTTAATTAGTTACGTTAAATATTGCATTTTAATAAAATGGCTGAAAGTCCGGCGCCATCAATAAGGTTTTACTCGACGGTTTTTCAGAAATATTGTAATTGAAAAGAAGTTTGATGTCTCACTATTAATATGAACTTATGTAGTTGGAATTTGACTATATGTTATATTGTAAAGTTGTAATTATTCATAACATACGTCTGTAATGTTTTAAATACTAATTTAATGTATTAATTATAAATATATACATATAAAATCAATTTTGTCGAAAAATATTGTTTTTGCGCTACCGGGATTTGAATCTGGATATCTATTTCCAATCCGGGGAAATACACTACCAATTGTATTATAGCGCCAGTATTTTTCATGACAAATTGTTGAACCTATATGTTACACTTTTTCAAATTAATACATCCGTCGTTCCATTATTTGAAAGCTATCTTTCTAATTAGTTAATTTATTTTACCATTACCACTAAAAATATGATTTCATATGTCATTTGGTGATTACAACCTTCAAACTGAACGCCACAGATTTATTTACCATTCGGCGTTTACAGTTTCTCAAAATAAATGTCATCATCATTATGGATCACTATGATTTCATATATGAGATAGATCTCACAAAGAAAAATTGTTTTTGTCTTAAATAAGAAAAGTATCAAACAGAGGAGCTAAATAAAATATATTTGAAAATGATGTCTGCACTTTGGTAGTATTTAATATACCAATAGCACGATGATATTAAAAGTTCTTAAAATAAATGCATGTGCAGGATATTCGTAAAGCCTCTGTAATACTGTATTATACTGCTTTTAATAAATAAATACCTATTTTCCCCACAACAGGCTTGCCTAGTGGGGAAATGCAGTCATCATTCAGAAATGTTATCTGATTAGTATAAATATTTAATGTTTTATGTGTGTATGTAAATGTATTGTAAATAAATAAAATATTTAAGTAAAAATTTAAAATATGAGTGTTTCAAATAACCAACCTTTCCACACGAGCGACCTTCTCAACTGCAACCTGTTAAATAATCTGTGTGAATACATTTAACACGTTCAGCATACTTCGCCGAGAAAAATCTTTCATATGCAAGACATGTACCTCAGTTGGTGATAACTTTTTTTTGAAACGTGATGCGTTGCGAATTTATATGCTTGGATTTATATCTATGATACCATTCCGTATTGCGTGTACACCGTGTTCAAGAATACTTGAACGTTTCAATCTTAATCACGTACAGATCATTTTTTTATATATGAGCCGTGTTTAATTTCTGGAAAAGGAGTCTTAATTGAAGAGTTATGTGTTACACTATATAAGAGTTTCAATTAGTCCTACCCAGCTTGTCTCCAATATTCAAAAATACGATCTAATGATGGTCTAATCGAGATATAACTTTGTAAAATAGATTTGTGAGTAAACTACGAGTAGATACCAAGAATAAATCTAATAATATAAATTGCAATAGAGTGATTTAAAAAATATATATTTTACACTCTCAATAAAAGCGTCAGTTTTCTTAAACACCTTCCGTATTGTCGTGTTTTGTAAAATACTGACTAATGTTCTGTGCTATAGTTTCAGTCAAATGATGTTAACTCCATGAATTATCTCTAGTTATCACAAAAGTACCAAACGATATAACAACATTTTGAATAACACAACATTGTTCAAACTGCAATTTTTTAACTGTTAAATAGTGATTTTTATCACACATAATTTCAATAATTAATTATTGTTTATTAGTCGGTGTCCATTAAATAATTTAAACAAACACTTAAAAATTTTGAAGCGCCCGAATTGTAAACGTGCTGGGATATTAAAAACCGTTATTGCGTGGGTGCCATTTTAATTCCTAGAATAAATCGCGTATTTGGCGGTTGGAGCCTCGGGCCATCACAACACTTACAGCAGGCTATAGGTGTGCGCGGAGGCTGTGCGGAGGCTGCGACGAGGGCGCGGCGAGAGCGGCGGAGCGGGGGGCAGGGAGGGGCGCCCACATCACTCTGCTTAATTTACTATACATGGTACAATCACAACTGGTCTTCTATTGTCATGTTTATTTTTAAAAAAGAGTATGCCGCATCCATCCAAAATAGACCTTATATGGACAGTATCACCTAGAAGGCAACACTTAATACAGGAATCAATGTCTGCGAATGCTAAATATGCAGTTAAATTGTTAGGCGTGCACATTAATTCAGAACTTTCAATGAATACACAAATCAGAAAAACTATCAGTGCATGCTGCCATCAACTGAGACAGATTAAAAGAACTCGTAGACATCTTCCTCCTGAGGCAGCCCGTCTACATATAAACGCATTTGTGGTGTCACGTGTGCAATATTGTAAAAAAAATTATGCTAGCCTGCCAATGTTTCAGCTGGATAGACTATAATCCATTTGGACCAATGGAGTTTCTAAATTCTCTCATATAGTATCCCTTCTGCACGAGTTACATTGGCTCCAGTTCCCTTAAATAGTTGAATTTAAATTGTACTGGTCGATGTACAAGGCGACGCATAACATGGCGCTTCTGTATCTTAAAGAGCTTTGTATCCCAGATAATTTGAATAGTAGACATCCAAATCTCGAGTCAGCCTCTATTTTAGCCGCAGGAAAGGTTGTAAAACCGACTAGCCGTTGCCAGAAGTCTAAGTTTAGTGAACGGGCATCTGCGGTGGTCCAAAAGCATGGAACTCTTTGCCCTCCGTCATAAGAAACAGTGCATCAGACTTTATTTATGAAAGAGACTAAAGACGCACCTTTTCACAAAATCTTTTCCATTACTCAAAATAACATTTTTAAAGTTTATATGTAAAGCGCTCTTAAAGTATTTTTTTTTTACGAAAATGGCGCTATATTAATTATCCAATATTATTATTATTTAAACAAATAATATTGGTACCATTTTAGATAACCAAATACGACTACTTCGATGTGGAAACGTGCTAAATTATGTACAATTAGGTATATTATGAGTTTCTCTTCAGTCCTGGGGTTTCTAAAACAGATATGTATTTGAAGACAGTATTACCCTATCTTAGCTTGAGAATTCCCTGGAAACATTAGCTGATTAATTTTTGGTAATCGTCTCTGTGGAGACCAACCAAAATTTATTTTTCATAACAGAGCTTTATAATATGTTTAATAAGCTTTAATTAATTAGTTTAATCTCAATGTTTAAAAAAATAAGAAGTCTTCAAACAACACGGAGAGTTTGACAGAATAATATACATTGAAGTCACTGTTGAATACCAAGATAAAACAACAACGTCTTCAAAGACATCTTTCTACCTTAGAGATTCAAAAGTGAAGAGAAAGACACGAAAACAATGATTACTGGAGGATAATTTAAAATAAGCCAAGACTCGCCACGAATTGTAGTGATAATGATGACATGAATATATATATAAATAATTAAATAGTTTAAGAGATCTTAAATTGAACAATTTTACATTTTAAAATTAAAATATGTACTTGAATAACGTAATACTTTTCTCTACTTTAACACAAAAAATGCATATCTGCGAGAAATAACATCGTTATTTAATAATGAATAACGAATAAATCTAAAAAAATACCCATACTGATGTCAGACTGGTCCGCTGATAAATAATGTAGCCACGCTGTCCTTATGTGCCAACTTGTCCAAGTTCATTGTCAACTGGATAGGCGTCGGACGCTGTGGTTTAGTGGCTAGCGTGATTGCTTCACAAGCTCAATGCCCTGAGATCGGGTCCCGTCTGTATTTACGCATTTGAATTTGATTCGATGACGCAGCGTGTCATTGATTGGGCAAGAAAAATAGGCCTACGTTAAAATATAATTCCTTCATTGGTTGGATTTTGATGAATTAATACAATAATAATTTCTTCTCAGATTGGATCTTGATAAATAAACACTATACATTTTTACAGTAAATTGCGTTTTGTGAATTTATGTAGAGTTCTAGTAATTATAAATGATTTCTGGATTTTAGATTGTTTGATAGATGATTGTATGATAGTTCGATGGATCTTTACTTTAGAACGTAACTAGAATATTTTTAGAATAACGATAATGTTCAGGAAAATAAGCGGAATTATTTCGATTCGGCTATAAGCTCTGGATAGATATTGAAATCCATGGTTTTGAATGTTTTTAATATGAGTTTCAATTATAATTAAAAATTAAAATGTACCTTTATTTGTTTTACAAGAAAAACAATTTGAACATCTCTAGATTATGGATTAATTTACTTTACAAGTATAAATAAGTTATGTGAGTAGTAAACATTTAAGATTTAAAATTTAACCAATCCTTACCAATCTTAAATGTCTTAAATAAGATAATTAATCTTAAATAAGATTTTTAAAATGTCTAGTGTCATTTCTGAAATCTTTGAGCATTTTTAGAGTTCCTTCTTCTTTTAATTTTGTGGCCTGTTAAGTTTTTCTTACGTATTATTAGTATATGTATATATTTTAGATGTCTATATATACGAAGCTATAATGAGTACATACATTACATGTGTTAATAAAAAGTTCTTCAAAAATTACTAACTTTATCACGCCGTTTCCCCGCGTGGGTAGGCAGAAAGAACGGAGCGTCACACTCTTCTGTCTTGACACATAATTCTTGCCTCATCCACATTCGTATTCTCATGCATTGAGGCTTTTACCATCCATCTTTCAGTATCTGGTTTAACTGTTCACGACAAGTCTTCCGCAGACGCCCTCTATTTCTGGTGCCATCAACACTTGCGTCATACATCTTTCTTACTATTCTCCCCTCATTCATTTATTCAACGTGATCAAAACACTTAAACGATTATTTTTATTAATGAGAACACATTCTTATTGTGAAGTTGTAATTATTCAGAACAGACGGTCTGTGATACTAATTTTATGTAAATACTGGCCCTATAACACAATTGGTAGTGTACTTCTCCGGATTAGAAATAGAGATCCAGGTTCGAATGTCGGTAGCGCAAAAACAATATTTTTCGACATTGGGGGTTAGGACGGTGGTTAAATGATATACACGTGATTGGTGCGTGTGTTGAGGTTTATTGTGACAAATGATAAAAACAATGAAGACAGATACAAATGAATACCGTGAATGAAGATGTAAGAAATTATGAAATGAAATGAATTGGTGGTCTTGCTCGGCTAAGGCGAGCCGGCAAGACCGCCATTGTGAAAAGCTGAAACTGGAGAGACTGTCTGGCGGTGAATTGAGCCAGACTTGTGGCAGCAGCCGGCAGCGCTGTCGCTAGCGTCGATGCCGACTGAGATGGCGGTAGATTTGAATTATGGTCGCTACATATGTATATATTTATAATTAATACATTAAATTAGTATTTAAAAGATCATTTTTGTCATTCCATTGGATACTGTCTACTTTCGTTCCTCTTATGATAGCTCCAGATTCCACTTCCATACATCAGTGTTGGTACCAGAACTCCATTGTGTACCGCTAGTCTTGCCTCAGTTGATACATACAAGATAGAATATTGAATTATTAAAATGATTTATAAAAACATACAATATTAATACCCGATAGACCACAATATAAGAAACATAATTTTTGAGGTTAAAAAAACGTTTAAAATTGTTTAATTTGCTGTTTGCATTATATTAATAATTGTTTACTTATTTGCTAAATTTGTTAGTTTTTGAATAATCTATATGTAAAATAAAAGCAATTGTAAATCAATTAAATAATTCACGTCAATAAATTTCTCATGGGGTTTGACCAGTTACAATGCATTAAAGCAAGCGAACGAGAGGAGGAAATAAAATTGGAGATTTGAGAGAAAGTAATCTAAGGTACTTACTTTTATTCCGGTTTATGATAAGGTAGTCATTCAAGTATGCGACGGTTGTCAGTTAATTGAGCGACAATTTTCTTCTTATTTAAATTCATCATCATTATATTACAAATTTATCAGCCTGTCTCTCCAGTGCGGGATACAAAACTAAGTCCCCAAGTATAGATAATTTTCTCTGTTTTCACTCCTTCTTATTCTGATGTCATCACTCCATCGAGCTTATGGACGACCTTTACTATTTCTATCAGTGCCAGGCTTCTACTCCATGACCTTCCTTCCCCTGTGTCCATCGTCTCTTCGACAGATATGTCCAGTCAATAGCAACTTGAGAACTCAATTTTTTTTAACAATATTTGTAACTATGATTGCCTGGCGAATTCGTACGTTACTCGATCTCTACGAGATGTTCCAAATCTTTAAACCAAATTGAAATTAGACCTCCCAAATATTTTATATTGCATTAAGGAAATATTATGTTCAAGGCCAATTTTTTGGTTGCCATTTTGGTTTGGCAGACATTTGTCAGTTCGTATTCAGAAGTCATAGCGAGTAATTGATTATAATATATATTGGAGAATATTACGTCTCAACAACATGTTAATGTCATTAAAATATTTGATTTAAATAATAATGTCGCGTTTATTTACAGAAGAAGCACAATTAAAGTCAAACTGTTTATCACATTATGTAATGTTCAAGATAAATGACGGTGCTAAGATACGTGAAAGAAGATGCGTCCGATGAAGAGTGAGCGGTTATGATGATTTCTCAGAATGGTTGCGTCGCGGTGTATTGTCTGAATTTCGTGTGTATCAGGCGGCCTATATGACTGTTAAGTGTTTATTTATATGGATCTGTGAGGCGCGATCAGGGCCTCCACATATGTAATAATAAATTCGACCTCTTGTGGAGGCATTTTACAACCAACCAGTGATTGCAAAGCCAATAGTATAGTGTGAATGAAGAGACCAAGATACAACATATCTGCAAATTGTTAAAAAAAATAAGCGATGACAAAAACAGCCTCCGCTTAAGCCAATGTATTATACGGCTCTATATTCACATGTGACTTGACTAAATTACTAACGGCCCTATGTAAACGAGGTACCTCTCGAGTTCACCGCGGATGACTTCCAGCCTCCGCATTAGAAACGTGTTTTTATCTCGAACGACTTCTTCAACGATGAGCGTCATTAGACCAGCGCAGATGCGGCGCGAGCAGACAGTTTTTAAATGCAAATAATTGTCTAGTTTAACATTGCACGGCGATGAATGGCGGCTGTGGAGCGATTTGGAGGCTGTTTGTGAATGGAAATCGTGTGCACTTAAACGCAATTTTTATCGCCGTTGATAATTACACCTCTGCAACTAATTGGGGTCGCAATCATAAAGTTATTGTACTTATAATATAATAATATTTCTACAGCATGGTAACGCCGCAGTTTTTGGACGCGAGCCTAACTCTCGACAATTGCTCGGGTGTGTTTTCTGTATTGTAAATTGTTCCATTCCCGACCACCACAGTAATGTCTGAAGAAAAAAAACATTTGTATGAATTCATCCTATACAACATATGATAAACTGTCGATGTTTTGTATATAATATGTGATAATAATAGAGCTGTAGACAAAAAAAAAACCTTTGTATAACCTCAGAATGTCTAAATTAATTCAGAATGTGATTTTTTTAAATCATGTCATCAATTTATTTGATCCCAAAAAGTAATTATGTTTACTCCTTCCTTAACCCTTCCCAAACTATGCTGCCATACAGGTCTACCGCTCCAATTAAACCTGTAATATTTTGGTAAATACACGTAACATAAAATTCATATTTTAGTTAATTCTAACGAAATTTTGCGCTTAGGAATGACTAGTGAAAATCCGATTATAAAAAGGGAATCGTACAAAAATAATTATTTTTTCTATTCATTCCGTTGTCAAATTAATACGTTGGTAAAAATACCGTTTGTGGTATGACAAAAAAAGATCACACATTAATTTCACAGTGAAAATAATAACAAACATTCGAATATTATATATCTCTTTCTCACTCATTAAATGATAAGTATTGTATAAAATTTGATAAAGACTCTATATTATTCTATTACTTCTTTATTCACATGTAATGATCAATATTTAGAGTAAATTAATTTATTATTAACACTTTTAAAATCATTTACGCCAATATAATTTTTTTCTTCGTAAGAATATACTTACGGTAAATTACGTACGCTGCGTACGGGTATTTTACATCACGGTACGGTAAAGGTTAACTACAATAAATATTCTAGTTGTTCACCCCGGATTACAATGCCGGATTACGGAGTTGAGTAAAGTAAAAATAAATTTATTTTTCATCATTAATTTTTTAATTATATATTTATCATAATAATTACATAATTTCAATTATATAAATAATATAAGTAGTATCTACTAGAAACTACTAATATTTAATACAAATCAATAAAATAATTATTAGGAGAACACGTTCTTATTGTAAAGTTGTATCAATGTGTCCAAAATTTAATAAAAATGAATAGATAATTCTGGCGTCTGCTATCAGTGTGTTGTCGCTGTAGCATAGTTGGATAATGCACCTTTCCCGGTTTGGAAAGAGATCCAGCTTCGAATCCCGGTGGCGCAACAACAATATTTTTCGATAAAATTTATTTTATATGTATATCTTTCTAATTAATATATTTAATTCATATTTAAAATAAAATAATTAGATAGATATATAGAAAAAAATGTTGTTACCGAGATATGAACTTGGATCTTTTTCAATCCCGAAAATTGCGTTACCACTTCGCTATATCAACCGATTGCGTATTTAACCAATTTTGAACTTATATTTTGTAGTATTTTTTTGTTATATTTGATACATTCATTATTGCTTTTTTAAAGCAATTAATTGTATATTGCAGTAAATCCCAAATACCTTTGAGTAATATATGCTAGGCATAAAAAATCACATCCCGATGGCGACTAAAATAATTTTATCGATATAAAGATTTTTTGTATACCTTTCTAACTGATTAAATTAATTTTATATTAAAAATATTACAGAACTATGTTATAAAAATGCAGCTTCAACAACAGCAATGTGTTTTTATTAAAAATACCACTTATATCGTTTACATACGTAAGTCAAATTATGCTATATTTGTTCACCAGAGACCAATAAATTCAAATCAATTTCAATTATGTAAAACAACGTTCCGAATTTTTTTAATCAAATACCCTTTTATATTTGAAATAAATAACATTTAAAATACTTAAAAAAAACGTTGAATAAAATCCCTTAGTATGCAAATGAATTAATATTAGTTTTCAGTTGTTGAAAATGATACCATGGTATTGGTTGTTGGCAAAAGTTTCGACCAATGGAGTCCAGCTAGGGACCATAGCCTCAACACAAAGGCGTGCATTATCTGGTTTAACTTGATATTGTATCTGTGTGAGTACGGCCATTTACATATATATATATACATGTACAATGTGATCGCGCCTGTGTGGGGCCATCAGATACTAAAGAGCGACGAAGAAGTCGACCTGCTCGGAGATCACACTTAAATTATACGGTGACCCACCGGACACCACCTCAAACCGCATTTTTTAAGGCGAATAAAACTATTAATAATTCTTCGGGTCTACGATTCCTTAATTATTAAATAAAATATGAAATTCTCCATTTATTTATATATATAAATATTTCTGTAATAATAAACATAACTTTTTTTCTACCTTCTACCCTAATGACCTTCATTTTATTTTTATCACACAGATTTTATTCCCTATCCCATTTTCCTTTTTCTTTTCCTTTCTCTTACCCCCCGTTCCTCTGAAATGTGTTCTTCTTTATAACTTTTATCTATCCTCTGTTTATATTTTCATATTACTATTTTAAACTTTTTCTCTGACTTTTTTCTGTATTAGAGAACAAAGTACATTATAGTCTTAACAAGCTATCTATGTACTTAATTGATTTTTTTTAAAAATTATCTCCACTGTTTAAAGTATACTGTAATTTAAAAAAAAAACATCTGACAGATAAAACGATTTTTAAGAGAACACATTATTATTTGTGAAGTTTACGAGGCTGACGTAGTGTGATTAGTTATCGCACTTCCCCGGATAGGAGATATCCTGGTTCAAATCTCGGTGACAGCAAAATTTTTTTTTCGATAAATTGAATTTATCTGTATGTATATTTTTCTAATTGGTGCATTTAATTTGTGATAAATTATTGTTTTATTCTCATTATGAATTTTGTTTTTATAGATAAACTGTATATTTTCTTAATAAAATAAAATATTGTAAAAAGATTTGTCAATTTTTTTAACGAATTGAGTTTTTAATACCTCCGGACTCGTCTAGGTGAAATCTACAAGACGGCAAAATAAGATGGGTCCAGGACTTTCCAGGCAAATTTTGAGTATTTATAGATAAAATGCTTTGGACTGGAACATTGTTATGAACGTGACTATAATCCTGCCAATCAGATTCGAGCTTATTGTTAGTGGTATGTTATTAACCATGTCCAATATTAATCCCGTCGATTGCACAAAAATTGGGTGGAAGCTACTAGATCATTCTCCATACTTGACGCAATTGAACTTTAATTTTTTCCTCTAATTAAAGAAGTTTTAGACTGATAATGGTGGCCCCCACAGGAACAGGCGTTTATCAAGTTCCCTTAAACGAGGGGATTGATTGCTTGGACGCCAACGGGAACTATATTGAAAAATAGTTAGACATATTTTTTGTTGTGATTAGAAACTTTTTGAGTTACAATAAATTGTTATATATGTGTACAATAAAATGATTCCTAGTTAAGAAATCGCCTTCGTAATTGTCAGTTTTATAGTTAATTAAGTTAATTTTCCAAATTAAGTACAAAGATAAAGAATGAATAAGTATGTAAAATCCAAGAATAGTTAAAACAATTTAAACAGTTAAAAAAATAAATTTATAAAGAGATTGTTCTTCTTCTTATTCTTCTTTATATTCACCGCACCTAGCTACATCCATCAATCCAAATAATTTCATCGGTCGGTAGACAACCTACATTGGCTTTCATTATCTATCCTCCACTAAAATACTTTTTATCTCAACATTACGGACATCTTCTTTTTTGATAATTTTTAATATCTTCATCGGGTGTTAAAAGTATTAAAAATAAATAAATTAAATAACTAGTACGTACCTATACAAATTAAGACGTTATTTTTACGAATTTTTTAATTAATAATAATAATACAAATTTATTCATTCCTATACATAAACTAAATTTTCTAGTATTGTGGCTGACGCTTCGTCTCCGTCAAAATACTTCTCTACAAAAAAAAAATGTTTTAAATGTGAAATGCAAATTGAAATAAACTATGAGTGCGTTAAACAATGTATGCGGGAATATAGAAAAAGTTACGTTTTTCATACTTAAATGTTTAATACGTATTCTAAAATACGTATATATTTCACGTGTAAATGAATGTGTTTAAATAAAAATAAAATTAGAAAGCTGCACAGCAACAGAGACAAAAAATTTAATGAAACTTTGAATTGTATAATGTCAAGTGCCAGTCAGCAGCAGCGTTCTCTCTCTCTCTCTCTCTCTCGAATGTTCCTTCATTGTTTACGAGTTCCGGTAATCGAAATCAAGCATTTAGTTACAAAGTAAGCTGCGTAATTTAAACGATTAATGCGGTAAAATGATGCTTAGAAAAACGATCCATGCGATCTATTTTTGGGTGTTTATGGGTGAAATTAATTCGGGACTGGAAAAATTAACGATACATGTGGGAAAACGATTATTTAAGAACGATCGATCGAGATTTCACTGTACATATATTTATAATATGATAATTTAAAAATATTGATTGGATGAAATAAAAAAATTCTTTCTTGTGAAAGTTTTATTGTTCAAAAGTGGAGTGTAATTTGATGTTATATTTTGCACAATTCAGTGAAATCGATTTGTACAATTTGTATCGCACACGCGCATCGCGCATACGCTCCTTCGCCATTCCTTCCGCCTTCTCCGTGGCTGCGTCTGCCGCCCGGGGGCAGCGAGTATCATTTTTAGGTCGGTCAATGACCCGGACGCCATCTTCATTCACGATCCCCCCTCCCCCTCCCTCTGAGGGCGAATCCCTCTCCTTCCCGCGCGTGACGGCATGGATGACATTCGTGGAATATCTGAAGATGTAACAAAATCTCCTCACCACGATTGGGAACAGTAACATTAAATGTTTCACATGTCGCAACCGAAATAATTAATCATTAATATATCAAGGTCTTGGCGTCGGTTTTGGTGCTGGGAAGGTTAGTTGCCTAAATCTGTGGCGGATATTCGATCAATGCTCAAAAGCCAACATGCATTTCCTGTGGAAAATCTCTTGAATCGTTTAATTAAATAATATAATATATCTAGTGTGTTAACAAAGAAGCAACATGATAAGTAATGACTCAAAACAAATCGTCTAAAAAGTAATATATTTGAGCAGATGATCAAATCGTACGGTGAAAATGTTAAATACTTAATTTATTCGACGAAAGTCATGCGAAATGTTGCGAAATCTATTTTCAACATTTTTGGCCCCTATTTTATACAGAATATTGAAAAAAACTATAGGAAAATATATAATTAGTAAAATCTATAGTAATTACATATTTTAAATACTAATTATGTATATATTTATAATTAATGCATTAAATTAGTATTAAAAATATCACAGACTTATGTTCTGAATAATTACAACTTCACAATAAGAATGTGTTCTCCTAAATAATTACATATTGTTCACACACATGTATAAATTAGTGTATTAACACTACCTGGCGATCCGTATCTGGCGATGTCCGGGATTCAGAAAAACAGTAAAAAGAGTAAGGATAACGATATGTAATATTTGGTCGAGGCAGAGAGAGAACAAGTTATCCGGGGGGTGAGGTGACTTTATTTTCTTCATGGTCCTAGAGTGCAACAGTAAAATTTACCAGATTCAGGTAAGGTAAGTTGGAGGATCCCTATGTCTTGCGATGGGTTTTGACCATTTAAATGCCACGAGTGCGTTAACACGCCAAACTTTGTATGTCACGCCAAGCTAATGCGCACTTTTGGACCATGCAAGCTTGCAGAGATTAAAGTATTTTTTTAATATTATTTTGCTATTTGCCAACGACAGGTCCCAGCTTTTGATATATAACTCAAGACCCTTAAAGTCTAGTCCTACCCTATGCGGTGTCTTCCATTTAAAATAAAGTTAGCAGTTAAAAGTTAAAATCGTACCAAGATTTGCAGGTGGTCAGGATCTCAATAGAATCAATATTTCAATGATAGAGCTTTCCCCAAATCAAAACACACGTAAAATAAATCTCGATGTAATTAAAATTATTTCAACTTGGCTGTCAAAACGAAAAAAAATGACATCTAGAGATGATGTATAAAAATCGCGGATAGACGATAATAAACACAAAAATGTTATTTTATCATTATAATCTGCATTAAATAAAGACGAAATCGGATGAATGATTTTCTCAGCTGATTTTGACAAATCTTAGGTCGCAAACATAACCAAAATTCGTCGTTTTAATATTGCGACTAAGAAAGTGCTTCATTCTATCGTAAGCACCTATGGACAGCATAAATAAGAAAAATGTCAGATGTCAATATACTTGCCAGTCATCTCATACGATTTAAAATATATATAAAAGAGAAAACATTTACGTTATCTTAACCAAGATATATTAAAAACACGTTTGTTTTTGCCCTGCTCGCGTTTCACTGACCTGGCCATTTAACCAAGTACTACACAACCGTAATAACACTACGTTCAATACATACGTTTCAAGTTAAGAAAGTCATAGAAATAGATGGGGAAGCGCAATATATATATAAGGATATCTATTCATACCGTCCAAAGGACAAACTGTCGTTTCGAGTTAATGATGTTTTAATTTGTGATATATCCGTAAATTGTTTTGACAGTTCGTTTTGTATACTTTATCTAAAATAATGCTTGCATTTTATATATGATAAAAATGCAATGTCATTATGCTATTATTGTTTATCTATCATCTATCAAGTCTAATAAGGAACATGGTCAATTTTTTGAATATCGTTACTCACATGAAAACATGAATTATATTTTGATATGTCGTGGTGTAAAATATTCTTCTTCTTCTTCTTTTAAATGGGCAATCCACTCTTCAAGAGTGATTTGTGCCGTTAATCAGGTTAAAAACTTTGTTTTATAGAAAAAAGTATAATAATATTGTGAAATAGGAAATACTATAATATATTACAAGTCAATACCATTGTCGTTCAATATATAAGTTATTATGTCGTTTATTATATAGAGTATTATGTTGTTTATTATATAGATTAAACGTGGCGAGTTAAGGGAAAGAAGATGACACAAGTTAACCGGGAGCTGAAAATTACCACTGTAAAAAAAACCCGCGATCCGCAATGGACAGGCGAAAAAAACATGGTCAAGGGTTTCCTCCTCGGCACCACACTCACACATTGAGGAATCTATCAAGTTCAATCTGAATAAATGAGAGGCTACATGGCAATGCCCAATTCTCATTATAGAGATATTTGATACTGTTCTTTTGGAGACTTCCCTTTTTGGGAACCAGGGGGTGCGGGGAATAGATCCTTGAATTACTTTAAGACGATTACCCTTATAATTATTTGATCCATCCATTGTGCAGTCCAGATAGAATTCGTACGTTTTTTTACCATATTGAGTCTGTCATACATCGGGATATGGAATTGATGAGGGAAAACTCCGAAAAGAGTGGCCTCCTTGGCCAGTTTATCAGCACATTCATTTCCTTGAATTCCCTTATAAGCAGGTGTATAAAATATTCAATAATATGTAAAACACAGGGAAAAATATAAGAATACGAAAGGATTAATAAGGTTTTGATTTTTAAATTATGATCTCTAAATTTTCCCTCAAGAACTTGGGTTTTGAGTAACTGTATTCGATAAAAAAAAATCTGTCAGATGTAACAATTAGATTGCAACTCTTAAACGTTAGGTACGTCAAAAAGAAAAAAAGTAGATCACGAATCTGTAATGGAGTGGCCAATAAATTACAAAAGAGTTTAAACAATTTGAAATGGCCCGTAAATTTCAAAATGCAAGCAAGTAAAATTGTATCAAAATTTTCGATTAGATACGCCAATTACAGGGATTAATGTATCTATGATTTTAATAATAACTTAAATTATGAAAATCGCAGAGTTTTATGAAAAAAAAATGTTTATATCAATATTAAAACTATAGATAGACTTCGTTAACTAAATATATTACGAAAATATTGGTTTAAAGAAAGTTAATCAGTAATGTGATTATATCAGACAATGGACCCACATACACATAATAAAACGCTAAATTTAAAAGTAAAGATAAAAAATTATAATCAATAAAATATTTTACTTATTTAGACACTAGTCTTTTGATTTTATAAATTTATATCTGATTAAATTAAAAATAAAAACAAATATTTAATGCAATATAATTATCAAATATTGTTTTCGGGTTTCCTATTTAACCAAACGTTGATGTCTTTTACATATTCATGAAAATGTGCTCTACATAAATGGCGCAAAGAAAAATTACTTTCATGTCATAAAAAATGTTCTATATCAATACACTAATTTTTCATTACACATAAAAATCTATCTACTTTGTAAATATCTAAAAACAAACTAAATATGAATTAAATATATTAATTAGGAAAATATGCATATAAAATCAATTATAAGGAAAAATATTGTTGTTGCGCCACCGGGATCGAACCTAAGTCTCTTTAGATGCATTATACAACTATGCTACAGCGACGATATTTTTAGCGACAAATTTTCTGACCTATATGTTACCTTTTTGATATTAATACATTTTAATCGTTCCATTATTTGAAAGAGCCATCTACCTTATTTTTACGGAATCTCAAATACCTTTGAGTAATCTGTTAGCAGATACCAGAATTATCAATCCATTTTTATTAAATTTTGGACACATTGATACAACTTTATTATTTGGAGAACACATTCTTATTGTGAAGTTGTAATTATTATTAATAGGTGCATAATGCACCTTCCTCGGTTTGAAAAGAGATCCAGGTTCGAATCCCAGTAGCGCAACAACAATATTTTTCGATAAAATTGTTTTTATATGTATATATTTCTAATTAATATATTTAATTCATATTTAAAATATCACAGACCTATGTTCTGAATAATTACAACTTCCCAATAAGGATGTGTTGTCCTAATAATAAAAACAAACTTTTCCACAATTTATATATTCTATTTTATTTAATGATAATCAGTTACATTTTATTAAATCATATATATTTGATGGATATAAACTAAATTATTATTTACTGATCTAAGATATTGATTCGCACCATCACATGTGTGCAATGCGCATTCAATCATTAACAAGTCAGAGATGTTGCATTTGCGCGTGTGCGGGTCAGCCAATAACAACGTGCTAGACATGTAACATGTACAAGAGTATACAAAAATAAAATATCTTTTTTTTTTTTTGTAAAAATCACGGCACAAAAGATAATGCACATAATACAAACTGATATTTTTTCTGTTTTATAAATTCTGAAAATCGCAAGGCTGCCGCTAATCTACGCGCAGAGCCTAGCGACAAGCTAATAAAAGAAGATGACCAATGGTTTATAAACATTTACACTTTAATTGTTTAATAATTATTAAAAATGTAAGTTTTCTAGTTTTGTTTTGTTTAATAACCATTGATCGCTCATAAAATAAGAATGGTCATACCACCAAACGTCACTTAGTATTGATTGCATGAAAGTCATTTTTTTTAATATATATTTTTCTATTCTTGCTCTATGTTCATGAAATAATTTAGAAAAGTTTTACTTTAAAGTTAAAAATGAACATGTATGGTATACGAATTAATCTTCAAATAAAAATATTACCCGACTCAACACAGGAGTCACGGCCAGTTATTGTCCACAACCTCAAAGAAATTAATGCACGTTTGTATTTAAAAAAAAAACAATAGAAATGTATCAAATCTTTTTTATTTTAATGCTAAAAATTGTTTTATTTATATTTTTCTACATAATATTAATTATAATTTATTATTATAGATTTTAATCATGGTTGGCGTAGCCCTCGGAAAATTGAGGAACCGCTGAATGTTAACCTTAGTTGGCTGCGAGTATGCTGATTTAGTAGGCATGAATCAGATTTAGTAGCAACCTTATCGGAGCGTGGTACTTTTGCCATTCATTCTACAAGTCTGTAAACGAATCTGTTCTATCATAAAATCACAGATACTGATTTCTTCCGCAGAATAGTAAAAAGTAGAGTCGTCACTGTAAGTCATCACCGAGTAGTCTGAAATTATACAAAACTCTCCTCCAGCAGTTTCAGAAACAGTGCCACACAGCCCATCGAAGTTTAAAGATATTAATTTAAGATGTTTAAAAAATACATTGAAATTTTGTATTTGTCCATCATCATACATGGGACCCTTGCGTTTCAGAAGTCTTTTATAATACCGTGGTTTATTCCGTGAGATTTGAACAGTCCTCAATAGTGACAACTGTATTACTGCGTATAGAATACGTAACGTATTCACGAAACAGTACGACCAGTGGCGTGCAGTAGGTATAGATTCAGGTTATGCTGTTACCAATGATATTACACAATCATGTGTAATACAATATATGTACTTTCGTTTAACCAACGTCTTTAGACAAAATAAATTCGTCGTTAATAAGACCATACCATGTATTTATTTGTAATTATAGAGTACTATAAATAGTGTTTTTAATGTTTAAGTTTTAACGTAAAATAATACTTTCTTACCCATATAAAAAATGTATGGACGTTTTTAAGATCACTTGATTCATGTATTATTTGAAAATCTTTCATGTAATAACTAACGGAAATAATTATTTTTATTAAAAATTAACGTAGGATATAATTATACGAATTGCTTTTTGTTTTTCCCAAATCAAAAACCAATCCATGCACCAAATTTAAAGAACAATCATGAAATCAACACGATTAAAACAGTAAGATAGTAAAATTCGCGAGTTAATAAATTAAATAATAAAGTAGACACTTCAATGATTTGCAAGCAGTTGTAAGTTTTTCTAATATTATTCTGTTAAAAAAACAGCATAGATAACGACTTCATACAAAACGGATCCACCGAAAGGATTTTCAATTCAGTGAATAGCCACTTATATAACTTGAGTAATTCACTAGCTAATAACAGAGTAATGTGAATAGCTCGATGCGGCAAATACAAAAGAGCATCATGGGTACAGCGGTGAGTTATCGTGGTAGTTTTTAGAACTAATCAATTAAAGTCTCTACTCGTACACAGATGGTGCGAAAATCTAAAATAATGTTTTCTTTTATGTTGATCAAGTTATTTAATTTATATTTGTTTCTCAGAATTTTTAGTAATGCACAGCTTGTATGCACTGCACGCCCCTGTTCAGCCACATTACGTATCTCAGTGACGGACTAGAAAATGCGATTATCCTGGGTACAATTTTTGGCCGAAGTAGACCCGGAAGAGTGACACAGCAGTGAATTAGCTAGAGAGACTTCGGAATCAACTGTGAGGACGACACAGGACCGAGACTTGTGGTGGTGCATTGCGAGCCGAGTCTCATCTGATTGAGGCCACGACATGTCTTGCTGATTGCTTAATCCATTAAAATGTTTCAAAGTGTCAAGAAGTCAGAAGTGCATAGCTATTGTATTCTTTTTAAACTGCGATATATCCCGAAAACCCATTGCTCTCCCGGACTCCCTGCAGTGGACCACACTCTAATATTAATTATATTCGCGCGAGGGCGCTCATTAAACCTGGCGCGGCCCTGAATTTCGCGCAAACGAAAGGAGGTCAATGGCTATATTTAAAATTAAACAAATACAAATAAAGTATAAACACCAAATATGTATCATGACACGGAAAAAACAAGTCGATTGATGTGTAAATTAAAATCAGTTTCCGTTTCCACAACTCGCTGAATGTATTTATTCAGGACTCGGGACCAAACCAGCCCGGCCGCTTTGGGATTCATGAATTCCCCTCGGCCGTGAATGAATATTAACCTTAACATACAGATCATAAATATTTAACAAATGCGTCGGCTCGCTTCTTCACGGAATTGGCGCGCTCAGGATGCATGTGTCAGACGCTTTGCACAAGTCATTTTATTTTACTACGGATAATGCGTTATCGCATTAGTCATATAACCACATCCTGATATCAGTATTAATCTTGATACTTCATTAATAAAATGTATTCGTAATACTTGTTTAATCACCGAGTGCATCGAGGTTATCTACATAATTCTACAGTTTGCGGTAAGATAAAATAATAAAATGTAAGATGATAAACTATTTTTTATTTTAAATTGGCCAAAAGGAGAAACGGCATCAATAATTATAATGCAATTATTGCGCTTCCTCATCTTTCATCTATGATCTGGATATGATATTGGATCCATACATGTAAGTGTCATTGCCAGTAAGCAAAATGAAATGAAATGTACATTGTCTTTATTGCGAGTAAAAAAAAACATACATTAGCGAAATCGTAGGAATTTTTAGGAATGACGAGTGGTCTGTGGTCGCGCTGTCAAATGCGACGTGATACAAATGACATGACGTTTGCTTGTAATGTTTACGTTTGTTCGATGTAAATGTTATGTAAAAATGTCATTAGTGGATATACGAGTATACATTTCAAGTGAGACCGTTTTGTACAATTTCTGATAGGGTAATACAGAATGCACTGGCAGCAGTTTCTGCTGGTGTCATTGATGATGTGATTTTTAAGAGATTTTCTGTGATACGGATTTGCTCTCATGAGAATCTTTAGAGACAGCTCTCAGCTTTCACAATATTTGTGTACACAACATATTTACAAAAGAGCACGCTTTCTCCTAATTTAGAAAAAAATATTAAAAAATTGCTTATCGATATGTAAGAATGATATGAATTGTTTAAATCGTGACTGATTAATTGTAATATTTTTTTAGTTTATTAAATGTAACAAATGGATATGAATGTACCTGCAGACAAACGTCTATCAAGACGTTTTGTGGGTCTAGTGTTAATTAAAAAATAATAATAATAAAATGAATATTTAAAAAAAATCATGTCTTAGAGATTTTCCATCTCGTGCCTTATTTCACGCAAATCATGTACGCCAAATGTCATTGCAGTTCATCAGTTGTGTGATTTTGAATTTCCCCAGTAGCAGTTAAAACTGAATAAATGTTTTTAATTTAACATATTTTATTAATTGTAATGTTTAATGCCTTATACTAACATTTCAGAATATTGTATGGATCAGTGGTGGTTTCAGGTGACGTGTGTGTACATACGTCAAATCTCGCTGTCAGATCGAACATCGTGTCTACTAGTTTACGTTTTTGTCCTTGAGATTCCCTAGATCAAAATTTCAACACATGTACGTGGTATTGAGACGAACTCAAGTAAATCATTGAGATTATCTCATCGTGTCTGCTTCCGTGGACACGGATCTGAGTCTGTAACACGCTTCGTTTGTAAATATGTCGCTGATTTGGAATGTGAACATGTTGTTGATTTGTTCTCATCCTCATATAACATAATAATGTACTGATTGAGATCATTCATTAAAGGTATTATTCATAGTGGTACAATACTTGGGACAAAACGTCCGTCCTTTGTTATACATGGCGAAAATGTATATATTATATATAACATGAAATAATTCATTGATCCGCATAATATTCTGGAAGTGATCAGAGATCAGGTTCGTAACTATTAAGGAGCAATTGGAGCAAATTAGTCTAGACGAAAAGGTGCAAAGGATACAAAATTCATGTTAAATTTAGATTTAAAAAACAAGACAAAAAACAAAGGCTGTCGATATTATCCAGTCTGTCTAGATAATCTGCGAGGCTTATGGACTAGAGGTTGATCTGGAGGATCTTGCAGTTACGTCTGGTGAAGAAGAAGAAGTAGAATAATATGTTTATACTTACTGTATACCCATACTGATATAAAATTAGCAATTAATGATACTTTTTTTTTTCACCGCAGTGCTTTATAAAATATGTTGAAGAATGTTAAATGGTTCAAATTCATATTTTTAAACATTTTTCCCGGCAAAACTGTTTCTGTTTTTAAAAAAAACAGTGACACATATTTTATAGGAAAACTTATCATAAATAATAATCAATGCACAGAATGCGATATTTTTTTAAGTTTTGGAAATGACATTAAAAAAAGTAACAAGGGATACCAATTATTAAAAAAATCGTACAAGTTCAAATATCTCGAAAACCGTGCGATATTCATTAAATATATGATGGATTATTCTGATAGGGTATGGTATCAGCTATCGATGGTTTTCATTTGGACCACTACTTACAGGACACCCTGTATATGAATTTTGTTACAAAGTTGAGAATTACATATTAGGTGATTAACAATAT
Source organism: Eubasilissa splendida (assembly GCA_031772225.1). NCBI lineage: Eukaryota > Metazoa > Arthropoda > Insecta > Trichoptera > Phryganeidae > Eubasilissa > Eubasilissa splendida. The sequence continues at coordinate 33,806,250 of CM062848.1, read as the reverse complement.
AATATTTCTTTAATGTTAAAATTGACATTATTTACGGAAAGGTCATATTTTATGCACATTTCATACATTAAGATAAAGCATTTAATCAATCACAACTGTTAAATACAGTGGCGTGCATAACACGCCACTGTATATAACAGTATTACTTAAATCTATATTTCTCAGTGAGCAGACCTTGGCGCTCAGTGTTGGGCCTTGGTAATCAACCAAGCAATCATTTAAAAAGTTATTTTAAGACTTCGTCGACTTAGATAACTGGTATATTAAATATATGAATTGTAATCTGATCGGCGTATCGATAAGACGAAGGTGATGGTAAATGCTCACATTCCTCGAAGACAAACATCGATTGAAAACGGAAAGGCACGAACGAGGTTATAGAAAGCTATATTTTTACCGAACTTTAAGGCCCGTGTCCATGGAATGAGACATGATGAGGTAATCTTAGAGATTTTGTTGAGATATATCTCGATACCATGTGCACGAGTTGAGATTTTGATCTGGAGATAAACACAAACCAGTGTAGTACACCGCGATCGATGAGATTTGACGCGTACATACAAACGTAACCTAAAATCACCATAAATACATTTAACTGTATATTTAAAAAAAAATAGCAATAAACGTTAATATTAATATACGGCGTCAATTTACAAACCTTTGTTCAGTTTAACTGCTGCTGAAGAGATTCAGAATCATCTAACTGACGGACATTTAATGTATGATGACCATGAAGTGAGGCGCAAGACGGCGAATCTCTGAGATGTGGTGTGTACACGGGGACAACGAAAACCGAGAGTTCTCTTCAAATAATTTCATGAGAGCAAAATCCGTATCTAAGAGATTGTATCTAGCGGATATTCTCTTAAAACTCTTATTCGTGGACACATGCTATTACAACGTGGATGATGAATTAAAATAATATCAAACAAATATCAGATATCTCATAGAGACAAAGCTATTTTTTATTATATTTAATGAAAAATATATGGAAGTATGGGGTAATTACAGGTCTTCGGAGGTCTTGAGTGATCACTTTATATATATATAACGTTCACCAATTCTCACCCCTCAAACTTTAAATTTATCAAATTTTTGAATGTTGTAAATATGTCTCTGTGAGATATCTGATATTTGTTTAATAACAGTGCCTTTATAGGTAAAAATCCATTAATTGTGTGTTGTATATATTCAAATATTGTTAATAAAATTATATCTACTCACACCTTAAATTCCACAAACTCTAAAAACAAAAGTTTTCAATCAATCTGTATTCTTAATCTTGATCTACGGTGCTATAGTTTGGACACTTGCAATATACTTCTTTCACAAGTTTAAGGTGCTAATAATGCTAATTAAGATCTGTACTCTAATCAGAAACTTGGATAAGAACAAAACATGGTAAAAAAATTCTTTGTACAATTTATTTACGGCAACAAATGACAAAAGGCATATTGCGGAACGTGTATGGTCAAGTTATCAATTGTGATTGATATTATTTTATGAAATGTAAGCCTGGATACTTACGGAAGAAGTGATGGCGACTTGAAGCATTTGAGATGTGGATCTACAGAAGAATACTATAAATAAGCTGGATGGATAGAGTTACAAATGATGATGTTTTGGCTCGGATGAAAAGTATTTGAAATAATGAAAACTTAAATATCTCAGACATCGTGAGGTGCGATCTTGCACCTCACGATACAAGGAAAGATTGCCGGAATTCGGGACCCTGGAAGAAGGAGAACATCATGGCTGAATAACCAGTGCCAATGGTTTGGCCAGTCAACTGTATAGCTTTCCTGGGTCGCAACTAATAAAATAATGATATCCAATTGAAAATAGCGACAAATTCTATAGATGAGTAGATAGATAGGTAAGACTCACCTCGGATTGTAGTGCTACTACTGTGTATCGAAGCCTCGGAATATCTTTTTGGAATAGAATAAAAAGTAAAGATATTCCTTGTATACCCAATGATAAAGCTAAAATATCAATAATCTGAAAACATTAACCAACAGGGTTACCAGATCATTGCCATTAGAGTAAAAATATGTTTGTGTTTCGATATAAAAAAAAAATTAGGAAGCACCTGAATGCGGATTACAAAGAATATAGAGTAGCGGTTGCCGTTAAGAGAGGCCTTAAAGAATAATAATCTGATCATTTTACATCTAGTTTTTGCCGTTACAATAATTCTACCCCTAAAAAGAGAAATCAGAAACTTTTGGACTATTTTGAAATGTTTTGTAAATAATTCGCAGGAGGAATATTTTTCCGGAGCCTTCTTGACTATGCTCGGTTGACAGAACTAGACATGCTCGAAATGGTCATCAAGAATGTGTCAAAGAAAATGTAGTGGACACGTTAATGTCCTATGAATAAATATAATATTTATAAATAACACAATTTAAAATAGTATTAATAAACCATTATATTTAAAAAATATATAATATTCTATGTAGATATAAAAATGCCCAAATTACACTTATCAAAACATTGAAAGCTTCAGTTTAAATAGATATAAGATTATCTAAGTTTAAAAGTTGTATTATATTTAATGTACTAATTAGAAAGATATATATATATATATAAAAAATCAATTTCATCGAAAAATATTGTTGTTGCGCCACCGGTATTCGAACCTGGATCTCTTTCCAAACCGGGAAAGCTACTCATTTTAAGTATGTAATTTTTTTTGTCGTTACATCCTACCTCGTACTTATCATGTTTTGTTTGCTCCCTGTTTGTTTCTTTTCTTTTACTTCTTACATATCTTTCGTCTGTATCAAAAATTTACTTATTATCTCTACTTGTCTCCTTTTGATTCATCTGTTTTTTACCATTTAATTTAATTTGTTACCTTACTTGCAACTTATATTCTTGCTTATGGAACCTTATGGCTACCTACCTCAAAACAGGTACTTTATATGTACCTAGCGAGGTAAGAAGTGGCCAACAGGCTTACATGTAAATGAAATGAATTAAAATATTTATACTAAGGATTTTTACATTGATGCAAGTTATAAAAATAATAAACTGAAATGAAATGAAATATTAATTTATGCATTTTTAAGACACTATTGCAAACTCAGGCACTAGGTGCCATAAACAATATTATCTCTCAACTCTTTCCCTCCTGCCCCTGTACAATGCTCGCCTAGTTAATGTGCTCATGACTGAGCGTCGTGGTCTTCTAGTCTGCTTCTACAGCGAGAACTCTTCGCTTTGCTGGGCCTTCTTTAGTGCGATGTGAAGCAAGACTCCGGTCATGTCTCGACGTGGTCTCAATATCTTGCTGGAGATCGAAATCTAGCTCTTTGTCATTTTACTTTCTCCGTGATCTCTCATGACTCCAGGCTAACTCCGTCTCTTATAGCAACGTGCCTAAAGTAAGAGAGTATTTTCATAGTACGAAATTCCTGGAGAGACATTCGTTCTTCTATAATATACGCAGTATACGACGCCAAATCCACATCTCGAAGGCGAAAGGCATATTTACTATTTTCGCGGTACTTTTTATTATTCTACTCGTTTAATTTACTAGAGATGCGTTTCATCTTGTATGGGCATTATCAATCTAACAATTTAACTCAACACTTGTTTATAACTATAATGGGGGACAGCTGTATAATTTTATTTACATGAGATGAAAAGGGACAATATTATCCACTAGATAACTCCGCAGTTCCCAGAATGCATTTTTTGGGGAATGAATATGCGGAGGTAGTCGAAATTATTGCTGTTAATGTAATTCTCTATAGGACTACACTATTACAATTTTTTGTGTCTCAACTCAATGGTAACGGATAAATTGCTACTTCACATTTTATATTTATTTAAAATTTTGATTATGTAAAAACATGCTGACACTATGAAATTTTTTTGCACTTCTGTTGTAATTTTACAAATTCTGTTAATGCCTGAATAGGGTGTGTATAATAATAAATAAATAAATATTAATATTCATTGAAATTCTGAAGATTTCTATACATTTTGAACGCTTCTTATTATTCTAATTTACCATTCAGTTTCAACACTAATGATATTTTAATGTCATGGTTAATTTGTAGAAAAGGACAGCTATATAATTTTAAATAAGAGTTGTTGAGTTAAACTGTTAAATTTATAACGCCCTTACAAGGCGAAACGCGTCTCAAGTAAATTAAACAAGTAGAATAAAAAAACAAGTGTTATACATGTTTCTTTCTTTCCGCATTATTATTATCTTTTGGACCTTAGCTTCACACCTACCTAAAATTCTTGCCTCATTATTGAGTACTGAAAATCTATTTCACTACATCGATTAAAATTAATACTTTCAATACATTAATTGAAAACCTTTGTATTCTGGAAACAAATAAACTAATGTTTTTCAATATAATTTTAATCAAATTGTTTCAATATAAATAACAAAAACTAATTTCTGTGCGTAAACAGAATATTCGTGAATGTGGGTCAGTGCGTGCTTACCTAGTAAATGTCAAAGGTATATTGTAAATACACGTTTTCACGGCACCCTACATACTTACTACCGGTACGCTACTTTGATACAGTTATGTGACTCCAAAAGGTAAATTCAGATCAATAAAATGTGGCTTTGAAACAATACAATCGATTTGAAGAAGAATATAAACAATTAACATTAATATAATGTCATGTGTATAAATAGTGTATACTTACGTTTTTGCCTAAAAAATATTATAATATACCTATTATTTTTTATTATATATTTTATAAAAACACATCGTTCATAATCTAGACCATAGAACACTTAACTAGACGAAATACGTAATAATACCATAAATGCTCTTGAATATAAACAAATTAATATTAATTGTAACGTACTTGTCTTCTTAGTGTTCTGGGAAGGTCTAAGGAATAGACTTTGTAACAATTATTAGTTTATTACAATATTATCCAATTATTACAAGGTGTATCACTAGTATCACTAAGCCGACGTTAACATGGAGAAAGAGAGCCGCGCCCAGGCGCCCGCCGCCCTTTATAGCCTCACACACACGCGCCGGCGGTGTGGCACTCACACACACTCACATACAATTCCAAGGACATCATATTGATAATAATCAATTTGATAATTTAGTTTACTGTAAATATAGAATATACGATGTATGCAAAGAAAGCGACTTTATCATGAATGTTAACAAGTCGAAAGTGGTGATATTCGAGGAGGAGAAAAGCAAGACACTGTGCTAAATACTTGTAGGTAATGGATGTTTGGAACAAGTAGAAGAGTTTGTGTATTTGGGAAGTATGTTGATAGAAACGGAAAGGCTGAGAATGATATCGTAACGAGGGTGACTGCAGGGAATGAAGTGAACGGCACTTTGAATGGAACTACATCTAACGGAATTTGTCAACCGAGGCAAGACTAGCGGTACACAATGGAGTACTTGTACCGGCACTAACGTATGGAAGTGAGGTCTGGAGCTGGAAGAAAAGGAACGAAAATAGACTAAATGCAGTGGAAATGAGATCACTTAGGCGTATATGTGGCAAATCTATTTATGACAGAGTAAAGTGTGAAGAAATAAGGAAATAATGTATAGCTGATGTCAGTATAATGAGTAAGATTAAGAAAAGATCACTTAGGTGGTTTGGCCATATGGAACGGATGAATGATGAAAGAATGATAAGAAAGATATATGACGCAAGTGTTGATGGCACCAGAAATACAGGACGTCCGAGGTAGACTTGGCATGACCAGGTAAACCAGATACTGGAGGATAGTTCTGTTAGAAGCCTCAACAATCGGCGAGCTTGTGTGAGAAGATGTATGAATGCGGCTGAAGCGAGAATCGTGTGCCAGGACAGAAGAGTGTGGCGCTCTATCCTCTATGCCTACCCCCGCAGGGATACGGTGTGATGGTAACTTAGTTAGTTAGTAAATATATAAATAAAGGTAATTAAGCCAATAATTTAAAGGCGCTCTACTGAAGTGAAATCAACTATTCGGAGATTAAGGAAAAAATAAAATTAATATAATTATACACAAATTCCATCAAACACGAAACAGTTTTTTAAATTTAAATATATGTTTTCGAATAAAACCTGATTGAAATAAGTTCGTTGTACGAGTAAACGGGGGTGATGATGTCACCGTTCACTGAAATAACAGTCTTTCCATGGCATTATCAAAACTCGCTAATTTTAAATAAGTTCAACCAATATGAAAAGGTAGTGATTTGCATGATTATTTTAAACAATTAATCTAACCCCCTCGCTCACAGTCTAAGTTTTTATTGCAAATTTAAAAAATGTATTAAATAATTTGATATCTTTGTTTGTACTGATTTAGTACCTACCTCAAAAGTGTACCCTAATATTTTCAGCATAAATATATACATTGAAAATGTAGTGTGACATTTAATGGAAGAGAGTGCAAATAAAACAATTCTATAAGGTAATAGTATACGGCTACGTTGTATGCCGTATAAAAGTGGTTGAATCGGTTTGCATACTTACTGTATCAATGCGACTATTAACCTCTGCGTGGGTGCTCCTCAAACAAGAGAGCGTTTTGTGTAGTCCACGAGGCGTTGAAATGTATGTGAAATCTGTACCAAATTTGTTAATTATACATATGTTGTTAATACTATGCTCCAGACCGATGTCGTTTTTGAATAACTAGGAAATGATATCCAATTTTTTAATTTGGTTTTTATTTATCGATTATTTGGTTTATTACAATTATGTATGGAATATGACATCGGGACAAATGCGTGCTCCTTTAACAATATTTTTCATAACATTCTCGCACACTTCGCGTGTTATTTCAGCAATTTCATATTTCGAATATTATCCTGTAGCATCGGAATTATTGTTGGCTTTAAGTACCCCCACAGAAAATAGTCGGTGATCGAGGAGGTCAATCGATATCACCACTTTTCGACATAATGCGGCCGGGAAAAATTTCAACCGTAGCTTGGGCTGTGTGTGAAGTGTCACTGTCCATTTGACACCACATATGTATTCTATTTCTGGTACCATCAATACATAAAGATAATATGCATATATAAGTGCACTCTTTTTGTATTTATTGATAGTTTTAAATACGCCCTTACGAAGCTTAAGCTAAGCGAAACCGGTTGACGTTTAATACAAAGTGATTGTGTTTTTATTTAATCCAACAAATAAAGTAAAGTCCGACCACCCTAAAAATTATTCACCGCGTGGAATGATTAGTGTATCGCATGTATATTCACGTGTCCCGCAATCTTCATATAGATTGTCCTAATTACATTTGATTTCACGGCTTGATGGTCATCTTGATCCCCGCCTACTGTTAAAGTCCCCCGCCACTAACTAAAGTCACATTTGTATGCAAAAGCGTGCCACTTATTTGTTAACACTGAACACTACTCGTTAACATAACACTGTGGCATTTAAAGGGATAATTAAATGTTTATTTTCTCCCCTATTTCTTTAGAGGATGTTCATTATATAATATGTCATGCATAAATATGGACAGTGGCGTAACAATAAGGTTCTGGAAGAGAGTTCGTTTTTGGGGCCCTCCATTTCATCGTAGTCAGTGCTGTTTTCTTGGTGGTAAATAAAAACTAATATTGTATTAGAATTTATATGCAGATAAGTATATATATTATATTGAACGAGAATTTTTATGTCCTAATAAAATGTCCTAATAATGAATATTAGCAAGTTGATAGTATTAAAAGTAGTATGAAATACTAATTGTTATTGATTAATGTTTGGAACATGTAGAAGAGTTTGTTATTTTTGAGAATTAGGTTTATTGATGGGAATGAAAAAATTGAGAAAGATATCGAAAGGAGAATAATGGTGAATGGTGCTTTGATTACAGTAATTTTTGATGGAACCTTGTCAGCCGAGTCAAGATTAGCGATATATAATTGGGTCCTAGTACCAACACTTGTATAAAGAGTAAATCTACTTATGATAGAGTAAAGAATAAATAAATTAGGTGTGTGTATTAAGCATATCTGTATCAACATAGTGAATAGGATTAAGGAAGAGTCGCTTATGTAATTTGATAATGTGAAGCGAAGGAGTTCATTATGTTGAGCGATCTAGTCATTAAGTTTAGTAGATTAAGGCATTACTACTATTGATGGTACGTACAAACTTGAAAAGATTTTTGCCATTAAATATCACATTTCACATAAGTAAGCGTAGGAAATTTCCAAAATAATGGGGAAATATTTTTTGGTACACTAATAATTTCTTAAAGTTTTCTGACACTTTCAACATTACACCGCATTGATAGAGAAACCTCTTCCAACTGCTGCTTGATAGTTACGCCACTGTAAATGTATACAAATAATGTTAATTTTGACAGTACTTTTTTATATCAATATATTATGTGGTGTAACAATAGTAAATAGTTATTTTATTTTATATATTTTATTTATTTCATTTATTAATTGAACTTATTTTATTTAAACATCGATCGTATAAAATGTATCTTTGCTAAACATCTATTAAAAATTATATTTAATTATATACAAACATTACAATATTTCAAAACAAACCATAATTTGTTAATTGTCAACATTTCTATCATAATGGGGGCTGGATTAGTTCCAAAATAATATTAAATTTCTGTACCTAACAATTGATGAAACGTTCAATGTATAAAACATGATGGTACCACGTCTGCATCATCATCTTCATTATCATTGTATTATCACTTCTACGTAGAAAATATTTAATGACTGGCCTTCCAGCTTTTTTTTAACCTTGTAAAAAATACAACAATATACATTTCATTATTAAGAAGAACAAATTATTATACTAGTCAAAATAAGAAAATATATTAAAAAAATTAAAAATATTGATAAGTTGGAAAATGTGTCGTTAACTTACAATGTTGACGTGGTGTAATAGGTCAGCGCACTTCCCCGGATAGGATGGGTTCCTGATTCGAGTCCGGGTGGCAACCAAAATATTTTTTCGATAAATTGATTTTATCTGAATATTAATTTGTATTAAGATATACATTTCATTGATTTGTACTTTATGTAATATTTTTTTAAATGCCATACCGTTTCACCCCTTATGTACTACGCTAGTAGCGATCGCACAATCTTCGCGATATGCGTGCATTATGCGGGATGTGATTCTACGATTCTACTGTGATATGGAAATAAATTTGACTTCAGAAGTAACGCATGCATAATAGATTTCCACAGGATGCCAGCCATTAAAAAAATTCTATGTTAATAATTGTATCACAAGAAAATACGATGATACATGGAACAGATTAACTCCGTATGATATGTTTATTCCAAGAAATATCTCTCTTGAGCATACCCATTTCAAGAAGTTGGGCACTAACAAAATATTGGGTAGATAATCTTGGCAATTATGCAACAAAATTGATGGCTAGGCAATAATATGTTTCCGGCTGTCTTCATTATCAAGTGATTGGTAGGTAGGTACTTATCAAAAGCACTTGTTATAATTTAGTATTCGTGTTTAAAACCACACTCATGCTGTAATATTCTCTATTCCTGAGAAAATTCTAGCATTTTTATAACTTCAACTAAATTCATCCGATATCAAAATATTATGACAATTTTAATTTATAAATAGTTTATGACATTTTATGAAATTTTTCTAAAATCTTAAATGCTGTTATAATTAGAAAAAAGTTATGTAATATATAACAGAAGTTAATCGGTTACTGGAATTAATTGTACAAACGGTGTTATTACGTATCATAGTGCTTCCATAGAATCTATATTTTAATGAAAAAATACCTTATTATATTGTTTTAACAATAGTGCATTGTGCATCATTATTATATTGCTTTAGGTGAAATATAGATTCTGCGGAATCCCTGGCCGCGCAGCAATCACCACGGGTCATGTAGCAGCCACTATCTGCCATTTCGTGGCCACATTAGCCACCCGCAGTTCCTAGCAACAAAAAACAAATAATAGCAGATTGATTTTTTGCTAGTACATTCTGTATTACCCTCCCTGGAATTAATTGTACACGCGGTGTTATTACGTATCAACTTATTTCACTTAATACAAACAGTAATCATGTTTACATAAATGATTATTGAACTAACTTAAACATTACGAACAAAGATAAACTTTCATCTGTCATTCGCGTCGCGTCGTAAATATCTTTTATTCTATGCATTTGACAGTGCGAACATAGATAAGGATGCTCAATATACTTGCCCATGCTCGCGCCTCACGGACCTAGCCGTTTAACCAAGCACTTTACAGCCATCGCCACTTTGATGCAACGACACTATCACTATAGTCCGAGTCCAATAAATTATCACAAAAGATGTTGGAACGTAATATTATTTTGAATTGATTTTGTTTATTCTTTTAACTATAAAACAAATTCAGTTTTAAGAATGATTTATTAAATCCAGAAATTATTGTAATTTTGTCAAATTCAGCCATGGTACGCCAAACCGATTGTTAAAATCTATCATGGTAAGATACATATATTATATATAGGTACATCTAAGTTATATTGCGTTCATAGAATTTAAAATAAAATTAATAAGTTTATTACTGAAGATGACGCAGTAAGCGTCGAAAACGTTTTAATTTTAATTCAAGTGTAGTGTGAATTAAACAATGTTGTGTTTTATTTTATTAAGTTTTATTTACAATGGACTTCCACAAAGTTAATCACTGAAATATAAAATTATATTTTTTTAGATGTTCATAAAGTTATTTCAAATAATGCTATATGACTTCGAGGATGGGATGTTTTCTCACCTTGAAACAATTATTGGAATTTTTTCATATTTTAAGAGATATTTTTTGTTGGTATAATTTGTCACCCACATCTACATATTAAAAATAATGTCTGGATGCTTTTGAAAGAGAACAGCGAACCTGTTGATAAAAATTAGGATGTATTAATTAAAAGTTTGAGTACTCCTTCTGTATTGTTTTTTATTCATTAAAATGTTTTCACTTATTTCTCAGTGGAGAATTATAAAATAATATATTCATGTGCTCATTTTAATATGAGTGATGTTTTGATGGCAGTGGAGTACACCTCATCTCGCCTTTAAGTTAACAATTACCGCCCTCGGCCACAGGGGAAACGATTTCGGAGCCCTTGTTCATTTAATGGATTCATAAAAAAATATGGCCAAGTGTAAAAAGAATTGAAAGGTTCCCCAGGGGTCTGCCCGGCCCGAGTGCCGGGCAGGCGGACGGAGGGGGCGAGGGGGACACTACCTGTTACTCCTTTTGTATTATACACCCCTCTTGTGGTTTAGGGGCGGATTTAGGATCATGTATATCAAATGTTTTCTCACTTGTGAAACAATATTTTTATCATTGTTTCATTATGCATTTTTACTCAAATACAGTAATACACCGGAGTTACGAAGTAGGTGGGATCGGGAAGCTTTATTAAGTCGAAAATTACGTAAGTCGGGGTATCTATAGATTCTCAAATCCAATTTCAGGTACACGTATATTAGGTTCTGCCACTTTATTACCAAGAAAACAATAAATTAAGCAAAAAAAATAATTATAAAGCTATACATATAAAATCAATTTCATTGAAAAATATTGTTGTTGCGCTACCGGGATTCGAACCTGGATCTATTTAAAATATCACAGACCTATGTTCTGAATAATTACAACTTCACAATAAGAATGTGTTCTCCTTAATAATATATAAGTTGTATCAATGTGTCCAAAATTTAATAAAAATGAATTTATAATTATGGCGTATAAAGGTATTTGAGATTCCGTTAAAATAAACTAGATGACTTTCAAATAATGGAACGAAAGATATATTAATTTTAAAAGTGTAACATATGCTCGAAAATTTGTCGTCAAAAATACCGTCGCTATAGCATAGTTGGATAATGCACCTTTCTCGGATTGGAAAGAGATTCAGGTTCGAATCAGTTAGCAACAACAATATTTTTCGATAAAATTGATTTTATATGTATATCTTTCTAATTGATACATTTAATTAGTATTTAAAATATCACAGATGTTCTGAATAATTACAACTTCACAATAAGAATGCGTTCTCATTAATAGAGTACTAAATATGTTCAATTTGTGTTCAAATTATATTAATGATTATTTAACCCTTCCCAAACCATGCAGTAACACAGGTCTACCGTTATAATTAAACCTGTAATATTTCGCTAAATACATGCAACATAAAATTCATATTTTAGATAATCCTAAAGAAAATATTAGCGCTCAGGAATGACTAGTAAAAAACCAATTATGGAAAGGGAATCGTACAAAAACAATTATTTTTTCCATTCAATCCGTTGTAAAATTAATACGTTGGTAAAAATACAATTTGTGATATGAAAGACAGAGATCACACACTATTTTGGCAGTGAAAAGAACAACAAACAACAAATATAATTATCTCTTTCTTTCTAATTAAATGAAGAGAGATAAGAAAGAAGGACACATTGTATAGGATTTAACGAATGCTCTAAATTATGTTTTTAATCATTTTTTAAAATTGAATGCTCAATATTTAGAGTAAATTCGTGCCATTAAAGCCATTTAAGCTAATAAAAATATTTTTTATAACTGTTATTTACGGTAACACGAGTTGACAGCATGGCTGCGATCGGGTATTTTATATCATGGTATGGTAACGGTTAAGTACTCTAATTAATAAGCTCTAAAATAAATGCAGTGCGTAATATTAAAAAATGTAACGAACATAGATATACTTGTACAGTAATCTATTTCTGAATTGAATTAATTCATGAGTATTAGACGATAATGTTGAATAACCGAGTGAGAATATGATAGTAAAATATATGCGTCGATGAGTTCAGTGTCGATGGCACGAGAAATACAGAATAGTTTACGAAAGAGCTGGCGTGACCATGAAAATTAGATCCTGTAAATGATCAGAAGCCTGAAAAGTACGACCATGGAAAGTTGTATAAATATAGAATTGTGAGTCAAGATGAACATATAGCTGGATCTCTTCCAATCTGAGAAACGTGTATTAACTGATTACGCTATAACAACACAGTTGATAGACGACAAATTTTTGAACTCATTTGTTACACTTTACAAACTAATACATCTATCGTTCCATTATTTGAAAGCCTTCTTTTTTATTTTTACGGAATCTCAATTTGTCGTTGATCTACTGTATTGGTATAGCATTATCGGTTAATGCACGTTTCTCGGATTGGAAGAGATCCAGTTTCGAATTCCGTTAGCAACAAGAATATTTTTCAATAATATTGATTTTAATTAAATGTATATCTTTCTATTTGATACGTTTAATTTGTATATTTAGTAATGGATATCTTTACCAGCGATTAAATTCATAAAATAAATATTTCAACGATGACTATGATCGTGAAAAGGACGATTTTACTTTTTAAAATGACAATACCTACACAAGTCAAACATGTACAGTAAATAAAATGGAAATAATTCATAGAATAAAATATTTTAATAAAATAACACGCTTGTCGTGATTGGAGACAATTTTTGTTACGGTTCATAAGCAAGTTATTCTATTTATATTGTTATATTTTTTATTGTTGAAGTACAAGCAAAAGAAGAATGTTGATAAACAATATTTCTACACACACTATTTAAAAAACATATGTTCATTAAAAACAGTTAATTATTAATGGTATTTACATTTATGATATTTTTATTAAGTTTGGATATATAATACGTGTAATAGCTCCACATTAAAATGATTACTTTTGAGCCGTTACAAATTTTGCAACATTTCAATAATCTAAATTGTTACCTATATGATTATATAATATATATAATTTTATTTCAATATTATAATTATATATACAATGTGAACGGTTTCCCTTTCTATTCGAGAGATTTTTCTATTATAATAAAAAAATAGTGTTTAAAGAAAACAGATGTATTTTTGTAACAAGTTTACGAGTATGTGCATATTGTTTTACATAACCGCCCCCTATGACTCCCAGCGGCACACCCCGTGAAATATATTGTTGGTAATTTTATCTCAGGTTTGATTCCCAGGCCCGGCTCTGCCACCCCGAGTGAGCCTGCAGTACCTACCTGCCCGGGCAGGTACCTGTCCCCCCTTCCCTCATCTTACCGCCCCCGCGCGCCCCCCGGGAGCATTCCGCCATCTCCCGTGGACTGGTTCAGCCGAGACACCTGACTTCAGGGCACCGACACTATTGGTCACTGATATTTAGTATGATCTATTTTTTTCTTATAATTGTTTTTTTATAAATAATACTTAGGATAGACATTAAAATAAAATAATTACTTAATTATTATCACTCCAAAAGTATATGCTAATATAGGAGTATGTATGATTCGTAATATCACTATACTATCCGCATTAGGTACTGATCTATTTTAATGACCCTGAAGTACACACTCCATTTTGTTTTCACGACACAATGAAAAAAGGTTTATATAATTAAAAAAATGTCTTAGAAAACTCATAGGTGTGTATGATCATTGCCCATATCGATCTCTCATGACTGAGGATCGTGACCCGCACTCTTGACAATACTTCTCCACTTTTTTCAACATTCTGCAGATCTTAGGGTTGTCACCAGATAAGTGCATGTTGAATTTCTCAGTTTCTCCAAGCTATATTCTTCGCAAGATGCCCAAAAAATTCAAGGATTCATCTTAGACAAATGGTTGAGAGTATGTACTTGATGTTCAGTTCTATGGTACGCGCAACATGTGTCTCCAGCACCACATGTCAAGAGCATCAATCCGTATTCTCTTCCTTGATTTCAGGGTCCATAGTTTCACAATTATAACTAAACAAATTTGGCCGCAATTCAAAATGGAAAAAAGGGCCCCCTTATATATATTTTTAAATGTTCCTTTATCTGTTTCTGTATATATGCATCGCAAGAAGAAAGATTTTAAGGGCACAGTAACGGGCTTACTAGGGTTATATTTTCAAATCAGAAAACATTAAGTAGATCTTTTGGGCCCCAATGCGTCACATTGGCTGCATTAGCGTAGTTACACCACTAGTTTCACACCATATAAAAATATAGAATGTACCATAAGCACCAGAGAAATTAAATCATCATATTTTCTATATAAATTACATGTCAGCGTTTTTGAAATAATCTAGTGGCATCAGATTAACTTGCAAAGACTCTTGAAGAGATTTGATTTTATTATTTTTTAATTCTAGTGTAGACATTTTTAATATTTGCTACATTTCATATTAAAGACTAAATTAATTTTGTTTTTTAAAATACTCACAAAAATGTTAAATAATAATTATCGACATACCTTATAGGTTTTTTAAGGACACAAACAAATTCGAGTGTCATCATAAAAGGTTTCAAACCCCTGAGCGCCAGATTTTAAAATACCTCTGGGGCGTATCATCGGGGGTAAAAATCACATGTGATATTTCACAGATACACTAACCGTTGGGGCATTCAATGAAATATATGGAGGCACATAATAAGGCTTAGCAAAATCCCTAATAAATATAAATATGATAAATACAATTTTGAATACTTACGAGTATCGTATTTAGAAAATTAATTTGATGCATGTTTCGTTCTGAAAATTCATGTTATCCCACTCTGAAAATCATATGTTAATATGATTTCATATGCTTATATGATTACCTCTTAGTTATAGATATATAATAATGTTATATTATATGATGTGCTGTTATGTTTAAGTCTTTTCTTTGTTATAAAAACCATTTGATAAATAAAATAATGAGATAATTCTTTATTAAACCACTTTATTGTTTTATAAATTCGTGTATATGTATCTCCTTTATAGTATATTTTGATAATGAAATACATTTTTAAATTGTGTAATATACCGATACATCTAAAAAAATCATGCGGCTATGGCATACGTGATGCACATTACACCAATATTATTTTTTAACTTTTGTATCATTTTATTCAGAGTACCGGTTTCATTTGGACCCCTTGCTCTTCCATCATGATGTATGCCTTATGGGCGCATTATCAAAAATGGTGTGTGTTTATTATTATTGTATTGTACATATTATTATATTATTACTGCAATGATGCAGGGGCTGCTAGCTGGGGCAGGAGATAACCTCTAAAAAGGAGGACGGTTTTGGGACGTTTAATACGCTAGGGGGCCGTTATGTCATAGGTTGACAGAACGTTTATCGTGGGGTTCCGGTGCTGTGGGAGTTCAGCAAAAAATACGCTTGGGGAAGTGTTTTATGAATTATTTTACTGGAGGAATACTCGAGTCGTGGTGGAGTTGCGTAATCCTGATCCATTTATTTTATTATCATATTTTCATTCTAAACTATACAATTGTGCTGAAAGGACCCACCCTTCAAGGAGTGGCTACTCTCGTAATAGTTCCTCTCCATAAAATATCCGGTGAATTTAACTAATTTATATGCGCTTGTGATATAAAATATATAACTATCTTGGTGGTCTCTTGTAACAAGTCATAAACATCCCACCGCTTGATCACTAGGTGTACCGCTTGAACTAACAATCACATCTTATTGCTCAAGTAGTCCCATAATTTGATGGCTTAGTAACACAAAAACGTATCTATAATTATGCAAATTTATATATTCAGAATAAACGGTTTTATCCGTAGTAAAAATATTTTTTTTCCTAAGAACAATACTAGGTAAGTGAAATAATCTAAAGTGTCTCATGAGATTGAAGATAAAAAATTAAAACTTTTTTAACGAAATTTTTCAGTCTATTCAATAAAAAAATACTATTTATACATGTATGTAATAATATTTGGTTTGCTTATTGCTTTTAATTAGCTAAAAATCAATCCTAAATTCTGAAAAAAGTTATTTTCCCCTCTTCTGAAAACTTGAAAATAGATAGGTTTATCTATTATTCAGCTATCAAATTGGTGTATCCTGTATATATATATAAATTAATAATGAAAGTACTTTTGACGACAAATTTTCAAACCCATCCTTCAGATATTTTACACGAAAACGAAAAAAAATTGTAACAAGGATAGTACATAGCTTGGAGTTACAAGAGCTGCGGTGACATGGTGTTCTGTAATTCGGACGTAAAAAATAAGTTCACACTTAATTTTGTAAGTAACAGAAAATAAATCCCCCGTAATTTGATCACAGAAAATTAGTCACACGTAATTAAATCATTTGTAGAGATGCATTTTTGAAGTGATTGTTGATTCTTATATCTACCGTATGCACTGACATGAAATACCTAATAATGTTATTAAATATACCTAATAGGATAATATCAATCCTGTAAAAATAGACTCCTTCATAATTTATTAATTTTTTTGGTACCAGACCACAAAATAAAAATGAAAATCGGATCGTGCTGGACAATTTTTATAATATATCAATCCACAAAATGTAATCAATAAAAATGTATTTACAAGACTCTTTTTTTTGTTGGTAGTTAAGTTAGATTCACATTAACTTAAACTGTGACCAGATTACTGTAATCAATTTATTTGGAGTCCTCATCTCTACAAGACGTATTTTCGGTATCACCGAAACGTTAATACGGTGACCTTCTTTTTATAACCCATTTCGTATTTTATATAAGATGAAAAATTTAATAAAATGAACGTTTTTAAGCAAGGGCTTGTATGATATAAAAACTTACAACTTTTCAATAATAACTGATGTTTTTGGCTCAAGATTTTCTATATAGAAGATTTACAGAATACCAAGGTATACCAAATAATTCTGATTTAGTTTATAATCAAATTGTTTAAAAATCAGATGTGTTCTTAAACTGTAACACAATGATTAAGAATAAAGTGTGTTGTTTTAAAAATGCATTATACAAATCAATTATTCCAAAGATACTGTACAATTATTTCTATATATGTACTATTATTTGAAAAATTCAAATCGTCACTAGAATCACCGAATTGGTACCCTCCAAACATGCATTGTTAATGTATAATCATTTATATGTAGGTAATGTGTTCTGATGTATTCAAAAAGTAATCTGTACAAGAATCTATTATAATATTGCGCTAACTTATGCATCTATTGTATACATTGGATCCATTTGGCAAGGTCTCCGATAGATGTCGTTATTCAAAGCACAGATAAAATACAAAACGTGTCAGATAAACAAATTATGTCGCGACGGATATATTCGGCGATGGGCTGTAGAGGGGTTGTTTTTTTAAAAAGCCATTTTTTCAGTGTTCTTTTTAGAGGTTTGTTTTTCGAATTGGCATCACTTTTTCCAGCGACCGCCAATTTGACAGTTGACAGCTGATTTGTGCTTAGTTTGGTTTGCCATTTCACCATGAATAGACTTACGCTAGAATAACGCTTACAAATTTATTTCGAAAATCGTGGTTAAGTTCGCGTAACTTATCGTGCACTACGTCCATTTCACGGTCGACATAATCGTCTATCAGAGCAAGTAATTAGAAAAATCATGAATCGTTTTCGCACCACGTATACTCTAATTGATAATACGCATCCGCAGAGACATCGTACAGTGCGCACCAAAGAAGCTGTTGTTTCTTCAAAAATGATGCTGGCCAGAACGTTACAATCAATGGAGAGCACTATAGATCCATTATTACTGACTTTTTAGTTCTGTAATTGAATGGCATTAGTATGGAAGAGCTGTGGTTTCTACAAAATGGCACAACATGCCACACAGCGTGCGCTACCTAAATTTATTGAAGGAAACATTCGATGAGCGCATAATTTCGCGTAATGGATTATTTTCTGTAAGAATATGTGAAATCGCTAATCTATGCCGATAAACTAGAGAAAGCAACTAATCAACATTCGTCGCGTTATTGCCGATATACGTCCCCAGTTGCTCCAAAAAGTGGTCGAAAATTGGATTTCCAGATTGCGCCTTAATCGAGCCAGCCGCAGCGCCTATATGCGCGAAATTTTATTTAAACACTAATGGCATAAAATTATCTTTCCAATAAAACCAATACCATGGCCATTACCACGATTTTTATTTCATTATTAATTTCTATACCTCTGATGAAAACACGCTCTATATTACAGTATGGAAATATTTGTCCGCAGTCTAATATTTGTCGAAAACAGCTGTGAATAATTATTTGATATGATCACTCAATCATTTTAGCATTGCAGTTCAAAACGGTTATACAAAAAATATCGTGTATTAATGTTAATGTTTTTACCTGTTAATAAATAATTTATTTATTTTTGTTCACTATAGCATTTTTATGCTTTTAATAACATTCTGATGATAATCATATCAATTATATCATTTTAGATAGCTCTAGGTTTTCATATGTACATATAATTAATCATTTTACTAATATTTTGTTTTTTCTTACTGGAAATAAGGACAAAGTTCACTACATGGTGCACTGTTAAAGCAATATAATAAGGGAATTCAGCATTGAAATATAGATTCAACGGACCACGTAGTGCCAACAACGTAGTGCACTGCGGATGGGCTGCCTAGCAATAAGCAATTTGCGTTAACCGATTTCTTTTCTGCTAGTACTTCTTACTTAATGTGGAATTATAATTTTCTAATTGATTTGTAAATTTTTTCTCTTGCCTTCTTGTGTGGAGTTATCGTGCGAGGGGTTAAAGAAAAGAAATATTAAAATATGGTACTGGACATTGAAGACATTTCACAAAATGTTACCATGATGTACTGGATCGGATGTATTAAGGATCTCTGTGTGGTATAATAGTGTGCGATGTGCATCGGAATCTGAGGTCTGCTAAGCTGCATGTAGACTGGCATTAATAACGGGTTCCCATTGGAACTACCACCATGCACAACACGTGAATCTGGTTCAGATGACTCGCAAAGAAGAATGGTTTTAATATTAATAAAGCAATGTAAGTGAACAATAATAAATCAAGTAACAAAGACTGCCACTCTACATGGAGTATATACATAGGTTGCCAGATTTCTTGAAAGTAAAATCCCCACCCCCTCCGAATAAACAACAATATTAAATCACTTAATTTTTCCCTCTCCCCAAAAAATTTGTCTCGTTTGGGCTGGCATGTCGCTTCTACTTAATTTTTAATTTAAATTTCATAAGAAAATAAAATAAACAAATTTTAACATTAGTTATTCATTAATCGGAACAAGAACAGTAAAAACTAAACTAAAATAGGAATAAAAACAATTTTAATTATCTATTTATATATTTTTATTTGATTTAGCCTTCTGCAAGACTACTTTATTTTAAAGAACATATTCACGTTACAATTATGCCCTGGTATGGAGAAAATATACTCACACATACGATATAAATCTTTATATTGAAATTACAAAAATTCAATTTTCATTTGTGAAAATATAATTACCTATTTTTCTGTAGCTATTTTTCCATTCCAATTTGGAGGTTGCAATTCTCTTTTTTATATATTTTTAATGCAACAAATTGATTGAACAAATGTGTGTCATTTATTAAAATATTTTTCGTATTTTAATATTCAACTGTTGTTTCAATATCTGGCCATTCTGATATTTTTTCTAAGCTCATCCAGGAAAACACAGAATATTTTTTGATGATATTGTTCATTTTTTCAAACACTCTGTCAATGTTATATAAAACTTTGCTACCTCTTTATTAAATCCATCAATCCACGCACACACACACAAGTCTATTTGCATTTGTTCACATTCACACATCGACACCATGCAGAAATTAAATAAAAAAGTTAATACAATAAATGATTACCGGCGTACGTATTAATTATTTGTTTACGACTTTTGTAGTCTGGTTTCGCTCTCGGATTCGATGGTACTACGCAAGGCAGCAGCGAGCCGTTTTTGAGGAACTGCGCGCGCACGAAATGTCAAAGGAGTACACTATTACCGTATTCATCCGAAAATTTTGAAAATCGGAACTTTTGGGCATCCCGAAAGTTTCGTTCGGAACACTGGGACACGAGGCTTAAAATCGGTGACAATCCTGATTAATCGGGACGCCTGGCAACCCTATATATATATACATCGGAATTATTTTCATTTTACGTTGAGAAGAAAAATTGCAGGAAGATATAGTGCAATCCCTCTGATGGGGCTAAATTTCACGTATTTAAATATTTAAATTTATATTTCGAAGAAGTTAAGAAATGTTGATATAAAAATACTCGCACAGCCACATTAGCGAATTGGTGAAGAAAATAAGAAAATATATTTATATATTCATAAGATTAAGAAACATTTTAAGTATAAATAACTTTAAAAGGGTATATCTTGCTATTGTTCACTCACTACTCCAGTATGGAATAATTGGGTGGGGAGGAGCACACAATATCATAATGAACTCGATGAAAACAATACAGAGAACAACCATTAAGGCAATATTAAAAAAAAGATCAACTTTTTCAACACAAATACTTTTTGCAAAATTCCCAGTTCCCAAAATATAAAACACACAAAAAATATTTAATTATTTAAATCAATTATTTAAAGAAAACAACACTGTAAAATTTGAAACAAGCACATCATTAAGATTTAATAATAATTTTAAAATCCCTAAATGTAACACCAAACATTATTAGCAAAATTTCATATACTTAGGGATAATAAACTTCAATAACCTCTCTACATAAAGGATATAAAAGAAATTAAATGAATATTTCAGAAACCCACAATTAAATAATAAATAATATTATAGATTACAATGTAAGTCCCTCTCCAAGCACAAGAGCTAGTCTCTTTTTTGAAGAGGTAAGCGATAAAAAATATGTATTTTTAGTTTTGTAAAATACTCAAGTAACTCATATTATAAAAAAATTCAAAATAATAATAATAAAAAAATACAGGGGGAAATAATGCATATTGCACGAATTTGTTTCAAAATTATTTAATATATACGTCATGTTTAAAAAATTCTCCAGTCTTCAGTTTTTTCAATATTGGTAACCAAATCTTCAAAAGATTTAATACTTTACAAAAATAGATTTTTAAGGAGGAATATCTTGACCAATAACTGATAATTATATCTCGGTGTGGCATTCGTGTTTGGGAATTGGTTTCAAAATATTTTAAAAGTTCGGTACCTAACAAAGTGAAATCAATCCCATAATATTTGCACCACACAAAAATACGCAGAAGTATATCTGGGCCTAAATAAATTAGAGGAAACATTATTTGAGAGAGATTTATCCTGTTGTATAGCTTCCTGGAGAGATTACAATCCGTCGTTATAAGTACATTATTATTTCTGACTTGTAAGTCATTTACTCTCTGTTAACACATTACTTATATGAAGTCTTAACCGTCTAACAGTTAGACGCTTAAACTGTGATTGAACCTTAATTATTTTTATATCCTTTAAATCTTAAACACTGATATAGGTAGGTACTAAAATCGAATCACTGCATTTCTCTACTTCCCCAGGTTTTTTGATTTGAGAATATTTTCTCAAATGTTTCAATTATTTCAAAAAATAATATTGTTTCCATTCAAATGTAAATCTGCACGGTTCCGAGATTTGATTGCCAAAATAATATCACTTTTTTTAACCTTCGGAGGAATGTTTCGGTGGAAATTAATTTTACACGAAATATCGCTAACGTTACAAAATATTTCGAAATAAACATTATGCTATTAATGCACACCTAACTAGTACAAATAATGTACATTTTCATTTACATATCTGTGACGTATATTGCACTCGACTCTTACTTGCATATTTTCGCGCGAGACTTATGAATGATAGCGCTGTTCTTCGCGACCACATTACTAGCGTGGTGATCTCACTAATCCCGCGAATCAACCGCAAAAACCTCCAGGGAGGTACCTGCCCCGGACCCGTCAATGGCGGGAAACCTCTCGGACCTTTCTAGAAGCCGCCTCTGATTGAGGATCTCCACATTCTCGGAAAGGAGAACCTGATTCGTCTAGAAATGCGGAAAATTGATCACAGATCGGAGAGCAAACGTGCAACAGCTTTACAAAGAAATGTGCAACAACTCTAGTGTGTTATTTTCATGATTAACACGAAGAATTATTGTATCCAACTCCCAAATTATGCTATAAATAATTTTCATTCCACTATCGATCGTGTGGTTTATTTCTTCTTTGATATACCCGACGTTGTGCATGCACACAGCCGGCCACATCTCTCGCAGTTAAATGTTGATAAGAAAAAAGAATTTCAGCAAGTATGCAGATAGCAACTGGATGGTAGATTGTAACTAGAGACAAGCAAACTTTCTATGTGCACGAATTGTGCTCTTACACACAACGCACACACACAAATTTATACTCACATATACACGTACAAGAAGTGGAATGCAGGAACGAATGGTAACATCTTTTTGTCTTTTAGCTGAGGAAGCATAAACAGAAAACTGTTCATTTGAATACCCGAGACTTTAATGTTTAATGATACAATAAACTTAATGTTTCATTGCTACCTACTATAAAACAAAAATTAAGCTACCATAAATTTTCACTTAATTTAATAACTCACTTAATTGGATTTGAAATGAGACCTGTGGGATGTTAAAATGGATCTTTGAGGCTTTGAATTTTTTTTATTACTTTTGATTTTTTATCATAACGTGTTTTCGTTATGCAAATCGTGTAATTCTGGTATAAAAATAAAATATTTGACAATATGTGAAATTGGTAGGAAAAATAGATGATGGGATAAAAAAATTAAATAAAACCAAGTAAGAAAAAAAAATAAAGCCAAGCCCCTCAAACACTACTGATCTTCAGGTATACGTTTTAATGAATGTATAATATATTAATACAAATTAAATTAATCATTTAAAAAGACTCGCAGAAAAAATGTATTTATCGAAAAATATTTCATTGCTACTGGAATCGAACCTGGATCTCTTCCTATCCGGGGAAACGTGTTGACCATTTCACTACAGCAACTGATAACGATTACGACAAATTCATAACTGTATTATTTTTTAAAGCAAAATATGTTTTAGATTATATAGATTTTTCCTGTATATCTTTCTAATTGATTTAATTTGTATTAAAAATATCACAGAACCGATGTTCTAAAATGTAGCTTCACAATAAAAATGTGTTTATGAAAAATATTTTCATAGATACATTATAATGTAAAAAATATGAATTAAATATATTGATTAGAAAGATATACATATAAAAACAATTTTATCGAAAAATATTGTTGTTGCGCCACCGGGATTCGAACCTAGATCTCTTTCCTAACCGGGGAAGGTGCATTATCCAACTATCCATCCATTTTTAGCGACAAATTTTCGAACCTATATGTTACCTTTTTAATATTAATACATTTAATCGTTCCATTATAACTACCTTATTTTAAAGAATCTCAAATACCTTTGAGTAATCTGATAGCAGACGCTTATAATGTTTATATTATTAAGATACCAAACATTTAATAATAATACAAGTATGTCAGGCTACAATAATGTTTTTTTTTTTAAATGCTTCGTTTAAAAGCCTTTGAGGTCACAAAATGCTTAAAAGTAATATCCTTGCTGATTTACATTACTGGGACACCCACGGTTTCCAAAAGGCTTCAGCGAGGCGTGGTTTCGCAGCCATTGCAGCATCAGCTCAACCTTGGCTCTAAAAATAGTCCCGGCCCACCCTTCCTCTCCCCGTCCCTGGTGCTCCCCTCACGCCCGCCACCCTCTCCTATCTCCGGTCTTCCAATCGCCCCCCGGCAATTCTCTCAACTCACACAATGGACCGTGAAAGTACACAACGTCTGTGTTATTATACTAGGCGGAACCATGAGTATAAAAATTATCATTACAATATTTTACCACGTATATATTCCGACATTACTTAAGTCGATTCATTTTTCTTGAAAACACGTTTAAAGATGTTTTAAAGAAATATATTTTTAAAATTACAACAAAATTATTCATGGTTAAATATGAACACCGCTAGTAAATGACTGAAAAAAATATAATATATAACTCACTAATCCAAACTAATAGCGTAGTTCGTGACTTGGTAAGAGGCACTGAAGTTTATAACTTAAATTTATTAATTTAAGTTAATAAATCTAGGCACTTGAGCTATCTAAACTAATAATTCAATATTCACAATATTTTTTCATGAATTATTATAACTTAGTATTTTTCGTATTTCTCATGCTCGTCTATTTTAATATTTAGTCTCGTTTATCTTTAAAAAAAAAAACAAAAAATGAGTACCTACTATTTAAATATATATATACTGAATTTTCAAAGAATGCAAACACGTTGTGGCTTGAAATTATAATTAAATAATATAATATTTAGTTTTAAACCACATTATACATACACTAATGTCAACTAGTTTCGGTTGGACCCAACCTTCTTCAGGACAACATAGTATAGACTAACCTAACTACAAATAATTACATCGAAAGTTAAGCGAAAAGAGCAGCAGCACATCAGAGTGGGACAGAATATCAACTATAATAAAAATAATAGTCAGATACTAAATAACCAGATAAATTTATCCAATTGTCCGATTTTAAAGTTGTTCCCTACCCTTCTCTCCCACCCCCTAGCTGATTATACCTAAATATTTTGTTATACATATAAATTATACATTAATATGTATTGTAAACATTTTATCTTAAATCTTATTTTTTTAATTATATTCCTCAAAGTTAAACTTATATTCTGCTGCACCTACGACTTATTACTGTTTTATTATGTATAACACGTGAATAATAGCGAAATCAAGTTTAAAAAATGATTATTCTAGAAAAATGATGATAAAAATTTATTGATTAATTTAAAAGTCGTATAGATGCACAAATTGAATTCAGTTTTTTCTAGTCTGTTCCAATTACTGTGAAAATTAATGCGCTTACTGTGACTTAAACATAGACGCGTATAGTCGTCTAGTTCTAACCAAGCTATCACAGTCCATACGTAAAAATGAGCATTAAAGGATTCATCGCAAAGCGAGTGCGGGATTCTTTAAATAATGGAATATCTACAGGGTGTTCCCTGAACCGTTAAATTTCAATTTTAATAACCTTCATAATGTTCGTCGCATGAAGACGATAGAGATCGTGGTTCCATTATCAAAAGCACAAAAATTTATTTTAATTAATGAAAGACAATCATCTGAAATATGACTAATCACAAGGACAATTTAGATAATGCGAGCGAGAGGAAAGAGGTTATATAAAATAAAGCAGTTAACAAGGTCCTCTTTAAGCGCTGTGATCAATACGACTCACGACCAGGAGGAATGCAAACTTAT
Organism: Eubasilissa splendida; assembly: GCA_031772225.1. Lineage (NCBI taxonomy): Eukaryota > Metazoa > Arthropoda > Insecta > Trichoptera > Phryganeidae > Eubasilissa > Eubasilissa splendida. The sequence continues at coordinate 33,780,080 of CM062848.1, read as the reverse complement.
TGTGCACCAAGATTGGTACATATCAGAGAACCGCGACGTATAACATTGAGCACGCCATAAAAAATGAGAAGATTATATATTATCTTCTTCCAAATGACGACTACCAATCTGGGTTTCATGCTAGCGACGTATATTGTAGTCTGAACGCGTTATCCATTATTGTTGTGTTACATACGTGATGTTTGGACTGCTCAAGTTAACGATGTGCTTCGCTGGCGCCGTGGACCAATTGTACACAGATGTAAATTCTTCAATTATTCTTATTTCGGCCAATTCAGTTCTTCCCCCAACACAACTATACGAAGGACTTTAGTAATATAAGACAATTAATTTTTGTTTTATTTTAAGAATACTATTTATCTTTGTGTATTTGTTGGCTAAAAATTGGCATATTTAGATAGATACGTGAAACATTAAAAAACTTTTAGACTAGCACCCAGATGTTTTTCAAACACATATTGTAAATTTGAAAACGAGGTGAATGTCAGTATTTACAGCGAATAGTGGTATGTCTTGTCTTTGATCCCAATCTTAAATTCACGTCAATTATATAACAATAATTTTCTATCCAATTCCTTTTATTTCGCTTAAATTTAATAGTTACTCTTATGTAATACACAGCTGAAAGCTTTTATCGATAAAAAAATTGTACTGCTTTTACTATTTAACAAGCCAAACTCTGCATGTCATACCAAGCCATAAGCGTGATAATACGCATTTTTTGACCTCGCAGGCTGTATAGTCCCTTGCAGGGGATGACATCTGTGAACGATAGGATAGATACTTTTATGTCAAGACCGTTAAAGCCTACCTTTACTCTATGTGATGTTTTCAATTTCAAATACGTTTGGCAGTTAAAAGGTTAATGTACTACGTATTAATTCAATCCACATTGCAATATGTCATCAGGTAAGTATCTGCCTAATTCCAGTAAAAATTGGACAAAAACAAAAGATTATACGAATAAATTCCTTTAAAAAAAATTCCAAGTACCAACACTTTGTGACCAATTTAAAAGAAATTCAATTCTTAAATTATTAAAAAAAAGAAAAATATCAATATATTACTGAAAATCATACTAGATTTAAATTTTTATTTTCATGTTAACAGCTTACCTGAAAACATAAGGAAAATTAGTGATACTAAAGAAATATCAAATGCTATTAAAAAATACTTCAAAGTGAGGTAAGGTAATAAAGAAATATGTATCCCGATGTATATGTATAATATTATATATAATAACATTATTGTTAACAATAATTTATATTTATATACAGTCCACTTCTCTACCCAAGCATAGGCTTTCAAGAGAAGCGTAGTACGAAAAAAATTAAATATTGTATCATAATTTGAAAAATAAAAATATTTGATTTATTATTAAATATTTGTTTACGTTATACTTATTTGTTCTTTTTTTAGTTATTTTCGTAACATAGTTCATTAATAAGGTTTGAATGAGTGATACGATTTCAAGCGGACGACAATATTATTACTCCAACATGTTCAAGGATGTTTTTGAGTCAGCTTGAAATAATCACGCAGACTCAACGCCCACCTCTTCATAGTGGCCTTAGCAACAGAGGAGAATAAATTGCAACTGAAGAAAATATCCAAGATGTTCAAAGGTGGGGTCTGAAAGTACTTGGAAGGGTACTCGAGATGGGAGGCTGGAATCCCACTGAATATATAAAGCGAGCACCTTATGTACATACATATACATATGTAATGATGCACGATTTTGTGCATGTGCGTTTCTCCGCTGCCCACGGTTCAATGAACCCTCTTGAAGAATCCTCAGATATGTGGAGTGATGTTATCAGATACAGTTTTTAAATATTTTATTAAAAGCTAGCAGAAATCAATCAGAATTCTCCTATTGCTACTGTTCCTACTGACTTATCATAAAATGAATACGGTAATATTATATATATCTCAATTTGCCAAATATTAAAAAACGACCACTTTGGCACACCTCCAAACTAGCTAGTTATTTTCTAAATGATGATACTAGTTAACGTTATCGATCAATGTGTTTTGATTTGTATTTATCAAGTCATGAAATTATTATAACATATTAACAGATAGAAGCTTATCTTCAGAATATTATAGAGTTTTCAGTAAAAATGTTATTAAAATTTTACCGAGGATGATGGAAATAACGTTCATGTGGCTGTACGAAGTATGATTCTTGGGGCAATATGTAATAAGGGATTGCGAAGGATATTGCGAGTTGTAGATATAGTAACATTATTATTAAAATATTGCATCCTTGGGCCGGTTGTGTGATCAGTAGTAACTTTTTACTAACGCCCGTAGTAAAAATCATTTGCGGGTTGTTGATACATAAAATGTACTACTGTCAAAGCATAGATGGAGATGTTTATAGGTGTGACAAATAATCGTGAAATATGCTTTATTTATATCTTTCACTTTGGTGATGAAATTTTTTCGTATTATGTGTAATAATGTATATTAAACAACGAGATCATCGTCGGACAAACTGTCATCACTAAAATAGCGGGATATTGAATGATTAATTGTCGTATACTGCAATGTGTCAAATACTCGTTTTTACTATCGGATATCGCAGAGTAAAATGAGTTTACTACGGAATGTACTTTCGAGTAGTAAATACTTTTTTACTACCGTTTTCGCAAGAATTTTTACTTCAGTAACTTATTTTACTATATTAAAAATTCACTACCGATCACACAATCGGTACTTAGAAAAGAGATCGCAATTAATTTAGAATAAATATGGTTAAGATAATCACAGTTCATCTCTCGTGAGGTAGGAGAAATGTCTGACCTTACCCACGATTCGCTAGACGGCTAGGGTCACTCGATGTGGCCTCAGGAACTGTTTCTCAATAGTGACATTCAATAGTGGTAGGCGCCTATACAATTCACACTATTTGCTGATTATTAGTCAACGAGAAAGTCAAAATGTTTACATATTACATTATTTTATTATTCTTTGTTATATTCAAATAATTAATATTATTGAGGCTTTAATGAATTGTTGATTAATTTATGAAATATGCAATTATGATAACAAAATATTGTAATTTATTTAATAGAAAAATAGGGAACCGCCTTGTTTTTAGATAAATATTATATAACGTTATCTTACATACAGAATCCTAATGTATTTTTTCTCACACATTGAAAAATTGATAAATTCATTTGAGTGAAACTATATATATAATGTAACCTTTACAGAGAAAAAGAATTACGAATTAGAATGTACGATGTATGTAAGGAAAACGACCTTATTATGAATGTCAAAAATAGACTGAATGCAGTAGAAATGAGATCACTTAGGCGTATATGTGACAGATCTATTTATAACATAGTAATGAATGAAGAAATAAGGAAAGAATGTAAAGTTGATCTTAATATAGTGAGTACTATTAAGAAAGGATCACTTATGTGGTTTGGTCATATATAACGGATTAATGAAGAGAAAATGCTAAGAAATATATATTATTATGGGAACACTTTCATATTGTGAAGTTGTAATTATTCAGAACATTAAATTAGTATTTAAGAAATATATATGACGCAAGTGTTGATGACACCAGAAGCAGAGGACGTCCGCGAAAGACTTGACACGACCAGGTAAACCAGATACTAGAGGACGGTCTTGTTAGAAGCCTCAATAATCGTCGAGAATTGTCTAATACGTACGATTATATTTTTTGTAAATATTAAATATTACTGTTGATATTTTTTTGAGGAGTCTGTTCTGATTTGATGATTTTGAGGAAGGATGAAGAAAGTGAAAAAAAAGTAAACGAAGACGAATGTGGAATAAAATGAAAAAATTAAGTATTTGTATACAGGTGTACCAAGATACACGCAGCGAATGCAAAAAGCAATAGCTTTCCTTCTCGAGATAAACAGACCGCAGGCCTAGCACTAAAATAAGGCAGTGTAGGTTGTCCTTAATAACTACACTAATCTCATGAGTGATAAGAAGTAATTTTAAGGTATTAGTACGCGATGATTTCAAATAGAAAATTGAAAATGTCGTTTGCTTGGGTAAAGTGAATGTAAAAAAAAACGTTATATCACGTAATCAATACAAGTCAAACACTGAATTATTAATGATATATCTAGTTAAAAAAGAGAAGTGTTTAAACTATTTAACTCTAATCATTGAATAGTAAGAATATTAGATTAAAACATCCATCTTTAGCAACAAATATAATATGCTGTTTGTGACTGTCCATTTTAATTATTGTTTCATATAATGTATAACTTTAATATATTTTTTAAATATTGTTTGCCATTCCATATTTATCATCTAGAATTCTTAAAATTCGACCTTCTTCAGGCACATTTGGTTAGAAATATTTCCTATTATGCGACGTAACTTCACTGTACTTACCAGGAGACATCAAAACTGCCCTCCGATAAAAAAAAAAGATATATGATAACACCTATAGATCTTATCAGATTTATGTAATAATCAAACATTACTGAAAAATTGGCCTTGTTTTAATTTCAATAGAAATATTATCTAGTACAGAAAGTCACGTGATGAAAACTTCACTATCTTCGATCACACATCATCTTTAAATGATTATCTAAATATGGGATATAATGAATTTTGTGTACAAGTTAACCCCTGTAATTTTTTTAAAATATTTTGGCTTAGTTCCCTTGCCAGACTGAGACGCCATCTTGGTTTAAAATGGCGACTGATTTAAAACATTTATGACTGTAAAATTGAACATAAAGAAAAAAATACATATTCATATACATACGTCTTACATCTTAGTGTTTTATAATATGAATATCTATTGGATTGTCTAATAAATATTTGCGGGTTTTCTTTTATTATTTTAACAAAAATTATATCATTTCAATCAATGATGTATTCTCCATTACTGTCCAGGACTTCATCCCATTTTTCTATCTCGATGCCTATAAAAATCAACTAGTCTGGTATCGAAATAGTTATCGAGCTATTTCTGAGGTCATCGTCCTTGTTGAACGTAGCGCTATGTATTTGATTGGAGAGCGACCGAAAAAGGTGACAATCTAACATAGCGATGTTGGGACTACAGCGTGGATGCGGCTGAATTTCCCAGTTGAGCTCCTGGATAACTTTTTTTAACCTAACTCCATTATTTAAGTCCTAAAATTAAAAAAAAAAGATACAGTAAAACGTCGCGACCGACGTTTTAGTGCAAATAAAATGCTGTCGAATCGTAGTACATTTATATCATAAAAATAAAATAGCATTTAAAAAAAAACTTATTAGACTCAATACATAACGAATACACGACAAATTCTCGGGTGCCTACCTACACTGTCAGAGTACAAGAAGTAGCAGGATATTAGATTGGAAAGAATAAGAAATCAAAACAATTTTGAAATAATTCAAAAAGATGAATAATGATTCTAATTTTAAAAATGAATTACAAGAGCGGCGCGTCCGATTTGAAATCATGTCTCGACAATCAGTGCTCGTACGAATTCAAAAAACTGGCGTAAGATCAATCAAAGAGATGATGCCATATAAATAAGCTGTCAAGTGGAAGGCGTAAGTGGGACGGGACATTTGGGACGGTGGCGGGTAACGTTGCGGTTAACGGTAAACTTGACCGCTTGATCCAGTGCACTTTAATTAATCTTCATTTATAAATGGAATAATCCGTACTTAATTTTTGGTGTGTCAACATCTCAACTACATCCCCCACCCCAATAAAAAAACTTCGCAGAAAACGTGCGACAAAATAGTGACCAAAGAAATACGTCATTCTCGTTACCATGGTGGTTATATACATTCTACTCAGTCCCTATAAACGCCAAGCTAATATTTTGACAATTTTTAGAAATTTACAAAATTAACTGTTCAAATTGAAACATTGTGGTAATCCATGATTATTTTGTAAATCGAGTTAACATACTGTTTTTTTCCATTATATTTTTATTATGTTAAACGGTAGAACGTTTTCGAACCAAAAGACAACGACGAAAGCATAATGTATGTAGGAAAACTTACAACAGATGTATTAAAAAAAAACAATATAAAACAATAGATCTTGAATACCCCAAGAAGAAAAAAGCGGAGTCTACAAGTTGAGTTGCAAGGATTGTGATGTATTTTATATTGGACAGAGCGAAAGAAGAGTAAGAAAAAGATTGGAAGAACACAAGCTATAAAAAACTTCAGTCTAAACTCCGAAATGGCCGAGCACGAAAGAATGGAGGGCCATTCATTTGATAATAGTAATTTACAACTTATACATAGTTGAGCCAAAGTACGAAAGTACTAGAAAAATTTAGAAATATTTAATAATAATAAAAACATGATAAATATTCAAATACCGACCATTATATCCCCTCTCTTATCCATTTTAACTCCACCCCCACCCCCACCTCCGTTAACTCCAAACACACCACATATTTGAAAGTATTTTTAATTTTAGTTGAATTATAATATTGATAATGGGAATATGTTCCCGAAAACGTTCTAACGTTTAATAAAATAAAAAATATAGTGGAATAAAACAGTGTTTTAACTCAATTTACAAAATTGTTCGAAATCTTTTTTTTCTTGTCTTATCCCGGTACGTACCGAAAAATATGAATAAAAAATAATACATACCTACACAGATACATACCTGCACAGTAAAATTTCAAAAATAAATGTAATTCCTTCTTTCTTTCCCAGTTAACTGTATATATAACATACACATGCGATGCTTAGACCATGAAAGTACTAATTGTACTCACTCGATTTTTTTCATATGGTATGTATTTTCGACTAGAAATTAAATGACATCTAATATAAATTAATTTCCAACTTCGTAGCTACACATTCGTTGTAGGCAAATTTGAATAGAAACTAATACATACTTACATTACATCGTAGTGATGGTATTTCTTTTGAAACACGAATTAAATTGATATGTACCTTTTAGTTCTGAACTCATAATAAAGACGTTTTTAAAAACTCTTTTTAAAATAATATTGCTTAAATATGACACTTACAACTGTAGGTAATGACAAATGTAAGCTTAAATTTTATCACTGCGATCAATCGCGGTGGTAATGGTAAATAAAGTTACAATGACTTCATTTTCATTGATCATGAAATCTAGACCAAGTAAAAGTCCAAATAACAGTGAACCCACAAAAATGAGTTTCTGCGAGACATACGACAATTTATATGAAATGTATGTAAACTTAAATCAATCAAGAATAAGCGAGGTTATGAAATCGGGTATAAATTATATTTTTAATTGAATAATCTATTTTTACATATATATTATAATAATCACAATGTTCTAGTATAGACTAGCCCCTGAAGATAATATAACTAGTTAATCAAATAATCAAACAAAATATTAAAAATATGTATATCCATATTTTCAGTTGTTTCTAAATATTCAAAAAATATTTTAGATCCATTATATTTCGAAATTGTATAATCTAGAATCATAAAAACAATCACGTGCTTACTTATTATTTAACAAACGAAACAAATTTAAAAACATTTACATATTTTCATAAGGTTCGCCAAAGGTCGAAATAATTTTTTGAAATCTTGAAAATTTAAAATCACACTAATTTTTTAATTACTTGATTCCACTTAGCAATGCTAAAAATAATTGTTTTCAAATATTTTTTACAAAAAATATGTCTGCGTAGGTTTTTCTAAGATTTCCTTGATATCAAAGTTAGATGAAAAAGAACTTATTTGTATTCTACACACTTTTTATCCTCGAGAGTAAAAAGATCGTATTCTTTAATTGTATTTATTTTAAAAAAATAACCTCAGGACATTACAGGAAATGTAAAAACATAAATACTACAACACTTCTTGACTACCACGCAATATTTCATCTAACCCTTTAAATGCCATAAGCGCGTTAACACGCCATACTTTATATTGGCATAATTTAATTGTAATGACCGCCAAGCAATACGCGTGTTAACACGTACTTTTGGACCTTGCAAACTTGCGGGAATTAAAGTCATATTTTTAAATTATTTTGCCATCTGTGGACGACAGGTCCCAGCTTTTAATAGATAAGTCAAGACCCTTAAAGCCTAGTCTTACCCTATGTAGTTTCAAATAATGTTGGCAGTTAAAAGGTTAAGCTGCGCGTGCGCACTTGGTTTTCATGATAGCGCGCATCTCAAATATCGTCAGCATACTACGTTATCATTTACAATCTGATCAAGAAATAAAAAATATCCCATTAATGTCTCCATAACGATTATATAATATAAATAATGACAAATTGTATACTTTGACATTGAAAAAGATGTGACTTCTATGAAGAGACAAATTTGTTGAGATAATATTGTAGGTACAGATGTAAGTACAATACATTGGAGTTTTAAGATAAGTGGATGTTACTTAAATAAAATTAAGTATAATACATAAATCATAACATTAAGAATCGATGCCGAAAAAACACGATGTCGATCTTAGCGTGCACTAGTACTCCCGCCATAGAGAAAACGTTGTAACCACATAAAACATTTTCACAGAAATATCAGTTTTTTTATATTAATTTCAGTCAATGTGGCTATGATAGACTAGAACAATCAAGATCACCTGAAAATGAATTCAATAACCGCCATTTGCCAATACCGTGAAGTATTAAGTAACAAGTATCAAGTAATAAGTATCAAGTAACAAGTAAATGATTGAGGATCGTAATCACTCTACGATGTCATATATTAAATTAATATTGTATTAATATCCTTCAACCTTTTAACTTATTTGACCATATTCGACATGAGAGGACACCACATTGGACAGTGCTGGTCTTTGAGTGTGTTGTATGAAAATGTATATATAAAACTAGGTATTGTCTTCACAAGCCGCAGAACGATGTAAAATACAGGGTGAATATTATGTTGCCGGCCGATTTTGTTTGGTCACCATTTTGGTTTGGTAAATATTTTTCAGTTTATATTTGGCAGTCGTAAAGAATAGTTAAGTTCAATTTATTATAGAGTATTTATCGTCTCAACAACGTGTCGATAATGGAAGTACTTGTTGGAAAAATTCTTAGTGACCGAATTGGTCGATTGGGCCTGCAACTCATGCGGTTTCAACAGTACAGTGCCACTTCACACATTGCCCGAGCTACGCTTGAAATTTTGCGAGAAATTTCACCCGGCCGTAAAAAGTCCTGATTTGACGACTCAGGACTATTTCTGTGAGGGTATTTGAAAGGAAAAGTCTACACTAATAAGCCAATAACAATTCTGATGCTACAGGACAATATTCGTAATGAAATAACACGCGAAGTGTGCGAAAATGTTATGAAAAATGTGGTTAAAAGAGCACGCATTGTGTTGCTGATAGAGGCATCTATTTATCCAATATCATACTTTGTAAATAATTGTAATAAAGCTAGTAATTTATAAATAATAATCATATTAAAAAACTGTATTTTATTTTTTAGTTATTTATAAACAACATCGACCTGGAACATAATATTCATCTGTGTATGAAATTGAAAACTATATTTAATCCTGCTTGAATCATCACGCCTGTGGCTTGGCATGATATATGAATTTAGGCATGCTAACTATCGCATGGCATTTAAAAAGTTAGGTATCCTTATTTGATAAAAAACTAAAGTTGAAAATTAATAGAAAACATTTTTAATCTGTGCACACAATTACTAGTACAATTAATTACCCACACACATTGTAATTTATTTTATTTTATTTATGTGCGAATGTAAGAAAATATAACAAACTTTAAAATTTATACATTTTTACTACACTTGATGCTAAAATAAATACAAAAGCTAAGAATAATATATTTTTAAATAAAAAATTTAAAATTATTATTTATTTAATGTCAAAACATACTTTGGTTTGAATGAAATTTAAGAGTTTTAGGAATTTGAAAACGAAGTTTTGATTTAACTTCACGCCCGCAACTTATTTGACCGAATCAACGTTTGTGACTAGTAAGAGAAAAAAGTGGTAAAAGATAAGTCAGTTCATGTTTAGAGACTGGTTAGAACGTCAAGAATTCTCGGTTTTACTTCATAAGCTCATAACAATTTATTTTAACTCGAAAATAAAAATAAACTCGTAAACAATTTTTCGATATAATCCTCGTTGACGAATGCGTATTTTTTGCGACCTTTTGAGCTTGACAATCCCTTCGTTGAAGAAGTGCGCCGCCTGTTCCTCGAACCAGTGGTTGACAGTCTCGTGGGGGCCGTCGTCGGTCCTCAAAATTCCTTTGATTTCGGGAAAAGATGAAAGTTCAATGGCGCCAGGTCCGCGCTGCATGATGGTCCAGTGGCTCCCGCCTGAACTTTTGCAGCTCTTCTGCCTTATTTCGAACAGCGTGAGGTCGAGCAATAATCGGCAGGATTAATGATAGCTATGGACAATAAAATGGCACTGAGAAATTACGTCTGACGCATTGAAAAGCTCGAAACTGATAGGCACAGTTACAGATGAGTTATGACAAGCTTCTGATAGTGCTCAGAGTAGGTATCTATCTATTTATGATCTTAATATAGGGTTACCAAATGCAAAAATGGAAACCGGAGGACAATTATTCTGAAACATAACATAAATTTTATAAAAACTGTTAGATGAAATATGTATTATTTCATAATGTGATAGTAGTTTGTTAAAATGAAATTAAGTTTTACTTATATATTGAATACAAAAACATATTACGTAGTTATTGTATAGTATATATATATACTATACTATACATATGCTGTTGTCTTAATTAATTGTTCTTTTTTTGTATACATATATATATATATATATATATATATTTAAATTTATTTGTTTGTGTTTTGTATTTAATATATACCTACGTAAACTATACTATGTATGTATATATAGTATAGTTTACATTATAACAAATTATATATATTATAACAAATAAATTTAAATATATATATATATATATATTAAGATTGGGTATCCACACTTTTTCATCTGATGTGTAATGTCCTCCATCACCTTAAAATGTTCTCATTTACACAGCTTCACATATTTAACTTACATAAATTGATAGTATCAGCATTATACAATGAAATTATTATCATGGTATGTATTTTATCACAGACCCCCAATACGTTAAACATGTTCTAACGTTAAAAATAGCGCTTTTGAAATAGCTATTTAATTTAAAACGTTCTTTAATTCGCGAGAAGACTGTAATATTTTAAAACGTTGTTATGGGTATTTAGTATCTTATATGTATATATATGTATACAAAAAAAAGAACAATTAATTAAGACAAGAGCGTATGTATTTGGCCAATGTCAGTTAATGTCCCAAATAAAGTTTTTTAAATAATTTCACCCATACATATTATGTTTTAAAAAATGACATGAATTTATTCTAAAGATTAAAGATTACATTTCACAACGAAGCACAATCCCCTGTTTGATTACATTAAAAAAAAATTTTATTAGTAGTAAATATCTTTGGACTAATTTCTACTTAATGCAAATCATTATGGCTAATCATATAAACTGTGGAAACTTTCCATTTTTTTCAAACTATACTTACACATGCACCGCTCGTTGCTGGGTCACCACCTGCCGTATTGTCAATGGACGAGAGAATTAACTCGACTTGTTTAAAATATGAATAATATCAAGAAAAATTAAGAGTCTCGAATTTCGGGTTATTTTTTTTAGAAGTCCCAAGACTGTAAAAAACCACGGGATTCCCGGGTTGTCTAGATACAGAATCCCTAGTTAGTATCTAAAGATACTAAATACCCATAACAACGTTATAAATATTACAGTATTCCCGCGAATTAAAGAACGTTTTAAATTAAATAACTATTTCAAAAGCGCTATTTTTAACTGTGATAAAATACATACCATGATAATAATTTCATTGTATAATGCTGATACTATCAATTTATCTAAGTTAAATATGTGAAGCTGTGTAAATGAGAACATTTTAAGGTGATGGAGGACATTACACATCAGATGAAAAAGTGTGGATACCCAATCGTAATATACGCAAACGATTATTATTTTAAAACCGGCCTGCGTATTAAGGTTATGGAAGGAAAATTTCACAATACTATTTCGCCGTAGTCATCGGACATCAGTTTAGTGTCAGCCAACTGTTACAGACAGTGCAGACTGATACCGAACTACTGGACGCAGCTTAACCATCCTGTAATCATTTTCAGATCAATTTTCGAAACAACGCCCGCGGGCTTTAATTTACAATCGGTTGATTAGGGTCAATGATATGCAGTTGTATTCGTTTGTAGAAAGGCGATGAAAATCGCGATACATTTCATTCCAACCCGAAGGCCTCCCGTCAAAAGAGAGCCTCTCAAAATTGTAAATCCGCCAATCAGACCCGAATAAAGGAGGCTGCACAATGTGCCGAACAAATGGACCTCGACGAATGCAACAATCGATGCCGCAAAAATGTTCGTGTTGTCAGATAAATTTATCGATTACCGCGCGCATTCTGGGCGAAGATTTTGGGTTGTAAAGGTCAGCCCGAGATGGCGGTTGGAAATTTGAATTTGGAAACCGTTTGCTTGCGGCGGCGGGGGGGGGTTGTCTGCGGCGGGGGGGAGGGGATAGTCTCGCCAGGAATTCGGAGGTGCGCGGTCAGCACCACGGACCAACGGCGAGGATTTAAAATTAACAGCGGCGTACCGCCCTCGAATTGTGCAGCCTTATTACGGATATATTTTAGTGAAATCACATTTTTATTTTGTAATGTTGCTGTTTTAGAACATAGTTATTATATAATCAAAATATGTTAGTTATATGAATCACTTGGAAGGATAACATAAACAGAAAAATAATCTATAATTTAATCGTCTCGAATCCGGAACATTCGAAACACAAGTTAAGTTTTATTTTTAAATACCTGTCAGGTTAATTAAGAAGGCTAAGTACTTGAAGATGTCGAAAAAGGATGAACCGCCCGAAGATTATTATTTGGAGTCCTTACCTATTTTGTCTACCCAATTTGAAAAATTAAATGTCCTCAGAACTACAACAAGATTAAAATATGGTAATGTAGCTTTTTTGCTTTGAAAAGCCTATTCCAGTCCTAGAAAAACTAAATTCTACAATTATAACTTTACCAAAGACGATAGTGCTATATTAATGTGAAAATAAGTAATGAATTGCTATTCAAGAATTTGAAAACGAAATTCTTCAGGAGAATACTTGGACCAGTTATGGATATTCACTCATGGTGCATTTGCACAAAAGTTGTTGCAATGTTGATTCTTTCTAATAACCAAATATCTCAGCAATATTGAATTCAAGAAGGCTAAGATGGCAAAACAATTATCACTGCTCAAAGGTTTTTGGTGAAACTTTGTGAAATTCCATGATTATTTTGTAAATTGAGTTAAAACACTGTTTTATTGCACTATATTATCAGTATTATAATTCAACTAAAATTATAAGCACTTTCAGACAGTAATATAGGGTGTGTTTGGAGTTAACGGAGGTGGGGGTGGAGGTGGAGTTAAATGGATAAGAGAGGAATAAAGTGGATTAGTATTTTTAATTTTAGTTGAATTATAATATTGATAATGGGAAGATGTTCCTGAAAACGTTCAACAGTGTTTTAATTCAAGTTACAAAATGACAATTATCACTACGCAAGAACTACGAAGGAAGTCAGTCCCTTTTTTCATTGTGTAGTGAGAGAGAAGCGAAGATTGTTGTCGTGGGCCACGTCGAAGGATTAAGATGAAGAGGAAGATCCCCAGAAAAAGGCACCAGGCACTTCTCTGGTAACAGCCCTAAAATCTGCAGGATGCCGAGAAAGTGAGAAAGCATAGTCGACAGAGCGCGAGTCATTGCGATCATCAGTCATAAAAAAATGTTCAAATTAGGAATAGGACAGAAACATACATCGTACATTGCTCCCAAACTGTAACACCAACTGAATTAGCAGCAAATATAAATGTGTTCAAAAAATAGGTTCTAAAATGCCTTAAAGATCTTCAAAATTATTCAACAATGATTAATGCATTTTAACATTTTTTTGTTACCAAATTCAAATCTGATCAATCTCTCAACATTTTTTATCAAACATTATTTAGTTATTAAATTTCACATTGTATTATAATAGATCTTGATCTTGTTTTATATAAATATCGATAGCTACCACAATAATTCAAGATCTTTCTTATGTGGGGGTGCAAAATTCTATTGTTGTCAAATGTATTTGCACTCAAATCAAAAATAATAATATAAATGAGGGACCGACATGTATGGATGAACAAGATTCATTGAAAAATTATTCCTTCAATCCTTTGAAGAATAAGCATTTTACAATACCCAGGAAAACATGTTACCCATACTTTGAATAACATATTCAAAGTATGTAACATGTTTTATGTTTTTAAGTATGGGGTTAAGCTAGATTACATCCACACTGCATAGTGAAACTAATGTTCACGAAGACGAAGAGTGAGAGCTAATCTTAAACGAGATGAATACATCAAACCCGAAAAATAATCGGAGCCTCGCTCCATGTCGCACCAATCAAGGTCCAGAATCGTGAAGACTTCACTTCGCTCAAAAGTAGTAGATTAGAAAACCACGATATTCAGACATCGACTGAGAGATATGTAGTAAGTATCCATATACATTTAAGTACATAAAATATAAATAACCAACAATTTTTTATATTATTAATAAGTAGTAAACAGACATGTTATTTATTAATTTGTAGTGGTAGCAGCCGAAGTGTCTAATTTTTAAGCTAGATCAACTTTTCAACAAGTTCGACCTTTACCCGGCGGCTAGGCTAAACGAGGCGCAAACCCCCAACCACTAGATCACTAGGCCAGCGTCTTAACCATCAGACCAATAAGCTACTCACTGTCAGGTTGGCATTTTTTTATTTTAAACAGGCAATCGTGCAACGCAGCTCAGTGCATAAACGTCCAAGCAACGACCCGCGGTCGCCAACCAAAACATTTCTCATTACACCTATGACCCCATATAAAAATCTTTATTGTGTAAAATATACAATACACAGAATAATAATAATAATACAATATTAACAAAGATACAGTAATAACACACGGGCGCCGGGGGACAGAGGGGCAACTAGGGGAGTATACAAAACACTCCCTCACAGGAAACAAGACGGGCACAAAATAACGTGAAGTTGTTTCTCTACCCAAGTACCACTGCCGGCAGATATTCAGGCCTATTCTCAAAATTGCAATATTGAAATGAAGGTGATTGTTACACCAACCCTCAAAAATAGAAAGATAGTTTTGACAGATTATGGTACGTTTATCTCCCTCACTCCCTCACTCTCTCTCCCTCTCTCTCATTCAAATATAACACTATTTTTGAGGGTTGGTGTAACAATCACCTTCATTTCAATATTGCAATTTTGAGAATAGGCCTGATTATCCAGGAACCGGCACACTAGGGGGTTAGATTGGCAGATCAAACAAGACACCCGCCGCATCAGGTCAACTCAGGATATCCCACCAAGAAACCCACATTCTCACACATAGTTCCAGGTTCCTTCGAGGCCTGAACTACGACCCTCTCCACCCATACCTTCAAGCATATCCTTTCTTGCATCAGTCAACAGAACGCAGCATCAGAGGATGTGCTCCGGCGTTTACCTCACACGGCTGCAGTAGTGATGAGAAAAAGTGCTACTCTTGATTCACTGGTGTGATTGTTATTGATATTCGATAATATCAGTGATTGAATACTGTTACTATGATCACAGTTTTATTACTAATACGCGATATCACAATACACGAAATAAAAATACATAATTTTAAGCGTATTTACTTATATTATTCAAACTTCATTTGCGTTAAAAAGTTATTCTAGCATACATATGTAATTAATATATATCTAATTTAATTTTACCATAAAGAGAATGAAAACCCTTTAAAAAATGTGAGTTTATTTTTCGGGTCAAATTCTCAGCATTTCGGGTCAAATGCGTAAAACTTTTTGGTAGAATCTTCTAGGTGGCACTTATCATGAATTATAACGTCATTCCTTCATGAATATTTTCATTTCATATGCTCATGCGCCGAATCACGGTTAACAAGCAAATATAAATGAATCACGATATTACTATGTTCTATGGATTTATGTTATATGTTTTTTATGAATAAAGACAGCACTTATGGGACGCTGGAGGGTCTAAACTTTAAATTATTTGCGAAAATTTCTAATAACCATATTAATTCAACAACATATTCAAGTTTATGCAAAACGAAAAAAGATAAGAAATTTAAAGTCGCGTATTATTATTATATTATGAGTGGGACCGATAAGGGAGCCCTAGCTTCTAAATTGGTCCTGGGAGAGGGTGTGTCCTACTCCTCTCCAGCTGTCATTTAAAAAAAAAAAGTATAAAATGGCTACCGATTACGTAATTCTAAGAATTTAATATGACATTTACGACGATTATTCAAAATAAATGAGAAATTCAAGCCTGACCCTCGTCCCGGAAAACCACTAAGTTAGTCATGTTTTCATTGCAAAAGACTTAAGTTTAATTTTAAAATATTAAGAATAATTTTGTTTTTATGTATTCTGTGTGTGCAGGTTTTTTTAAATAAGTTTTAACACATTTTTTTATTTACATCTGAGATGGGGAATGAACCTTGGGTCTGTCAATGCTTTTCACTAGTCTAAAATTTCCTTCTTCAATTGATTTATCCGGAATGATTATTCATAATGTGACACATTATTCTAGCGACCAACTACGCTCCCATCGAATGAAACAAGAATAAATAATATAAAATCTCAAAGAATACGGAAACACAACAGCAATTAAAATTAATCACACGAATCACCTACGCCACTGGCCGGGGACAGAACCTTTTCAGATCGTGTCCGCGGTTCCGTGACGTCAGCGGTCGGTGGTGGGGGCGACCGGGGGGGAGGGGCGCGCGCGCACGCCGCCCGCGCAGTCCGCGCCCGTCAGCCACTCGCGCGCGGTCCGCGCTCGCTCGTGCTCCCAACCTGCAACCACTCCACCACTCACCACTCTCCGGTCCCGCCAACCAACCAACCCACCCTTACACTCTGACAAACGGACAGTTTCAAGGTAGTTCTTTCAAGGTTTTCATTATTCTTTACACACAATACATTTTCAGTCTAATTACAGTATTTTGTTTTACACGCGACGCCTTTATTTTAGAATTTTTAGACAGATGTGCCTTGATATCACGTTGATCTGTAGAAAATTTCTCTAATGCCGCAATCGCGAGTAAGAAGCACCTTATTGTAAAGATTAATTTCACATTTCTTAAAACAGTGTTTTTTTTTGTGTAGCTATAAGTCGCTAAAATCCCGCCAAAATCACCCTTCGAGTAAGTCTCAAAACCTCAGTATTGCACTTATATCATAAATGTACTAATTATACTTTCAACCACCTGTTTTAAAGCATATTGTTCAAACTTAACCTCACATTTTCCCGCCTAATTGTGTGTGCATTTTTCCAATCATTTATTAATATTTCTCGGTACAATTTCAGTACACCGGTTGTATCTAACATGTTTTCAAGTCGGAAGAAAAATCCGTCAGTCTCCAATACATATTGATAGCTATAATTCTTCCCGACACATCCGCATCCACGGCTGTTAAAAAATTCATTAACATTCCGCATTGTAAATTCAGCCACCAGTTTTATCGGATTCCAATCGAATCGGATATTTCTTTAGAAGACAAGGCGTCCATTTTAAAAAGTACTACGAAAACAAACACAAGGCCGCCCAGATATTGAACATTTTGTTTGCGTTGCGAAAACTATGTTCAACGTTGCTCGTACGCGGGGTGAACGTTCAATTTAGGCGGCAAAGATCACGAATCAAGAAATGGAATATGTTGACTCACCACTGACAAGCCATGGAGGTAAGTATGTTCATTTCATCTCTCATTCGCTCGTTTACGTTGCCAATGATAATATTAACAATTCACGACTCGAAAGCGCGTGGATTTCCAGCATGTGTAAGTTTCATAATTTCATTGTTAACAATATTTACAACAGTTTTTATTATAGCAATGCAAAAATGTACAAGCGCGAATACCCTTTTGAATTGTTCGCGCACTTTGCTACATTTTCTTTAACTTGTACATATTATTTAACTCGAACGTTTGTGAGTCACGATACGTTCGTCCAACTTGTGTAAGCAATTCGTGTCGTTTGTCCGTTAAATTACAAATACCTTAGCACACCTGTTTGCTAAGTTTCAATTTGAATATATTTCCCATTACTGTCTGCAGACGTGCATCGGTATACCTCTCTTTGAATACAAAAAACAGCTAAAATGTACCTTCAGATCTTTCTTTATTACTAGGTTATTCGAATGTCTTCTATAGAGTTCTAGATCATCGTGATTTCGTTTCGGTTGTTGTATCATAAATAATATTATAACACGCTTGAATTGCTACACGATTACTTATTTAATTAACCTTTTTAAATGTAGAATCATATGCCGTGATTCAATAATAAAATATCTGAAAATCTAGCGGTCCATTGGTGACTAAAACTTTTAAAGTATCTAGTTTCGTAAAAAAATATTTTTCCCTCCTGTGAAATATTGTTATAGATAGATACGTTTTGAAACTAACAAATTTTTGTACCCTGTTGGTCCTGCTTTATTTATTATATTAAAATCATAAATCACATTGTTCTAGCGATGCATCTCAGTTTGGTGTACGGTTGTGCTATAGCGAGGGGGACCGATAGGGGCCAGGTAGTTGGGCATTTTACCTGCTGTTTCTCTTACCTACCTGACCTTTTCGGCAAGTGTTTAGCTTACCATCTGAAGGTATTGTAAAATATCCAAAAATGGTTGTCGTCGTACGCTTTGCCCACGTGTCGCGCGTAAAATTATAAAAATCTCTACAATGATATATTTGAATTTAAAATATGACTGCAATATTTTATTTTGTTTATTTCAGTTCGCACTTTGAAAATCATTGCATTCATTTGAAGAGTTTCATATGTGTATATCTTTTTTGTGCAACATTTAACATTCATTAATTATGACTTTTCACTGTTTCATCATTCTTAATCTTGTGGACCTATGGTCTCACGTTTTACACGGCGTCTTATGTAAATGTGGTAGATTTCTTCTTGATTTTACAATTGAGTTTTCTATATGCGCCAATATAAAAAAAAAACATATGTGATCAATAACGAATATATGAATCAAATATATTTTGTAGGAATGCGTAAACTTATTTGCCAAGGGAAAAAGAGCCCTCGCCGGGTATTGCATAAGACACCGACTCGTGGGTTGGTCAATAATTCATATTTACCTCGCTGCCTTCGGGTGACGGACGCAACACGTGGTGGCAAAATATTTTGCAATAAATGTAAATGCACACGAAATGTGGTAATTTCGAGTTCTACCTCCACTATTGCACAGCGTTTGCGTTAATTTTCGGCTAATTTACATACTATTTAATTATCGCATTAAAACGTACATATTTAGAAATATTGGTCAACGTAAAAACGTACAACTCTGATGACGTCATATTTAATTAATCAATTAACAACGAGTATATATTATTATTATTATTATTTAAATGGCGGGAATCTTCATCTGATAAGAATGGAATCGTGAGGGGACGAAGGGTGAGGGAAGGGGTGAAACCTGGCTGCTCAACCTCAGTCACTCAACACGGCATTCAGAGGAGACCTTCGACACACAACAACGTATCGTACCCTGTTTTATAATACATTCCTGGAACGACACTTTTCAAGTATACATTATTTATTATATCGTGGCTTTATTAAACGTACGCTAGTTTTACAAAAGTTAAGTTGGCTAACTATTCTTTAAATATTAACGTGTGTTCCATCGCCGTTTTGTGAACTATTCTTGTACAGGCATTATGTTGCTCAACATAACCTAATAGCGGACAGTTCGTACGATAGTTCTTCACGTAATCAAAATACCACGCAACATTTCAGATAACGCGGCAACACTTAATAAACATTGTGTGCAATGCGATGCGGTAAAAAAAACGATTTAAATTTTTAATTTTAAATCGAACGTTTTCATTCGGTGTCCGCGTTTAATTTTCCAATTTGGTTCAGTATTGGATTTTCCAAACCGCAGTCCATAACATAAACACTCTTGCCGGTCCGGCACGGTGCGCGCGGAGTGAATTCCCACAGCGATATTTGCATATTCAAAAAGCAAACAAGTGATTTAAGTAATGATCAATACAAAAGCCACGAAACAAAGCTGGCTTTGTTCTCCTTTTTGTGCTCCTTTTTAATTTTTACCCACTTAAATAGCGCGGGTTCACATTGGTTCGTTCTCGTTGCCTTTTTTTCCCCTCAAGTTTCACGCGTACGGATAATTTATGAATTGATAATTCCGCGGCCAGACCGCTCCGGCATAATAAAAGATGCAAAAAGTCTAAACGTAACAATGAACTTCATCCGACTGTGAATGCATGACCGCATTTGTTTGGGTTACTGGCATTTTGCCGTGAGATTTCTGACACTCTTAGCAATAGTCAAATACACAGCTCTAAGCTCACATTTCTACCGGTGTAAGGTGTAGTTATTATTTAAGGTTAACTGGCGAACAACTAATAAAACAATCAATATCGTCCATGCTGTGGATAGTTTCAAATTTTCAAAAATTAGTATCACCAGTTTGTATGTCGCTTTGTTTACTTGACTGAATATGATAAAATATTACTCTGAATCGACTGAGCTATGTGTATCCAACCTACTCGGTAGGTACCTACTTCTCACGTGTTCAATGATAATTTAATTCGATGCCAGAAGACGGGTAGATAACCGACATTTTTGTGTAAATTTGAAAATAAGATTTTTTTCTCTCATCAATGATGGGATAATGACAAAATTTGTTTATTTAAAAATCAAAATATTTCGGTAGACTTCTTTGAGATTTTGAAATTGACAAAAAACTTTATTAGAAGAGTAGCAACAAACCTATATATTATTGCTATGTATAAATATTTGCTTTATTGTTGAATATTTTATTCGTATTATTTTTCTGGTTTGGAAATTTGATTTCAAATTTAAATCTCTTTTCTCTAAAAATGTACATCTTATGCTTTATCTATCTATACCTCTTCGGTTAGTAGCATCGTTTATAATGATTCATATTGAAATAATACCTTCCTCGCGTAATATTTGATTTGTATTTTATGTATTTTTTTGTAACCTAAGTATTTTTGATTTTATTTTTTGATAATATTTCGCCGGCATAAATTTATTAAGAGCATTGTCATGTGTTGGTTCGTGAGACTGTCGACTGCCCAAGTCAAACGCGGCGACAGGATTGTGTTAAGTTCTTCTATTGATTATTCACGTTATGTCAATATTGATTTAGGTCCACTGAACCCCGTGTTCGAGGCTGTGTTTTAATAATCCATTAGAGCTTGTCAGCTGAAGCAGGCGTCGGATTCACACGTATACAAGTTGACTTAAAAATCATTCAATTTGTCGTGAAAAATAAATCTCAGAGCGCGTTATTCGTGATAATTGCGGTGAAATTTTCTCAGAATAACCAAAGCTATTACGTTACATTTATAAGTCCAATTATTTTCCTTAATTACTGCCCACAACCACCAGTGCAAAACATATGTGTTCAAGTGTTATTCATTTACTCGTGTTTCGGTAAGTGTTGTTGAAAAAAACGAATGACACCGTGTGTCGACTTCGCGGCGAAGAATGTCCGAGACCGAATTGTATTTAAAATCTTCGCGACAATTTGACGTTTTCCCACAAAACAAATAGTTATTTTATTTATTCACGCGTGAGGTAAGAGTACGTGCAGGATATAGCAAGCACCTCGGCCATGTAGAGTCGCTAAAAATAGGCTTTCTGGAAAAATGCAACCGTCAACCGCCTCAGCTGAATGCAAAGTACACATTTTAGTATAAATCTCGGCTATACAAGTTCAGTGTCAAGTGCTTAAAAGGTGAAAAATGAAGGACATTCAATTAATTCTGATGTCATTTATGCGCGATCGTCCACGACAGTAATCTTCTTATTATTAATAATATTTTATATCTCTTGGATAACAGAATATTTCGTGTATCGACCGCATCTTGGAAGAGCAGATTCATCACATTAGCTTCTACGGCACACCGCAAACCTCAAATAATATTTTGGCATTTTGGAATCGTTTATAGATCCTCCTGACAGATGGCATTAGTAAAACTGTGTCGTCTTCGCCGAAACAGTCACAGTACGGCCCACGATGTCAGCGGAAAGTCCCGCGAGTTGTCAAGTGGCTGTCGAGTACAGTGTCGGGCAAATCCGAGGAACAACGGAATATTTCCCGAGTCTTTCACACAACGTCCAATGCGTGTAGAATAATAAGAAACTTCACGGCGAGCGACAGACATACAAATTAATTCCGCGGACGATGCCCATTGTCCCAAAGCCTGAGCCGACTGTCAAACTTGTAAAACCGGTGCTCGCGATGTAAATCAGTCGAAAAAGAGCCTTTCAAATCACGAGGCTTTTATATTTTGTTCAAAACGGATTTTATTAATTAACCAAACTAATTTTACGTTTGCGGCTGACGTTTCTAGTCTCCGGTCGCGCTCAGTAGTGATCTCGCTTTTGAGCGGCATGAAGCCTTAGAGAAACTGAAAATAGACGGAATGATCTAATAGCTAAAAATAATACATACACATAATGGACGCTGCCGTGATGACGATGACACATGCGGCAGAAATGTCCAATCGATGAGGCTATTACCGATCATATTATCATTACGGATTGTACCACCGGGGTTATCGGCCTCTAGCTGCTAATGTGTAAAAAAAAAATTCTCTGATAAATATTGTACTGACCACAATTTATTTATACGTGACGAGAAGCGGACCTCTTAATCGTTCCCAAACCATGCAGCGGCACAGGTCTACCATCATAATTAAACCTGTAATATTTTCGTAAATACGTGCATCATGAAATTCATATTTTAGATAATCCTAAAAAAAATATTAGCGCTCAGGAATGACTAGTGAAAAAGCAATTATGAAAAGGGAATCTTACAAAAACAATTATTTTTTCCATTAAATCCGTTGTAAAATTAATACGTTGGTAAAAATACAATTTGTGATATGAAAGACAGAGATCACACACTATTTTCACAGTGAAAAGAACAACAAACAAACAAATATAATTATCTCTTTCTTACTAATTAAATGAAAAGAAATCAGAAGGAAGGGCACATTGCATAGGACTTAATGAATGCTCTAAATTACGTTATTAATCATTTTTTCAAAATTGAATGCTCAATATTTAGAGTAAATTCGTGCCATAAAAGCCATTTAAGTTAATATAAACATTTTTTCTAACTGTTATTTACGGTAACACGGGTTGACAGCATGGCTGCGTTCGGGTATTTTATATCATGGTATGGTAAAGGTTAAAACAACTTTTCTATAGCAACGCAAGACATCAACTGTACAGGTAAAAACATTATTAAACCTTTGTATCCATTAGCCAAGTGGAAAAAATTGCGGATAATATTGCCACTTCTAATGTAATTATCCTTTTTAATTGATGTATTATGTTTTTATTTATTTATTTGACACACCATCACACTCAATTTACTTCTTTCTTATTTTAGGTACCACTCAAAGAAATTCAACTCTTCATGCTGCAGGATCTGAAGCACAACGAAGTCATTCTGGTATTTGTTGTTATCTTTGGTTATCTAGCTGTATGAGTGTATAATTACGTTATAAAGCTAGGTTACCGGAGTTAAGATCATGCCTCTTCATCCGCACTTCATCATCTCAGACATCATTCAAGAGTATAACGCCTAGAAGAACACTCGGAAGATCTAATCCTAAAAATCTCTGGAAAATATTACAAACACTGGAAAATTTTCTGTAAAAGCAGAAATGACAGGTACATAATAAAAAACATTATTACAATTTTTTAATTTTTGCATTAAATTTGATAAAATATTCAAATCATTAATTAGAATGACACATGCGAGTTCAATACAGAAATAGGATTTTAAATACTAAATTACTTCTAGAAACTAGGAAAATCATAAATATAACAATTTTTTAATACAGTCGGTAACGTGTATAATTTTTATACTCTACATTATTTTTTTACATACACTATAGCTTCATGAGTTTATCATATTTTATAATAATGAAGATTTAACAAAAAAAAACCTTATTTCACAACTTTTCGGCTACCGTATGGTTCGCGCTCGTTGCACACGTACTTCATTATAAACAAAACCAAAAGAAAAATTATTTACAAAATCGTAAAGATGTGTTTAATGTATAATTATTCCTTTTTTGGTTCAATAATGTTATACAGTAGGTACTTGTGTGAAGTTTTCTGTATAAAATCTACATCGTTTTTAAGAATATCGGATTTATCTAGCTGTTGTAAAAGGTTTGTGTCTTGGCTATGCATACAGAGTTTACATTATTAATACTGGCGTTGGTAGCGTAATATCTATCTATTGTATATAATTGAATGTGCTACGAATGCGGGATCTCAACGTATTAATAGTGTATGTTGTCTTCAGTGGTGTAACTATGCCAATGCGCAGTGCATCGGGGCCCACGTTAGGCAGGGACAACAATTTAGAGCCTTGCAATCCATTTGATATCGATAGTTTTGCGAGTATCCTTACTTTCCCAGCATAAATAATAATCAACAGCAAGAAATGGAGTTATAACATTTGAAAGTTTTTCACATATATTGCAAAAATACACGAGTACATTATCGGTGTATACAGTAGAACCCCGCGAATATGTCGAGTTAGGGACCAGGCCATTGCCATTGTCGTATATTCGTAATATATGACAAAAGAGAATATTTGTATTCTGACTATTTAATGGATAAACCGCGCAGTACATACTAATATTCGTATTTATATATACAATATTTATTTAGGGGGCCCTTTTTTCGATTCTGCATTGGGGCTCAATTTTTTAGTTACGCCACTTACGTTTTTATTGCCAGTGAGGAAAACACAAAAATAGCTTTTCTTTCTATCAAATCTAACGGAATCGTATGACTTGTGTTTAGATTATTTTCCCTACCTGCAAGTATATTACATTGACTACAATATTACCTATGATTTTTTCCGTCTTTGATGTAGGTACACCGAACGTGTTTTCACATAAATAATTAGGTTAGAATTGCCAAAAGTGACATAAAAATTTCACCTTTCTATAATAATCCTATTACGAGAGGTATTTTAAATGTAATGATTTAAGATGAATCGCGGAAAGATTACGGAAGAATTGTTATTATACAATATACAATAATGCAAAAATGATTTTTTATCAGCATTTTACAAAATCTGAATCGTTATATAAAGTACGGCTGCGAGATAATTATATTAGATTGTACCGTGTTAGACCACTTCGCGTTTTTTTGGTATATAATAATTTATATTTTAAGCACTGAAATATAAGTTTGACGGAAAAACCAGCCGCGGCGAAGCCAGTTGTTTTCTGTTCGTAATGATAGACGCAGTATTACACATTTGTTTGTATCTGCCAATTTTGCAAATACCGCGTAGGTACATATTTAAGTTAGGAGAACACATTCTTATTGTGAAGTTGGAATTATTCAGAACATAGGTCTGTGATATTTTAAATATGATTAAATGTATTAATATCAAAAAGGCGCCACCGGGATTCGAACCTGGATCTCTTTTGATTTGATGTTACATTTTTGATATTAATACATTCTGTAAAAATAAGGTAGATGGCTCTTTCAAATAATGGAACGATTAAATGTATTAATATCAAAAAGGTAACATATAGGTTCGAAAATTGTCGCTTAAAATATTATCGCTGTAGCATAGTTGGATAATGCACCTTCCCCGGTTAGGAAAGAGATCCAGGTTCGATTCCCGGTGACGCAACAACAATATTTTTCGATAAAATTGATTTTAAATGTATATCTTTCTAATTAATATATATAATTCATATTTAAGTTGTATATTTCTATAATATACAGTAAAATAATGCCATTATTCAGATTGTATTATTGGTCAGGTCCTGCCCGCCGTCACGCCGTGATCCTGAAAATAATAACGTTTAGAATTATATTCCAATTGTTTAAAATCCAACTGGGAAAATAAAATAACTAACATAGACGAATCATAAGATACATAAATTGCGTTGTTTTAATCTTATCCAGCGATGAACTATACCAAGATGCTCAACGATTTACACTTCCGTCATGAGGAATATCAAATGACTCTTCACTTACTTCAGCAGAGGGTACGGCAGACGATGAAAATGAATTGTCAGATAGCAATTGGCTTGTTAGATAAATGCCAACGCAAATAAATACCCAGTTAGACACATTCCTAAAATGATTTAAAAACGTAATTTACCGATCATGCGATGCGCGACACACAACTGCGACAGATTATATTCAGGGTCTCGCTAAATAATATCTTGGCTAAATAAATGCTGAAAAATTTACCAATCGGGGATTTGAAACTGCCAGAATTTGATCTCTAGTCGTACATCTTAGCCGCAGTCGGTTACATTGACGATATTATTATATACTTATGTGTCTCGTTAAAAGTGTATACCGTCATACGATGAAACGTGGTGGTGGTTACTTTCATTTCTGGGGTAATTTAATATAGGATACATTTACTTTAGTCATATTTTTAAACTAGGGGAGGATAATCAGTCAGCCGAAGTTATTCGCCGCGTAAAAGCAGGATGGGCGACTTTCGAAAAGATTCTACTTTTTAAAAATACTGATCCCTTATGGGATATACAGTGCAATACTGAAAGATCTTAATAGATCTTAATAAAGTAGAACATATCTTTCAATGTTATGGTATTTATTTTTAAAATCCTCAAAATATATCGGTAGAATTTATAAAACAAATTGATGTTAGAGGAAAAGATAGACTGACACAACAATTCAGAAAGAAGGCTAAATCTCAGAAATCGATGATGTACAATATGATGAAGATCCTCAATCAAATGCCGGATGATATAAATATAATACAAGAGAAGAAACTGCATACATTTATAATGAAACTAAGCAAATATATGTGCAAGATAAGTTTTAGTGAAAATGAACATTTTGATCTTATTTATATTAGAGTATATATATAATCACATATGTATGCATTATATTAAGAATGAACGACGGGTGTACAACGGCGATAACCTACGGTACCGAACCCTGGCGTTAACCAAGTGCTCTGCAAACAGGCCTCGAGTGGCTCAACGAGTGATGGAACGGCCCATACTGAGCATGAAGAGATACGCCGACGAACTCTACAAAAAAATATCATGAAGCCTGTGTCCGAGTTGAAATAGACATGGGTCAGTCACGTTGTCCGTCAAAGCGACGGTACGCCGGAGATTGCGAGCTTCAAGTCGACCAGTAGTCAGACCTCGGAAGCGATGGGTTGACGGTAGTCAACATAAAGAAGTGGCAGCTGACAGCGCAAGACAGGGGAACGTGAAAGACCTACGTTCAGAAGTGGTTTGACAAGGAAGAAGAATTATGTTTTGTATATATCATTATTATATTCGAACGAGACTGTGGGTATTACGATGCGCTTACGCGATAGTGCGAATGATTTTATACTTGTCATTGGCTTCGTGCAATAACTTGGATTAAAGACGGATTCATAATAAATAAACAACGATGAAAAGTGAACGTTCAGTGAAATAATAATTTAAAATAATGAATATAATACACAGAAAAATGTTGTCAGTAAGTAAATATAAAAGATTAATATGTTGAAGATTTGAATGTTTTCCGATCTTTACGTGTGTAAAGTCGACCTTGAACCTGTGTGGGCTGTATGGCCGAATAATAATGATGATAATTACTACACACTAACAGAAAAATCCGGCGTTTGAGTAGGATTCATCATAAACGTTTAATTAATATAGAAGCAACCACAAATTATACAACCAGGCAACTTGAGCTAAAGCTTCGGAGTTCTACCAAAGCCAGTATAGATTTAAAAATATTTTCAAATTTTGAGTCGATAATGTCATAGCAAGGATTATAATTGATTTCAAAGCATACATAAAGAACTAAAATTAGTAATAGAGAGTTTTTAACGTGTGTGATATAAATTTATTTGGGGTTATCTAGCGATTATCACTATTTTAATAAAAATAAAATGATTACAATTTGGTGTAATTGTACCGCCAATACAGATTATTAATATTGGTCAAATAAATAAAAGTATTTATATCCATAATTGCAAAGAGTTTTCAAACACAGTTTGAACATTTTCGTCTAAGAATTTTGGCAGGTATCCATCTATATAGTCTTTTAAAAAAAATTTATAGTGCCTACGCAACAGACCCCCGATTTAACCTTTACTATACCATGATATAAAATACTCGTACGCAGCCATGCTGTCAACTCGTGTTACCGTAAGAAAATAGAGTTCTATTAGCCTTTGAAATGTAAATATATATATTATAATTCGGATAATAATCAAGTCTTGTATAGGAGGCTGCATTATATAATACAACCTTACTTTTTATCTATCTTTCTTTAATTAGTGGGAAAGAGACACCATTATATTCTTATGTTTGTTATTCTTTTCACTGTGAAATTAATGTCTTGATGACACAAATGGTATTTTTGTCAACGTTTTAATTTTACAATGAATTGAATTGAAAGACAATTATTTTTGTAGGATTCGCCTTACATACTTGATTTTTCACTAGTCATTTCTAAGCGTAAATATTTTCCTTCAATTGAACTAAAATATGAATTGCATGTTGCGTATATTTACCGAAATATTACAGATTTAAAAAGAGCGGTAGACCTGCGTTACTGCATGGTTTGGGAAGGGTTAATCAAACAAGTTGACTAAAAAAATCAGAAAATGAAGGATTCATTTAGTTACAAAGTACAACTCTTTATGTTTCATCTCTTTTACAATATATACCTTAATACTTAATAATAATATCAACTTTTGGATCCAGTGAGACATTTAAATGCAAGATCCTTTCACTCTGTATCTCTTGACAGATTACTTATTTTTTACGTAATTAACCATTGAAAATGACTTAGTTTCTGAGATATAGCATTATCATAATGTGATAATTGTGATAGATATGATATTTTACTACAATTAGGTAAATTTCAATAAAAAATACTAATGCAGTGGGTCTCATGACAACATAATGCAATTTTTTCGAAAGATTATCAAGAGACCTCACAACTACCCGCCATAAAATGGTTTATCTAGATATATGTATTTTAACGGAGTTCTTATCAGATTTCGATCAAAGTTTTCTAAAAGATTCATTTTATCAATATGTCTGATCCGTTATCTTGTTTCAAAATGGCAGCTAACTTCATTAATATTAATTAAATATATTAATTAGAAATAAATAAATAAATATATATATATATTGAGATTCCGTAAAAATAAGGTAGATGGCTGTTTCTAAAAAATGGAACGATTAAATGTATTAATATCAAAAAAAGGTATCATATAGGTTCCAAAATTTGTCGCTAAAAATATCGTCGCTGTAGCATAGTTGGACAATGCACCTTCCCCGGTTTAGAAAGAGATCCAGGTTCGAATCCCGGTGGCGCAACAACAATATTTTTCGATAAAATTGATTTTATATGTATATCTTTCTAATGAATATATTTAATTCATATTTAAAATATCACAGACTGAATAATTACAACTTCACAATAAGAGTGTGTTCTAATCATTAATATTGGCCCTAGAGAAAAACGGAATGTATCCTCTTCTTTAAATATTTTTTTTTGAAATAGCAAGGGTTACACATTGATATGAACGCCAGCAACCTGGATGTGATAGTTTGTGAACACCAATAAGACATCCATGTTCGTTAACCAGTCTGATTCGTCAATTGGTTTTAAAATTGCAGCTGTTCAAAAACAACAAAAAAAAGTGTAACCCCATTAATAATGGACCTAAATAAAAAAACACACGGAAAGATTTTTTTTTAAATATTTCATTATATCTGTCATATCACAAAATAGGTTCACGCTGTTAATAAAAAATCTATTTATATCTCGTTTCAGTGCTGTTCAGCATTCTCGCTGTCCTCTGTTAATTGGGAATCTTCTTTAATAAGATAATTAAATTTTTATCAATAATGTGACGTCATTAAACGCGCTTCTTATTTTCACACAAACATAAATAAACGAAACACAATTGTGTGAACTTTGATTCCTTCTAACCCATCGTCATCCGCGCCGGATTACTCTCTGACGCGGCTACCCACGTGATGCGAGCGCTGCACCGCACACCGCCGTGAAGTGTAATCTGCCGCTCAGCCTCTCGGCGATATAATACCACCTTGCGGCCGCTTGCTTGCTTTTTCTTAATATTATATTTCTTAAACAATGAACCATATCGTGTCAGGAAGTGGAGAGGGAGAGAATCTCTGATTTAGTAAAATAAACATAACATATATGAATATTAATGACAAAAAATGAATTGTTAGTTATTATGAGAAAGTATGTTTGGATGTCTGTTAATTGCAGTGGCGTGCAGTAGGTATAGATAGGTTTTGCTGTAACCAATGATATTATACAATCATTTACAATGTATGTACTTTTGTTTAACCAACGTCTCTAGACAAAATAAACCCGTCGTTTATACGACCCTGCCATGTATTTATTTATAATTTTAGAGTACTATTAATAGTGTTTTTAACGTTTATGTTTTAACGTAAAAAAAACCTTCTTATCCATATAAAAAATATATGGATGTTTTTAAGAACACTTTCTATGATTGAACATGATTAATTTATTGTTTGAAAATACTTCTCGTAATAATTAAAGGTAATAATATTTTTTATTAAAGGTTAACGTAGTAATAGTTATGCCAATTGGTTTTTGATTTGGGAAAAACAAAAACCAATTGGCAATCAAAAACCAATCCATGCACCAAATTTAAAGAACAATCATGAAATCAACATGATTAAAACAGTAAGATAGTAAAATTCGCGGATTAATAAAAAAGGAAGTAGACACTTCAATGATTTCCACGCAGTTGTAAGTCTTTCTAATATTATAGTCTGTTAAAAAAACAGCATAGATAACAACTAAATACAAAACGGATCACCGAAAGGATTTTCAATTCAGTAAATATCCACTTATATGACTTGAGTAATTCACTAGCTAATAACAGAGTAATGTGAATAGCTCGATGCGGCAAATACAAAAGAGCATCATGGGTACAGCGGTGAGTTATCGTGGTAGTTTTTAGAACTAATCAAATAAAGTCTCTACTGGTACACAGATGGCGCTAATTGTAAAATAATATAATGTTAATCCAATTATTTAATTTATATTTGTTTCCCAGAATTTTTAGTAATGCACACCTTTTTGGCTTGTATGCACTGCACGGCCCTGGTTAATTGGACGGATAGGAAGGAGGTGTTTTAATACTTAGATGATATCGTACCTGTAAATGGTTTGTAGATTGTGACCAGTGAGACGAAATGGCAGAACTTATCCACGAGATTGAAGAATAGATCTTGATAAAAAAAAAACAGAAGCAAGACAAAAATTCTCATCAAATGCTGAGAACTAATGTTCTTAATGACTGCGAAGAGGTATGTGATTTTATATTATACATATATCTTGTCTCAAGAAATGTCTTAAGAAATCGACCAAAAATTTGAAGAATCGCTCTACAATAAGAGGCGTAAAATTTGACTGGTTAAGGTACTGGTATTATTCATAGCTCTATGCGGAGTCGGAATAAGAACCCTGAGAAGAATAAGAAAAATAAATAGACATTCTTGACGCCGTAGAGATGTGTTGCTAAAAGAGACGGAGTCAACTTGGTGATCAGTAGGAATGTACGAGTACAACGGACGAAGAGGGAGGGTCACACTAAACAAGGCCCAAGATCGCGAAGAGTGGAGGCAATCAGATCGCGCTATAAAAGAAGCAATATGTCTGCTTCTATTTAGTCTGTTAATTAATGGGTCACTAAAATAAATAGCTATACATTTCCTAAAGCAATCCTTATCACAAACACATGTGAAAATGAAACACTTGTTTTCTTATTCTATCCGTTTAATTTACTTGAGACGCAACAACAATATTTTTCGATAGAATTGATTTTATATGTATATCTTTCTAATTAATATATTTAACATAAATAATTATTCGATAAATTGAATTTTTCTGTATATATTTTTATTGATACATTTAATTTGTATTAAAATACCACAGAACTATGTTCGGAAAAAATCTGCAACTTCACAATAATAATGTGTTCTCCTTAATAAATAGTACATGCCTATTTTATTTTTTATCAGGACCTCAAAATATATACATCTAACAAGGGAGATAATGCCTTATAAATTGCAGATAGATTCGGGCTGGAGAGATTTGACTCGAGACGAGAATTTTGGCCTGGGCCCGATATAAATGGCGACGATGAATCCTCATATTAAGATAAGTAAAAGTAATAATATTCCTAATAAGACAATTTTAAAAATAAATATTACATCACACTTTTAAGTTGGATGTCTGTTCTTTGAAATTACATCTTAGATATCCATAGAGATAATAAATTTTATACTGGAAATAATCTTCCGCACTGTACCTTGTTCTAAAACCTGTTTCGCAATGTCCGGTATTAATTTGAAGCACTCTGGCAGACATAGCAGAAGACATTTGATACGCCAACTTATCATAAATAAATAATGTATTAAATTAGCCACTGATGGGGCGACGAGTTCTATAAATTTTATACTTCTTAGAAAATATCAAAACATTAATACATGAAGTTTCTAATTATATTAATTTTTCAGATCTACGAAGTATAAAGGACGATGTACGAAGGATAAAGAACTTCAGTATAAGCTCAGAGACAGCAGACCACGCCAGATCACAGGGTCATTGTTTTGCCCATGAGAACGTAAAAGTACTACATATATGTAGAAAGGAGAGAAAATTAGATGTTCTAGAAAATATAAATATATATTAACATATAAATACCCCCTATTACATCTCCTCTCCTGTCCATATTAGCTCCGCCCACGACCACTTTCACTTTTCACCGAAACCCCCCTCTCCCCATCACCGCTTTCATACTGCCACCCCCCCCCCCCCCCGCCTCCAATGTAGTCGATAGTCTATCTTCTAGTTTAAGCTTTAGTTTATTACAGATTATGACGCAGTAAGCGTCGAAAATGTTTTAATTAAAGTGTTCTGTGAAGTAAACAACGTTGTTTTATTTAAATAATGAATTAATTATTTTTTCAAAAAATTAATATTAATTACAATGGACTCTCAAAAAATATTTCTACGAAATAATTCCATAATCGCCAATTCCATACTGTACATTTAAATAAATTAAAATTCTACATGATCATATGTATCATTTTATATGTATGTACTTACAATTCCAACTTGCAATTAATTACAATATTTTACGATGACAATTAATTACAAATATAATTGTATCTGTTTTTAAAACGCACGTCCACCCTAATAGGCGAACAACTTACTCTGCAGAATTTATTTAGGGGAGCTTTTCCTGGATGTACTATTTTCTATATTTTGATGCCACACGTGAAAATGAGTCCTCAAAACAAAAAAAAGTCAACGGTAGTTAAAAACTTAACCTTTTTCATTTTGGTTGTTGCTAAATAAAAAATAAATACAATGGGAAATCAAGGAAAAGTAAAAAAATTGGAAACGGTCCAATTTAGGAAACAGGTTTCCTCGTTTGGACCACCGGTTTCCTAGAATAAACCACTAGTATGCTTTAGAAACAAATATTTATTTTATGAAAAAAAATAGCAAAATAACAATACAACAAATTATAATGGTTGGTCTTTAAGCTATGCATCTGATGCAGGAGAATTATTTTATGCTGGCTTTTACATTACCACATTTAGTGTGGACCCATTTGTGACACTGTATGCATTGAATCATATTTTCTTGCACAAAAACAATACCATTCTTCGGTTTTTACATTTAATTGTAAGAATAACTCGCCAGACCGATATTATTTAAAAGCGTTAAAATATTATACCATATATATAAATATACAGAGTGGCCCAAAAAAGTGAAAACATCTCATAACGCATGGGTTATTTCAAAATATAATATAATTAATTTTAATTCTTAATGTATTTTTTTTGCACAATATTTAGTTAATCAGAAATCATCAAAACACCCCATACTGCATAATCTACTGGGTTTTAATCTGGACTGTTCGATGGCCACATGCCTGGCTCGATGAAATTAACATTCTCACTATGAAGAAAGTTGATTGTATTTCTGGCTGTGTGAGATGGAGCTCCGTCCTGCTGTAATTTCGGTTATGCTGTGATGTCTAGCTATACTCCAGGTTTTGTTTTGAAACTCTGATCATTTTCCTAGCACCTCAACATTTTTCAATTCGCAAATTTTTTATCAGAATACGGTCCACTGCAGTAATTTTTATCATTCTGGGCAACAATTTGAAAAAACCAAATATAAACAATGGGAAAATTAATAATCAAAGATGGCGACCGCAAATTGTCGAAATAAAAAGTATGTAAATTAGTAAACTATTTAAGCTATTGTTGATATAGTTATATTAATTTTGATGTAATTATATAACATTTTACGAAATGTTCTCTTTTTTTTGGGCCATCCTGTATACATATATATATATATAAATAAATATATAAGTTTGTTTCAAGCATTGCGAAGAATAGTCTAATTTTTTTTTTTTTAAATGTATTGTCAAGATTTATGTATCTTTGAATATGTAGCCTTGTTGTTATGGACAACGTATTAATTTCACTTCTTATTTCTAAGCCATTGCATAATATGGGTATGATTAAGATGCCAAGAATTTAGTTAATATTTTTGGTACAGTAAATTGTGGCGTATTATTTCTTGTGCCACGGCTATGATTTATGACAATGGTATCTGTGATGTTTCGAAGAAAGTATTATCTTAGGTTAGTTGCATGACGTCCATCAGAGCGCACTCTCGGAATAAAAGATCATATGGGTATCTGTAGTGTTTTATATTAAATACGTAAGACGGATGGGAAAGAAGCATAGGACAGATGACCAGTAGGCAGACCACCTAAAAGATGACAGTCGGCCTCCGCCAGGTAATCTTCCACGAAAAAAACAGATCTCCAGATTTATTACTAAGTATTTTTTAAAAAATAAGGCCCCAATTCAAAATGGAAAGAAGGACCGCCTGCATTCATGTATGTATATGTCCTATAAAAACAACAACCTATTATTTATTATATGTATGTAGTGTTCATTTACTGATTACACGAATGATTTTAATTTATTGTAAATGTGTTTTTGAGATTGCGGCAATCCTAACCCGGGATACTGTATACATCGATAATGTTTTTATATGTTTTCATAATGGGTGAGAAACGATTTTCTAAATTTTATAATTTCATTTCAGGTGTGTTTTAATAATTGTTAGTCCGCATAGGAAAATATTTTGGGCTCTGTATAATGTGGGCCCCAATTATAGTTGCGCCGCTGACTTTTAGAAAGTTTCGAAATATTTATAAATCAATGAAGCAGATGAATCATTTTCAATGTGATCGTGAATCAGTACGCAGTTCGTGCGATCAAAAAACGTATCAGGTCGTTTCGAAAAAAATGTAGATTTTAATATTGCGTCATTTTGAACGTTCTTTTTTTATAAAAAATATTTATTTGTTTTCGTTTGACAGTCCGATTAGCGGTGCTAATTAACCGAAGAGGACCCATCTGGCTTCACGAAAATTTTCACCTTTTCAGGCATCACGGCAACTATTTACGGCAAAAAATACAATTACGTAGAAACAGTAGAAAATGCTTTTTAATAATTATTTAATTCTAATCTGCTCGAGTTTTATTCAACAGGCACATATAGCTTATGATTCTTTGACAAAAGTACATAGAATTAAATGTGTCGAACTTTAACTATCCCAAAGTTAAGAATTTACAGATTGAAGTTGAAGAATCAGCCATTATTCTCGAAACAATATATGTAATATTTTTAAGTTAACTATATATATAAACTTTAATTTATGAATGTGCAGTTAAAAATGATATAAAAATACTTTTGTAACATTTACTAACGATAACCCGTCAAATAACAAATAAAGCAAAAAAGTCAGTAACTTAAAATATTAAAATGTATTTAAATAAAACATAAATAATAAGAATCATTATGTCGTCATGTCTTACGTACCGATAAATATTTTAATATACCTAATTATAAAATAATTCGAAAGTAAAACTAGTTCATGGCTGCAGGGAGCGAGGATTAACTAGGCAAGTTTGTACCCCTTCATCCACCAAATCGTGATAGATGTGTTACAAAATTTAAAAAAATAAACTGTGTTTATTTTTTATAATGTTGGTATTATTATGAAACTCGCTTTATATATACGTCAGTTAATTATTTTGTTATTTCAGAAAAAATGTTTTAATATCTGATGTGAAATAAGGCAACAAAAGAAGCGATGATGGTTATACTAAAATACTTATTTCACTATTTATATTTATTTACTCGGATCAGCGGCGTAGTTAGGATATTTGGCGCCCGGGAGCGAACTATCCAAATGGCGCCCCCCACCCATGTTTAAATCTGTTCTTGTTAAAAGCGCTGGGTCATAAATTGTAAGGATTTATTTTTGCATAGATACATTTTTGAAAGTTACAACTAACTAACTAACTTACCATCACGCCGTAGGCAGAGAGGATAGAGCTCCACACTCTTCTGTCTTGACGCACAGTTCTCGCCTCATCCACATTCATACATCTTCTCATACAAGCTCGCCGATTATTGAGGATTCTAACAGGACCATCCTCCAGTATCTGGTTTACCTTGTCGTGCTAAGTCTTCCGCGAACGTCTTCTATTTCTGGTGCTGTCAACACTTGCGTCATATATCTTCCTTACCTTATTAATTACATAATATTACATTGTGTATTTATTTTCTAATATTTGTATGAATAAAAAATATTAAACAATACGTTGAATACCTTGTAGCCATGACTATTTTTTTTGTTAATTGAATCAGAATTCCAAAAATTACATTTAAAAAAACAGTATTTTTCGCGCTTGTAAATGAGAATACCCCCCTCCTGGACGATCTGCGCCAACGTTGCTCTTTGACAGTTACGCCATTGGCGCGAATCATTATGTGAAGACACCATTTTGCGTCAAATATTGACACAAACGAATCTATTTATGAACTCTAAAATGGCGACAACCACAACAATTCAACTTTGCACAGTTGGCTATTGTGACGATATTTAATATTAACATCGTTTCGGAACAGGATATTGATATCTTATTATCCTGCCGGTAATCATTGCTTCCACAAGTGTGCGCTTAAAAAATCATTTGTAAATAAAACATGAATTAAATATATTAATTATAAAAATATACATATAAAATCAATTTTATCGAAAAATATTGTTGTTGCGCCACCGGGATTCGAACCTGGATCTCTTTCCTAACCGGGGAAGGTGCTTTATCCAACTAAGCTACAGCGACATTATTTTTAGCGACAATTTTCGACCCTATATGTTACCTTTTTGATATTAATACATTTAATCGTTCCATCATTTGACAGAGTCATCTACTTTATTTTTACAGAATCTCAAATACCTTTGAGTAAACTGATAGCAGAATTTAATAAAAATGAATTGATAATTCTGGCGTCTGCTATCAGTTTACTCAAAGGTATTTGAGATTCTGTAAAAATAAGGTAGATGGCTCTGTCAAATGATGGAACGATTAAATGTATTAATATCAAAAAGGTAACATATAGGGTCGAAAATTGTCGCTAAAAATAATGTCGCTGTAGCTTAGTTGGATAAAGCACCTTCCCCGGTTAGGAAAGAGATCCAGGTTCGAATCCCGGTGGCGCAACAACAATATTTTTCGATAAAATTGATTATATATGTATATCTTTATAATTAATATATTTAATTCATATTTAAAATATCACAGACCTATGTTCTGAATAATTACAACTTCACAATAAGAATGTGTTCTCCTAAATCATTTGTATAATTTAAAGGACCAATGCTATTATTTGTGCGCTGGGGGAGAAAATAAGAAAAACATTACCTTACCAGTATACGGCTACTGGTAGGGCCTGGGTTTACTACAGTAGATACTAATGAA
The DNA here is from genome assembly GCA_031772225.1 of Eubasilissa splendida. Taxonomy (NCBI): domain Eukaryota; kingdom Metazoa; phylum Arthropoda; class Insecta; order Trichoptera; family Phryganeidae; genus Eubasilissa; species Eubasilissa splendida. Next base: position 33,741,937 of record CM062848.1, on the reverse strand, counting down.
GATGTATTAAGACGTATAAATAAGTCAAGTGAACTAATAACTGTCAAAGAAAGCTGTTTACTTCGGACACATAATGCAGGGAAAGATAGATGGCGGCAGTGGCGCATGCAGAAAGAGATTATCTTGGCTGTGTACTCTCAGAAAGTGATTCAATGTCCAAGATGTCGGTGATCTTTTACATGACAAATCAACATACTGCAACACGGTCGCCAACATTTGTTAGAAGGCGGCACATGAAGAAGTCTTATTGAAGAGCGTGCGCGTGCCATGCCGCCAAATCGTACGCTCGCACACACCCACACACCGTAGAAGGAACATTGCCAGTGATATATTATACTAGCAGAAAAGCAATCGGCTATCGCAGGCAGCTATTATAGCCGCTACGTGGCCAGGACTTTATTATATCGCTTTAATAATGGTGCATTGTACACCCTTATTATATTGCTACAGCAAATTCCCACCATCAGGTCCTACAGCCGATTGCTTTTCTGCTAGTGCATTCTGTATTACCCTCCCTGGAATTGTACAAACGGTGTTCTTAAGTATCAAATTTGAATTATTTATAGCTAATTAATTATACTTCATCATTCCACTTAAAGATATTCTTGTAAAAACTGAGATAATGTTTACAATAAATAATTACTGAACAAACGAAAATATTATGAACGACGATTGACTACGCGAGATGACAGATGGTTAATATACTCGCTGTTCAGAAAAATGTCGAACGTGTTTTTTATTACTAGTTTGGGGGTTAGGACGGTGATTAAATGAAATAAATGTGATTGGCGTGTTGAGGTGTTTATTTTCGGTATGATAAAAACAAAGAAGACAGATATAATGAATGAAGATGTAGAAGGTGCACGTGTATTATAAAATTAAATGAAGCGAGTCAGCGGTCTCGCTCGGCGCGCGCGGGCCGGCAAGACCGCCGTTGTGAAACGATAAAACTGGAGAGACTACTTGGCGGTGAATATGAATTCTGATCGCTACACTAGTAATAAAGACAATTTACACTTCATTTCAAATTAAATATATATTTGCGTACCGTCATTGAATATATAAAAGAGAAAACATTTAAGTAATCTCAACTTGGAGATATTCAAAACACGTTCGACATACTCGACACTTTGGTATTTTTTTCTCACCGGCAATGACACTCAATATCCAAATACAGATCCAATAGCGATAGCGACGAAGTGTAATCATTTTATTAAATAATACATTGTAGTTGTATATCTGAGCGGTATCTCGCTCATACTCGAGTCAGATTGCAATATTATTTTTACTCATATTACTGTTTTAATCGGAAATCCATGATATAATGATAAATACACGTTAGAATATTCAATACTGACTGAAGATTTTGAATTGAGGTACACACAAGGGCAACGATAGCCGTCATCATCACTTAGCCAATAACTTAAACGTTTAGAGATGTTATACGATTTTGTTTACATTAATGGTAGACATAATATTATCATTTTGATATTATAATACGAGTATACCAGTGTGCACTGAGAGATATCATCAATCAGGCTGCCAACCGTATATGCAGGTAATGTAACTGTATACTTGTTATCAAAAATAAGTGTAAAATTGCATATATTATCAACTGTTTCGTTAATTTTTCATTTCGAACTCTGCGCGTTATAAATGTATTTCTGAATACTTTTTCTACTCTTTTACAGCATCTTCACATCAGACATTTATTGATGGTTAATATCAGTATAAAAGTCTACTTAATTGCGGTATATTTTTTTTTACATCGGGGATTATTAAACTGTATATAAAAATAAATATTTTCTTGGAAATTGTCGTAAGCGCATAGGATCAGAAATAAAATATTCTACTAGGTACCTATTTATTTTTTGAGAGTAGAAATAAAATTGTTAAGGCAAGGTTTTTGACGAAATTGATGATTGAAACATAATCAGAATAATAATTCGGTGCTAGAAAACACAAAATTGCTTTTGCACAAAACACACGTAATATGTTCCTTCAACGTATGCACGGTAGATGGCCTACCTGTCTCGTGGATGGAAAATAATTGTTTGAATATGTTAATTGATTCTCTTCTTCTTCTTTTAAATAGGCAATCCACCCTTCAAGAGTGATTTGTGCCATTAATCAAGTTAAAACTTTATTATTATGAGAACACATTCTTATTGTGAAGTTGTAATTATTCAGAACAGACGGTCTGTAATGTGTTCTCGTAATAATAAAGATGTATCAATGTGTCCAAAATTTAATAAAAGTGAATTGATAATTCTGGCGTCTGTTATCAAATTACTCAGAGGTATTTGAGATTCCGTAAAAATAAGGTAGATGGCTCTTTCAAATAATGGAACGATTAAATGTATTAATATAAAAAAAAGGTATCGTATAGGTTCCAAAATTTGTCCCTAAAAATATCGTCGCTCTAGCATAGTTGTATAAAATAATGTACCTTCCCCGGTTTGGAAAGAGATCCAGGTTCGAATCCCGGTGGCGCAACAACAATACTTTTGGATAAAATTGATTTTATATATATATATCTTTCTAATTAATATATTTAAAACTTTATTTTATAGAAAAAAGCACAGTAATATTCTATAATAGGAAATATTATATTACAAGTCAATACCATTGTCGTTCAAAAAATTTGCTATTATATAGATTAAATGTGGCGAGTTAAGGGAAAGAAGATGATACAAGTTAACCGGGAGTTAAAAATTACCATTGACGAGATTACTGTAAAATAAAACTGTGATCCACAATGAACAGGCGAAAAATATATAGTCAAGAGTTTCCACCTCGGCGCCACACTCACACATTGGGGAATCTACAAGGTTCAATCTGAATAAATGTGAGGCTACCTGGCAATGCCCAATTCTCATTCTAGAGATATTTGATATTGTTCTTTTGGAGACTTTCCTTTTGGAGAACCAGGGAGTGCGGGGAATAGATCCTTGAATTATTTTAAGCCAATTACCCTTATGATTATTTGGATCCATCCATTGTGCAGTTCAAATAGAATTTGTATGTTTTTTTACCATATTAAGTCTGTCATACATCGGGATATGTAGTTGATGAGGGAAAACTCAAGAAAGAGTGGCCTTCACTTCATTTGTGTTAAAAATAGCACAGAACCATGTTCTGAAATTGCAACTTCACAACGAAAATGTGTTTTCATTAAAAATTTAAATATGTACCTACCTATTCATATTGGGTAAAACATCAAAAAAATTTAATCAGAATTTTGGTTGGAATTTTTAACAATTTATATCAAGTTAGCCCCAATCAATTGTTTTAAAAACAAATGGAAACTATACATATTGATGTCTATACATCAGTAGACCGGTTCCTATATTTTTAATGACATTGAAGATAAATTAACTAAAGAAGACTGTCGAGTTGACACGACCGCCAAATAATAGTAAAATTTCTTATGTTGATTTTTGTCGTCTTGTTCATATTAAATTTTACTAATATACAGGGTGTAACAGACCTAATGGCACTCGAAAAACTGATCTAAGGTGTCGATTTTCACGAAATTCATAAAAGTACCAATATCTTGAAAACAATTTTTTACTAAGGTCATATTTTGATATTCTGGTCAATCTTGAGTAAGTATATATCAGTCACATTATATATATATATATAATATCAGCCCTCCAAGGGATGACGTTGACTTTCTGGACACCTGTACACAGGGTGTAACATACCTAGTTCACAATATTCAAAGATGTGCAAATTCTGTATTGTGGACTAGGTCTGTTACATCTTATATTGTGCCCTTGGAATAACAAGGTTTCATCTGAGATACTGAGCTTCAATGTTTTGAATATTAATTTTTCGATTTTTTTCATCACCCATGAGGCGCTTATTTTAGACGAATGTCGCTATATATTTTAGCTTGACACACTAAACTAATTCCTGATTTCGGGCATTTAACATAACTCAAAGATTTTATTTGTTTTCAGACCAACAGTTGTTTCAAAAAATATTACAAGTGCCACTACGTCACGTTGTTTTCTTGCTATCTTCTGAATATCTAGGAATTTTGATACAAAATAGTCTAACAAAAATATCACACGACACCTTATTGTTCCAAGGTCACAGTATGTACATATATACACAATTATCTTACCTCTGAAAGCTGACAAGTATTCACCGTGTAATTACCCAGAACCATAGTGTAGTAATTTTTGAAAGTCTGTAAGACATGTGTAGGGGAGCAGAGCTATTACCGTATAGCATCCAATACCGCACATAGCTTTTTCATCGAAACAAACGATATACAGATATTTGCCTCACTCAAACGTGTCAATGTCAAACCTGGCCACAAGTGCAGGCTTCAGTTGAACTAGTGTTGTAAGGAGGCGTGCATGTTTTTAGTATTACAGCTGACCACTATAAATTTCGAAAGAAGTAAATTCAAATATAAATGTGTTTCTTTAAGCTAATATTATTGACTGTTTTTTAATCTTGGCTCTTGATTTCCTCTATATATTTCATCATAAAAGATGATCATAATGTATTAAATATTTCCACAAGTTTTTGTTTTGTCGAGACAGGTATAGTCGGCTAATTGTACACGATGTACGGTATTAACCGACATTGTACGATATTAGACTTAATATGACGAGCAGATTTTCAGTTTTAATATCATATTTTTTCAGAGGTGCAGCCTGTAAGAAATATATATATGTGGTATTCAATTTATGAAAACCCAAAGCCCAATCAATATGTGAAGAATTCGGAAAAAATAATAATTATGGTAATAGATACAGTGTATGTGCTGCTTGGGCCCATGCTCTTTAGAGTGGTAGAGACAATTCTAGATATCATTGTGATTATTGCAAAAACTTTACCTTTTTTTTCATTTTTATGTAGCATAACTAAATTATTTTATCCAAAGTTTTAGCCAAACGAAGTTATCTATTTTAGTTATTCTAATATTGTAATAATACTTGTTATTTAATTTACAAATGTTTCCAAAATACGTGATTTATAAGTTCTTGTACCAAATATAATTATCAGATTACATTTATTATTGTTGTTTCCTTAAACATGTCCCAAAAATAACATATGAACCAATGTACGGTATTACTTAATTAATTGTAAAAAAAAATGGTAAAAATTTCTTTTATACACAATTTAATGTTTAAAATAATTGTACACGATTATTTAAACTACCCAAATTTAATATGTCCTCGCCATTTAACTAAAAATTACAACCAAGCTTAATAACGGCAATAACCTCCGCCAACCTACCTACTTAATCTTTGATTATTTTTTTTTTATATACCAATGCAATAATTAAAGTGTCAACTTTCAATAAAAAAGTTTATATGTATTATATATAAATTAATCTTTGACCTTAGTGCTATTACTCGCATTATAATATTATACAATCAGCTTAAATTTTTATTTAAGTATAGTACAGACACATAATGTATGAGCGCTTGTTAAGTCTCTTATGAGTGGTATTACATATTTTTATCACGTACCTATGTTCAATATTTTAAGAGATTTAAAGAGGCTAAATATAATGCAGTCAATCATTTTTACGCAGTAGAGGAATGTTTAAATATATCATCCGATTCAGTTTCATCCTGAAAAAAATGTTTAATGAGTAAACATTTTGCAGGTGGGAAGTAGAATTACCATGGGACAAGACTGATTTGCTGAAAGGCACATGCAGTAGCTCAATGTATCTTAGAGTATGTTTGTAAAGTTGGGTTAGACACAAAGTTTTTTTAATGATTTTAAGTAAATATCTAGTTAACACTTTAAGATGTTTAAGACTTTAACATGGTCTAAAATTTGATGAACTATTTGGGAAACAAAATTATTTTTTTGTAAGCATATTTTCATTAAATTTGGCAAGCAGTCAAACACGAGTCTTTATTTATTAATACCTACACGTGAGGGTAGGAAACAACCTGAATATTTTCAACAACTAACAATATTTTCCTGAATGTATGTATGCAATAGATCGATCGCAGAATATATCACAAATAATGTCAACTTGCCAGCACAATTTAATAATGCACAAAAAATAGATTATCCCAATAAGCCTAAATGGGATAAATGATCAAAACTATAAGTATTTCATTATCTCGCTAAGCATGGGACAGTGTGTGGCAGCACTCTTCGCTTTAGTCTGGTTCTAATCTGATTCAATGACTGCTTCTATGTAAGAACTTACTCTTCGGACGATGGGATAAAATGATAATATTTTTGACTAATAGAAAGCAATCAGCTATCGCTATACGCCCACAGCAAACTTAGTTGGTATCCCGTTTAAACTGAATAATAAAGGAAACCTAAAGAAGTCTTAAATTACACATTCAATATAGTGCATTTTATGAATGGCATAATTATTAATAATTGGGCCAAATCTCAAGAAACAATGGAACCAATAATAATTAAAATATTTTTATTTATTATCTTTGTTTTATTAACCACTAAATTGAGTTTAAATACATCTACCGGTTTCGAAAAATACCATTTTCTTCTTCAGGATGTCATAACTAACTAAAACATATATCGTTCCTTTGACAGAATCTATTTTTAAAAATAGATTTTGAACAATAGTGGGTTTTCAGAATTTGCTAATCATTTGATAGAAAATGGTTATGATTTTGATAAAAAATTGGGATTGTCAATTTTGCATATAAACGGTGTTGGTCATAAATTAAATAATTTGGAATCGTTGGAAATAAATAAAGCGTGTAAAACTAATCAAAAAATTATAAACAACCAATTAAATTTAACTACGAGTCCCATTCTAAAATTTTTTCCTAAAAATTATTCGAGTAAATTTGTATTAAGTAATGATTTGAGCTAGGTACTAAAAAAAAAAAATTTTTTTTTTTTTAAAATAGATTCTGTCAAAGAAACAATATATGTTTTAGTTAGTTATGACATCCTGAAGAAGAAAATGGTATTTTTCGAAACCGGTAGATGTATTTAAACTCAATTTAGTGGTTAATAAAACAAATATAATAAATAAAAATATGAATCTTAACCACAAAGATAATATTGCTAATTTTAAAAGTATAATAATTTACAACACTTAATTGAGACAGTAAGTTCAAAAATTTGTTGTTAACTTACAATGTTAACGTGGTGTAATAGGTCAGTGCACTTCCTCAGATAGGAAGGGTTCCTGGTGGCAACAAAAATATTTTTTCAATCAACTTATTTTATCAATACATCTTTCATATTGATACACATACATTTAATTTGTATTAAAATATCACGGAAATATGTTCTGAAAAACAGCAACTTCACAATAATAATGTGTTCTCCTTAAGAATAGTTAAAAAATATATTTATATTAATTTCAAACCATATTTTTAACTACCAGCAAAAGTTTCAATATTCTTTCAATGAATCATTAATATTTAAAATTAATAAATGACTTGACTATGGAGCCATTTTGGTGCATACAAGATTGTCGTTTTCTGTAATGTGGAAGCAAAGAAGCATGATTACTGAAATATTGGCCAGACAGAGATATTGTTACTTTCCTATCCTATACATAACAGTTTCGCCCACCACCCACCGACACTCCTTTGCGGTCGCTCATTACCAAATTAAAAAGATGTGAACCACGCAGTATATTTATTGTACGAAATTGTAACATCTAGAATCAAATTCTAATTTTGAAATAACAGTTAAAATGAAGTAATTCATTTTTATATTAGAAAATGTACCTTCAGAATAAAAACGTCACATATCCACCGAATTCATATTTCAAAGGAAACAGTCACTTCACTCCAATGAAACAAATAAGTTTTCATTAAAATTTATATATAAAGAAAAAAGCTTTCGATATAAAGCTGGGTGATACGATGATTTTTAAATAGCTCTACATATTTTTTAAACAGGCGTGATGCTGGGGCATTAAAGGAAATCAAAAGCTTTCAAGTATTTTTTAATTACAATGTTTGGATTAAATTTATTCAGTCAATAAAAATATAGGAATACTTTAAAATACAAAAGAGTTTTAAACACTACATGAAATTTGAGTTGCAGTGGACTTAACATATACTAGAACTAAATTACACATACAAATCACATAGAAAAATCAGTATTAAATTAGTAACATTTGTGAATTAATCTGATAATTTTGATATAAGTTATTTTAAAAACTTGAAATGTAATACTATTTAAGATTTAAGCATTCTTTCTAGCAGAATGGTTTAGCTTTTATTGCATTAATTTATTGCTCAAAATGGACATGACTTTTATACCATTATGTACCGTATAAGCCCAAATATAAGATAAAGTTTATTTATAAATTTGGAGAAAAAGCTTTCTTTCTTTATTTTCAAGGTTTTATAAATTTAAAACTTGTTCTCGACGAAAGAAGATAAACTTCCGAACATACCAACAGATGGCTCGCTGGGGTTTCATCAAAAATGGAATACAATGATATAATACAAAATGAGCATCTGTCAATGGCACTATAAATGTTATATATAATTGGTGCTACAAGTACATAATATACACAGTTATATGGCAGTGTGTTTTATGATCTTACAATATGGCAGATACCCTGTGTTTGACAAAAATATGATTATTATACCATGACATATAATGTAATGATTACATTTTATCTACGATATGTTTTAACAAGTAAAAAAATATTTCTTATTTAGAATACAATTATTTTTTTCTGCTAAAAAAAAAACAATGGCAGTAGAAAAAAAAATGTTCACCTGCATACTCTATTTGTATATTGAAATCCTTTTGCGTGCCATCAAGAGTAAGCGTACTCCACTTATGGAAATACTAGTCAAAATATATACTACAGGATATTTTTTAAATCAGCAATATTATCTTTGTGGTTAAGATTCATATTTTTATTTATCTTTGTTTTATTAACCACTAAAATGAGTTTAAATACATCTACTGGTTTCGAAAAATGCCATTTTCTTCTTCAGGATGTCATAATTTTTCGAAACCGGTAGATGTATTTAAACTCATTTTAGTGGTTAATAAAACAAAGATAATAAATAAAAATATTTTTTAATACATATAATGGAAATTAAAAATATTTTCAGATATTTGTAAAATACATTATTTGATTTTGTAATTGGAAAAAAATAGGAGGGCACCTTATTTTTGGGCTAACACAGTACTTGAAATATACACAAGAGTATGTTGCAAATTCATTTCAATAATGCATTATTGTGTAAAATATTGATACCTTAATATTATATTATAAACATTATATAATTCCCATTTCTTAATACACCAGGATCTAAAACTATCAAAAATTAAGTCGACTACATTGATGTGATATCAAAAAACAATTCCAAAATCTCATCAAAAAAGTATGTAATCAATATTGTCAACGTGTTATTTAAATGATAGAATAACCAGCTCATTTTTTGAAAGTCACAAAAATTTTAATTAGAAAATCAATAAGTCCCTGGTGTAAACCATACCGCATTAAAATAGTATAAAATATGGAAAAAAAATTATACAATCGACAAAAATAAGGTAAATGTAAATATTTATGAATAGTTTTTGTTAATGCAAAATTAAGATCTTCTCATAGTGAGCATCACATTGATTTCCCAAATTATTGTTCTTAAATTATTTATCACTTCTTTCAACTGCTTATTCTTCAACACGACCTGTTCGGTCAGTTCCCTGTTCTCTTCGCAGACAACCTTGTAGGCTTCCGAAGTTTTCTTCTCATCAATAGTCTTGTGCTCGTACTCTTCCTTCAGAGGGATGAGGCTCTCTATGTGGGTATACTCCATGCCCTGGTATAAACAAGAGTCTTAAGATTTAATAAGTGTAATTAACAATTCTTTATTTATTTTTAAATCCTCAGTATTGGCCCATGTGCGTAATTTGCACAGAAACATCAGAAAAGTTTGGAAACAAGGCGTGTGAGTACCGCATGCATTAAGGGAGGAGAACAAGATGGCGCGTGTACGAATGTGTGAAGTTTTGATTGACCAAGAAACAAAAACACCTTTTTTAGGACACATGGTGACTGGAGACGAGAAATGGCTAATGTACGACAATAAGGGGCGCAAAAGGCAATGGTTATCGGCATAGCAGATACCGAGAACAACCCCGATACCCAGCCTTACTACAAGAAAGGTCCAATTGTCTGTTTGGTGGGACATTCACGGAATCATTTATTTTGAATTACTCAAATCCGGAGAAACAATCACGGCAGAAAAGGACTGGACAAATTACAAAATAAATTTTTTAAAAAAAGGCCTGCTTTGATCAATCGTCACACAGTACACTTACAACACGACAACGTACGGCCTCACACTGCTAAAAATCACTCGGGACAAAATCAACGCACTAGGATGGAGAACAGTTCTACATCCCCCATATTCACCAGACTATTATTTATTTCGATCTTTATAAAGTTTTTTAGATGGAAAAAAATATACCTCTAATGATGGGATAAAAAATGATCAAAATTTTATGTAAAAGGGATATGCCCGATAGATGGAGAAAGGTGTTAAATGTAGACGGTGACTATTTTGTACAATAATTTTTGCACATACTTTTTTATTAAAAAAATGATTTTCATTTATAAAAACGTCATTTTTTCTGGGTACCCCTAATATTAATATTAACCTTGCGCGTGCAGCATTTCAAATGAAAAAAATTAATATAGTCAGATTTAGATACATTGCCTCTTCGCATCGCCAAAGTACATGACATTATTGAAAGTTAAGAAGTGGTAAAAATTATTTGAAATCTTTATCTTATCGACATCTCTCGATTTATGTGAAAGATAATCAATAATTTTATAAACAAACGAAATAATAAAAGTGCTCTCGGAGCAGAATATTGCTCAGTTATCCAAATTATCTGACCTGTGTATGCACAATCAACTGTACTTCGTTGTTATTAGCGTAATCGATGAGTAATAATAATACATTTCTATTAAGAATTTTATTTTTTACTATTAAGTAAAAAAACACAATTATGTAAAATAATAGGGGCTGCTGCGGAAATTGATTCAAATTTTGAAATCAGTGACAACAATTGTGAAACACCAGTCCTCCCAGTATCTAGGTCCTTTCATTCCCATTCCTTATAAATTCGACAAATTCACAGCGGGCGTCAATCCTGATACGATGTTGACAAATAATTCACCCATAATCGATTTTTTTTAACAATGGGTCGATATTACTTTCCCTATATTTGGGAAAACAATGCCTAGAGACAGTCATAAGCCATTATTGCAATTGTTCAGGCACCTGATGATAGATCACATAAAATTTGTGAACTGGTCCAGCACACGCATAATATTTTTTAAAATAGTATGATGCTAAATAAAATATTGTGTATTGATGTTATGATGATTATCCCGTCAAAAAATCACCGATTCGGCATTAAACTGTTTGTTTTGTGTGATGTCGAGACCAAATATATACTTCATTTCATAATTTACGTTGGTAAAAAAATTGAGAAAAACAATGAAAATAAAGGTATTTTCAGGCTCTGTCGTACAATTTTATTGGCTGATTATATTGAAAAAAAGGGACAGTTTGTGCTGTAGAAGCAGACTAAAAGAGAGAATGCAGACTTACTACTGTCTATGGAAAATGTGTTAAAAATGAATATATGAAAATTAAATGTAAAATAATTAAGAAAATGAAGGATTCTGAATATTTTTACACATTGAAATTTTTACCACAGACTATGTTTGAGATGAAGAGTATGGGAATGCAAACCAAAAGCTGTAATAAAATATCTATATTGCCAATGATTGGAAATATTTGCGCATTTCTATATTACTACATTTGATCTACTCTCCAATGGCGGTCGGTAGACTTTTTGTAAATAGAACGCTGTCGGTCTTCCAGCATCCAGAATGTGTTTTTTTTTCGCAAATGGTAGAAACACAAAACTTTTACACATTAATGATTCAATTATACACTCACACAATTCGCTATTTTCATTTACAGCTTTAGAACACGTTGGTGAAGTATCCATGTTATTTTCTGTATTCATTTTTTATTTAAATGATGAATTAAATAGATAATCGAAGGATATTCAATGTTTTAATAATTTGGCTTCAAGTATTCAAGCCAAACTGTCAAAAATGCATCAAATAAACAAATTCTTCAAAACAATCCACTCACTTCGGAATATGTATGCTATTCTGTGCATTATACCCATAAGCATTAAAGTCATTTTTTGAATGTTAGATGCTGTTAACTAATGCGTATACAGTATTCAAAGACCTTGACAGGTGGAACTGAATTAGCATGTGCGAAAGTCGAATACTTGTGAATACAGAACAAATGATACAATCCACTGTTGCTGGTATCTGTGTGTTTACTCGATTCATAGGTGTTCGAAAGATGAGAATGGATATGTATTTTGACACGCTCCATGCGCCCGCCATGCCATAGTGTGTTATGACTGGTATCTAAAGGACAGGATGAATTTATTTGCAGCAGTGCTGTTTTCATTTAGAAACAAAAAGCACAAAGCTTTTTGACTCTAGAACACAAGGGATGCTTAGTATCCAAAGCATGTATGAAGCGACCGTGCCTGCTACTCTAATGATTTCGATGTACCAGTCTTCACAAGAAAACAAATGTAACAAAAGTACTACCCTGATAATAATATGTATATATTTCAATAATAATTACCGGAACTTGACAATTTTCGTTACACTTTTCGTAGATAAGTCTCAGTCTTTTGAAAAGTAACCGAATCGTCCGCAATTGTTCTTGAATTTTAGCCTTTTTCTCATTACTCGTGTTGGCGCCTTGTGATGTTCCATTGGGAGGCTGTAAATATAAGTAAGTTTTAATGTTACGTCTATCAGATATTAAAAAAATATATTTATATCACCATCATTGAATAGTATGTGAGTCAAGCTAGTATACACAATGTTAATAAATTTGTTACATTGATTAGTTAAGTGATATTAAAAAAAATTGTTTCAAAATAGAGTTCTTGTTTCAAATTATTTTAAAATCAACAGTATCATTCTATATGTTCTTAGATACCTTTTGTTTGATGCAAAAGAGTTGAATATCTCCATGAAGAGTGGAGTTTTAAAAACTGGTGGTGCCGGGTACATTTTAAACTAACAATGGGTGTCTTGTTTGTGAAACTTTTTTAAAGCCGCGCTAAATGATGCGAAATATATAGTCAATTCTACTTAATTGGGCCCCCGGTTAATTGTGGGAGTCGCTTATTTGGGTCAAATCTCAAACAACAGACACCAAACCAAAGAATTAACAGTAATTTAAATTACTTAATTGGGATAGTAAATTTAAGATCACAATATGTACTATTCCTTTTTGTAAGCAATACAGATTGTCACTGACATTTGGCGAGCTATAAAAAAAATTGCTTTGCTGTTTGTGGCATTAGACATCCCGAAATTTTGAGCAATGAGGAAAATGAAGACATGAGTAATTCCTATTGTTAATTAATCAAGAATTTTCGACAATAGATAACAATTTACCATGTTACGATAAAAATGGAGACTGAAGAAACAATTGTTGAAATCTAAACATCAAAAATTTGATGAAGACGTTGGTGACGAAGATCCACCTGTATATTACTAATACATAATGTTTGTTTGTTTAATTTTAAGCTTGCTTCGGTTAATTGGGCCAAATTTCATGGGCCAGACGTGCCCCAATTAAGCGGAATCAACTGTATTAGGAAATAAGTTTTATTTTTATTTCGCTATGTGGAAATTCATTAATACAATTTTTCATTCCTTTGGATTTCGCAATAACGAGGTTTTACTGTATACGCTACAATAATATTATTATGAAACGTTTGTGAAAGCAGCATCAATTTAATTTCAATTTTAAAATACAACCTATAATAATTATTGACATGTGTAAAAAAAAATAATTAAATACTTGAATTGCTTTCAATGTTTGAAACACTTCCTGTGTTCTACTGACAATATCTTGAACGGTTTCTTGTCCAAATCTGTAAGCAAAAAATAAAAGTAAATTATAAATACATTTTTATCCAAGATTCATATATTATTTACTAATTGAGATGAATTTAAATGTGAACATTCAAAATCAAACTAATCTTGGTGTTGCCAGCATTAACAAAATAAAAATGGCCACAATGTTGCCTTTAATTTTTGGATTATTGGAAACACAATAATTTTTTTTTGCAATCTTAAGTCGTGCACTGGGTGAGAAATTAATAAAAGCATTACCATACCGGTACATATAAGACAATTTCTTTGAGTATGTATATGTACAACATATTAATAAGATGTTAGTGTCTTGTGAAAATTTAAATGCACGCTATATTTTTTAGTGTGCACACAATAATAAAATATATATTTTCTTGGTACAATTTAGGTTAAAAAGAAGTGCTTTATGGACATCATGCTGGAAGGTAAAATTGGCTTGGAGAAATTTCCTGTGGTGAGCCACGTGGAAGGGCAGAATAAAAGGAAGATGTTGGACCGACAAAGCAGAAAAAACTTATTTTATTTATTCTTAACATGGTGCATACATAAGTATATTTATATATACTCTAATATAAACACTTATCTTATCTTGCACATATTTGCTTAGTTTAATTTTGAATCTATGTAGTTTTTCCATTTTTCATATATCTTCTGGCATTTCATTAAGTATCTTATCGCACTATACATCATTTCTGAGATTTAGTCTTCCTCCTGAATGGCAGAATGACCTCAAATTCGCAGGATGTCAAGATATCCAAGAAGACAGGAGTTCATAAAAATCACAATACTCTGTCATGAGGAACCAACGAGGGAGAAGTAGGTTAAAAGGAAATCTAATCTATCCCATTCTGAAGTTGGCAGTTACAAAGACAGGTGGCAGAAGTATTTTTCATAGTTCATCATTTCAAAAATACATAAATGAAGATTGTTTAATACATTTTAGATAAGAAATCTAAATAGATACATAGAAATATATACTTAATAAAAATAGCTAATGTATGTATTGAAAATAATGCAAGTTTAACCATATACCTGCAAAGCGAAGCAGTGTTGAATTCCTTGTTCTGCTGCGGCTGATTGGCCGCCTGATTAGCTTGGCTGACGCTAGCGCTGTTTTGACTGATGGTTGCGCTAGTATTAGCTACCACGTTGACCAGGGCAGGATTGCCAGTCATGGCTCCTCCGGCCATCCCCGAAGTGTTGATCCCGATGTTGGTCCCCATTCCACTCGCAGCCATTGTAGACCCCATCCCCTGGCCGGCCATACCGCCTGCCATATTCGTGCTGGTTCCGATGGAAGTCCCCATTCCCATTCCTCCCATCCCCTGGTTCGGGGAAGGTGTGGAGCTTGCGATGGCCATGCTCTAAAAAATAAAGGTGAAATGGATCATTCTATTCTTAAACCTTAACAAACCAAAAACAACCAAAAACTTTTAACACTAAAATTTAAGAATATCAAATGTAATTTTCAACTAAGAGAAAATTGAAACTCATATTTATGACAATATGTAATTAAAAACGATCAATTAATGCTAATATCAATTATGGCAGGTTTTGAAATAGAAGTTCGTTTTCAAAAATCTTATAAGTTTTCACAAAGAAACTAGGATTCTCTATAATTATTATACATTGCATTTTAATCTGTTGAGAAAAGTAGTGTGACATCTATTCTGACTATAATATGTATTTCTAGTACAAGGAATGTAGAACTTACTTTCGAATATTCTAGAATGAATCTCAGATCCCCAAGGATCGGATGCATGAGGTTCGGATCCACCGGGCTCAGACCCCCAGGACTATGACTTTCGGGGGTTGGATCCCCAAGATTTGAACTTGCGGAGCTCGGACTCTCGATGTTCGGACCCCCGAGCTTTGGATGCCTGACGCTCGGACCCCCAAGGTACAGGTGTCCGATGCCCGGATTCTTGGGGTTTGGAAATTCGAAATTCGGATCCTTGAGGCTCGGGCCTCCAAGGCTTGAAATCCCTGGGCTGGGACACCCGAGGCTTGAACTCTTGGAAGTCAGACTCTCGAGACTTGGATCTCCGAGGTTCGGACCCCCGAGCTTCGGATGGCTAATGCTCGGACCCCCAAGATTTAGTTGTCCAATGCCCGGATCCCTGGGGTTTGGAAAGTCGAGATTCGAATCCATGCGGCTCGGGGCTCCAAGGCTCGAAACCTCAGGGCTTGGAAGCCTAAGGTTCGGAACCCTGAAACTTGGGTCCCTGAGACACGGATCTCTAAGTTTCGGACTCCCGAGACTCGTATTCACAGGGTTCGGATGCTCTATGCCTGGGGTATTGAGGCCCGGACTCGAACCTCCAAGGTTTGAGTGTCCGATGCTTAGATCTAAGGGGTTTGGATACTCAAGGCTTGTATCTCCATGGCTCAATTCTCCAAAGCTCGGATCCCCGAGACCTGAATCCCCAACCACTTGATCACTAGGAGGCGAGGGACTTTCCACTGTAGTCGAACTAATTTCATTCACATTCTCCATTGCACTTTTTTTATAATTATTTTTGTTTTCTTTCGAACATTACTTTTGCATCTATTCATTTCAAAATTAAATTTGCTTCCTTAAACATCTCAGACCATTTTCAATCGGTACTGAAGGAGTAAACATTGTTTATATATTCATTCGCTTTTACAAAATTAATTTGTTGTAAAAAGATTCCTGCCGCTACAGAATATCATTGCAACTCTAATTCTGCACAACCAAACAACCATTGTGTAGGTATGAATTAATTGACGAAGCAACATTACTATTTAATTTTATACACGTGTAGTGAACATTTTGAAAACTATTGACAACTTGTTTATTATTGTCACACAATATATTTAGTATGCATTGTTGTCAATTTATACATCTTTCAAATATCGAAATTGTTCATCAAAAATCACAGACTGTTTGTTTTTATCATTCAATACTATTTAACTATTTATATGAACTCATCCATCCTCTCTGTACAGAGCGTCCATGCACGTGCAAGCTGTCGAATTTAGTATCTTAATATATAAAAATGAAATTCAACTGTGATTTCATTAAAATAAACGTGTATCGAATCAGAAAAATGATTTTAATGTATACTTAACGCAAACATCAGAAAGTTTCGGTAAGTTTAATGTGTTTTGCTGGTTTTATGTATGTTTGTGTTTTGGTAGTTTTATGTACCATAGTATTAAAACATTTTTCATCATTGTTTTTCTTAAAACTTTTCATTAAAATCAAAGCTTTTTATAAGATAAAGTATCATCTGTCGGTGTATAAAGTTGTGAATTAGGTTCATTAAACCATTAAAGAAAATTATAAAAACAGTTGAAATAATAAAAATAAATGCATAAAAACTGTAAAATATGAAACCATGAGGACCGATATACTTATTCTTCACATTAAATTTTGAAGAATAAAATTCACTGATTTATTTAATGCCATAATAATTGAAATAGTCATGATAGAAACGAGTCGTTTATTTCCAAACCATAATGGATTTTTAACAAAACCCAGAAATCACGAAAAATATTTAAAAATTGAATTTTCATCTAAATGCTTCATTAGATATTTTGAAGATACGATGTATGCATCAATATTATACTACACTAAAAACATGTTTTAAAATTCTTAGAGTATATTTATTTTTAAAAATAAATAATTGAACAGTTTACAGTATTTCAGAATGTAATGATTTTATACTCTTTTGTTAGGTTTTGCATAAAATACCTGGTGAAATACCCATATGTCTCTTCCAATTAAGTTTTTATACTTAAATGCTTTGGTATCATGACCACAATTTGGGAATGTATCTAGAATGATAATTGATATGAAAAAGCATAAAATTAGATTTTTTAAATATATGAAAATGTAAAAATTTCACTGAGAAAAAATATTAAAAATACTAGAATGAAATATTAGATAAATAAATAATAAATGATATGAGTATTACTTTTAGTTTTTAAATTGGCATAATTTTTAACGCACATATGTGTGGGTCAAAATTCAACCAAAAATGTGACTGACTGACACACTTACCGTTTAATCTAAAGATTAAAGTTAAAATAAAATATAATAAATAAATAAGTTAGATAAAGTTAAAACTTATCTGGTCGTTTACTTGCATCTTTGGCCTTACATTTTTTAATAAATTGATTAAATTCATTAATTATCTAAGTAATGCAATTCAAAAACAAAACCGACGAAAACCAACAATCTGTCACACTCGGTGTCAACCTCTCAACTAATTTTGCAGTTACGTGATTTGAATGCTGATTTGCTATTGGTCAGTTTCATTATTGAGCCGTTTGGAAGAAAGTTACTCAACTATGGAGGGTTTTGATACTAAATAAAAATTTGTTTTTTATTCTATTGTTCGCAGTTCTATTCTATTCTGTTTATTCTATTGTTCGCAAGTATTATTTTTTCCTTATAAAACTACATTCAAATCAAATTTTTTTTCATTTATAGGGGTTTGGAAGTAAACGATTCAAACATTTAAACAAACACAGAAAACGAGTTACCATTTGTTTTACTAAATAACGCTATACAAAGTAAATTTGACAATAATTAAACATTATCTTAACCACAAGGTCACCAGGAACAAAAAAAGTGCATATTTGAATTCAGAGGCTGAAGTAAAGTCTCTGATAGGTGTTGCAACACAAAGCACAGATAAAATATAAGATGTGACAGATAAATAAATTATAGATTATTACGTCAGTGGCTGTGGTGGAAAATTTTTTGCGACATATATTCGGTACTGGGCCATAGACAGGTTAAACGCTTAATATATATTTACTACAACAAATACAAAAATAAAAATTCTAAATTAAATAAATATTATCAAATGCTATTTTATAGATTTATGTAAAGATATTGGCCTAGTTAAAGTTATGTCATTGAATTACAAACAGTAATCAGATCGGCAGCCGGTGGGTAATCTCATTCGTTTAAAATTATATGGGATTATATGCGGCAAGCAGTATCCTAGTATCAATTGATTAGTATTAGATGTTAGCCTAGTCAGTAGAAAGTTGAGTCATAACCAGTAAATAATTTAGTAATGATGCGGCAACTGGTAATTTTTATTGTTCTGAGATATTCCATATTAGCGATTTTTGATTCATTTTAAAAGAAAATAAATATGTGAAATCATATAGAATTTGTCAGGATCAAAATATTTTATCACATTAAACATCCTTATGTTTTCAACACTTCCATTGTAATATACATAATAGTAAAAGAATTGTGGAAATAACACATTAAAAATCTGATTATTGTTTTAGGAGTCAGGACTGGATATCTTTAACCCCAAGAAAGCCCGCATCGACTATCACTGGCAGAAAGGGAGAGCGATAAACGTCAGAATATTTAGGGCTACACCATAGACAAGAAAGACGCTGCACTACGTGACGTGACGGAATGGGATGTTATCAGGATTTATCCTGCAATACACATATATTTACAAATTTACCCTTATTTCACAATACTTATTTGTTTGTAAGTAAGTAATTAAAGTGATGATATTATTTATTAGTTATAAAGCGCGTTTTACTATAAAAATACAGTGAGTGCTTTGTTATAGTCCACATTGGCCATTGGCACGAACGGCATTTCATGCGTGTTAGTGCTATATCATAAGTCCGAAGTGTGACGTGAAGTGCTAGTATATATTTTTTCATTACAGTTATCAAATTTTTGAAAACATTTTTGATTTAATTTGACTATCGGAGTACTCAAAGGTATTTGAGATTTCGTAAAAATAAAGTAGATGGCTTTCAAATAATGGAACGATGGATATATTAATTTGAAAAGTGTAACATACATGTCGGTTAATGCACGTTCCCCGGATTGGAAAGAGATTCAGGTTTAAATCCCGGTAGCAACAATAATATTTTTCTAATTAATACATTTAATTAGTATTTATAATATATGATTGAATCAGAAATTGTAAAAAAATTGTTTACTAAAATGAAATAATAAACCAAAGCTCACCTGTGGAGGCATACCCGGCATGTTTCCCATCTGATTCTGGATATTGGGGTTATAGGTCTGGCCCATTTGTGTACCCATTCCAACCATCCCGCCCACAGCATTCATCTGGCCACCCATCACTCCTGCATATAAAGATGTTAGTATTCAATAAATCAATTCTACTAAATGTACATTGTCCTTTCAAATTACATTTTCTGATAGATATTTTAAGAGCTAATTATCGTGTTCGATACAATAAATTTGTATTAAATTGCATTTCACATGTCATTCATCATGTCCCTCTGTGAAATCTGTAATAAGATAGGTGTTGGATTTAATCAACACTATTAATTATTGGAGATGCAAATATGGACGAAATAAAGGAAATGAACGAAAATAGGTAAACGAGTATAAATATAAAACATGGTCACTGAAAAACATCACATATATCACGTGCGCAATGAAAGTAATGCACAACTTTAGCGACCAGTCATTTTAATGTTTGTACAATTATTACTAATAATTTCATAAGAGATAATTTCATAATAATAACCTGATAATTGGTTAGACATGGATCCAGGCATTGCAGGGCCCATAGGACCACTGCCGAAGTTACTCCTCATTGCAGGATTATTTGGGAAGCCGCCAGGAAACTGATGCCCTTGTCCAGACATGCTTGGTTATTTTTTTAATAATTATGCGCGTCGATTGAAATTATAATTCACGATTTAACATGCGCTTAACGCATCTCTTCAGAGATTTTGTGGAACACTTAGCTAAAACACAAAACGAAAACAATCAGTTGTCAAAAGCGTGTGTGACGCTGCGAGAAAATAACCTCTCTATAGGGAATAATAATATTTATTAATGTTCTCTGCAAAAATAATTTAGTTTATTTATAATGAAAAATGTTTATTTTTAACTGAATTAATCAAAAGTTAAATATAATTATTGTCAATAAACCAAAATCGTTTACACGTGCAGAAACACGTGCGAGGCTTCTCACTGAACCAAACGTACACTTGTACACCTAAAATGCAAGAGAGTTAGGGAATCTTATAGTTCTATCCTGGCAATTTTAAACTATTCTGAAAATTTCTGTTTTACCATCTATTCGATACTGCCATCTTTTAATAGATATAAAACTATTCAAATGTAGAGCTCTGCATAAATGCTACCAAAACCGCATTGTAATATGTTTCTAATAACCAAAATCAATAAATAATCTATTCTTTAAAATAATATATAAAAATTATTAAAATATCAATTTTTCATAATTTTTTCATTGATATCACTTTATTTATTAAAAATGGATATAGATATTTTTTCATATTTAATTCTATACATTGTTTGCACTTATAATGTAACAATGTACATATATCTTAAGTAGTGAAATTTTCCACAAATTTTGAAATGAAAATATTAAATTAATTTCATATTATATTATTATCAAATGAGGGCAGGAAATAAATCATCAAAGGTTGGTTTAAAAACTTTCAAAAACAAAAACAAGAGTTTTCCACTGCACAAAATTAAAATTCACAGCAAAAGTATTATTTTCTTTTATACAAGTACCATGTTATTAAAGTTGACAATCTATATATAATATCTAGTAACAGTTTTATAATTGATACAGTAGATGATCAGTAGGTACAATTTAACCCTTCCAAAACCATGCAGTAACATAGGTCTACAACCCCAATCAAAATTGTAATATTTCGGTTAATATACGCAACATAAAATTCATATTTTAGTTAATTCTAAGAAAACTGTGTATGCTTAGAACTGACTAGTAAAAAACTAGTTGTGTAAAGCTAATCCTACAAAAATAAATATTTTTTAATTCAGTCAGTTGTAAAATTAATATGCTAGTAAAAATACCATTTGTGGTAAGACAAATAAATAAATATGGTATATTAATTTCACAATAAAAATGATAACAAACACACAAATATAATTATGATCTCTCTTTCTCACTAATTTAATGAAAAGAGATAAGAAATAAGGTAGTATTGTATAAGACTTGATGAATGCTTCGAATTATATTAGGATATTGATACCATTTTCGTAATTAATACTCAATATTTAGAGTAAGTTTATAGGAAATTTTAATAATAATTTTAATTATAAAGCCATTTGAACTAATAAAAGCTTTCTTCACAATCAGAATGTTAAAAATTTCTTACGGTAACACGAGTTGACAGCATGGCTGCATATGGGTATTTTATATCACGGTATGGGAAAGGTTAAGATAATGTTCAGTCGACGGGCATTTCCTATGTAAGTTCAATGGAACATAAAATATGATATATAAAAATAATGTATCAAATAAAATATGTACATGCAAAATACTATAACAACTATAAATGACCTATTAATTAGTTAAGATACCTTGCGTAGAAGTCAATATATAAATTTTAATACTGTTGAATAATCAATATTGAATATTATATTATATAATTTAATTTTAGATACCTATCATAAAATGCCAATTTCTTCTATATGTGTATTAAAATCTATGCCAGGATAGAATTGGGTGCAGTGCAGTGCGGTGCACAATTGATAAACATTTATACCTCATTTAAAATATGAATTACAAAATGATATTGGAATCCACCATAAAAAAATCTCTTTAGTCCGTAGATTAGTAAAAGGTGTCATTGCACTCAGTATAGTAAGTAAAATTTGCTTGAAAAGTACAGCAAATTGGCAGACGTAAAGATGCCCCTAACATTCACATAGCTTCAGTAGGGAAATATTAGTTCAATAAGCTTGTTATGCAGATGAACAAACAAATTGGTTGCATGCAAACAAGCAAATTATGTCGTAGCATCAGTATGATGTTGCGAAGAACTGTCGGAATATAATTTTATAGGGTCTTTTCAAAAGATAAGGATTGTTTAATTCATATTTATTTCCCAGAATCTTTAGTAATGCACAGATTTTTTTCTTATATGCAGTGCACGCCCCTGAGTAATATCATAGTATGCATAGTTTGGTTTCATAGATAATGATATAGTTCGACCAACGTAAATTGGCGAATGATGGAGGGTGATCTATACCTTGGATAGAAGTTGCCAGAGTGTTAATTTTCATACAAAAAATTTATAATTTAAAAAAAAATTCAAGGTAGCATCGTCGGTAACCTGTGATTATGCCTACTGCACACCATTTTGACGTTTTAGTACTACCCATAAAACTTAACTGTTTTCTTAACCTTTACCATACCATGATATAAAATAGACATAGAAAGAGACAATTATATTTGTATGTTTGTTGTTCTTTACACTGTGAAAATAGTGTGTGATCTCTGTCTTTCATATCACAAATTGTATTTTTACCAACGTATTAATTTTACAACGGATTGAATGGAAAAGATAATTGTTTTTGTACGATTCCCTTTCCATAATTGGTTTTTCACTAATCATTCCTGAGCACTAATATTTTCTTTAGGATTATCTAAAATGTGAATTTTATGTTGCATATATTTACCAAAATATTACAGGTTTAATTATGATGGTAGATCTGTGTTACTGCATGGTTTGGGAAGGGTTAAATTCAAATGTAGGAAATATATATTATCTTATATTAAAACATAAATACTTACACATTATAATGTTTTCTATTTTCCAGTTTTCCATATATTTCAATAATCAGGTTTAATAATGTGCCGATTTAATAAGATTTTACTGTATATATAAATATTTGATTGAAAAGTACATATAAATAAAGTAAAAGAAAAATTTGATAATTTATGTACTCGTATTTATTTATGTTAATCATTTAGAATATTTACATTCAGAAAAGAATATTTACATACAGAATCATTAAAGGAAGTATTTGATTAGCAATGTCATAGTGAATCACTTCAAAAGATGATTCAAGTTTTTCATTCACCCATTTTCTAAAATTTGTCGCATTCATGTCATCATGATTACCACCAGTTTTAGCTTTAAATTTGAATATGCATTTAAATATAATATGTGCATCTTTTACAAATTTCTTCTCTCCTCCTGTGTGCACAACGATCCATCGCTGACTGACTGACTCTTCATTTAATACACCACAAGTGTCTTCATTCTGGCAACATCTCTCAACGATATAAGATGGATGGATATTCGTTTCATCTAAGTAAATAACTGGGTGTTTATTATAAATTTCTTGCCTATTTTTACCTAAAACTTCAATGTATCTTAGCATAAATATTATACCTTTTAATGAGAAATATTAGTTTTGATTAACATTTCATAAATTTGAATCCAAGTTCGTGAATCGTCTTTTAAAGTGATTCATGCTGACCTTGGTAATTAATTGCTTCCTTTGAATGTATTAAGTAATCTCTTTATTGTAATAACTTCTTATCTTACAACATAAAATTCTTGAATGATGTAACGAATTCTGCACGGGTCCATTCTATCAAGAGTAGTTTTTTTTCCAGGTGTAGAAAGTTGTGAAGATGTAGAAGCTACGTTACCTTATTTTTTAATTCTCAACAAAGGTCTTTGAGACAAACCTAATAAACAAAATAAATCCACATTTTAATACGATAAAAAGATAATTTTATATATTGTCAATTTTTATTCTATTTTCATACAACAATCATTATAATTAAAATAATCACCCTTACAGCACTAAGGCACTTGTAAACAATTGTAAGTCAAATAGAAACATCAGTCCTTTATTGGCTTTTCTTCTTTTCTACTTCATTGGAAATTGCTCTAACGTCACCACATAATGTTTCAAATGTTTTGACACGATTCTAAACTTTCTTTATTAAAATATCAAAATCTCACAATGTTTCACAGTAGCGCGCAACAACCCTCAGCTGAATCTAAGGGCGAGGGGAATAGCTGTGCGCGGGCGAAGGGAATATTAGCTTGAAAAGTCACCACTCGCCAATTTACTTTGGTCGATCTATACGCAAGCTTACGCTGTGATATATAAAAATTACTTTTGTTAGATCTGTTACAGCTATATGTAGATATCGGCGATTATCCAGAGAGGCAGGTTATAAGTCTTGTTATGATACATCATCATTCAGTTGCTTCATAAAGATTTGGCAAGTTTTGAAAATATACTTACATTTTAATACATCATGCCCTTGGAACAACATGGTATCATCTGACATTTACATTAAAGTGATATATTGAGTTTCAAAGTTTTGAATATTAATTTTTCGATTTCTTTTATCGCCCATGAGGTGAAATTTATACATAAATGTCACTATATAATCTAGAGTAATAAATTAAACCAATTTCTGATTTCGGGCCTGTTATATAACATAACTCATACATTTTATTTGTATTCAAATCAGCAGTTGTTATAAAAATATTACAAGTGCTACTAAAATCCATTTGTTATCTCCTGAGCTACTAAGAAATTTGAAATACAGTTTTAAAGAGAAAGTTTCTGTCAGAATTTTGATACAAAAAAGTCAATTTTGACCAAAATGTCAGGTCATGTTGTGACTTTGCAACAATATTCATCAATATTCTTAATATTTTTCAAATTAAGGTAATGTATGTACTGAACAAACTATTGTTAGCATCTAAAATTATCTTTTCTTTTATTTTGAGTGATTGATTTCAGAATACTGCGTAAGTTTTTTATATCAATTCCACTATCACAATATGTTGTCTTTAATGAATTTTAAAGTAGTTATATCATTGTTTCTTAGAATTAAATGTGGTAATGAAAGTTATGTGGAGCCCTCTCCGTAGAGCCACGCATGAGGTGGGCAGGGATGTGTTGTACATTGTAATAATGACGTTACTGACCAATCGCTCAGCTTAAAGGGAACATTCATCACTAGTAGTGTATAATTAAACAAAAACATTGAAATGATTTAGATCACATATATTTCTGAGATGTGTAGTACATTTATTTTAGACCAATCTAAATACCATAACTTTGTCAAAGATAAATGGTAATTTTTTTCCATACTTTTCTGATAGATGATAGACATTTGTGATCTTAGAAAATTATCATAATTGAGTACTAGTAAATAACTGAATAGAATAATAATTTTGAAGTAACAGGTATTCTACTTATTTAAGTACATACTAGGGACCATATTATGATTATTTATAAATAGGTATTGCTATAAATAAGTGAATCAACATACCTACAATTTAAAAGTTAAACGATAAAATAATATATTAAACGTATTTCCCTACTTAAGTACAACAGAACTCAATAAGTTAACTATGTATGTCATTGGTAAAGTTGTTATTCAACTAACTTATAAAATAAGTCTGTTTATGAAAAACGACCTTTTTCATAAAACAAATATGAGATTATTTTGAACATGTGTAAATATTGTAACCGACAGTTAAAATTAATAAATTTACAAATGTTCACTGCGTAAACACAAGTTCAAGAAATATTTTAATAATGTATTTCATTCATTAATTATATATATTGTATTGGGGTGGTAGTTTAAATGATATTATATTCATTTGTATGCAAAATTATGAAATAATTTAAAAAATTAAATATGTGAAATTATTATTTTTTTGGATAATTTTTTGTATTAATAAATGCGGTTATCAAAATAGTTAATTTAAATTGTTAACAAAATGTGCTGGATTTCTCAAAACTGAGAAAAAAAAAATGAAGCCTCTACTTTCTGACAAATTATATATTGAAAAGGCACATTTTGGACGGATTTATTTTGATATACCGCTGAAATGGACGCAATGGTCTACATGAGGAAGATAAGGTTTATTTGGATAAGATAATTCATTAAGTTATCTATCTACCTTCCCTGTTGCTAACCTATTTTTAAGAAATTTCTTAGGGTTTTTGATTTACTTAAATTATTTATTCATCTAAACTAGATAAGTTCACTTACTTTTAAAGATTTACTATGGCTATAATCTACATACATAATTTATTAATTATATATGTAATATACATATTTTAACCAATAAATAGAATAATGGTAAAAATTATACATTGACAAATTAAAAACATGAAAGTTTTGTACTGAAATTTTCCCTCACATTATCCAAACATATTTTTTGTGATCGTCTTGAAAATCTTCCCAGCACGGCCGTTCAGTGACTGTTCACATATTTTAATGTAATATTTTTATTCTACAATCTAAATTATTGAAATGGTCAACTTTAACTTACATATTCAAATGTGTCCTAATCATGACACAAATGTTATAGATACTGTAAATTTCAATGTCAATGTGGATAGTTGGTGTATTTCAAAAAGCATGTTTTGTAAACAAATAACGTTAGATTTTCGCATGACATGCATATATCTAGTCAGGTGGTGTTCTTGAAAATTTGGATTACGTGAGTTTTGAGTCCACGCCATTCATTTGTTGAATGTAATGTGGTTTATAAAACATGGGTTTTGTTTCTGATGTCAAATTCAGTACACTATAATAGAATAAGCTGAGTAATTTCCTGTAATTTGGATGTCTTTCAGTAATAAAAGTGAGTAAATGTTTGGTAAAAAGGAATTTTATTTACTAATACATATGTATTAGGTATTCATAATTAAAACTGAAGCATTTAAGATCAATAACGATGTAAAGCAGACGGAGGCAAAATTTGTGGTTGAAGTACGATTTATTAAATGAACAGAATCTTAAAAAGAATTTCTTATCGTAAAAGGACTAGTTTACCATATTATGTATGAGAAATAATCAACTTACACTAAGTTACTAGATATAAATTATAGTTTCAATGAATTCACCATTTAAGTGAACTTTGTGCTAAATATCTATTATTGTTTATTGTTTCTAAATTCTTACAGAAACATCAAGATATTAAATATAAAAACTACTTGTTAAATATTTATGGAATAATACAATTATTTTTTAACAGACAAACATAATTATTTAAAAATTTAATAGACATTGAGAATCCTAAATCTAAAAGTTTTGCTTATTTTTTTTATAAATAATTCATTTTGAATTTAAAATATTATAGATGGTAAATAGGTGTACCTAATATAAATCGATTTGACAAGAAAATGACTACAATTGCCCAGAAAGATGCCTAATAGTGCATGTACCATTGATCTCTCGTCTCAGAGATTTGTCGGTAAAGATTGGTACATATCAGTTGTGTCATTCTACTCTGCATACAAAATACAATAGAAATAAATCATAGTTTACTTAGTACTCTACTCTGTAAGTAGTACTCCTTTATGTAAATTTCAAGATGATTCTCCGAGACGAGTTTTATCCATGCACACGCACTTTAAAAATTAAAAGATCAATAATTATTACAAAAAACAGGACAAGCATTTTTGAATAAAGCCTGGTACAAAAAAAGCCTGGTATAGATTATGAATATGAAATTACAAATATAATGTATTATTGAAGAGTACAAATAACTATTCTAGGTGGGAGACTTCAACCTAATGAAGAAACCAGGCCTGTGTGGCCTAACTTAATAAATTGCTATAGAGGATTTTATTTTGCATGGAGAGGTTGGAAGATTGCTGACAGCATAGAGCTAATGTTATATGGCAAGATTGTATCTTTGGATTATAATTTTGGTCAGATTTTCAATTTATGTTTAAATAGTAGTGTACCTACTTATGTATATATATATATATATTATTAGCTTAAATTAGATTTTTTTTATTAAAAATATTTAGTTGTACAATAATATCAATGATAAGCTTTTATTATGTCATATACCTCAAAACAGATCATTTCGAGCTAGCTGCATGTTGCATATACATAATATACATACATGGATATATGTTATATTGCCATTACATAATTCATTTCTGACAGATATTATTTATTTAATAAAATGAAAATACATCATTCAAACATTTTAAATGAATGGATAATTAATTAATTAAATAAATTATCATATTATTTTTCATGACCACTTTTAGCAAGTTTTGTGTTGACTAAAGTAACTAACCATTGATAACCTATCCTTTGGAGATATGGCGTTGTACTTTTACATAACATTAAATTAGATACCTAGTTAAGTCACATACCATTCACATTTAAACGCTACATCTGTATAGTATAATACATACTTCACCAACAGTCACCTACGATAATGAGAAGGCAGAGATAATCAACAATATTATTTTAGAATCATACATTATAAAATAGTATGTTAATAAGAGCCCATATCACCTGAGATATGCCAATAATACAAACATGTCTTTGGCACGCACTTGCAATATTACAATGTGCCTGGCATATTATTTGTCCAGATGTTTTGCAAGAGCCAAAAGTTATAAAAATTCACGGCATATAATCAGAGATTTAAACTAAAATACAATGTGTTGTTTTCAAATTAATGATAAAATTATTTCAATGTGTCAGTTATGTTGTTACACAAAGAATTGTAAGCAAGATTTTGATGTACCATAATTGTGTAAAAATCCTCTGTCATGAAATAAAAACACTGAGATCATTAATTATGTTAACCAGTGTTATAATAATTATATTCTTGAGATGTGGTTGTCTTTGCAGACGTCATAGAACAAGATCAGTTGGGTTCTACTAAAGGGAGGAGATTACTGCATGCGCGCCTCCTGTAGCGATGGCTGTTGCTGCGGATAAGGTGACAATCCAGGCAAGACTCCTCCAGCAGGCAGGGCTGCCTGAGGAAGGGTAGCGTAGGCTGCATACGGGGGCATATAGCTCGCCGCTGCTGCTCCTGCAGCTGCTAAAATTGAAAAAAAAACAACAAATAAATTTTTTTGTGTTTACAGTTGACAGGACAGATAGTAGGTAACACTGAACAATTTTAAAAGAATACTAATTATGTTAAATATTTGGTTTCCACAAAAGTTTTGGAACCTAAAGCATAATCTGACATAACTAAACTATTCAAAATATTAGTAAATGCAACTCGATTTACACAGAGGAAAAAAAAAGCTCAACGCAAGTGGGCTGGGTCCTGTGCCCAAAAATCCTCATATTGAATAAATATTTTATGATATAAGTTGTGTTTTCATTATAGCAGTTAAAATAAATATAAATGAATGAATGTGATGTTGACTTAGTTCAATGGGAAACAAATTCCATTTATTATTATTAAAAGTTGTGGTTGTTTAATTAAAACCATTATCTTAATTATCTTTTTCAAATACCTATTCTGGAATATTTGAGAAAGTCTTCAGATGCATTGTAAATTACTGCTAATTGTTTAGTTGACTATTTATAATCAAGTGTTTTTTGTAAGGAAAAATATTTTGATTTCACAAGCCAAATAATCTACATTATACCCAAGTCAATCAAATCAACGAATTGAAAGGCTTGCTGACTGCAAATTAAAGAATTATGCTAAGTCTAACTTAACATTGATTTTATTGCAGTGGGTCCCATATCGAGTTAGAGTCAACATTTTACAATTTACTCCATAACCCCAAATTTAATTTTTTCTAGTCGCAATTCTGGGATAAATGTTACCATGTTTGATAACCATCAGTCTCCGTGTTGCTAGAGATGCAAAATGAATCATTTTAACGAGTGCTGCAGCCGAGAAACGGTAGAGCGATAGCAATACAAAAACTGCGATGTGCACTTGTGTATTTTTGTTTTGATTTTATTTATGATCTTCTGTTTCCCAAATGCTTAAATCAAAAAAGCATTACTTAGCACTATAAATAATGCCGAAAATTGTAAATAAATATTTTTATAAAAATGAGTTTAAAAGTAGTTATGATAATACAATAAATAAGTCCTCTACATACGAACAAGTTCCATCGAACTTGTTTGCAAGTCAACCAAAGTTAGCCTAGGTATCCGACATGTACCGAATAACTAATAATAACCGAATAACACTACTGAATAATTAAAATAAATTGCTCAGTAATGAAATAAAATGTAGCTACACTGAAGAACACACAAGCATGTTAAAGAAGACCACACGTGACTACTATAAACATTACTGAAAGCGTGGGTCCTGCATACTGCCAAATAATAACAGAGGCACTAACTTAACACACTGAATTTAAAATTGTGGTACAATTTTAAATTTTTCACTTGGGCAGACATTTGTCAGTTCGCATTCAGTAGTCGTAGAGAGTAATTAATTACAATTTATTATGGAGCGTCTAACGCCTCAATTAACATGTTGAAGTCATTGAAACATTTTATATAAATAATAATGGCAATGCTGCAACCATTAATGGTGATCGCTAACGTCACATGTTGGAAAACATCTTGATAGCCGAATTGGGTCGATTGGGCCTGCAACACGCAAAGTGTGCGAAAATGTTATGAAAAATATGATTAAAAGAGCAAGCATTTGTGCCGTTGCCAGAGGCAGCAACTTGGCTGATTTCATATTCCATACACAATTGTAATAAACCAAATAATCGATAAATAAAAACCAAATTAAAAAATTGTGTTTCATTTCATAGTTATTCAAAAACAGCATCGCCCTGGAACATAATGTTCACCTACATACAGTTGTTTTTTTAGAGGTTTGTTTTTCGAATTGGCAACATATTTCCCAGCGACAGCCAATTTGATAGCTGACGTCTGATTTGTGCTCAGTTTGGTTTGCCATTTCGCCATGAATAGACTTACGCCAAAACAATGCTTGCAAATTGTGCAAATTTATTTTGAAAATCGTGATTTAGTTCGCGAAATTTACCGTGTGCTATGTCCATTTTACGGTCGACATAATCATCCGTACGAGCAAGTTATTCGAATGACCATGGATCGTTTTCGCACCATGCATACTGATAATACGCATCCGCAGAGACGTCGTACGAAGCTGTTGCTGCAGTGGAGCGTAGTATTGAGGAGGACCCGAATGAGTCGATTCACCATCGTGCACAGCAATTGGAGCTGTGTCCATCCACTTTATAGAAGATTATTCGGAAAGATATTAGTTTACGAGCTTACAAGATTCAGCTCGTGTAAGTGCTCGTGTGCGTCGTAATGGCCGAAAACGAGATTGCTCTTGATCCTGATTTTCAACACAAAATTTTGTTCAGCGATGAGGCTCATTTTTGGTTGAATGGCTGCGTCAACAATCAAAATGACCACATTTGGAGTGAAGAAAATCCACAAATCATTGTTGAGACACCGTTACATCCATAAAAAGTCACTGTATGGTGTGCTTTATGGGCTGGTGGAATCATTGCTCTCTATTTCTTCATAAATGATGCCGGCCAGAACGTTACAGTCAATGGAGCGCTATAGATCCATAATTACTGACTTTTTCGTTCCCCAATTGAAAGGCATAATGTAGAAGAGGTGTAATTCAACATGTAATCAACAAGAGGGCGCAAAATGCCACACAGCCTTAATCAATTTTTTGAAGGAAACATTCGATGAGCGCATAATTTCGCGTAATGACTTCAGAGATTGTGTGATTTAACACTGTTGGATTATTTTTTGTGGGGATATGTGAAGTCGCTAGTCTACGCCGATAAACCAGAGACGATAGACAACTTGAAAGCCAACATTCGTAGCGTTATTGCCGATATACGTCCCCAGCTTTTCCAAAAAATAGTCAAAAATTGGACTTCCAGATTGCGCTATATTCGAGCCAGTCGCGGCGTCCATATGTGCTAAATCATTTTTAAACACTAATGGCATAAAATTATCTTTCCAATAAAGCCAACACCATGGCCATTACCATGATTTTCATGTGTTTTATTTCATTTTAAAGTTCTATACCTCTAAAAAAAACACCTTTTACAAATAGTAAATGTATATATATTTTTAGTTTTGTCAATTTATTAAGGATTGCGAGGTTAATGAAAAACATTGTTGGTCAACTTACAGTAGCTACCGGCCGTGCTCGTGTATGGGTAGGCATCAAATCCATTGGCATAAGCTGCTTGACTAGGGTAGGCAGCGGCCGTTGCTGCTGCCGCCGCTGCGGTCTGATACTCGTAGAACTGCGAAGCTGCCGCGGCCAGGGCAGCGTGAGAGAGCTGCGCCGAGGGAAGCTGAACGAGGCCGCTGGGGGCCAGGTACTGGGGCTGGTACATGTAGCCCGGAGGCACCCTGTATATCACACAATCTTACTTAGATTACAATCAATAATACTAAACACAACACAAATTGTTTCTTGGTTAAATGTCTACAATATTTTCTAAATAAATTCTTGGCTGATAGTTGATACCAATATTGTGATTCATCACAATACATACAACATTGCCGACATTTAATTGTTTATTTTGCGTTCTCTCACATTATGCATTTTTTCCATTATTTCTATATCAGTAAGTTTCAATAGCATTTGAAAGTGAGCAACCATAGAAAACAACAATAATTCAAATATATACTTTTACTCTATTGTAATTTACATATTTACATATGCGCATGTTAATTTAAAACGTCGGAAACATTTTAAGATCAGTTTTACGATTTGCAAAATGTGTTTCAAAGTTATTTATCACTATTTACACATACCGAATAAGAAATATATGGAAAAAATCCAGTTTGCTTATCTAACTGCAACAAGAAGGACATTCACGATGAAAAATAATCGGTGTCATTTATCCGCAAATATTGTCACAGCGTGATTAGAAAATCATGTGAGCAAGTTTATGGGATATACGGTGGCCAAAAAAAAGTGAGAACATTTCATAAATATAATATCAAAAATAGCTTAAATTGTTTATCTAATTTATTTACTTACCTATTTACCTGTATTACGTTTTATTTTTTTATTATTAATTTTCGCATTGTTTATATTTGGTTTTGTCAAATTGTCGCTCAGAATGACGAAAACCACTGCAGAGAACCGTATTCTGATCGAAAATTGGCGAATTGAAAAACGTTGGGGTGCTAAGAAAATGATCAAAGAGTTTCAAAACAATGCCTGGAGTATAGCTAGATATTACAGCATAACTGGACATTACAGCAGGACGGAGCTCCGTCTCACACAGCCAGAAATACAATCAACTTTCTTCGTCGTGAGAATGTTAATTTCATCGAGCCAGGTATGTGGCCACCGAACAGCCCAGATTTAAATCCAGTAGATTATGTAATATGGGGGTGTTTTGATGATTTCTGATTAGCTAAATATTGTGCAAAAAAAAATAAATAATAATTACTAGATTACCCGCTGCAACCGCACGGTTGCAAACGTATCCTCCAGAGACGCAGTACTCTGTTGTCAATCTCCAGATTTAAAAAAATTCGCTAATACACATTGAGAAAACCATAAAAAGTGTTTTGATAGGAAAATAAGAAGAAGAAGTGAAAAAGTTAAAATCTCAATGCGTTATACGTTTGTCTATCACCAGAACTTTTAAATATAAATATTGAACTTAAAATGATTGAGAAAAGCTTAAAAAATAAATGTGATGGGGGGACAGAAGAAGAAGAAGAAGAAGAAATAGAATTAAGGACAACTTTTTTATATTAATTATATTATGTTTTGAAATAACTCGTGTGTTACGAGATGTTCTCACTTATTTTGGGCCACCTTGTCTGACCGTCTTAATAATCTTTCACGGTGAAAGTCCTTTATTGCTGGAACAAAAAAACAAATCGAACAGAAAAAAAACTACATCAATCCTTAAAAATTATTGAAATAATTCACTGAGTGTTATTTCGAAAATAAAGCCACATGTAGCGGTTAACCTCAAGGGCATGCGGTAAAATAAATGAAAGACATGTTCTGTCGTGAGGCAGTGTGCAGCCAACACTTGCCCAAACATTGCAGAGAAACTTGTACACAGCAAATCCTATACACTCTTACCTAAGGAAAACCGAGACACTAGGCATCTTCAAATAATATGTGTTTATTCAACCCAGTTATTTGTGAAAAAATAATAAGTCACTACACAATGTCCCTCTATGGACTAGAACATTGTCATACATTGTTAAATGTGCAATTCACAAAATTGTTTTTGAAGTTTTCCTTCCAATCTATTAGTTCTATTTTTGATAGTTTTCAATATTTGATATAAACATTATTAGGAAGTTATTGTTGATGAATTATGTGTTTATGGTCCATGTAACCTGATGTTATGTAAAATGATGAGTTTTAGGCTAGTCAGACACGAGTTCCAACAATTATTTTCACGTTCTCACAAACATTATTAATCCAAGCTCAGAATTTTATGTGAATTAAGCCCGAAGCCAAACATGAAAGGGACACTATTTAAATGGAATCAACAATATCATAAACATTAAATTAATCAACTAGAAAGATATACAGAAAAAATATTTCATTGCTACCTGGATCTGTTCCTATCCCGGGAAGCGCGTTCTCCGATTTTGCTATAGCAATTAAATACATTTTCGACTAATTTTGAACATTTATTCTGTAATATTTCCAATTGATACCTACATCTACTATTCCATTTTCAAAAGCGATCCACTTTATATCGCGGAGAATCTCAAATACCTTTGGGTAACACCCAATAGGAGACGCTGGAATTAAATTAGTTTTATTAAATTTTGGAAACTTTAATACAATTTATATATTAGTAGATTACCCCAAAATGTGAAAGCCACACAAAAACTATTTTTGCAAATTTGAAATGAAACCTATCACGAATTCAGGGCTGGCCCAAAAAAGGCTGAATTAAAGAACCGCCCAAGGAAACAAAAATCTAGCTGTTTCAAAATCTTGACAATGTATAAATAATTATATTTATAGTGTAATGATAAAAAATTTCATTCATGTTCTTACTAATAATTTTAATAATCTTTACTAATAATCATGATAATTTAAAAAATCGACTACGTCAAAAACATTAAGTGCAGAATTTTGTAAGGATACTAGTATTTTTTAAAATATGTACTAAACTAATTAATGATTACTATTTATAGTTGGAACAAGGTGAAAAATGTTTTAGATATGTGTTATTCTATTTACTCTAATTCAAGCACTAAATAAATAAGTGTATAATATGTATATAGGTGTATTTATTCCTTTACTTTATATATTATATTATAGTATATCTTCCCTTATATTATGTATATTACTTTCAGATTTGTATGATTATTTATTGATAAATTTAATTAATTATTTTCTTATGTGCCATTATTTTTACTAGCAAATTTATTCGTCAAATTCTGGTTTAATTCTATTGTGAGCGAGAATTCTAATGATTTTTTTTAGATATGGTTGAAAAATATTTACCCATGTCATTACTTTGCTCAAATATACATAGACTCGTTTCAAAGCTATTAAAAAACCAACAGATTCATTATAAATTGTGCATTAAAAAAAATTATGTTTGAAATGTTACTAGTAATTTTATGACAAATCTTTTTCATAACATACTTTTTTTTTTTTTTAGTTAACGCATACATATATTTTCTAAACACTCGGTACGTTAAAAGCCGTGCATATACCATATTATATAATTAGAAAAATAAATGTAAACACAGTTTGTTTCTATTTGATAAACATTTTTTTAAAAATTATATTATTATACCAAAAGTTATTTGTTATTGTTGAATTCCTAAGACGTCTGAAATATTATCCGGATTCCTAATAAGCCTCTAATATTTTATCAAAATATGTAATGTCATATCAACTTTTGAAATAAATATTAATATCACATCGCTTTCTTTTTTATTAATTGTTGGTAGTTAAGTTAAATTTTATTGTAATACGAAAATGTATCCTCAATTATATTACACCAGTATTGCCAGTACTGTACACGTTGTTGTCTCGCTAGGTTGTACTTGGCAGATGCCCAGGCAATGGAAAATTGCAAACGGTAATTGTGTATTTAGTTCCAAAAAAATATTTTAAGAATATGTTTGACCGATATGATTATCAATATTACTGTTAGGTATGTATTTTTGACAACTTCCTTTTTTGTTGTTGTTGTTGATGTAATGAATTTTCAACGTTGAAAAATACGCTTTACGGAAACATTAGGCATGGCCGTGCAGCGGCTACTATTGGCAAGTTAATTTTATCACACAGATACATAATACATTTACATGAAAAGATTTTATAAATGACATACATACATACACTTCATTAAAAAAAATGTTTGTGTATGCTAGCTGATAAATTTGTAGAACGTATAAATTAATTTTGTTAATTTATTAACGTATCTCAAAAACGTCTTGATTGAATCTTTTATAAAGTATTAATTTGTTCTATATGAAGCTTATCTATCAATAAATAAATAAAATAATATTTTTGGTTACAGTTAAAACAGTGTAGTTTTATCTAAAGTGAGTATTTTTAGAAACGCTAATAATAGGTAGACACACACACACAATGTGGATTGTGCCTCAAATAAAATTTACCGCCATTAGCAATATGTACCATCGCCATTGTTGAAAAAATAATTCCCTAGCCGCGGCATAAATGTGGCGACTAATGATACGGTAAAACGAAGGAATTTATTATTTTGGCAGGCGGCAACACGCTTGACGTCAGGGCGGGAAAAATGTCAAATGTCGGGCGTTATTGGGTGCCAAAAATATTTTCATGCGTTTCTCTGCCAACAAGGCAGCGATAAACATAATAGATCGAGAAGATTCTTAGAAATACATATAAATAATAGAGTGGCGGCTTCCTACAACGGGAGCATCTTTATGCTGTCACTAAAATAAAACTGATTTCGACATCATTGAGGATGTTCAAAAGTCGCACAATATTTCTGTCAAGAAAGCAGGACGTATTTACATCCTTGTCGTCATAGTATTATAAAAGTAGATCCACATAATGCGAAAGTATACTAGAGCTGGAATATTATCATCTTTAAATAAGTGCTATCAATAATTTATTCATAATGCTTTACAGATTCGTTGTGTACACTTTACCGAGCTACATCAGTTTTTACCACAATTTGACAGATTCCTCTTTATGCTGCAATTAAATAAAAATAAAGAAATATTGTAGTACAAATGAGAGGTATTTCGAATTAAAATTAAATATCAAATTATATTTCTCATTAAATTTTATAAAAATTGATTCACATTTCTAACTAATAAGCCGCGCTTCCCAAAAATGAGTAATTAAAAAGTAAAATTTTCGAATAAAACAAATTATTTACGTGATGCTCCGCCTACTTTTTGTGCAATGGATGATCAGTGGCGTAGCTATACCAATGCAGTCAATGCAATGAATTGGAGCCCATATTAGGTCCACGCCCTTCAATATATTTGATATTGATACTTTTCCCAGCGCTAAAGCGTACTTACTGATAATTTTGTAAATCCGCAATTGAAAGACATCGAATTATAAAATCATTTCTAAAATGTCGTATGGACACAAATGAAAACGTTACCGATGATTGCAGTAGTACAGATGTCGGGTTGGGAACCAGACAATCGCCGCAAAGCGAAAATTGTCATAAAATGTACCAAGGATTTTTTTCAGTTGCATTATTTATGAATGCTTAAAAACAAACTTTTGTTTTTTCACGGAGGTGTTGGATATTATCGGAATTAAGAGACTAATTTTATTTTTACTATTTGGTAATAGATAAAACAGCGTAGTATATAATTTTACTATAACTCATAATACGCTAATAGAGAGTCCCTCTATTTTGCATTTTTGAATTTTATATTGGCCCTATTTTGTTTTAGATAGGTACGTCACTTACATAATTTAATGAGTGACCCTGTATTGATAAAATAATAGGATATTATGTTAATAATGGCGTGGATATTAATCCAAAA
This sequence comes from Eubasilissa splendida, assembly GCA_031772225.1. NCBI lineage: Eukaryota > Metazoa > Arthropoda > Insecta > Trichoptera > Phryganeidae > Eubasilissa > Eubasilissa splendida. The sequence goes on along the minus strand of CM062848.1, from coordinate 33,703,438 downwards.
TAACTGTTTACAGTCGCTCTCATTTCGTGCTAATTGCCGCTCTCCAGGAGATTTGACACATCTGGGCGTCCATTTTGGATGCGCGCGCCGCCATTCCAAAACGGTTAATTACCACACGAGACACGAGAGCTGCGTGAAGTGCCTGATCAGGGGTTGACAAACCTGGGCAGTGTGGAGACGGAAATAGATGTCAGACTCTTGTTTTTGTTCCCTTGTTTTATTTTCGAAATACCAGTCTACGCCCACGCCTGGCCTCCGGTGGTGACGTCACACGGCCGCCGCGGAGACATCTTATTTCAAAGCCACCGATGGTGGCGCGTTAGCTAGCGCTGGAGTAAATGTCCAGAGCCTGTGCGAGGAGGGTATTTATATATATATGTATATACAGAATGATTCAGATGTTTTATTTAACTTTTACTTCGAGCATTTCATATATAATATAATTTCCAGCGTCCCTTCTTTATTTCACTTGTATTATACTGTTTACTTTCTTTCTAACCAGAATATTTATAACATAACAGGTTGGAACAGGCTTACCTAAGCCTAATTAAAATTGTAAGTCCATTGCACAAAAAAACATTACGAGGTCGTAAATAGTTACGTACACCTAAAATGATGAGCTCAAAATCACGAACCGTGAGTCAATCACTGATATCATCGAGTCACACTCACCATCAGTGATTGAATATCTGGGAATATCGTGATTCGTGATTCATTTTTTTATTTTATTTATATTTGGTTGTGAACCGTGATTCGGCGCATGTGCATATGAAATGAAAATAATCATGATGGAATGACGTTATAATTCGTGATAAGCGCCATCTAGTAGATTCTGCTTGAACGTTTTACGCATTTGATCCGAAAAATAAACTCGCATTCTCTTTTTGATGATATTAAATTTGATATATACCAATTATATATGCTAGAATATGTTATTTAAGCAAATTAAGTTTAAGTAATATAAGTAAATACGCTCAAAATGATGTTTCTTTTTTATTTCGTGCATTATGATATCGTGCGGCGCACGCGTATTAGTAATGAAACTGTGATCACAGTCACAGTTTTCAATCACAGATATTATCGAATATCAATCACAATCACACCAGTGAACCCAGAGTAGTATTTTTTCTCATCATTACTACGATCTCTATTAGCAAATAGGGGTGACTGCGAGGCGGATATTTAGAGGAAAAAAACCAGTTCACATGTACCGGACGTATATTGGATTTCTGGCCTTTTTTCAATTTTGTAAAAGTAAGACAATATACTAACATTATAATTGTTTTATTTTATTTCACATTTTATAATTGTCATTTCGCGTCTTATATACTTACTTGAAAACGCATACAATCTTTGCAATGTCATATTGGATTTTATTCTATGATTCTACCTATATGTTACATCTAATAAAACAACAAATTTAACGCATACGTGTAACATAATTCCATAGAATGGCAGCTATTAAACATATTCTATTTTTAAATTTCTGTATCATGGTCTGCTTTGAAGAAGCTTAAAATGATCTGAAAAAACCTACGCATAATCAGGAATACAAAAATGAATACAACTTATACAGTTACAAATCAGTTTAGAAGGGTAGAAGAAGCCAGATCGTGTAGATGGTCACCAACATCAAATCAAAGATTTCAATGCAGAGCCCTTTCCTGAATTGCGCAAGAAATACCACGGACGGGAATACGTGGCGGTAGATTCACTGGGAGTAAAACGATGAAGAAGAAGAAGAATAAAAAATAGGATTATCATTTTAGATTTTATTACCAAACCAATGTACTTATATATCATTGGTAATATACTAAATACATAACATCTTCGAAAAACTGACAATGACCATGAAATAATATATAAACAGAGTTGTGAACACTTGCATGAGACTTAATTGATATAATTTGACTAGGGTACCAATTGAAAAAAAACTGCATAATATAATCAAAAAAATATCTATTATAACTTAGAAAAGGATTACCTAAGCGTCATGTTTATCAAATATTTTTTATTGAGAATTACACCGATTTGATTTGTTTTTTAAATGTGGGCATTTTGATCTGAATCACCCAGTACCCGTGGATAATCTGGCACAAAGAGAGACACAACATTTCGAGCTCTTAAGAAAAGTGACACTTGTCGGAGTGCTCGGGCGAAAACGCGCGTTGAGTGTTGGAACACAAAGGAACAAAAACGAGAGGTTTACTTCGAATAAAATCATGTTTAACGTGTAACGTAGACAAATAAGCAAGTTTTTGTTTTTAAGTAGAACTATTAACATCTAACGACAAATATGAAAATAAATATAATAATAATTCGCCAATCACCGAAGGTGATTGGAAAATTCAGAATAGTTTGGAAAAAAACCATTCTTTTGACATTAATAAGGATTTATAAATAATGCATACAAATAAGAAAATGTGTTAATAGTAAATTAAATATTATAAATAACCAAACCTTTTTTCCAAATAGTCACATTTTAAATTTGTTTTCACAGTAGTACCTAATTAGTTACCCACCACTTATACATTTATAGTTTTATTTTTATCTATGCTTGTATATTTAATTTTAGTATAAATTGTTTCCTGAAGAAGATACGTAATACGATAAGTATCGAAACATGTTGATTTATAAAGAAATAATGGTTTAAACAAAGTGTTTTGTCTTATTATTTATATAATATGTGGTCACAAAGTAATTTTGCAAATATACTTTTTAATTTAAAGGAAACGCATTAAAATGAAACGTAAGATGTATCAATTTGAGATAATTGCAACATACAAGTTAGAAACTTAGAAACTGACATAGTGTAATTGGATATTGCACTTCTCCGGATAGGAAGAGATCCTGGTTCAAATCCCGGTGGTAGCTAAAATATTTTTACGGTAAATTGAGTTTATCTGTATGTATATATTTCTAATTGACGCATTTCATTTGTATTAAAATATGCTTTTTAGTTTGATCTTGATTTTAGTAAAAAAAAATTGAATGAAATAAACATCCAATTTTCATCTGCAGGAATATAATAATTAGATGATTTTTCATTTTTACTAAATATCTCGTTTTCAATTTTCAACGGAAAAAATGATGACTTAGCTACTACGTTCATCAGTTAAGGATAAAATCTCGTTACTCCCTAGTAAAACTAAAAATACGAAATTTAAAATATATTTTAAGGAATTCAATTTTTACACATTTTATAAATTTTCATCACTCAAATCTTTGAGGAAAATTCAAGGAAAACGTTTTCAAACCCGTATATATGCTGTATCTAACTTCGCGCGTGTGTGCAGAATTTTAAATACGCAGGCTTCAAAATATTCTCCGTCACGGGGTAAGCCCTTCGAAAGAATCTGTGCGCAACATTAATCCACCAAAAAGAAAAGCAGAATCGTTTCTCTCTCCCCTTACATAGAACACAGTTTCGGTTAATACTGTTTTACAGAGTGCCTAGTCTATTTGGTCGGCTGGCCGGCGCCGAGACGCCGCATCAGGCTGTGCGGCGCGCAAGCGGAAAGACGCCAACCAATCAGAAGGCGGCGCCGGTCGGATCATCCAATGGGGAGGTGGCTTACGGATTAATCCAGCCACAGTTGGCTAATGTACAAAGAAGGCCTCGCCGCTATGATTTGCCGTTGGAAATCCCCCACATGCGAGGGAGGACTGTATCACAATGGACCGGATCTGGGGGATGGTGGATGCGGGGCGGTTTTCATTGAACGGGCAACAAGAATTGATATCCAGTTTTCACTCATTTTTGTGGTGGATAATGTTAATTTGAAAGGAATTATATGAGGACATTAAGGCTTTAATAGATAATCAACAGAACAACTATTGTAATTAATTACTTACCTACAGTTATTTGTTTGGTGTACTCTAAAAATACAAACTAATGGAGCGTAAATATGTATATTTTACTGTCGTTCATATTCCCAATACCCATTAAAACTACAATTTCTAACAAAACAAACTAAGGGCAGCTGTCAATTTAAGTGTCATTTTTAATTTTCCAATACGACAGTGTATTTTCCGAGTGATAATACCATTTCCATTTGTCCGCACGGAATTGCCGCCATTATCGGAAAGGCCACTCGGTGGACGCAGAAGGAACTAGTGACGAACCAATTACCCCAAATGACAGCTCAGCGATGACTTACGTGTACATTAGGCTTCGGCATGACAGGTGACTTACGGCCGAGAAGCCTTCCGCTGTCGTATGGAAAAAAACAAATATATTTGAATACCACGATACCCATGTACTTACATAATCGATTTTCTTTGAAAATAATAATTATCGCGTGAGATCGAATCTGAACGAGAATTTTGTTGAGAATAAACTTTGAGAATGTTCGTTGGCAAGTACCACAACATCTATGAAGAATTCCCTAGAGATATAATATAATTAATTGGACGCAACAGATTTGTCAAAAGGATCTCGTATTAAATTTTGAATTAACTTTTATTTAAGATAACGTGACTTTGACCAGCTTTTTGTCAAGCAAAATTTAGCGAAGAAAATAGACGTTGGACGGTATTAAACGTCTTCTTCTTCTCTTGATTACCTTGCGTGGGATAACGTAAAATGATTAGTGTGTGTGAAAGGAAAGTGACATACACTGAGCAAATCTAATGATCTTCTCCAACTAGTTCACTCTAAAAGTACTCCAAATAACTTCTCCAGTTTGAACAGCCCACCTTCAAGTGATTACAACTGATCTGACAAGAGATGGATTAAGAAGAATATATCAATAAGTATTCTGAGGATAGGCTTCAATAAACGGAGTGCACGGCGAACGGATGATTCTTGTAACACGCACAAAGTCTTCTCACACAAGATAACAATATAGGAATGAACGATAGATAACTAAGACGAAGACAGATGAACAATATTCAAATCTGCAAGAAATGAACGAATTTCCAACAGAGTGGAAAATAATAGCAATGTCCAGATAGATAGGACTCGATAGTGACAATTGAAAACTGTAAATAAATAATACTATAATCTATAATATATTTATATAATAATATAATAACATATAAAGATATGGAAATATCGACGCGTTTCATGTTACCGGCCATGACTGAGAGAGTTAAGACGTCTGGCTTTTTCTCCGGAAGCGCTGGTTCGTTTGACCGGCTGACCAATTTTTTTCTACTTTTATTATTTTCTCTCTGTATATTTAGTCAAGACACAAACCGTTTTAGTTTTAGCTCCTGAACGTCATCATCTCCGGAATGGTACATTGGGTATATTTCTAAACCTTTGTTATGTGGCTTGGTACTGTCTGGTTTCGTTCGCGTTCGGATTGGGAACTTCTGTGATAATAATTGCACAATGTAATCGCATAAGGTCGCTGATGATTTTATTTAGTTCAAAGTGCATGCTGTACTACTTCACCGGCACTGACATCGATTTTATTTCACAATCATAATCGCGATTTCCTGCTAATTAGTTCGGAAAACTAGTGTCATAAATATCGTATAACCACCGATTACAGCTTCACACGGATGCAAATGCCGCACTCCTGTTTCACGTAAATCAAATACACTGCATATTTATGCGGCTCAGTGGATATCGATGGGGAAAATCGAAAACACGCGAAGGTATTTTATATTTTTTTTTTGCATAGAGAATAACAGAGCACATATTGGACATACTGCGGAGCCTTACTTGGAGCATTATCCACTGTCAAGGGTGCAGTCAATAGGGTAGATTCATATGTTTATTTTATATTATCTTAAAACAATATATCATAAAAAATAGGGAACCAACATAAAAAACATGTACATCTTTAGTAAAACCTTCTGTAATGATTTTAATATATATTTGAATCTCACTATCAACACGGAAGAATTCTAATAAGTTGAGTAATTAACAATGATTTAAGACTAATCTCTTACCTGTAGAAAAGGTCCAAAGTGTGGTTTTGAAAGTCATTCTTCGAAAACCATCAATATTTCCAAATTTACAGCTGTTTAACTCTTTAAGGGTTCTCAGTTTAAATAAAATCTTTATAAATAACGCATTGCTACAAATTCACAAAGACTATTTCTATTCAACATTTGTCACAAAAATAAATAACGGACCAAGATCGCGTGGCAGCTTAGAAATCCCCACATTTAAAACTAATGCTTCTCAACACCATTACGCCTATCAAGGTATATTTTTTTATTATACCCTCTGATATAAAATCAAAACCGAAAAAAATTATAAAGCCTTCAAATCGCAAATCAAACAAATATTATAATACTTCGACATCAATTAAAAGTTTTAATTGATTATGTTTATGTTTTTAAAAATTTAATTCTATATTTATATCTTATTTCTATACCTACCTTTACATTATTTAAAAACTTAAATACTCGCCAATTCAAACACGAGAATTGATATCTTTATTGAGTTGGGTAATTATGTGTAAAAAAATATATAATTAATTAAGTTATGTATATACAATATGTGTATAATAAAATAAATTTAAATAAAAATAATTAAAAAGCTAAAGACCTACATAGGACATAATCAAAATTATTATCTACCTCCAACAGAGGAATACAGCTTTCCAATTTTCAAATTTCTGACTATTGGAATAGACTGTTGTGCCTTCAAAACAAATACGTAGGTACTTATCCAAAATCCGTAATTTCAAAGGAAATTAATATGTTATAATATCCTTTCGAATTTTTCCGCGCGTGAAACATACGAGGTCATTGGAATATTATAATATATATAAGATGTTTAATGAATTACTTTTTTTGTTATTAATATAGTACATACATATATACAACATACTTAAGTTCTTTTGCGAAAGCTTTCTTAGCAACGCACATAATTGAAAATTAATGCAATAAATGGTACATAACAGGTTGATACTACAAGGGTTGATAAATTGATTTTCTTGAACGATTATGTACTTTATACTAATTTAATGTATTAATTATAAATATATACATATAAAATCAATTTTGTAGAAAAATATTGTTTTTGCGCTACCGGGATTCAAACCTGGATCTCTATTTCTAATCCGGGGAAGTACACTACCAATTGTATTATAACGCCAGTATTTTTCATGACAAATTTTTCGAACCTATATGTTACACTTTTTCAAATTAATACATCCCGGTAGCACAAAAAAAATATTTTTCGACAAAATTGATATTTACAATTAATACATTAAATTAGTATTTAAAACATCACAGACCTATGTTCTGAATAATTACAACTTCACAATAAGAATGTGTTCTCCTTAATAATATGTACTTTATCTTGTGAAAAATAGGTTTAAATAAAGAAGTGAAGAACAATGAACGATAGTTTGTAATTTTGTGCAAAATTAAATACAATATACGTATTATAATATCTATCTTATGATAAATAACTTCTACCTATAGATATTAATCAATGCATGACAAATGAACAAGACAGTTTAAGTTAATAAAAATATGAAAACAGGTTAAATAATGTAAAAAATATGATTAGTGTCATAAATTACCGTCCAATATAACCAGACAAGTTCAAGAATGATGTAATCTGAAAGCCATAAAGGTTTCTAGCCGATGTGTTACCGTTAATTGAAACCGGGAATCCACCCTTAGTGGCGGAAGGAAGTGGTCCCTAACACAAAGTGAGCGTAATTAAATATTCCCTGAACTGCGGGGGTGAGCATGAAAATGCTAGGGTTGTATTTAGAAAATTCTTCTGTGGATTTGGTATAACTGTACTTAAATATATTTAACAGAATACCAAATATAAAAATTCTAATTAATATGCCTTGGGTGGATTTGTAATGATACATACAAAATAAACGTTCATTTGTATGTTTGTAATTGTATATCTACCTCGTCTTCAGTCAGATTGTAATGATATTTATAGAGAATTTTTTTTATCTGAAGATTTAAAATTGCTCCAAAATAAATTATCATTAGATTGATTTAATTGTGGTTTATTGTAATTCGACAAGAAATATAATTTGTTTAATCCAATTGATTAAAATCCCTAAATGTAACATCAAACACTATCAGTAAAATTTTATGTACTTAGGGATAAAAAATTTCAATAGCCTCCCTACACAAATTAAAGAAATAAAATACATAAAAGAGTTTAGAAAAAAATTAAATGTACACTTCAGAAGCACATAATTAGAAAATAAATAATATTATAGAACACTTGAGAGGCACACAAATAGACAATAAATAATTATAGACAATAAATGTATAACTATATATAAAATTATTATAGTGTAACTCCTTCTCCAAGCACAAGAGCTAGTTTCTTTTTTGGAGAGGTAAGCGAAAAACAAACATGTAATTTTAATAATGTAAAATATTCATGTTAGAAAAAAATTGAAAAAATGTCAGACCTCATTTGACATAAATTATATTAAAAACGAGAATAATGACATCAATGTGAAATATTTAATTTTTATGATTTCAAATTATTAATCTAATTTATATCTAAATTGTATTTTTAGGGCCAACCCTTCAAAATGTGCATGCAATGCCTTGGTTTTCCCTTCAGCGACAAGTGTCGGCTGTTTCCGATTACCTCCGGGTATTTCCGGCAGAAAGCGCACCACGCAGAGCCATTAAAGAGCTCGCGCAAATATAAGGGTGGTATGAAATGTAAAGTATAAAGCCACGAAGCCTTATTTATCTACTAATTAATAAATTATGTTAATGTAATTTTAGATTTTAGTGCTAAGTGTATTATGTGCATTATTACAAAAAATTATCATAAAAAATTGATGAAAAAATAATATTGGAATAAATAAAGGAAATCCTTCAAACACTATTATTGTTCTACATCGATAATCTGGTACATTTAACTATATATCATGATTAAAATTATAAAAAAATAAAAATTCTATTAAAAAGTAATTCCAGAAGATTTCCGGTAGTTTTGGGTGCCAAAATATAAACCTATTATTCGATATTAAACAATTTCTCATTTATAATACATTTTCCATCTAACGGAATATTATTTTACTATTAAAGTATGTACCTAATGTATACAACTATAATATATAAAAATCTTTAAAAACCAAATCGATAGTAATAAATTCTATATTTAAATCGTTAATAAACTCTTGTCAACGGATTTAGATATACGATTAGCATTAGCGATTATCATAAGTTGACTAACATCGCGAGGAATTACACTCGGGTCTCTTTTTATGCGGTTTTGAAGTTATGCGGTTAATATTTCAAGAAGCATTTTTTTTTTTTAAATAACTTTTTTAGACCAATTTGACATGTTGAAAGGGTCAAAAATTCGGATAATTTTGTCTATATATGAATGCAAACATAGTTTGCGCCAGTACATTTCACCCAAAACCAAGTGAAATTGGGCATGTCTGGACGCGCTTCTCCCCTCTCTTGTTTTTAGAAATTAGTGAGCATAATGCAGAGGATAATGTCATGAATGACAATGATATTATTGGTATAACTTTCGATACCGTTGTAGAAAAAGAAAACGAAAATGAATCGGAAGAAAATGAAACTCCAGTCACCCTCACTGCAAGTGTAATTCGAGAAGATCTTCAACTTTGCAGTAAATTGGCAAACCATTTCATTGAAACAGATGATAATTCTGAACGAGCATTCAAGTTTCAACGCGAGCTTCAGAATTGCATTTCTGGATATCAGGAATTGTACAAAAAATTGGCAAAGTCATCGCAAAGCTTAATCACTGATTATATTGTCAAAAGGGAAAAATCAACATGCGAAGTTGAGGCTAATTTTATTTGTGAAGAATCATTATCTTCAGGACGTATATCTGATGCGCTGACTACCTCTTCTAGTGATGAAAGTGATTGAGAACCAAGTCGCAAATTATGCTCAACATTGTCATATAGCGATGATAATTCTTAAGAAAAAAATATCCAAAAAAGAAAACTTTTTTTATAAAATTTTTATACAAAAATTTGGAAGGAATATGTTAAGATTATATTTTTCTGAAATTTAATAAACTTTTTTTATGCGTTTTTCGGTATACTTTAACTATTTGAATTAGTTTTAGAAAATTATAAAACGTATCCTTTATTTTTATACATGTGTCTAGTCTTTTTTTTATGTGTTTTTCTGTGTAACATATCTATCGCATAAAAACAGACCTGAGTGCATATCAACATTGTCACGCTCTATTCGGGTATAGTGTATGTCCATGAATGAGATTTTTCTCAGAGATTCGTCTCGAAAGCGCTTTAAGGACAGTGCAGAGAAGAACGACGCAATCGGTACATACTGATCTTTACCGACAAATCTCTGAGATGAGAGATCAAAGTCGCATCTGTGGACCCACTCCATAATAATAAATTCACCACATATACTTAATAAAAGTGACACTCGCCAAAAATTCTGTTTTTCAGTATGACGTTTATAAGATTAGGTATCAGTTTCTACAGGATAGTTGTTATTTATTATAATTAAAAATACAGATAAATTATTATGTTAAACTCTTAAACTTTTAAAAATTTGCCAACGAATGATGAAAACAAAACAAATACAGGATGAATATTTTGTTCCAGGCCGATGTTTTTTATTTGAAAGAGCAATCTACCTTATTTTTACGGAATCTCAAATAGCTTTGAGTAATCTGATAGATAATGGAACGATTAAATGTATTAATATCAAAAAGGTAACATATAGGTTCGAAAATTTGTCACTAAAAATATCGTCGCCGTAGCATAGTTGGATAATGCACCTTCCTCGGTTTGGAAAAATATCCAGGTTCGAATCCCGGTAGCGCAACAACAATATTTTTCGATAAAATTTATTTTATATGTATATCTTTCTAATTAATACATTTAATTAGTAGGTATTTAAAATATCACAGACTTATGATCTGAATAATTACAACTTCACAATGAGAATGTGTTCTCCTTAATGATTTTAATTTGATTGATAGTTTGAAATTTTACTATTGTAAAAGATTGAATAACAAGGTCAAACTGTCAACCTGACCAAGCCTGGAACGACTCCTACAATTTTTAGGGCGTCTTACGAGAAGGGAAAATAGCTTGGAGAAGGTCGTTGTGGGTGGGTCACATCGAAAAACGAAAAGAAAAATGAAGATCCCCCACACATTGGGCTGACCGAGTGGAAGAGGTAATAGGCACTTCTCTGGCGATAGCCCGAAGATCTGCAAGATGCCGTACAAGTTAGAGTAGCATAGTCAAGAAGGCAGGAGTTCATAGAGATCATGATCTTCAGTCAGTGGATGATTATTGTAAAACAGAAATGCTATAATAATAATTTATTTATTTGATTCTTAGTACAAAGTGTTATATTATAATCGGATAAACATTTTAGCAAAGTAAGACATATATTTGGGTACCCTGCTTGCTACACTAGTATTTTACTGTATTGTAGCAGACAGTGTTCTTCCGGTATAGTAGTAAATAAAGTGCAATGATCAATGTATAAAATTATATATATAAAGAGTTAAATAATATGTCATTAGATCAGGTAAATACTTTGTAAAACTTAACGTAAATGCATTGTTCATTGTATAAGATATAATACTTGGTATATGGTAAAGCAAGATGCAATTAAATAACATATAATTAAAACGTAAAACTTAAAGTATGTCCAATGTTCAATGTATAAATGTATATATATATATAAAGAGTAGAACAAGATACAACTAGGTAGCATATAAAAAAGATATATAAATAGTAAAACAAGATGCAATTAGGTAATTCAATGTACTGTTGTAGCAGTTTTAATCTTGAGTTTGGACCTTCAAAAGTTCTTAGGCGTAATTTTTCCCCATTTCGTGGAGCCAGAACTGCACTACGGTTGCAATTTTTCACGTTTGCATTTAGACTGTTGTATATTTTTGGTGCTAGAAACAAATGGAATCTTTGTTTAATTTTGGCACAAGATAGTGACAGTTAGCCAGTGTCCTTGTTAAGTGAGAGTGCGTAATTTGCTGGTAATATTGTTTATGCCGGTAAAACTATACATAAGTAAAACGTCAATCGACGTATACAATATAAATTGTTACTCGAAAATGAGTTTGACGAACTACATTTTCTTTGACATTACGGTGTCCACCTCTGGTCACATAAACTGGGACAAAAAATCGATAAGTGCGTTGGCTTGATAAAGAATTCAAGGTTTTTTAGACACAATATTGCCTCGGCTTTTTTATGACCGCTTATTTCCGATTTGATTTATTTATCGGCCACGAAGCACCGCCCGCACGTCGCTCCTCTATCTGGCTTTCACGTATTTCGTGTAATTCAGTTTTAATGCCTCCTCATACTGCCTACCTGCCCCCGTGATTTATGGCACTGAAAGTGATTTTCAGACGGGACAGACATGTATGAATGATTGACAAGATCGGGTGAATTATTTTGGACTGTGAGATTACTGAGCTTTGCGTAATTACAATATAACACATTTTTTTAGACATGCATATAATAAAAATGTTCATGTTTCATTTGTGTGTCTCTAAGATAGTCTGATTACAATGATATCTATTCAGAAAAGTCTGCAATCTTCTAAAGATGATCACACACATTTTTTACTATCCCAAAATGACTGCTATTAACATTACCGATACTGATACACATTAATACTGATAAAAAGTGTAACATGTTTGCTTCAATACGAGCGTAGCCCAGTGAGACTGATCATTACGAATACAATTGTATATAATCATTAAGTGCTTAATTAAATCCAAAGACAATGGTCGTGGCATCCCAGCGGCTGGTTTAACCGCCCGCAGGGCTTAGCAACAGCTAGTTCTAAACAAATCAAGAAAATGTAATAATGAATAAATTAATTTAAACTATTTGCCAAATAAATTTTCACCTGTTTTAAATTTTTGCAATATTGATATATTCGAATGTGACGTCACGTCTGATAATTTTAATTACTATTTACAGTTAAAACAAAATCTATACGAATGATAGCAACAAAAATGCATTTCTTCTATAATTGTACTTTTTTTTCACCTTATAAGAACGTTATTGATCAAATGTTTATACATATATCTGTATAGCTAGCTACATAAATAGTAAAAATCTAAAATCCTGAACAATTCTTGTGAATCATATGTATTGATATCGTCATTTCTTAGGCAGGTAAATTTAGTTTGTAACTACACCAAAAATAGGTATAATCTTATTATTCAAGCAAAATTTATTTTGCATATAAAGTAAGATAAGCGTGCGAATATTGCTATAGGATAGGTGGACCGACATGCGATATCGTAATATGGGGATATTCTTCAATCATAGATGCGGTTGCAGTAGAATACCTACATTATGAATTCCACAATTGAGTGAATTGGTATCATTAATGACGTATGATAATGACTCAATTAAGGTAGCAAACACAAAAGTTGCAAATAAATTATGGCCATATTAATTATTTATTACTTTATCATAATTCATATTTCGTAGCAGTTATAAATAAAACTTGAAACCTTGTATAATCAATTTTTTATCGTTTCTGCAAAGAAAATGTATGCTATTTTATGGAATAAATTAAGTTATATAAAATATGTTATACATAAACGTTATACTTTTAACAGGAGGTTGTAAAAGTGTACTAATTATAAAGATGGTTATATTATGAAGGCAGGTTCCTACCAAATGATAACAATAAAATAAAATGTTATTCAAAAGTCATAGACCATGCTTCACTACGGCAATATAATTTTTTTTTTTTTTTTTAATATTAAGCTATAACTCGTTTAAATGAATAGAGGACGGACCGAATGCCCGCTGAACATCCGCAGGCATTCTCACGCTAAGAAAATAAAACTGCACACACAATTTAAAATTAAATAAATTATAAAAGATTATATTTTATTCAACAAATAAGCTTGAACACATTGATTCGGAATATTTCCAAGAGACGGTGCAGCAGGCAGCGGCCGCGTCACGGCAGCTGCCTGCTGCAGCCGTCTTGCCCTGTATCTACTTCAAATACAACATCAGCACTGCACAAAAACATTACACGCTATGTTTAAAAATATTAATCAAAATGTAAAAAAAACTGACACACCCCGCCACCACAAAAAGAACACCAAAAGAAAAACGTCACAAATCTCATGACATAGTGAGGTACACTAGAAGTCTGTCTGTTAACGGATCGAACACAACCGAGAAGTGGGTATTAAATGTGATATATTTATGCCACTCCTCAACATTGATCAGGTACTCCTTGCAGCCCTGACAGAGTTCAGTCACTTGAGAACGAAGGTGTTTTTAATACTGCGTTTTAACACTCTTTGGGCCCATTGTTTTACACATGGCCGACTTGTTAACACAATCGCGCGCTTTTTAAAGCATTTTTTTTTTGAAAATTTATTCCACACGAAATTGTTTCACTGGTTTGCTTACTCTGATCAGTTTTTTCCCCATTATAATATACAATATTAACACAACAGTAATATAACACGAGATTATTTGTGCAAGTCATTCATAAAACTGTTACATTATAAGTTTTTCAGATTCCTCGAGAGCAATAATTGTCGCGATTTGTTTCCACGAAAAGCTCAGATTCGCGAACACGAACGTCGCCATTGTTAACTTGACACTGAAAATGGATGCTGTCCGGCAATGGTGATTTTAGAAATGTCATTTTTGGATTATGTGCATTTACTGATGTGATGAATCCACCACCAGAATGAAAGCGTTTCGAGCTGATGATGAAGTGAGGCAATGCTCGACGCGCGGTAACTTGGCCAGGCTGCCACGGGGCCGCACAGCTCCACGCTGAGTGATGTTAACAAGTTAAGCGCTGGGACGCGAACGGCGTCATTGCAAAAACTACGGGCGATATGGTTCAAGGAAGGACTCGACTAGGAAAAATCAATTTGAATGGAAAGAAATTGAAAGTGATTACTCGATTGATTTGAATTAAAAACATCACGATGTTGCCATTACTCAACGCTCGTTCGACCCAAACGAGTGTCTCAATATTAAGCGCGACTCGTTTCGTGTTAGGTTAGGTTACAAATCAAAAGAGCAACAGAATATCTCCGATTTCAGGACTGCGATATCGCCCATAAAATTGCTTTAAAATGTTTTAATAGTAATAGTCACGGTAAAACACGTCAATCGTCAAAAAATTAAAACAACTAAATAGAAACAAAACAAACACATCAATCCCACTCTCACGCAGTTTACTTCTCATAATGAAATCTTTTTTATTTTACATTTTCATACGTGGCTTCGTTCCTTAGCAGGCCGTATGTCAGCCGTTCGATACTCTGCAAGGAAATATAAAGAAAATGGCTCTGAATAAACCTAGATCTGTATATTTTATAATGTATAATATTAAGTACTCGAGGTTTATTCTTCCGATAGAGATGAAACAATTTTGGAGGATCTCCGGCATAATGAAAAGCGATCTCGCTTTTCTCACATCGGCGTTCTTATTTCGAGAGGGAATTGAAAATAAGAACATAAAACTTGAAACCTTATTTTAACAATTTTACGGACTGGCACGTTACAAATGCACTTTATAGCCACATCGATAAAAATGAAATTAAATCAAATCGCTGTGTGCGTGAATATCTTATGAACTCTTTCAATTTGTTTTAAAACTTATTTTGCGGATAAATATGTAATAGTAGGTACACGTGTAGGTAAAATCCAAATAATAATATCCAAATAATCTGTCACGATGGACTGCAGAGAGTGGCTTATGATGCGGCTAGAAGTGCATGTGTGACAGCTCGTCGCGCGATGACTAGACTAAAACTTTGCTTTGTACGGGTGTCGCAAACGCCACCAGGACTATAGATGCTTTAATCAATAATCAGCTGATGAATTTACCTACCGGCAAAAAAAAAAATTGTTTAAAATGATATTAGATCATTGTAGCTATATGTAGAATGATGTAAAATTCAGTTTTTTTTTAAAACTAAAATTGTGAAAATCAACAGAGACAGATGTAACATTTTCAAAAAAAAGTATGTCACTCATTATATATTGTTTTAGATACCTACTTTCATCAAAATGCTTTCACTATAACTGCCAGAGTGAACGATTCGTTGAGCTTTTACAAGATCAAATTTTTATTATATTACATATTATTTAATCATTTTTGTGATATATTAATACAATAATTTGACCCGAAAAATAAATAATATAATTTAAAAATGAACGAAACAACGATACACTGTCTTTGTTGAAACATATATTGAAATTAAAATGAAGCCTTACGAATTTTGGATGGAATTTTAAGGATTTTCTAGCATTTTTAGCACCTGGCGGCGTTCTGCGAACACCTCATATAAGCCGACCGCGATAATGGTGCGCGCGCACACACTCAAAGGCCGCCGATTGGCTTATCAGCGGCCACGTGACCCCATTTCGTGGCACTCCACGAATGCGGTCTCGTGCATACTGTTTCGCGAGCGGGAAAATTTTAATGCAATAAAACGGAAAATATTAAACAATACGGAGCCGTGTGTGCGTGCGCGCCGTTTCAGGGACGATCGCCATTTTGAAACGATTGAAATGTTTCCCGCTGAAATGGTGGAAAACTAGCGGTTTAAAAGCTATATGTTTTCCAATAAATTGTTAACGCTTATAGAATGACATTGGTTGAAATAGTTTCTTTCAAACTATTTATCTTTTTGAGGAATTGCAAACCCGCGTGTTAATATAGATTATGTAAAAATGTCACCAAGGTCATCATATATACGTATTTCAATCAATTTGTATTATATTTAAAATTTATAGAAATATTTATTGAACTTTAAAACATTTTTTTTTTACAATAAATGATTCTACAATGATAACAATTTATTTAACGTCTTTGTTGATACGATTTTTGGATGTTGATAGGTAATTAAAAATTTACCACTAGTTTTCCCGCTCTAGGTATTCTAGTCTTGTCTTAATTAACTAAACATTTGTAAGAGTAGATATCAAGGTGCAAATTAGAACTATTAAATCGACACATCAAAGCAAAACTTGAACTGACCCGTATTGGCTGGGCAGGACTGTTGGGTAACCCGCTGCTCGGATTCCGGCTGTGAAGGGGAAACCTGAAAGAAAATAAATTATAGTAACAACGGTATATTAATAGTAACAACGGTATATTAGCAGTCACAACGGTATATTAGCAGTCACAACGGTATATTAGCAGTCACAACGGTATATTAGCAGTCACAACGGTACATTAGCAGTCACAACGGTATATTAGCAGTCACAACGGTATATTAGCAGTCACAACGGTATATTAGCAGTCACAACGGTATATTAATAGCAAAGGCGTGCACTCTATACAATCAGAAAAGCTGTGCATAACTATAATCTTTGCGAAATAAATGTAAATGAAATTTTTATTTGACATATTATGTATTAAGTATATAGATCTAGACGAAAATAATTCAGTTATCAGACAAATGAAGATGTGCATGTGTTTTTTTGAAAAACTGTCCCAGATGTATACGAACTAAACGCAACTCTCGCACCGCGCGGTGTTCTGAATACACGTCTTCGGTTTAACAGACGTGTTGCAAAACACCGCAAGTCTGTCTTTGAAGCGGACTTGACTGTATGCATCCCAATACACTTAAACGCTTTAATTATAACATATTTTAACTACTTTAGTTAATAACTTGAAAAACTTCTCAAGAATTATAGCAATAATACATACTCACACAGGCATATGATGATAATGCCCATCGCTTTTAAACCATCGATATTAGCAGCATAACCTAAGTCCACGCCTATTGCACGCCTCTGATTAATTGTAGCAATGGTATATTAATAGTGACAACGATCAGGAAGAGAAGTAATCTAAAGTGACAGTTGTTGCTTACAAAGAAAAATATAGTTATTTAATAAGATAAATATATAAATATTCTACACTGAAAATAATAAATTAGTAACATCACATAGGTTTATATTATTTTGGAATGCGTTAAAAATGTTCGGTGGAAGTGCTTAGCAGTAAAATGACTTTTCATAAACAAATATTTTGCATGAATATTAATTTGAATTTTGTTAAGAATTTTTGGCGTTTTTACCATTTAACGTTTTAACCGATATGATGAGATTGGTGGAAAACTTTTAAAAAGTTTTCATCAATGTATAAAATATACAAGTATATATGTATATTACATGAATGTACATACATATGTGCATGAATTATAGATAATTGGGCAGAGCACAAAACATTGCTGTCAATTCTTACACCGATGCGATATCCTATTTACCTTTATTCATTTTGATATTAGTAATAAAATGGTGTTTATCTTAATTTAATACGATAAGATAAGAACTTTTTGTGAATGTATTATACTTCCGATAGACCCCCTAATTCTCCATATATCACTAACAGAACAAATATGACACCTACGTAATTTTAATATCAATAAATAAAAATAGATAAGAAATTTGTTTCATATGAGTATGTACATGAATATACATTCCCTAACAACATACGTTGCTATTGTGAGGGAGAACATAGAACAGGTCGCAATTTATATTTTTGCGATTTTAAGCCCTTGATCTTAAAAGATATAAATAATTTATTGGAAGAGGTACCCAAAATACTAATACTATACAAGAAGAATTAATTAATGACCTGAAGTGCGGTCAAGAAATTCCACCATTTTAATGAATACAAAAATTACATTTTCGTATCGTATAAGGGTATGTGTAGTATATTGAAATTTAAATGACATTATAAATGACATTACATTGTTGTGCATAACTATAATTTCTTGGAGATATAAATCTACATTATATATTTGTTGGATTCTTAGAGTAACTATTATTACGTTTAAATATATACTAGAAATTATAGTTATGTATGCCTCTGCCCGTAACCCACATTTGTATAACTAGGGTTTAGCGTTGCATCTAACTTTTATAATTGATTTGTAAGTTTATTATATTATCTATCTATATTCAAGTGATTACTTAATAATATATGTGAATATTGATATATGAATAGAATAAAAATACAATTATATATTAATTCATAACTTAGCATTGAAATTTTTTTAGTCGGTTAGATTTACATTTCAAATGCCTGAAACGAATTCTAATTTTGAAATTTCTGACAGTAGAAATGAAGTTGTTTATTTTTCTATTTGAATAATGTAGCTTGAGAACCGAAAGCTCACATATCCACCGAATTCGTGTTTCAAAGGAAACTGACACTTCATTTCTAAGTATTCGAAATATTGGATCAGTTTTCTTTTTAAATTGGCTTTAAAAATAAAGCAATTTTAAAAATGTAATATTTTGCAAAGAAAATTTTCAAAATAAATAGATTAGAAATTGAATCATGCTGTTGTTCCAAAATTTCTCATTAAACTGCACCGATGCACATCTTTGCCAGAAAAGGCCGAGATCTCGGGTTTCTGATCTGATGATAACTGGATTGTTGTGCTCCATTTCTGAAACGAGCCGTGCTACGAAAATAGTTCCTACCAGGAAGACAGAATAGGCAGTGGGCAACGGCCCATCTCACAATATAAATTGAAATGTTAAATTATCCCGACTTGAGAGAATACCGCGTTGGACCGGGACTTGCGACACTAGATAACTCGTCTACAAAGCTATTCTTGCGCCAGGTTCCTCTGATGCTGCGCCACAATACCTTTTTGATCGCTTTATGAATTCGACCATCATGTAATAGGTGTTTGTTTTAGGAAAAAGTATCGTTCCTTCATGTTGTATTTTTTTGGCACGAAGATTGTGTCGAATGATTGAATCTCTGCCATCTTTTTCTTCCTTCGCAATTATTGTGAAACCAAAACGTATATTTAAATAGTGTGTTAAAAATTGCGCTACATTTCATTTACAAATGAACGTATAAGATAAGTTCTCGCATAAAATGGCCTGTATACACGAAAAATAAATCTCGTAGATTTAGTTGAGATAAATCTCAATACCAAGTCATTTGAAACCATAAATACCTACAACTATTTATACATAAAGTTAGACAAACAGAATATATTAAATTACAAACATTTATTTAATTTTAACAGTTGATGGGGAGATTAAAATTCACCCATATGACGAACATACCATCAATGGACTAATATTTGATGTACAAGCGTGAAGTGAGACGTAAGACGGCGAATCTCTGAGACTTAATGTGTACTCCAAAGAATCTCATGGTAGCATAATCCATGCCTCAGATATTGGATCGAGTCGAAAATCTCATCTGTGGGACGCGGGACGTCTGTATAACAATTTGTATTGTGCAATCTTAATATTCTGCGATTCTTGGCTTATAAAGACTTCTACAAATGTTTTTATAAATTTGTGCGATGTCAGCATAGCGGACATGAATTATAATTAACTCAACGCGATGGAGATGAATTATAACTAACTCAACATGGTGGAGATGAATTATAACTAACTCAAAATGGCGGAAACGGAACCTGATTCCGCCACAAATGAAATATTATCACGTTTGCCATAATTTAATTGTTGAAAATGCACCGCAATTTTAGGCGCCTTGGAGTGCAATAATAATATTTTAAGTATTTTACGTCTTCATACATATTTTTAAATATTGTCAATTTATTAACACTCTTTTTAGGGTTTTTTCTCAACTTGGCCCAGATAAGAGTTTAATTTTTATATCATAAATGTGGATAGGCAAAATGGTATTCCAAAGGGGATGAATAGTATATTAAATCTTCTATGTTAATGATTCTATTTATGAACATGAGAAAAATTTAAAAAAAAAAATTAACGAACACATAATATTTCTGTCTTTTCGTAATTATGTTATTTTTTTTAATAAAAAATTGTTGAAAATTTAATTAGACATAATTCAAATACATTAACCTAATTGTTTTCCGTTGAAAATGCGTCGTGTGAATTAATGTCAGTGATGGCAATTTTTTTTATTAATATTTCAACGGTTTAAATAAACCGTTTGAAAATAGATTCAAGCCTCGTTGAATCATTGACAACTATTTTGAAAGAGGAGCACCGTTCTAATTTCTAAAGTTGTTCTTTTTTCTTTATTATTCTACTGCGACAGACATCCCACTAATTTAGTCGGAGTTGCGATATAGCCCGCGGTTTGAACAGGTGCCAATTTTAACACAACGCCCTGAAGCGATAATGCTAAATATATGAATGCAATTGAATTCTTATTGTATGCTTTACAAAAAGTTAAATCAACGAAAAATATATAAAAATTAATACAACATACGTAACACTCAATCCACCATCTTCTTTAACCCTTCCCAAACCATGCAGTAACACAGGTCTACCATCATAATTAAACCTGTAATATTTGGGTAAATACATTCAACATAAAATTCACGTTTTAGATAATCCTAAAGAAAATATTAGCGCTCGGGAATGACTAGTAAAAAACCAATTATGAAAAGGGAATCGTACAAAAACAATTATCTTTTCCATTCGATCCGTTGTAAAATGAATACGTTGGTAAAAATACAATTTGTGATATGAAAGACAGAGTTCACACACTATTTTCACAGTGAAAAGAATAACAAACATACAAATATAATTATCTCTTTCTTACTAATTAAATGAAAAGATATAAGGATGGACACACTATATAGGATTTAATGAATGCTCTAAATGTTATTAATCATTTTTTCAAAATTAAATGCTCAATATTTAGAGTAAATTCGTGCCATTAAAGCCATTTAACCTCATAAAAACATTTTTTCTAACTGTTATTTACGGTAACACGAGTTGACAGCATGGCCGCGTACGAGTATTTTATATCATGGTATGGTAAAGGTTAAAAATGGTGGCTGTTCTAATGAAAAAATCGTGACTCGGCTAATATTGATCCCTGAAAAAAAAATAGAAAACGGAAAATTTTCTATCACACAGTTTTTTTCATACACAGACGAAATCCAATCCGCCAATTGCTTTTAATGTCTTATTATGCTTAGATTGAATTAAATAAACCTATAATATCATTGTTTTGATTTTAATCAAGGTGATATCAGTTAAAATGTCGACCACATTAATTATTAAGTTACGGAATCGTGGTGCATTGTATTTGATGTAGAAATGTATTTGTGAAAATTAACATGTGTTTGCAAATGAAGCGAAAATTTCATTTGAATCTTCTACTTGAAACATTAAGAGGTATAAAGCCGTCATCGCGAGAAATATTTGCTGGAAACTACAAGGGAGGAGTCGTAGAGTAAAAAAGATTAATTGAAAATTCCTTTGGGCCATTAAGAAAATTATTTATACGCTTATTTGAAACGTGAGTACAGAATGCTTAGGGTCGGTTGTGTGATCAGTAGTAACTTTTTACTACAGTAATTTTTTACTAAAGCTCGCAGTAAAAATCCTTTGCGGGTTGTTGATACATCACATTTACTACTGTCAAAGCATAGATGGAGATGTACATAGGCGCGACAAATAATCATGAAATTTACTTTATGGATTTTTTCGCCTAGGCATTCGATATCTGTCACTTTGGTGGCGAATTTTTTTGGTGGCGAGATCATCATCGGACGAACTCTCATCACTTAAATAGCGGGATATTGAATGATTAATTGTCTGACTTTTGGAACAGCTGTAAAAAGTCCGCCATATTTAACTATCGATTCTCGTTTTTTTACTTTCGGATATTGCAGAGTAAAATGAGTTTACTACGGGATGTACTCTCTAGAAGTAAATATTTTTTTACTAACAATCAAACAACCCGTATTCGCAAATAAATTTACTTAACATTAAGTTACTACTGATTACACAACCGGCCTTTAGAGATTCCGAAAGTTTTTTTAAAAATAATATTAAAACATAAAAAATAAAACTATTCCATAAATAAAATATAACCAACGTAGCGATTAATTATCATTATCTTTATTTGTTTCACTTCGATACTCAATCAGGTTTTAAAAAATGTGAAATATAAAACGTATTTTATTTTAATACTTAAAATAAATGACAATACCAAGATACACGAATTGTGTACGATCGTTCATTTGGTTATTATAAAGTGTTGGTTTAGCCTGGACTAAATATATCTCTCTACATATTAACACAGGTGGTCAAAACCAATCACAGGTACGTACAACACGGCAATAAATTCGATGACGATTCAATAGTTATCACATTTATTTAATATATCAAAATAATATTTATAAAAACAATGAATTTTTCGAAATTCAGTTAGAGATTTGTTTTTCATTTTTTATTGCAGATGACAGCGTGGATGATCTGTCGTCATTTAATCCAATCTGTGGCATTTCTTGTGTAGTCCAGAATCGGATGCTGCATCTAATCTAACCTAATCAGGTTGGTGCACATCCACGATATTTGGTTTCTTTTACCCATCTCGGACCACCACATTGCCATGGTCATTCAAATATTTTGTATGGCTGATGATAGACACCTGTATGTGTTCATTCCGTAGTCCATAGTTTAGCACCATGTGAAATGATTAGGTAGATAAAGGTTTGACCAGTCTCATTTTAGTATTTCTGTTATTATACTATCTCAATTTTTCCTAGCTGTCTGATGAGTGCTTTAAAAATGCATTATTAAAAAATAAACGGTTTTACAACCCTTAAACACATTGCTGAATCCAAAAATTTATATTATTATTTTATAAACACAAAAGTATAAATATCGACCTATCTATAGAAATTATTAAAAGAACCAATGGGGTCTAATTAATTTATAATGGATGCGTTATGTTTTCGAACAACAGTGTATTGATAACGAAAAGACCTTAACATTAAAAATAAAAATAAACTAGAATCCATAGATTATAATCAATTTAATCGAAAATTTAAGGAAATTATCCTCACAAGTTTAGTGTGTGAATATAAAAAGTACAACAATATCATACAAATTTGGTCTGGCTATTTTTGGATGAAGATATATGTTTTACTCATGTGCCTACTGAGTCACATTAACATTATTGTTACATTCCATAAAAAACGATAATTTACTTTTTTAGTTGAAATCATAGTAGGTTCTAATCATTTTTATTAGAATATTATTTAACTTTATTTTTTTATGTACAGAAATACTTAGCTACATAAAATTTGGCAGGCAGCAGCTTAAAATCTTTATTTATCTAACATATTATCATTAACAAATCTACAAGAAAACACTAGTCCAAGGCCCAGTCCTTGCGGCACGTCGGAGGAAATAGATTTGAATGATGTGTTGTGTGCGACTTTATGAGAGGTGAAGAGAAAATACCGATAAATTTAAAGTGTCAAAAATTAATACAATTTCGCGATCTTTTCCGATGTCTGGTTTTGTGCAGATTTCCTAGTCGCGGAATGCAAATCACGATTAAAGTTTACCAAATAAAACAATTTAGGCGATTTAATTTTGTCTTTTCTTCGACAATACGACACTTAGAGCTAGTTCTATCTCCGTTGGATAAACATTTGGACGGACGCCAAAACTAAAGAGCGCTTCGGTCTTATCCGAGTGATTTTCTTACTAGTTTCCGTCACAAAACGACTGAAAAAAAATGGAAGCAGTCGCCGCCATTTCTTTTATTTTTTTTTGGCGAGTTAAATGACACTGTCTCGCCCCGCTTACCGTAGCAGGGGCTATTTTCGTACCTCTTTGCCTTGTGATCCGACCGGACGAGACAAATAAGACGCGCAGTCGGGCAGCACTTTGCCGAAATCGCTTTACTATTAATTCTCTATTACAATCACCGTCAACCGAATGGTCTGTCCTTTGCTGCGAGACGGTACAGGAATTCGAACGAGGCTGAACGCGCGAGGCCGAAGACTTGACGCATAAATCACAAGAGTGAGAAGTAAGGAGGAAATAGCTTCTAGAGATCCGAAACGTCTCGGCTTTTTTTCATCGGTTTTTAAGAGTTCAAACAAAATAATTCAAAGTGACAGTGTCGCATAACATTCGGTATTATTGTCTTGGAAACGTATAAAAAATAGTGTTATTTTCAAGATGTGTCAGAAATGAACAGTCGTGAATACACATACGCGTGTTTCGGAGTGATGACATATTACATATTATGCTGATATTCTATTGTTAAATAAACCTAATATTTTCTAGAAAACTTTCACGATTATTCAATGATACGTAGATATTTATTTAATTCTTAACACAGTGCATACATAAGCACTCCTATATATGCTCTAATATAAACAAGATTAAAATATTTTCTTTTACACATTTGGTCAGTTTCATTTTAAATCTATTCAATTTCTCCTCCTTTCTTATGTTTTCTGGCATTTCATTAAAAAATTTCATCGCACTATACATCATCGATTTCTGAGATTTGGTCTTCTTCCTGAATGGCAGTCTCAGTATATCCCTTCCTCTTGTACGTTGCTCGTGCTCATGTTGATTTGTATCATTTTTTCGTGTAAATTCTGCAGATATTTTCTTAATGAGGATTTTGTAAATAGATACCATTATAAATAATAAATGATATAGGAAATATACTCATAAATTCTAAAGATTCTGGTGTCTATAACTTAGTTGCAAGGATTGTGCTGCATTTTATATTAGTAAAGCGGGTAGAAATATTAATATAAGAGTAAAGGAGCATTTGAGATATTTGAACATTAGTGGGTTTTTAGAATTTTCTAATCATTTGATAGAAAATGGTCATGGTTTTGATAAAAAATTGGGATTGTCAATTTTGCATGTAAACGGTGTTGGTCATAAATTAAATAATTTGGAATCGTTGGAAATAAATAAAGCGTGTAAAACTAATCAAAAAATTATAAAAAACCAACTAAATTTAACTACAGGTCACATTAAAAAAAAATTTCCTAAAAATTATTCGAGTAAATTTGTATTAAGTAACAATTTGAGTTAGGTATTAAATTTATTTTTTAAATAGTTGTTGTTTTTTAAAAATACATTCTGGTAAAGAAACAATAACATAGTTTGATTAGTATTGACATCTTGAAAAATAAAATGGTTTTTTTCGAAACCGGTAGATGTATTTAAACTCAATAAGTGGTTAATAAAACAAAGTTAACAAATAAAAATAACAGATAACATTATATTCAAATATATTTTCTGCTTAAAGGTTATCATATTCAGATCTTTCAGCATTGCACTGATCCGAGTAAACCTATTTTTCTGATTATTATTCTCAAAGCTTTACGATGTACATATATATTTAATGAGCGACTTTTCAATATCTCCAAAGTCAAACAGTTGAGTTTTGATAAACTGAGATCTTAGTTTTATTTAATTAAAATAAAAAAAATATTTATGGAGAACACTTAAACAATTATATTTAGAATAATATATAACAATATGTAAAATGTAATTTTTTGTAATAAACCTTTTAAAAGTAAAACATATGAAGCTTAAGTTTTGAACTGCATCATTGAAATATGTATTTTACTAAGATGTACTGAAAAATTATTCTTGAAATATACGTGTATATTGAATTGAGCGTACATATATTAAAATCGGTTTAAATGTATTTCTGAATATTAGTTTATTTTGACAGATTTTCTAGCTAATAATATTAATACTCGTATTAATAAAATGTGATTTTTTTTATATTAAACAAAGAATTTGCAATACTGAGTAATGCCGATGATGCAGTATTAATGGCGAATAATAAACAAGAATTACAGAGGCTAGAGAGTAGAATGAACGATGTATGCAAGGAAAGCGACCTTATTATGAATGTCAACAAATCGAAAGTGGTGATATTTGAGAAAGAGGAAAGCAAAACAACGTGCAAAATACTTCTAGGTAATGAATGTTTGGAACAAGTAGATGAAGTTTGTGAATTTGGGAAGTATGATCGATAGAAACGGAAAGATATGTAAAGGAGGGCGACTGCATGGAATAAAGTGAACGGCGCTCTGAATGGAATTATAGCTACTAGGAAGTTGTCAACTAAGGCAGGACCAGTGGTTCACAATGTAGTCCTGGTACCGACACCGATATATAGAAGTGAGGCCTGAAGCTGGCAGAGGACTGAATGAAGTGGAAATGAGATCACTTAGGCGTATATGTGGCAGATTTATTTATGACAGTAAAGAATGAAGAAATAAGTAAAGAATGTAAAGCTGGTCTTAGTATAGTGAGTAAGATTAATAAAGGATCACTCAGGTTGGTTTGGTCATATGGAACGGATGATTGAGGAGATAATGATAAGAAAGATATATGATGCAAGTTTTGATGACATCAGAAGTAGAGGACGTCCGCGGAAGACTTGGCACGACCAGGTAAACCAGATACTGGAGGATGGTCCTGTTAAAAGCCTTAATAATCATCAAGCTTCTTTGTGAAGATGTATGAATGTGGTTGAGGCGAGAATTATGCATCAGGACAGAAGAGAATGGCGCTCTATCCTATCTGCCTACAAACGTGGGAAAACGGCGTGATGGTAGTAAATAATTGAATCATCGACTTGATAAAGTTCCATATTGTCCATTAGATGAATAAAAATTAACCCTAGTTTCTATATTAAATATAATCTCCTTTTCTGCGCAACATGAAAGGTATCGCAGCTAAAAAGGCCTGAATGAATTATTTGGCGCTACGTGTCATCCAGATCCAAGTTCTTCATACTTCCTGTCTCTATCTGCATATTTCTCAACTCTGTCTCATTTCCCGATCACGCAAAGACTTTTTGGAGAATCCAAGAGTTCACAATTCTCGCAATGCGGTCGGTCCATCCAGTCACCCACATTAAATACATTTATATTAATTTGATTAATTAGCAAATTCTGAATTATTATATTTGATTGAATGCTTCGCAAACAGTGGCCGGCAGTTATATCGTGCAATATACATCAAGGTAAATAATCACAATAGGATCGGGAGACAACGTACTGTTATCTCATGAATCGATATATTTGCGGTACGTGTATGCAGGGCAATACGATGCGCACTCTGTGTGTGGGGGGGTACTTACTTTATACTTATCTAACCGAGCTTTTGTGTACAGACCTCTTTTTGTTCAAACTTTGTGGTCAGCAGTCACGCAATATGGGAATTGGAAGCATTAAGGCCGCCACTGACGCGGCGGTCTGTACTTCCGATCCGTGAAGCGATTGTAGTTACACGTGCAAATACGGAAGGCGATCACTGACGCTATAGTCCTTTTCTGTAGCCGTTCCGTGAAGCCGGCCATATTGAAGGTATAATATTATATTGAATGCACCAAAGTGCACTCTGATTTTTTTTATTTCTTCTTATTACATATATATAAATTTTTATTTTATTTTTTGCCAAACTGCATGGCAGTTTTACGGCAAGGATTGCCTTTTACATAGTTAAACATTTTTATTTTCTATAAATAAAATATAAGGGGAAAAATTAGATAAGATGTTAGATGAATTACATAGAAAAATAAAATAATAAAATATATTAAATATATGTACAGAAAAAAATCAATATTTTGAAAAGATAAACAATTTTTACAGGTTGTAACAGACCTAGTCCACAGTATTTTATGGGTGGAGTCCTGGTACTGACACTGATGCGACGAAAGTAGACTGAATATAGTGGAAATGAGATCACTTAGGCTCATACGTGGCAGATCCATTTATGAGCGAGTAAAGAATCAAGAAATAAGGAAAGAATATAAAGTATAAGTTTTTAAAATCTTAATTGGAACTATTTAACTTTATTAACATATATTTCATATGTCAGTTCATAGCTACTCACTCCATAACTGATAACCGAGTCGACCGTATGTCCGATGCGGTTGCGTCTAGAATTCCATTGTGGGCTTTTCACCACACCTTGAGGTATATATGAAAGTCGATTTAATACAATGAAAAATTTAATTGTTATTGGGTCCATCATCAGGGGTGATGGTATACGGCAGATTAACCCAGAAAACTGTACATACAAGATTCTAAACGGCCGAGAAAACATAATAACATTAACCGTTCAAAGGTTTTTGGTGAAACTTTGTGGAATTCTATGATTATTTTGTAAATTGAGTTAAAACACTGTTTTATTCCACTACATTTTATTGTGATAAACGTTAGAATGTTTTCGGGAATATCTTCCCATTATCAATAATATAATTCAACTAAAATTAAAAACACTTGCAGACAGTAATATGCGGTGTTATATATTACTATCTGAAAGTGTTTTTAATTTTAGTTGAATTATAATATTGATAATGGGAAGATGTTCCTGAAAACACTCTAACGTTTAATACAACAGAATATAGTGGAATAAAACTGTGTTTTAACTCAATTTACAAAATAATTTTAGAACATTGTTATTTAAAATGTTCAACACACGTATATCGATGATAATGAGATGTAGAACTATAGCAGAATGTAAAACTAGAAGTTTTGAATCAAGGAAATAATCAAATCAATTTCTATCTCAAACATTTAACGAGACATCCACATCATCCAGTAATATTTTATTGAATTATCAGATCTTGCATCTGAAAATTCAATAAAATATTACTGGATAACGTGGCCCTGGAAGACGAACCTCATTACTGAAAAATCTACGACGTTGGTTTGGACAAATAACAGTGCAGCTGCTTTGTTCGACTGTCGAGAAGATTATTTTAGTGAACATGACACCCAAACGTCCGGTAACCGGATACGGCATTAGAAAAAGAAGATCAGTACCATTATAATTGTAATATATATTTTTTACTTATCAATTCAAGACTTTTATCGCAACGCAAATATCAAGATAGAACCATAAAATAATATTTATATTATTAGTGCGTTAAAAAAAATTCAGATTACCGTACTTTTAGATTTTTTTCAATGCATCGGAGATAGTGGCGTTTAAAATTGGGCTTGTTGAAAAACGTTCGGATTATCATTATCCACCGTGTGACGTCACCTCTCTTGTACGTACCGGCCAGTACTAACAATATTAGTACGTAGTGTCGAATACCGATTTGTTGACTCGGAAGATGTGACGTCACACGATAAAACGGTATAAACCGATTGTTTTTACAACTTTGAACATTTCTTGATTTATAAATTTTTAAAATTAAAAATGACTCCACTACGTCATTGGTTTAATACATATATATTATTCAAGCTGTCAAGTATTTAAAAAAAAGTCAACTAAACCTAATAGTTCAGATCAGTACATTTCGCACACGATCCGTACTATCCGTACAAATACGGACGGTTTTACTGACGAAACTAAGACTACCTTTACACCCGACAGACATGAACGACGGGTCCGTCATTATAAAAGGAGTAATTTTTCGTTTTTATACATTGATTGATTAGTAATTCGGTTTTAAATCTGACAAGATTTATCCCTCCTTGGGGTCTTGAATGGTCACGATATGTCTTGTATCTTTTGAATTGTTTTTTCATGATTTGATGCGCCAAAGTTGGAACTTTTGACTGTTTAAGGTTGGTTTAAATGTATGATTATCATTCACTTATCACTCGCCTCATATCCATTATATATGTTATTTATCCATTTCAATAATATAATACTTACTGTAATATAATATAAATATGTGAACATTAATATCGGTAATTATTGTAGGGAAATTAAATAAATATAATTTAAAACGCGTTAAAAATCATATGTTTATTTGTAATTATATTAAAAGATATCAATTCAATTTGTTAACGTGCTTGATCATTGACGTATTATACATACATTAAAAAAACAAATAATTTAAAATAACTTTTATTTTTTAACTCCAACTGGTTTCATAATGGTTATGAACAAAATTAATTTATACTAATTATTCCAATAAAAAAATTATTGTTTAACCACTTAGGTACATCAATCACTACAAAAAAATATGTTTTTTTTTAAGATTGTGTCATCAATCTTAGAAATATTTATGAAAATTTAAGAGCTTAATATAATATAAATTTATCATTTTAACTTGCTATATCCTAGAATTTAAACTGAATTTTAATAAATATGATCTGAGTTGTAAGTTTTTTTTTATAAATAGTTAAGAAACACGCGTTTTTACGCGGATTATAATGTAATTGAAGATTATAATTAACGTAGGAAATAGTTATACCAATTGCTTTTTGTTTTTCTCAAATCAAAAACCAATCCATGCACCAAATTTAAAGAACAATCATGAAATCAACTGGTTAAAAACAGTAAGATAGTAATAATCGAGAATTAGTAAAAGAGGAAGTAGATACTTCAATGATTTGCACGCAGTTGTAATCCTTTCTAATGTTATTCTGGTATAGATAACGACTCAATACAAAACGAATCAACAGAAAGGAATTTTCAATACAGTAAATAGCCATTTATATGACTTGAGTAATTCACCAGCTTAAAGACAGAACTAAGTAATGTAAATATATATATATTACGATAATACAATAAAGTGAAACTGCCCGAGCTACTTTAAAAAAAAACACCAATGCGTGTTAAATAAATATTTTATATATTAGTTTATTCTATAGACAATCATTACAAAATACTCTACCCTTATGCCATGATTATTGCACAAATAAATGCTAGAAAACACAATTTTAACACAAAACGATAAAATAATTTAGGCACACCTAAAATATACGTTAAGCGATGTTGTGTAAAAGGTTGTGATGTTGTGAAGAAGTCGGTGAATAAATTGAGAATTAATAGTACCTTTGAATAACGTACCAAATATTGCAAAATGTGTTTATTTATATCGTTACTATTTTAATGAAAATATAAATATCCTCGTTTCTACGTAAATTTAGATTTATAATAAATATTTAAACGCGCCATACTACATTTAAAAATGTAAAAAGGAAATGTTTTACCATATTCAAATAATAATAAAATAAAACCTTTCCGTCAAGAAATAAAAAACCAAAAACAAAGTAAAATGTCATCTACCGTTTACAATTGTATTTATTCAAGGGCTTTGGACCTTCTTTCACAAATAATTGTTATGTTAGATGAATCATTTCGACAATACATTGCAACCATAAAAATATTAGTCTATCCGATAAATAAAATCATAGTCTAATCAGGGTATTCCCCGCTCAGTATTGTAATGGAGGTACAAATTAAAATGTGTTGATTCACAGTTCAAATAATTATATTTGATGACGGCAATAAAAAATATGTGTTGTAGTTATATAGCGTCAACTAATTTATTACTTATGAATCAGGCGGTCGGAAAGCTTGTACTCCTATATCTAGGCCCGTAATATTTATATTGCCCGATAATTAGAGTATTTTTTAACATTTTAAAAATACCCATAAAATTTGTGTCATGGTCACATGATAAAAAGAATTCGCATCGAATCGTTTTTTATACTTATGCATTGCACATTTATATATTACATGAATAATTTTTAAAATGTATGATAAAGGTATGAATAGGTACCATTTTCTCAATTAATTTGTTTACGCAGATTAAATATTTTGACGAAGAAGTATTCAGAAAAATTTCTGTTCGAGTCTGATGTCTATCGTATCGTTCATTTTATGAATCAGTACCACATAAAGAGGGCTGTAGTATAACACGGTATCCCGCAAAATGTCAAAATTGAGATTTTCAATCGTACCGCATATCTCTTTTAAAAAGATTTCGATCTTCGCAAGCAAATGCTAGTAGCACTAATAATGGTATCCCGTAAATATAAAATTAATGTACGAGTACAGGTACTTAAGAATTTTCGTCAATTACAAAATCACAATTGTCTCAACTTCTCATTTGAGAAATATTCTAATCATCAGCCCTTTAATTCAAACACGTAGAGTTGCATTTTTAGAACACAGTTCTGTGGTGATTTTATTACAAATTAAATGAATCAACTAGAAAGATATACAGAAAAATCTCGTTACGTAAAAAAATATTTAGTTACTTGTGATTCGAACCTGGACCTTTCCCTATCCGGGAAAGCGCGTTTACCATTTTCCCTATAGCAATCAAATACCTCATCGACAAATTTTTAACTTACATTCTGTAATCTTTCCACTTTGCTTTTAAAAAAGGGGAATAATGGATGTATCAATTGGAAAAATTACGTGCTTCCCCAGTCCAAGTTCTAATCCCAATAGCAACTAAATATTTTTTCGTATAATAGATATTTTTGTGTATCTTTCTGGTTGATTAATTTAATTTGTATATATAAATTATTTTTATATCGAGTAAATAATATCAATTAATTAATTAAGATTAACATAGAAAACCCACAAATACGCTTCTAAAGTAGCTTTGTTCAATGTGCTTTATTAGTTGATTAATGTCCATACTGATTTGAATGTCCATCATTACACCGCCCATACAGTCAATTTTATTATTAACGTATTATCAGTTATTATTTAAAGTTCTCATATTTTTTATACGTCTACAGCGCATTTAAACATGATAATAAACAGTGGCGTGCAGTAGGTATAGATCTAGGTTATGCTGTTACCAATGTATTATACAATCATATATGTACTTTCAAATATGAATTAAATATATTAATTGGAAAGATATACATATAAAATCAATTTTATCGAAAAATATTGTTGTTGCGCCCTCGGGATTCGAACCTGGATCTCTTTCCTAACCTGGGAGAGGTGCATTATCCAACTATGCTACAGCGACAATACTTTTAGCGACAATTTTCGAACCTATATGTTACCTTTTTGATATTAATACATTTAATCGTTCCATTATTTGATCAATTCTAATTGGCTGGGACAGTTAATATGGCCTTGTAGTACTTTGAAGATAAGTATTTGGTCAGGACGTGTTCTTCGATATTCTAGGGTTTTCATATTGCGGAAGTATGTTGCATTTAGATGTAGGTTTCTTCGACATCTTAATGTTAGATCTAATCTATCATTAAGACGTCGATGAAACCTATTTTGTATTCGTTCTAATATCGCAATATATGTAATCTACCATGGGTTCCAGATTTGAGATGCGTACTCTAAGCGACCGTGAAGTGCAAACGAATGCGTAATACAGTATTTTGAAGCAATATGGATTTTGGAAGTATTTGCAGGTTTAAAGTATGAATCCTAGCATTCTATAGGTCTTGGAGGTAATTTGATCAATGTGATTCTTGAAAAAAAGTTTGCTATCGCAGATTATTCTTAGGTCTTTAACATCGCTTTTATTTTCTCTCTGAGTGCTGTCTATTGTGTATGTAAAATGAATGTTGTTAAATTTTTTTGAGAATGTTATTTGAAAACATTTTTTAGCATTCGGGAGTTTGTTCACCTTGCAGTAGGCTGCAACGCGGGTGATATAATATAATATATTAATATAGATTATAAAAAGTAGTGGACCTAGCAAACTCCCTTGATTTCAAAGTATGGGGAAGCTTCGGTAATTATTATCGGACATGGCTATCCATGTCTCGCTTTTTGTCCATTATTAGATCATCTCATTTCAAACCGAAAATTTTACAAGGAACATTGTTTTCTAACGTTTGCGATCTGATATATTCGTCAAGGTGAAAGATTAAACTTTACGATATAAGATAATTACTAGTATTAGAGTTGCATAACATATTTATAATTGTATATATTCTTATTTTGTGAGTTATTATGTTTAAATTCACGATAGAGATGAAAACATAAGCGAGAGTATGAAAATCAAACTACATAATGAGCGTATATCATTAATAAACGATCTATTTTGAATCATTTTTACATTTCAATAAAAAATCCCAAAACAATTAAATCGCAGCGCAAAATAAATAATGCGCAGCGTATAATTTAAATCAGATTTACCAAGATACCATCGAAAAATTACATTGGAGATACCATCGCCCCGCGACCAGCTGGGGACACAATAAAAAATATCGGACCATAGACAAAGCATTTCGATTTGCTCATTAAACATCGGACACAAAGTGCTGGCATATTTATTTTATTATTTTACCATCGGTTTATGATTGCGGGTCACGATACCCGAGAGAGGCACGCCGAGGATTGACCCAGAATTGATTCGGTGACGCGAATGTATTGTATCAGCGTATCTGCAGCGGTGGTGAGCTCCACCGCCACGTCCACCGGTCACGCGGTGACCTTAGGCCGCGGCGTCCTCTGGCAAGCCAAACATATCGATTGTGGACTCTGCTGGTGGCTGGTGACACAACACGCGGCTCGTCCGACTACATAATGACACCAGGTATAACGCAGTTTCTACATACGTACTAGCGATGAGAAAAAGTGCCACTCTTGACTCACCGGTGTGATTGTGATTGAAAATTGTGACTATGATCACAGTTTCTGATCACAATTCACGAAATAATTTTTAAAAAAAAGATTTTGAGCTTTCTTATTTATATTATTAAAACTTTATTTGCGTGAAAAAATATTCTAGCATAAATAATTAGTAGAAAATTATTACACATACAATGTAAAAAAGAAATGAACAAAATAAGCTAGCATAAAAATTACCAAAAAAAAAACAGATTCCAATAGATTGCATTTTAACGGCGGCCTCAGAAAATCAATGAAAATTTTAATCATGAATCGCGATATTCCCAGATATCCAATTATTGACAGTGAATGTGACCCAAAGATATCAGTGATTGACTCAGTTTGTGATTTTGAGCTCATCACTTATACGTACCTGCGGTGCAGCAGGTCACTGACTGAAAAAAAATATGTGGGCGATTCGTCAAACTCATAAACGATTTAGTTAACATCTGACCCTTCTCATTTTCTATTATAATATAATAATATAAAAATAATTATTTTTATAAGTAACTGATTAAATAAAAGAACACATAAATCGCTCTTGTGCATTTAGAATATTCCTATATATTTGTACGCCAATCATCTAATTACTAAGCCTCAGAAATAGAAAATAATAAGAAATATTTAAGAATGTGAAAATAAAAATACTTATTTTATAATTCCACTCATTTAATTTTCATGAGACGCCTTTTGCCTTATGAAGGCGTTATCAATCTAAATATTTTAAATTCAACAACTTGTATTTATATGAAACACATTCTTATTCTGAAGTTGTAATTATTCAGAACATGGCTTGTGTGATATTTTTTTAAATACAAATTAAATGTATTAATTAGAAAGATATACATATAAAATCAGTTTTATCGAAATATTTATAAAAATATTCTTGTTGCTACTGGGATTTGAACCTGGATCTCTTCCAATCCGGGGAACGTGCATTAACCGATTATGCTACCGCACACAGTGCATTGACGACAAATTTTCTAACCTATATGTTACACTTTTTCCAATTGAAACATATATCGTTCCATTATTTTAAAACCATCTACTTTATTTTGGAAGAGATCCGGATTCGAATCTCGGTAGCAACAACAATATTTTTCGATAAAATTAATTTTATATGTTTTAATTAATTTTATCTTCCTAATTAATACATTTAATTTGTATTTAAAAAAACAACTGTTTTATTTTCACATATGTGTGACATTGCAAAACTACCACTATTGCCGGATAATAATTTTTAAACACGTTACCCTATATTTTAGTTAATAAAGTAGTGAAGCATGTCAGAAATAAACTAATGTAGTATGTTAAAAAAAAATTGAAACAAATCCTGATTACCATGCTTTGTAATTTTTTTTTAAATGTGCAATACTTTCGGAGATATTGGCGTTCAAAGTTGAGCTTGATGAAAAACGCTCGGATTATCATTATCCACCGTGTGACGTCACATCTCTCGTACATACCGGCCAGTACTAACAATATTAATACGAAGAGTCGAATACCGACTTGTCGACTCGGAAGATGTGACGTCACACAATAAAACGGTATAAACCGATCGGCCATATTTCAAGATATCGAAAAAATTCTTTCAGTTTTGTAAATGAGATTTTTCGAAGAATTTTTAATTATTTGACTTCAATATCTCATTGTACAGTGTGGTTTTGTTTCTATACCGCTTCAAATAGGCGGTCAAGTTTTAATTTTGAATAATTAATATAATATTTAATTTTAAATAGTAATTTTGATAACATGTTGTTATTGTGTTTTTACGATTTATTTGAGCCAAGGGCTTCAGCTTAATACATACTGATGACGTGGAAACTTCTGGATTGAATATGTTCTCCGAAAAATCCACGTAGTATGATCCGAGTGTTTTAAAACAATTAAAGTGCCCAGGCAATGTAAATGTTTCAGCGCGATGCGTTGGTCTGTAAATAAACCCAGATGTAGTGATGTCGTTAGTGGTCATTTTGTGCCATGAAACTGTGCCTGGGGCCAGGAGGTTGGAGAAGTGCCAACCCTGATTCTGATGTCGCTTCTTAAAGGCTGGTATTTACACGAGTTTACCTCTTGCGGAGAATTAACGCGATGTCGTTAAGATTCGACTGTGATAGACTAATATATCGATATCAAATATTAAAGATATTTTCATTACAGCGAGTGCAATCGGAAAAAAATAATTGCCTAATTAACTTATTGATCCAAATGCAAACGTTTTCTTCGAGCCTGTATGGGTTGTTTTACGCGCAAAACGCACAAAAGTAGATTGATTGGACTATATATATATATATATATATATATCACACATTAAAATGAAAAATGAGAATACGAAATATGTCACTTTTTAAATGAAATACATCTATCATGAATTGAGAAACTATACATTATGCAAAAACCATTACTATTCGATTTGTATAATATAAACATTTTATACCGATTATTTACGTATAAGATTGTGCAAAACTTAAAATGCTCATAATGAAAAACAAACTTTTTGTATAGTGACACTTTTCTTTTGAAAACGCGGTGTGTTCTGTATATTGTATTATTTTATTTACTAAGAAATGTAACAATAGATATTAACAAAATTGCGTACAAATATGTACATTCATTAAATATATATTTTTTTAATAATATGTGTTACCTCTGTATAGGAGATAATATCTCATGCCTGGAGAGGGAAATCGTTTAGAATTTTGAAATATATATTGTAAAAATACAGTTAAATAATTTCACATCTATTTAAGTAATATATTTTTAAAATAGAGGAACGATAGGGCATTTTATAGAAAAAAAGTTACGACCGAAAAAAAAGTATAAGTAAGAATAAACATTGAGAAATACATATGATACAGTATGAAGCAAAATATTATAAGTATAATAAATATTGAATAAAATATATTAAGGAGAACACATTCTTATTGTGAAGTTGTAATTATTCAGAACATAGGTCTGTGATGTTTTAAATACTAATTTAATGTATTAATTATAAATATATACATATAAAATCAATTTTGTCGAAAAATATTATTTTTGCGCTACCGGGATGATGGAATAAATAATGGAACGACAGATGTATTAATTTGAAAAAGTGTAACATATAGGTTCGAAAATTTGTCATGAAAAATACTGGCGCTATAACACAATTGGTAGTGTACTTCCCCGGATTGGAAATAGAGATCCAGGTTCGAATCTCGGTAGCGCAAAAACAATATTTTTCGACAAAATTGATTTTATATGTGTATATTTATAATTAATACATTAAATTAGTATTTAAAGAATAAAATATAGATAGTTTTAACTGTTCATATAAACATTTTATAATTGTATTAAATATATACATGTAGTAACGTATATTTTCATCAGGTGTCTTTGGAAATTATTGAACCATTTAATAATTTTTACTACATAATTATAATATATCATTTTTGTATGTACTTTACGTGTTTATATTAAATACGATTAACAAGTATTATGCATCTCTCTCTGTCTTTTACGTAACATATCATATTATGCGCCTCTCTACTGACTAGTCGATGGATTGTATAGGACAAATAATTGTTACATTGTACACATATATACTGAATAATTATACTATTTAAATGACAATTATATTTAATTACATGTTTATTTGAACTTCGTTTAGGAGCTCGAGCAGCAAAAAAAAAAGAAAACTTTCACATACCAATAATATATAAATATACAATAATTGAAAATAATTCAATGTAGTATTTATTATTTTTTAAATTATATTATATTTAATTTTTACAAATAATTGGAGGATCGTTTCGGCTGTCTAGGCCATTATCAATTCGACCACTTAGAATAACAAGGTTCCAACTAATATTTTGAGCTAATTTGAGTTATTGCGTGAAAAGGGTTCCAAATACATTCCAGTTATTTATTTCAATTTATGGATCATTATTGTTAATTTACAACGTTTTTTTCTATATTTTTAATTTCGCTCACCTCACAGTGGTACTGCAATACTCAAAACAAAATATACATTAATATATATTGAAATTCAATCAACACTTTTGAGCTCATTGTCTCAAAACTGTGTCAGTGTCAGATGGAACCTTGTTATTCTGAGGCGTCTAACTGATAAAATGTGTAACAGTGTAGTGAGCTTATATACAAATGTTGTTACAAAGTTGTGTATTACATATTAGGTGATTAACAATACGAAACGATCGTCCAATTATTTGTAAAAATTAAATATAGAACCTAAAATATTGTGTTTGATTTATTAATGCCGTCTGTATTAAAAATAATAAAAGTATCAGTAACCTCTATTATTTAAAAAAAAAAACTTTTAATTCAGTTGTCTTCTCAGTTGTTTTACGCTTTGTATTAATTTACTAACAATATCACATGTTGATGTAAATTGATCAATCAAAATCGGTATTAGTCGCAAAATCAGTTGCCTTTGCCCGCCGCCATTTATATTAGGATTTGACCAATAGCAGCCTTTGCTACTGCGAAATTTAAATAGCAGCTTGTATAGTAACTAGGTTAATTAATAATATTAATAATAAGGTGTAATTATTTTGTATTTTAAACCAGGTGATAGGGATTATCATTAATATGTATATTATTAGAAGAACACATTCTTATTGTGAAGTTGTAATTATTCAGAACATAGGTCTGTGATATTTTAAATATGAATTAAATATATTAATTAGAAAGATATACATATAAAATCAATTCTATCGAAAAATATTGTTGTTGCGCCACCGGGATTCGAACCTGGATCTCTTTTCTAACCGGGGAAAGTGCATTATCCAACTATGCTACAGCGACAATATTTTTAGAGACAATTTTCGAACCTATATGTTACCTTTTTGATATTAATACATTTAATCGTTCCATTATTTGAAAGAGCCATCTACCTTATTCTTACAGAATCTCAAATACCTTTGAGTAAATAATGGAATGATTAAATGTATTAATATCAAAAAGATAACATATAGGTTCGAAAATTGTCGCTAAAAATATTGTCGCTGTAGCATAGTTGAATAATTCACCTTCCGCGGTTAGGAAAGAGATCCAGGTTTGAATCCCGGTAGCTCAACAATAATATTTTTCGATAAAATTGATTTTACATGTATATCTTTCTAATTAATATATTTAATTCATATTTAAAATTTAATACGTATATTGTTTTTTAAAAGTTTCTAACAATTTTTTCATGTGTTTCTTCGAATAAAAAAATATGGACATTGCTGAGTTTGCAACTAGTGCCATCATATATATCCAGTAAATAAAATATCATTGTATTTATTATTATCTATTGTTACCATAATTTAATGTATGTAATGATGCAGTTGCATAAATGCAAATCATTCTATCGACGTGCAGAGTGACACGATTGCAACGGTGACGATATAAGATTGACGGCGTTACAAAATCTTCGAAAACTTGATTGTATCGCTGTTAGTGCAGCATCCGAACGGACCCAACTGCCTGCCAAACTCACCGCTGATTATATCACAGCGAACGTTGGC
This sequence comes from Eubasilissa splendida, assembly GCA_031772225.1. Lineage (NCBI taxonomy): Eukaryota > Metazoa > Arthropoda > Insecta > Trichoptera > Phryganeidae > Eubasilissa > Eubasilissa splendida. The sequence continues at coordinate 33,662,877 of CM062848.1, read as the reverse complement.
CGGTGACAGAGACAGATGTTTTGTGTGTCTCCTCACTTTAAAATGTGACTCGTAATTATAATGATATACGAGTGCGTGTACTAATATTAAAAAGCGATATACGAGTACAATAGGCTCGTACAAATTGCAAACAATTCAATTGTAATTGTAAAAAATAGGCAAAAAACTGAGTTTAGAGCGTATTCCAACGCTAATAATAAAGAATTAGGTGTTAAAAAAAATCGACCTTTTAATTCGATATCTTAATTGATCGATTTGCCAATAAACTATGACAACTGCACACAGTACATGGCAATTATACAGAATAAGTATATAGACAACTGCACACAGTAACAAGTGAACACATATACAAATACACACAGTCGGTCAGTGTGCAATACAGTATTTGATTTTAAAGATTGTACACTGACTTTTGATTAGATTTGCGTTCAATATTTCTGTATGCTGTGGAACCGAGGACTTAATGCCATTGAGATATGGTGTTCGAGACAAGTGACGATGATACCATGGACGATGAGACGCGACGCGAAATTTTTAACATGTCTGCATTCTGCAGGAGCTGATCATCAAGAACAGACTTTCAACCATTTGGCTAAGATGAATATCCTTCTAATTGTGAACATCTTGAATAGAAGACAGCTTGGAGAAACATAATGTAGTGTGCTATAAACGAAGCATAAATAAGAAAAATAAGATCCAACACCCGTTGGACTATCCAGCATACACTCCTCTGGTCTCAGATCTGCTGGATGCCGAGAAAAATGGAGGAGTATAATTAAGAGGGTGGAGATTCACTAAGATCACGATCCCCAGTCATAAGGGACCGATGTGCATGATGTCACTGACTTTTGATTTCATCTATGGTTAATTTAAATTTAAAAAAATAACACTAAAAATAAATATTGTGTCTTTTGCCACCCGTTTTACCAATTATTATGACATATGTTTTTTCAAGATAATAAAAAATATTTTTATAGATTGTATTTCTGTACGATATAACACGGCCAATAACAACATAAATATGAATGAGTTTAAGCGAAACAAGTACGATATACGATTTTGAGTTTGAATCGAATGTTTTGGGTGTAGCAAAACACAAAATTTTTAATGTACGTACACACGTATTATGTAGATATATAATATACACAGTAATTTCATTGTGTTATATTTTATTTTCACTATGTTAATTATTAAATAATATAATATATTTACTTATTTTTTTGTATTTCTTTAAAAATATGCTTAATTGTGTTGTTATATATATTAGTTATGGCAAACCGTCGTGTGACTTGAATTGGTAACTAAGATTTAACAGTTGAAGGTTTCATTTCTAGTGTGACAGTTCTTGCTCGAAGTAATGCGTTCATCAGTTACCAATAATCGTTTCAAACGAACTCTATCACAGTTAAAATAACGGTTAAAATAATGGTTTAAATGTTTAACCATCAATTTATATAATATATTCTATAAAGCTACATAGGTATGTGCATTAAGTTGGAATTTTATACAATATACGGAGTTTTAGTTGTTTATTGGTTTGTATCCATGGTGAAAAGAGTTGGTTTATATTTTTTAAATGGAAGACAAGGTATTGCATGATTTTTCTTTGCGTCTCGTAGAAACGGATCATTTTCAGTCATTCGCAATGGTTTACATATATATATTTATATTTTAATATTTACCTGTAAGAATAGTGTGTAATTATAATGTTTTGGATATTTTTGCTTTTTGTTAATAATAACAATATATGTATAATAAATAAATAATTCACCAGTACCGGAATTAAAGCAAGGAAAAAAGAGAACGTAGCTAAATACCTATTCACTCACATTATTGGAAGAGCTTTTAATTACTGTGATTGGTTTAAAATTAAAAAGTTATTCAATCAATCGACGAAACAATTAGAATTATAGATATTTTAAATTAATTGTTTATTGCGAGGAAAGCAAGGATAACAATCAAACGAAAGCCCACTAATGTATGTAATATTATTATTAATGGGTGGTTTTGAGTAATGAGTGGAAGCGTTCACTTACCATATTGGCTGGTATAAACTTGTCATTTTGGAAAAATAACCTGAATTACAATCAGATAAACGACAAGACGGTGTGAAAATTGACACGTGCTCACTGATGAATAATATAATTATAGATTTAACAAATTACCAGTAATGTTGTATATATTCGTTTCATAAAGAATAATATGTATTTAATATATATTTTTATTAAAGTAAATAAATAGGTATACAAAGAAATTAATTCAATTACAATAATTATGATATATTAAATGTTCATCACTATAGTGTGATGACAGTATTTTAAATATTTTTGAGTAGTATAAATTTTAATGTAATGAAAAATGTTTTATGTACTCGTAATTATACATCAGGGACAGAGAAGAATGTCAGTATTAGAAAATTACAATAATTAACTATATTATCAAGCAAAGATGAAGTGATAGTACTCAAATATATCTGCCTTAAATAAAAACATAGATTACTGAGATAAATAAAAACATAGATTACTGAGATAAATAAAAACATAGATTAATGAAGATAAATAAAAAAAATTATACGATTTTTTTGTGTCTAATTATATACTTGACATCTCTGTAGGAAAGGCAGCAAGTGGGTTGCCCCAGATTAAACTGGGGGTAAGCAGCAAAAATGATTGTATGAAGACATTTCGGAACTTGACAGGGCAACTAGTATCAAAGCGGCGCAACACAGGGAAGGATGGAAGCGTACAGGAAATGATAGGAAGGGAATGTCCAGTTTTTGGGCCACCGACCCTCCTAGAATAAAGGGACGGATATGATCATTATATTCAATATTATGATGATAAAAGATCATTTATATTTTTTGTAATAAAATGTGTAATTTTCACATAAAGAAAACGATGAAACTTTAATGATAAAATTCAGCCTCACCCGGCCGGACCAAATGTTCGCCAAGTTCGGTGGCCGCCGGAAACAAACAAGAAAACGAACAACTCAATTACATTAAACCTTGCCGTGTGCCGAGCTGCACCATCGCCGAAATGTGCAATATGCACTCTTATATTAAGGCTCACATTACAGTGCCTCGGCGGCTGCGGATAAATCTTTTGAGATGTGAGGCAATCTAAATATTTACGTCTGTCCGGTCAAGGCGCGTGCTAAATATAAACAAAATACACTAAACAATGATTCACTCGCAGTTTACGGCAATCACAATGGGAGGAACAAAAAGTTCCATGAAACTGAAGATAGGAACAAAGAAACGTGTTCACATCTGACGAGGAGCTTTCAGGAGCCATTATGGACACTGAGGAAACAAACAAATTGTAAAATGAGACGCCTGACTGCTGGACTGCTATGATTCGTTAACACGTGATATGTTCAAAAATAATAATTTATTATTAATTGAAATATTTCAATGTTGTTGATACTTATCTTTCTGTGTACGCATGCAATAGATACAAATCTTTATTGTGATTTAGTAAATTCCGATAGAAATATTATCTATTACTTTTTTAATGGAGGGTAGTTTCGAGATTTGGTTATGATAGAAAAAAACGCATTGAAATTTTCCGGAAGTTGTCATGAGATTCTGTGCAATAGGTAGTATTATATTTTCCATCAGAAGATGTCTATTTAATTTGGACAGTAACAATAAACATGTGTAATTTGTTTGGATTGCTGCACATAAGGGAGTTCATGGATATGTATGTGCTGACAAACTGGCCAAGGAGGCCACTCTTTCCGGAGTTTTCCCTCATCAATTCCATATCCCGATGTATGACAGACCTAATATGGCTAAAAAACGTACGTATTCTATCTGGACTGCACAATGGATGGATCCAAATAATCATGAGGGCTTAAAATGATTCAAAGATCTATTCCCCGTATCCTCTGCTTCTCCAAAAGGAAAGTCTTCACAAGAACAATATCAAATATCTTTAGAATAAGAATTGGGCATTGCCAGGTAGCCTCAAATTACCCAATATGTGAGTGTGTATATCTTTTTTGCCTGTCCATTGTGGATCACAGGTTTTTTTTACAGTAATCTCGTCAATGGTAATTTTCAACTCCCGGTTAACTTGTGTCATCTTTTTTCCCTTAACTCGCCACATTTAATCTATATAATAGCAATTTTTTTGAACGACAATGGTATTGACTTGTAATATAATATTTCCGATTCTATAATATTATTGTATTTTTTTCTATTAAATAAAGTTTTAAGTTGATTAATGGCACAAATTATTCTTGAAGGGTGGATTGCCTATTTAAAAGAAGAATAAGGTAGTATTATAATTCTATCGAAATCTACGAATATGCCGAAGGGTGTTTCAATGTTTCTTTTATTTTTCTTTGTATATGCTACAGATAATAAACTTTGCTGTATTTTAGGTAGATTTAGATAGATAAAAATCACTATTGCTACTTTTCAAGGTCCCCTGATCATAAACAAATAAAGCGCATTGAAATTTTTCTATCGAAATCTTTCTAAAATTCTTGTTGAAAACTAAAGAAATTATAAATCAATATATTCATAGATGGTAAGACTTGGAGTAATTAACGATGTGTGTTTTAATTGTATTTAGAGCGCATCTTTAGAAAAACAAACTAACTTTGTTTTATACAGCTAGATAATATTTAGAGGTCTATTTATGACCATAAATAAACAAGTTTATACATACATAAGTATGAACACGTGTGAAAATGTTGTTGAGAGTGGGTATTGCGCGTAAATTCCGAATGCATAAATATGCATTTACTGTGAGCGACTGCGGTAAATGAAGATACGTTTAAAAGAAATATGAATATATTATTTTATAACATTCGTTTACAATGTTTTACATATTTAAGATATTTAAAAAAAAATTAAGCTTGCTTTAATTTTAAAAAGATATAAAAAATAATAATTGTGAATAGAAATCTGTGATTCCACTCTTATCTACGATAATTTTTATTGAGTTCGATATATCTTGTTTACTGTTATGTATTTGGATTATTATAGTAACTTATTGTAAACGACACGAAAGTAAAACTCTGCATCTATTACTAGGATATATATTTTTATTAGTACAATACATAGTACATAGATTTGTTTCACATTTAATTATTTTATGGATAGGAAATGGATAATATTAACCACACATATTGACGTATACCGGTACACAACATGATTACCCAAAAATTGACCTATACCCACCTCGATAAGGACTCTGATCTAGTGATATGGGTAGAGATCATATGAAATAATAAATAATATTTGTCTTAATATAGGATATAATCAGTTTAGTCTAGACTAAATTATCAAAAATAATTATGCATAGGTTTTCAAAATAAAATATTTGGTCTACATTAAATCAATATAATGTATAAGTATAAAAACTGCTTATTACATCAATAAAAACCTCTATATTGGAATATAAAATATAATCTAAGTACTTCAAAGCCCAATCTTACATTAACACTCACTTAACACCAAATTTACTGGAGTGTAGTTGTGTATGGCAACACCAAAACGGAAATGCAACACATTGCTCAAGTGCGTACCTACGTGGGGGGGTACCTTAGGTTGAGCCAACAAAGGTGCTCACAGCGAGATCTGTCATGTATTTCGGAGGGGATGATAAATATAAGAGCCACAATAGATAAACATGATGTTATAAGATACGAAGTGGGGGTTCAAATGTATCAATAATTTACTAAACCAGGGATGAACATCGTTTACACAATATATTGATTTTATTATACATAAATTTAATATGAATAAGTTAAAATTTATATATGTTTAAATATTTATTTAAACAGACCTATTTAATCAATAAACATCATCATCGAGCAATCTTTATCAGGAATAACTCCGCCATGAGACGTCTTGCTTAAAATCGTATACGATCAGATTTAGGGGAAATGGTTTACATGTGTAATTATATTATAAAGAATATTCTTAATATGCTCAAGTCTTCAGCAGACATTATTTGCTACTGGTGCTACCAACACTCACCACATATCTATAATTTTAGACAGGAAGTTTTTTTGGTTATCCTGAACTGTTGGCCTGAAAAGACGTGTTTCACGATCGTTTCAAAGTGGCACTTCAGCGATAAGGCATTCCATGAAGATGGATAATGAGAATTATCTGAAACGTAGGAACAACAATGGTCCTTCCAACAGACGCGGGATAATCCAAGAAAATAGTAGAAATGCATATTTTGGACACAAAATTGATGTCTGCCAAACTGCTACTAAAAAAATATATAAAAAATTGGAAAGTTTGCTGGGTAAAACGCTGAAAGATATTTTCGTAACTCTACATTACATAGATAAATACACATTGAGCGAGTATGTACATCAAAAATGATCGAAATAGTCTTCGAGCTTAATAAATACTTAACAAATAAATTGTGAGTATGATACGTGACTCAATGTGCGATGCTCTTTCTTCTTTTACTTATCCGAATATCTTGCAGCAAAATAAGTGAATTTTCGGTGTACAGTTTCGTCGTAGGTCAACGCCGTCACCTAAAATACACCAATCTTATATACACAAACTGCGACTACTACAAAATACGGTGCAGATCAAAGGAAATTTGCTTATTAAATATTGTGATTACATATTATGTTATTATTAATTGGCACAGCAGGCACCTACTTGTGGTATAACATGTTTTCTGTAATTTTTAAACTCACGCTTTTTCTCTGCAACGATAGTCAAAGAGGATTGAGCTTGACACACAATTCTTGCCTAAGCCACATTCATGTCGATCTTCCAGTATCTTCAAGCGTCCTCTATATCTGGTGCCATCAACACTTACGTCATATATATTTCTTACCATTATCTCCTCATTCGTTCGTTACACACGATTGAAGCACTTAAGTGATCCTTTTTTTTTCCTATTCACTGTGCTAAGATCAGCTTTCGATTTTTAACTCTGTCATAAATGAATTTGTCACATACTTGTACATGCCTGAGTAATCTCATTTCCACTGCATTTCTCATTTCTTCTGCCAGCTCCAGCTTCACTACCGTACATACCATACCAGAACTCTATCGTGTACCGCTGGTCTTGCCTCGGTTGACAAGTTCCCATTAGATATTATTCCATTCAAAGCGCTATTTATTTTATTCCCTGCAGTTACCCTCCTTCGATATCTTGTTTAGCCTTTCTGTTTCTATCTAACATATCTACTTCCCATCTACTTACTCCATACATTCATTACCTACAATTATTTTGCATGTCGTCTTATTTTTATCCTTTTCAAACACCATCACTTTCGAATTTTTTAAATAAACTAAAGTTTGTGCTGCGCACACGTTTGAGTTATATTTTAGTAATGAAATTCGAGCAGGTGTTGTAGCCATCATTTACAACTGCTGATAAGAGGGACTGTACTTCTCGAAACTACAGTCGTGATAAGAATATAACTCAACGTGTGTGCATTACAATGTTTGGTTTATTAAAAAATATATATACATATTTATATATTACTGGTGTACATACTTTATACATGAAAGAAATCTGTTATAATATATATAATAAGAATAATGTACACGCGAAACAAATGAAATTACACAAGCGCACGGGTGACACCAACAACAAATGGTAATGTATTAATTTTCCTTACTTTGTTCTAGAACATCGGATTGCCGTGATGATGGTCTTGAAAGCGATACCGGACACCAAACTATAAAGAAATGGAAACAACCTGTTAATAAGAATTGCTTCTTTTCATAACTAATTTTGAATATTTAAAATCATACAAAGATGTCAAAAATTCACAAAATTCGACCTAACTGTCCGTAATATATATATTTTTTGCCGTTTCGACCATTTTAAAACCACCGATGATGACGAGTTTGCTCTTTAAAGTCCTGAAATTGACGGTAAATTCGAAGATACATGTGTTATCAATCTCCTATTTAAATAGCAATAAACACTTTGATGCAATTAATACCTAATATAATAGATATTTCATATATAGAGGTGTGGTGAGTGAGTGAGTGACCTTGCGCGCGCCCACATACATGGCCGTGTAAGTGTTACCACTGAAGGGTATATATGATTTTTTTACACTTTTGAGTATGGATGAAAGGATCAATTTTTTATTATGGATATAATTATGATAGATGTAATAAAGTGTAAAAAATTATTTGTATGCTTCCGCGTGCGCACAATTCAATTGACGAACGTGCACTAGAATACATATTAAAGTGAGCGAAAAAAGAATGGTATATTAGGACAAAATAATGAGATGTTCCATTTTCTCTGCCTATCCCTTCGGGGATCGATCTTATGATAAGTTAGTTAGTTAGCTACAAGACTTAATAATAAAGGGTTGACGATGACAATATTTTGCACAATAATAATAATAAGATTGCATTATATATCAGCCCTTACTGAAAGTAGTCATATGCATATACATAATACATGTACACTAATGCACACATGTGCATAGTATACACGGTGACAGTTTAAAGTTCACTAATGTGGACACATTCTATCAAACTACTTTATGGGGGGAGATACTGTTACTAATGTGGATTTAGTCTATTAGACTAGACTATTTTAAGATTTTTAATATTTGAATTTATTAGTTAAATGTCAAAATTCTTCATCGCTATATTATATTATTTAATCAAACACCTGTCCATTGCGGATCACAGGTTTTTTTTACAATAATCTTGTCAATGGTAATTTTCAACTCCCGGTTAACTTGTGTCATCTTCTTTCCCTCAACTTGCCACATTTAAGCTATATAATAGCAAATTTCTTGAATGTCAATGATATTAATTTGTAACGCAATATTCCCTATTCAATAATATTGTTGTACTGCTGTCTATGAAATAATGTTTGAACTTGTTTAATGGCACAAATCACTCTTGAAGGGTGGATTGCCTATTTGAAAGAAGAAGAAGAAGAATCAAACACCTGAATTTTATTAAATAAAATACAAAATCATTTTTTTCTCGTGTGTTTCAACGTGTTTATTTTTCATCCTTCATTTTTTGTATAATCGTAACCATTTAATAATTATATTATAAAAAATGCTGATTATATCTGACTGCTACAGTTGGCATTTCTGATTTTATCCGAACGTGTTGTGGCTCGTGTTTCAGGAATATTTATTAGACGTAATTAGTGTTCTTCGCGCCGTGTTGTACTGTTACACGGTTGATTTCTGTAAAGTAATGTCAACAAACAAGTTTTATTCTGTAACCTCCGAAATATAATAGAGCGAAATATGTTCTGATAGGGTGGCGCACGAGGGTGGGAAACGTGGGGAAAGTGGCCCACCGGGAATTTCCCGGCCCATCGGAGTAAGCCCTTCAACATAAACAGACAGTCTAATCACTTAAATGAAAGTGCTGTCAATAACTGATGAGCATACCCCTCCGTTACCCTATTCTAGAAACTTCAACTCTTTCAGCTTTCACGTTTATTTTCGTCTGCACGGTTAAGGAAAAATAATTTTGATGCGCGTGAAAAATTCATTTGTTTTTACACCCCTGGAAACGTCGCACGAAGTGTTTTTGTAAACAATGCAAACAAAAGAAAGATAATATTCTTTGTTGGGAAAAAAAAGCCAGTTTGATAAGTGTTTTTAATACAATTAGTTTAACACTCAACTGACATCGTGAGACGTATTATACACAAAATATATAATTCAATGAAACTATTTTTAGCGGTAATATATAAAATAACGTCTTATATTCGACTACATCATTTTGTTAAAATACGTCTAAATAAATTTAACAAATTTGATAAATTAAATATATTACCTTACGTCCATTAAAATTCTACATACCAACGATTCATACAACTGTGTTGCAATTTGAACCTCATTGCATTATTATAATAAATAACATTTGTTCATAAACAAGATATTTTTTTAAATAATTTTATATATATATAGTTTTAAATTCCATTTCATTTACAATGTCATGTTTTTAATTGCCTTGTACTTATAAATTATATTTAAAAAGAATATGACAGTTTATATATAGTCAAGGAAATTTCTATTACATCTTTGAAAAACAATAATGTAAACATATAACAAATAGTATGTACCTATGCTTTAAAAAAAAAATTATATTAGAAGATATCATACATTTTTTAAATAATCAGAACATTTATTTCTTATCTATGAGAGTAAGACTCGTGTATAGAGAAGGAGTATATACGAGAATTTATGTTTCAATTAGTCTGTGTACATATTTTTTGAGATCAGATACATATTTATAGTAGTCTATAATTTTTCAAATTGTGATTGGGAGATTGTTAAAAAATTTGATGCCTTGATAAATATAGTGATTTTGGGTTGCGGTATATTTTAGTTTTGGAATATCAATTTAGTCTCTAAATCTTGTAGATCGGAATTCGTTTCTAATATTTAATTGATTTTTAATTTTCTATATTCGGATCATTGAATTTTTTTTGTATATGTCTATTATTATTTTTGCTACTTTGTAATCTGTGAAAAGTTGAATACTTGGATAGTAATTTTTTTTTTTAAGAATAATTTCTATCATCATTTTTTGAGTAATTTCTAATTGTGATATTGAAGTTTTATATGCTCCCATCCAATGAAGTGAGTTAGCATTTAGGTATCGTTTTTCCATATTGGTTCCGTTTAAGGTTTTGAAATAACGACAAATAATTAATTATCCCATGGAATATGCATAAAAAAGTGTTTTATTTTGATCATGTTAATATACAGAGAACAAAGATAATTTTTAAAATGAATTATCTCCCTAGGTAGGTCACCTTCGATACGGAATAATGTAAATTTATGAAATGAACTCAATATTTCTGTGATATCGATCGAATGCTGCTCTACTCAAAACCAACTGGAGCATTTAATAAAAATGCGGTGTGTGGTATTAAAAATGTCTGATTTTATCAGTATTAAAAACTATCTTTCCTGTGATATTAATTATTGAAAAGCACTTGACATAATTAACTACCCCCGACAACTCCGCCCCACGTTATCGTTGTATTAACATCGAGAAAATACTTGTATATAATAATTAGCCTATCAGATTATTGGAACAACTGTTATATCTGCCTTTTAATCGTCTTTCTTTTAATTAAAAAATACGTGTTTCATAGAAAAACATTTATAAATTACTTCACTAATATAAGTGTAGTGTATATATATAAAAACATCAGGAAAATAATTATTATTCCTATATATATATAAAATTATAATGTCCCATGCGTCGTGGGTAGGAAACTAATTCATTGCTAGTGTCAATTTTATTTAAAAAATATTATTTATTTAAATTCGTGAAGGTGAAATTTTTAATTTGAAATACTGTAATTCTGCTATACTGTTTAATTGTAATTGTTGTAATTGCTCAGTTGTGTAATTGTTTAAATTTTGTACAATGTACGCCTTTCGCGCCCTATGTACGTCTTTTGCACCTAGGGCGGGTTTAAACATTAGTAAGATAAGAATTTTTAACTAGTATATTCTTCCAAACCTTACATATGATTGTAAAATTTGGAAAAATGGAAAGAGGTATAGTGGGAATCGTTAGAAGAGACAGAAAGAGAACCACGTGTCTTAAAGTGAAGACCAAGGTGAAATATGTAAAAAAAAAAAAAAATAGACATACGGAATACGTGTCACATCAATATTCTTACACATTTAAACGAAGCTAAGCGCTTGTGCGATGAAAATAGGACTAACATGATGACCTCTTGGAACGAGGCTCGAACCCTCGACCACTAGATAACTAGGCAAGTATTGTAACTACTAGACCACAAGCGCGTCAAATTGTCACTTAAAAATCGTAAATGAGAGCCATATTGCAAATTATAATTATATAAAGTATAATTGAGAGACAAAAAAATCATTTATCCATGATATAAAAAAAGCCATGTCGAAGATTTATCGTAAAATCAAGCAGCGACTATTTTTTTTCACGTGGTCGCGTATACTTTAATTCGTTAGTTAAAACACGAGACGTATAAGGGTAACATAAAAATATTGGCAGGATAACTACACCCTGGACATATCTAGCGGAGGTTTCCGTCACTCCAAGAATGTAAGAACTGCGATTAATCGTGTCCTTCTTCTTCTTCTTTCAAATAGGCAATCCACCCTTCAAGAGTGACTTGTGCCATTAAACAAGTCTGAACATTATTTTATAGAAAGCAGTACAACAATACTATAGAACAGGGAACATTGCATCACAAGTCAATACCATTGACATTCAGGAAATTTGCTATTATATATCTTAAATGAGGCGAGTTGAGGGAAAGAAGATGACACAAGTTAACCGGAAGTTGAAAATCACCATTGACAAGATCATAATTAATCATGTTAAATAGTGCCAAATAATTTCCGCTGCAGTAGAGGAACTATTGATTATGACTGCTTTGAATAAAAAGAAGAAGATGATAAATATAATATATTTGAAGTACATAATAGCATAATGTTGCAAAATAATATTGATTTTTTTCACCAGGTTTTTCATTTAGGTATGTGAAAATATTTATAACATATAATAAATACGTGAATAAGCATATAAGAAAATTCTTCGATCAATAAAAATCAAATTTTAGGTTAGATATATACGAAATTTTGATACTAATGAGTTCTAGTTTACTGTAACAAGATAAATGGGAGACCGTAGTTAAAGAACCATTTTGACGTGAATTTTCGAGTCTGTGTATTCCGCTGGTAGTGTGAGTAATCGTGTAAGTGATCACCTGAATAACTTATGGGAATCTACGGCGCTTTTTTCAAAGGCAGGGTTAAGTTTTTATGTTTTATTAGATTATTGAGTACAACCAGATTTGTAGCTATACACATTGAATACGGTTATTTAATATTTTTTTAAATGAAACACTATCTCTTGCATCTATGAAGATGCTATGTGAAAGAAAAATAATGTAGAAACCTGGCCATTCAAGTATGTTACTAAATAAAGTATTCATTATCAATTAACGTTTTCTTACTGAATGGTGTTTTTTCATTGTTGAGAGGGTTCAGCCATATTACTGGACAAAGCATATTTTATGCGAAGAATGAAATTAAAAAAAATACAGTTCATACTGCAATATAATATTATTGAAAATAATGTCGCTGTATCCTGACGTGCTGTAATCTTCTCGAAGCTATCTCAAATATAGTTTTTCATCGAGAAAAACACAAAAGTGTACGGAAAACGATTAATTAATATTTATATTTAAAAAATACAAAATTAGAGGTTTAGGATTAGTTATTAGTTGTGTAGGTCTACTTTCTAGTGTATCAGTCATTGCACAATCGTGGCCACAAATAACTGTTTAAATAACGATTTAACCTGTTTTAATCCTGTTTATGACATAATATTTGAGACAAACAATTATTATTACTACATGAGTTAAGAATAAGCGCCTGTGGCCGTAATTTGACATTCGACGAGTAACGTTAGTACGAAATTAGAATGTGAATTTTAAAAATGAAAACAGATAAGTTTTGAATAAATTGGCCTAAACTATATAACTATCGCTCATATTGTTTCCAGAGCTTTTAATGACAATATTATATTTTTATACTTTTTTTTTCTAGAACGAGCTAACTAAAAATTTCACGGAATGCACTGCACGTATAAGAATACATAATTCTGAATAACAAGAAAATGATATTCTTGACAATTAAAATGTTAAGGGTTGTGAGATAAAATCCAACTAACTTTCATTCAAAATGAATTTAGTCCCGCTTGGGTCAATGAAATATTAATCATTTGGCAACCCTGTTGGCAATGGTGACATTCTAAACATGGTGACGCGGGGATACTAAATACTTCACAGGGGTGAGTTATGGCGAGGGGTGGGTTACACGAAGGGTGGTGAGGCCAGGGGCAGTAAGCCGAGGGAGGTGGAACCATCCCCTGCCCCGGGCGCTGGGCGCTGGGCGATGGGGAGGGCGCAATGTGCATTGGAAAAGGGGGGCTGTATAACACTGACTCGTAAATGCCCAATAGGGTACCAAACTTTCAGAGGGGTATATTTTATGCCAGTTTTTTTTTAGTTTTGCAATAGCAAGGGCAGCATAATGTGCTGGTAAATCCGTTTATTTCTCCTTCAGCCTGTTTAAGACCTCGTCTTGTTTCAGGGTCATGGGTGAGGTCAAAACCCAACCCGATCTTGAATTATTCCTTGAAATTGATTTATCCGTCTAGCAGTAAATGTGATTCTTAAGGTTCATTAAGATTATTTATTATACATAAATTATAGTCAATATTTGAGATAATTTACTTAAACTTCCATTATTACGTTTTGTCAGTAACATACTAACATACATCATAAAAAATCAAGAAATTTAAAGTAATTTCAAATATGACGTTTGTAGTGCAGTTGAAAAAAGTTGGAGAAATAGATAAATCTCGAATAAACAATGAGAACTTTCGCACTTTACGAGACATTAACTGTATCTTTTCAATAAATAATAAAGATCTAGCAAAAACATATATCTATTAGGAGAACACATTCTTATTGTGAAGTTGTAATTATTCAGAACATAGGTCTGTGATACAGACAGAATGTGTTTTTCCAATAATAAAGTTGTATCAATGTGTCCAAAATTTAATAAAAATTAATTGATAATTCTGGCGTCTGTTATCAGATTACTCAAAGGTGTTTGAGATTCTGTAAAAATAAGGTAGATGGCTCTTTCAATAATTTATTAATATCAAAAAGGTAACACATAGGCTCGAAAATTTGTCGCTACAATATTGTCGCTGTAGCATAGTTGGATAATGCACCTTCCCCGGATAAGAAAGAGATCCAGGTTCGAATCCCGGTGGCGCAACAACAATATTTTTCGATAAAATTGATTTTATATGTATATCTTTCTAATTAATATATTTAATTTATATTTTAACATATATCTATATTATATTTTAATACTTTTCATTTATATTATATACGCTATCACGTCGTGTTCCCATAAAGGTAGATACAGAGTATGCCATGTGCATGTGATACTGAGAAATTTTTTAAATTTATTTTACATATGTATATATATACATACACATTCTTACACATACTCATTTGCTTTTGATTTTGCCTTCGGTCTTACGTGGTTGACGTTTTAGAACACTTGTTCTCTTTTTAAAGTTGCCCTGTATATACTTGGCGAATTAAATATCTTCTATTTAATTTGTATACATTGTTATTGTTTAATTCCTCCCTCACAAAGCTATGTGCATCAGGGCAAATATATTGGAAACAGAAATAAAAAAACTTTAGAAGACAGAGACGATGGCTTTAAAAATTTGAATAAAGAATTATTTATTTACTAGCATTTAAAACCCGTCCTTGGACGAGTGCAAAAAATATACCTTTACATAACATCATTTAAATAATTATTTCTCTACAACACAGCAGCATTAAAAATTTTCGATGTACCTTCAGAAAAATACATAATATAATTGATTAGTTTTCTTTCGAATTACCCTAATCGTGACATATAAAATAACATTGGGATATTATATATAAGATTCATATAATGACTGTTAAAACTGAATCTTTTATCTTACATAATTGAATATTGAGAACAACCAAGTTTAACAAAATCTACTTCGCTAATAATAATTTAATTACTTTTTTGTATCCAGTCTGTGTGCAGTTAAAAACATATTAACCAGCAACGTATAAGAGTTTTCAGCTCTTTGCAGTAAGTAGACTATAATTAGAAATTTTATTATCCATATAGAATTACGTTTTAAGTATGAAGTCATGAAAATTAATCTTTCCTCGAAAATTATACGTCTTTAACAATAATTGTATTGTAAACACAATAAAACCGGTTGGTCTAGCGAACAAATTAGATAAGTTTTAATTGCGCAATAATTTATTTTTGGTATACGCGCATAGTCATATCGTTTACATTCTGTCGGGCTGACATCCTACGTTTAGGCGAGAAAAACATTCCGCATATTCACAGCGAGTCTATGCAGTGTAAAGTGTGAACAGCTGTTCGAAAATTCTCGTAAACATTTCAGTGAATTTTAAATAAATATTCATGTGAATAAGGCGGACAGGCAACACTACAAAAAAAAAATCATTTTCAATACACTGCGTAACGGTGTTCAAATTAACATGCCTAAAGTTAACTTCTGAAAAATTCGATATCATAATAATACGTTTAGGTTTCTCTTTAATTATTGTGTTTTATATATCGCTTTTTCTTTGTGCGTACATTTGAAAGAAAACTAATACATTTAATAGAATAATAGAAGAAGGATAGAAAACAGTAATATTTGTATTTTTATTTATTATCTTTATTTTATTAACCCCTTAAATACATCTATCGGTTTCGAAAAATACCTTTTTTTTTCAGGATGTCATAACATAGGATAATAATAAAAAAAATATGAATTTTAACCATAAAGTTAATATTGCTAATTTCAAAAGTAGTAATATTTGTGACACAAATATTATGTTGATGGATAATTATTATTGACCATTTGGAAAATAGATACGTTGCATACACAAAACACGATAGATTTACTTGAACTAATGGAACGCCAATTTTTTTTCATAGATTTACATTATTAAAAGTGTGACTGACGTACAAACGGCTGAAATTATTTAAATATTGACAAAGCTAATTCATTACTTGAAACTCTTATTGAATGAAGGTGTTATGTAGGACTTAAAATATTTTTTTTTGCGTAGTAGCCAAGTATAACTTATTCGTGTGAAATAAATAGGTTCTTAAATAGCATCCAGTTGAGAAGTGCACAAAGGAGTCGAAATATTAAATTACAAGTTTCAAATTATACAAATATTTAAAAAATATATTTATAGTTATATAACTTTTTAGATTAGTTAGACATAAAATAGGTTCTTTAAATAATTAATGTTATTCAAATGATGAGATATCTTTGATTTTATTTATTGTAATCATCGCTTCACCCACTGAGCCCTTTGATTAAGGGACGAGTATTATACCCTCTATTCAACCCTGTTTAAATTAAAGGGTACTACGATTCTTCATTCTAGGGTATATGAGTCTATTTTATACCTTTTGCTATCGAGAATATTTTTATCGTATTTATTAAATACATGACAATTTTATAAGACAAATTTGTAATACTGCTTAGATGCTGTCAAATTAGGCTTATATAATTTGTTTTACCTATATCTTGCCTAGAAAGAGCTTGTATCTGTATCTTGCCTAGTAAGTGGCCTACCAATGTTTCAGCTGGATAGATTACAATCTATTCTAAATGCGGCTGCACGGATAATATATGGAGTTTCCAAATTCTCTCATATAACATCCCTTTTACATCAGCTACATTGGCTCCGATTCCCTGAAAGAGTTGAATTTAAATTGTGCTGGTTGATGTACAAGGCGACACACAACATGGCGCCTCTATATCTTCAAGAACTTTGTATCCCAGACAATTTGAATGGTAGACGTCAAACTCTCAGGTCAGCCCTACTTCAGCTGCAGGAAGGGTTGTAGAACCCATCAGCCGTTACCAGAAGTCTAAATTTAGTGAACGGGCATTCGCAGTGTCAGGCCCAAAAGCGTGGAACTCTTTGCCCTCCGTTATTAGAAACAGTGCATCAGAGACTTTATTTAAGAAGAAACTAAAAACGCACTTTTTCAAAAAATCATTTTCATAAGTGAAAATAACGATTTTTTAATTTTAAATAACATATATAATTGTAGAACTATAAACAGCGCCCTCGAGGTGAAAGTTTTTACGAAAATCGCGCTATACAAATTATCAATTTTTATTATTATTATTATTTAAGAGCTTGTATCTGTATCTTGCCTATCAAAAGCTTGTCGTATGATTTTCGCAAATGCCTAATAAACCGATAATTTCATAATTTATTCAAAGACAGAAACGGAGTTATGGTGGCGAAAAGAGAACGATAATATACTGGATTCGGTGGAAAAGCGGCCTCAGGTATATGTGTGCTAAATCAATATACGATACAGTGAATAATTAACAAGTCAAGATTGAAATTTTGTAGCATTGTCGAAAAATTTAAAAATTGTTGCTGAGATGGTTTTGGCATGCGGAACGTATAAATAAGGAAAGTACTGTAAGGAAAATTAATGAAGAAAGTATAGAAAGCAATATGTATACAAGACGTTTGCGAAAGACTTGGCTGGATCAGGTAGACCATATATACAACTGACAAGCGTGCATGAGAAGATGTACCACGTGGAAGTTAGTATAATCATTTAAATAAGTTACCTAACGATGTACGGTAGTTCTTTAACCTTTACTATACCATGATATAAAATACCCGAACGCAACCATGGTGTCAACTCGTGTTACCGTAAATAACAGTTAGAAAAAATGTTTTTATTAGTTTAAATGGCTTTAATGGCTCGAATTTACTCTAAATATTGAGCATTCAATTTTGAAAAAATGATTAATAACATAATTTAGAGAATTTATTATGTTCTATACAATATATCCTTCCTTCTTATCTCTCTTTGTGATTTTATTTTCTTTCATATTACAAATGGTATTTTTACCAACGTATTAATTTTACAACGAATTAAATGGAAAAAATAATTGTTTTGTACGATTCCTTTTTCATAATTGGTTTTTCACTAGTCATTCCTAAGCGCTAATATTTTCTTTATTATTATATAAAGTATGAATTTTATGTTGCATGTATTTACCGAAATATTAGCGGTTTAATATGATGGTTGAACTATATTACTGCATGGTTTGGGAAGGGTTAAATGTCATGATGAATTATTTTCCTAATCTACGCAAAAATTTAATATTAATGTATTACCCGTATTTAAAATATCTTTTAATAAATTGTAAGCATAAAATATGCGGTTATAAAATTGTTTTAAAGCAGTAGAGGTAATTTAAAACCGTATCTCACCCAATAAATGCAGCACAATTTAAATACGAACATGGCAGTGTACGTAATTTGAATAAAAATTATTTTTATAAATATATTTTACGACGTCGAAAGTCATCACGTTTATTTTTAGCACACTTTGATGAATAATTTTATTTCTGTAACAGCAATGTCTATAAAAAAAAACCGGAACAGTCTTTTGAATGTTGAATAAAGTACTCATCACTGGGTTTAATCTAAAATTGTTAAATACATTGTGTGACATTACGCACTAATGTGTTATCTAAAATAGTTAGATTCTATTTATTACTGGGTATTAGTGCTTATTACTGGGTATTAAAATACAACATAATATTCTGGTCACTTACTAACTAACCATTATGGTGTTTCTAATATAATAGAACGCCACACTCTTCAACGTTTTGATAAAATATTTTTTAATACAAATTAAATGAATCTACTAGGTATACAGTAAAATATCTATCTTTTTAAAAAATATTTTGTTGCTACCTGGACTTATTCAAATATAAAATAAATATGAATGAAACTTCACAACAAAAATGTATTCCCCTTAAAATAATATTTAACTCGTCCACATTCATACTTTTACTTACTTAAAAATGTACCTTCAAAATAAAAAGGGTACCAAATTAGTATTGATACTTTAAAGGAAATTGATACTTCACTCCAATATATTGCGTCAGTTTATTTATTTTTTCTGATGTACTGAGACTAACGTAATCAAATGCGTAAATACGTAGTAGCGAATAACAATGGACAAAGAAGATTGGGTTTAGAAAACAGCTGATAACAGCAGTGGATAGAAAACGGCTGATAACAGCAGTGGATAGAAAACGGCTGATAATGAACACTTACTAAACTAAAAATAATATATTACACGTTTGTACAGTCACATTTGCAATACGGTATTATTGGATGGGGAGGAGCATATAAAAATTCAATATCACAATTAGAAATTACTCAAAAAATGGTGAAAATGACTATCAAGTATCCAACTTTTTACAGATTTCAAAGTACCAAAAATAATAATAGACATATACAAAAAAATTTGATAACCCGAAATTTTAAAATTAAAAATCAATTTAATATTAGAAGCTAATTTCGATCTACAAGATTTAGAGACCAAATTGATATTTCAAAACTAAAATATACCGCAACTCAAAATTACTATATTTATCAAGGCATCAAATTCCTTAACAATCTCTCCATCATAATTAGAAAAATTACAGACTATTATTATAAATTCGTATCTGAATTCAAAGAATATGTACACAGACTAACAGACACATAAATTATACACTCTCTTACATACTCATTCTCTATATACGAGTCTTACTATCATAGAAAATAAATAAATATAAAAAGAAATGTATATGTATCTTACTGATTATATTAAAAAATATATAATATCTTATTATATCTTCTAATAAAAAATAAAAAATGATGTTAATGTTGATGAGATATAATGTGATAGTAATTTATAAAAAAAAAAAATTTAACTCTTCAAATGATTTTGAATTTTCCGTGTATTATTTATAAAATATTGAATTATTTATTAAGTTTGTTTTTAAACTATCGTTAAGAAATAATTAAACACCAACCGGTTTCGGAAAATACATTTTCCTTCATCAGGATGTCAGTTAAGTTTAGTTAGTTTTATTGACATCCTGATGAAAGAAAATATATTTTCTGAAACCGGTTAAACCGACATAAAAGTGATTCAAAAATAAAGTTAATAAATAATTTAATATAAAAATGAATAACCACTACGTAAAGTTTGCGTTAAATATTAAAAATATTGTTATTTATAACATTATATAATATGTGCGTAAAGTCGCAGACAGACATTAGAACATTCGAGTCATTTCTGAAATCATGCATCAGTTTCAGTAACAATGCAATATTTACATATCTCAATACGGTTAAACCGCTTGGATTCCCTTTGTCGCGTACATTATTCAGCTATCGGTAACGTTCAGCATTTTATCCTCGACCGACCGGTGTCTGTCGTTCAATTTGCATTTTAACCGTCACCTGCCAAAGTAACCCCTGTTTACACGGGAGATCCAGTCGGCAATGCAGAAAGGACGCGATGAAAACAAGTTGCAAAGAGAGGCACTCGCTGTACCAGAATTTTCATTTTAGCATTGACCTCCAAACTCAGGGAGGGTTACTTGTAAGTGGTTGCAAATTTTATTGAATATCTTTGTGGCTCGTCTTTAAATATTTTTAAGGCAGATGCATTCGCACGTTGTACGCATAATTTAAAAATTCTGTATAATAAAGGATGTTTCAACAAGAGATATCTGATTTTTTTTATCGCGATAAATAAATAAATATATACATACGCCTACTTCATTTTAGCAGAAAAATGTTCAGTGACTCCTTTAGCCTTTAAAGTACACTAAACGGTGCCTTTTTTCTTTGTTTTTTTTTCTGAATAACACATAGATACTTCAGTTACCACAATTAAATCATATATAATCCTTCATTTTATTTTTATTACACAGATTTTATTCCCTATCTCATTTTTCTTTTCTCTTACCCTTCCGTTCATCTGAAATTTTTTATTCTATCTCTCTTTCTCCTTTGTTTCTGTAATAAAGGAAAAAGTTCTCATTCCTATATCGTTTTCTATGCAGCGTAAAATTCATTTTCTATCAAATATTTTTAAAATTTCACTGTATCCAGTATATTGTTATTACAGAGAAAACATGTCATTGGTAAAAATTTTGTTATACTTTTATTATGATTTTCTTTACATTAATTTATTGTTTGTTTTCCAAATAAAATAAAATAGATTTTCCTCTTCCCAAATAAGAGATAGGTATCTGCTTAATTGGAAATAAACTTAATCACTGAATATGAATTTCTTCCAGGTGCCAAATAACCTAGAGAGAACTGTAATTTCAGTACCAATAATTGATCATTTACTTTCACAATAAGTAATCGTTACAGAACCGTATAGCGTTCAATTTTTGTGCTGGCGTATTGTCTACATAATAGCTGTCTGTTATGATATTTTTTAGAAATAACAAAAATACGCAACGGGAATCATTAAGTTATTCCCATCCACGACTGGCACTATTCCCACTCTAGTACCAGACTGATCGAAGTGCTTGTCTCGAGCGACAACGAATGGAGACTCATCATTGTCTCGAGTGCTCTATCTAGATTTTCAGAGAATCGATTTTGTAAAATCTTTTTCTTTCATCGAACTGAATAAGATAAATAAAACAGAACTTTTAAAAGTTCATCAAAATCATGATATTAGTCATAATAAATTAAAGATGAAAATCAAAATATTTAATGCGAAAGCATAAAGAACGCGCGCATTTGACAAACACCCCATCGTTCATATTTTTTCTGCATGTATTAAAATTCTTATCATATTATAATATTTATTGAATTAATTTTAATTCAATATTGTGTTTTGATGAGTATTGTTTCAAATACAGCATAAATTAACTCGTTCGCGCACTCAGTTTCGGGAATATTGACGTTTTAAAACAAACGAATGACAATTATTATTAACTAAATATCACGCAAATGAATGCAACATTAGGCAGACATTAGAATATGAGTGTAAAGAGTCGATGTAGTTATCGATCGGTGTAACGAGATCCTTTGCAGCCCCACAAGTGAGCGAAGGGTGGAAAAATGTTCGGGGGTGCAGAGTTCCAGGGGGCGGGCCCCGCCAGACATCACGGCCGCGTGTGTGGGGGCCGCTGGATGTGCGCACGTGTGAGTGGACATGATGGTGAACACGTGTGTATTATATATTACGTCAACGTAATAAATATCCAAGTAAATTTGTAGCATCAACGTTCAAATCATTATTTGTAGCAACTTTATGATTGCTATTTTTTACGTCATTTGTAATGTTTCGGGGAATCAATAACTATTACGTTTGTTAATGGCTCTTTTTATTCGGCAATATTTACTACTTTGAAACTATCAGAAGATTACCTAAAAATATTTTGCACAAAAGTCTATGGTTTTTAGAATAATCAATATTAAAATAATTCTTCTGTCACACTTAATAAGGCATATTTTTTGTTTTTTTATTATTCAATTAATCCATATTTTACATTTATTTACAGATCAAATAAAGTATTACTAATATAATAGAATAAAAATGTTTTAATATATTGTATTATTTAAAAAAATTGTATTATTTCAATGTTGGATGTCGCCGCTTAATTAAACCTAGGGTAAGTTCCCGAGTGTCCGAATAAAGTTTGTCACTGGATATGAAAATATATTATTTTAAATATTAAAAAAAAAAATGTATTAATTAGAAAGATATACATATAAAATCAATTTTATCGAAAAATATTGTTGTTGCGTTACCGATATTCTCCAACTATGCTACAGCGACAGTATTTTTGACGACAAATTTTCGAACCTATATATTACAATTTAATACCTATCGTTCCAATTTTTTTCTGTTATATGGTTAGTAGTATAATCTAGAACTTTGTAGATTATGTTTAAAGTTGAAGAGGCACTTTTAAATAACGCAGAATGTAGCGTACTAAGATAATCAATATCAATTGAATAATGTATGTATATTTGTAACATTTTTAAACATGACTTTATTTCAGAAGAGTTTGAAAGAAGTCAGAATAAAAGCCAATTAGAATGAGAGCAAAAATAGCTAGGAGCATTTGGATTTTGCGAATTTCTTATCAATCGATAGCTATACCCAAATCATGAAAAGAACTGCATCATTATATTAAAATGTGAAAGTTAAATTCGAATTACTCTTAATATTTAATAAAAATTAGTTAAATATCGTTAACAAGTAATTACAAACAAAAGTTCAGGTTGCATGTGTGGAAAATCCACGATTCCACGATAGAGTGAAAAATGAATAAATCAGAAGCAAACCCTTTTGTAATATAGATAGAATTAAGAATGGTTCGCCGAGACGGTCGAACGACGAGAGAAGAGTAAAGAAAATATATGTGGCGAGAGTTGAAGGTAACAGAAATAGAGGCCTGGCATGATCAGATAAACCAGATTGTAGAAGAATGGTCCTGTTAACAGCATCAATAACTGAAACTGTGTATAAGGCAAGAATGAACAGAAAATTGTGACATTCTATCATCTCTGCCTACACCTCGTGATGGTTAATTACTTAATTAGTTTATGAAATAAATGTGATTTTATTATGCGCAGAATAAAATGTAAGGGTTGCCACTGACATATTCTTCCCCCTAGCATTACTTGCCCCTCAAATACAGAACAGTTATCGATTTGTGAGAAAATTGAATGTAGTATCAATCTAATAGTTTCGGAGTTTGCCCTGGTAAGCGATTATTGAGCTTAGCGTAGACTTGTGTTTTTATTTATTTATTCATGTATTATTATATGATTGCAAAGATTGCTTTATCTAAAAATCTGGCAACAAACATGGAACGCTACTGGTGCACATGATGTGTGTCGACCGAAATTATAATCCAATTAGAATGGTCGGCGTACCCGATGTACGGATTATTATTGGTAGTCTATTTGTTATGTAAATAAATATCAAAATTAAGGGCGCATGTTTACTATAGTCAGATTAATTGTAATTTACACAAAAAAAAACCTCTTATAGAATCTAATATACGTTTTGAGTAAGTAAAATGCATTTTACTGAAAAATGAATATATTATTTTTAAATTACTGGAAATTTTGTATGTACCGATTGGGCTAAAAGTCGCTAAAAATTTGAATAAGTTTTTACAATAAATTAATTATATTTTAGCGTAATCCTTGGAAATTAAATATTGAGAAATTCACAACTGAACAACGTGATAAAATAATAGAATTTTATCTAGAAAATCAACGATCAATTAATGCAAATTTTGTTTTGTTAATAAACAAAATAAGCGATTTTTGGGGATAGAAAATCCGAGAATAATTCACCAACGTAGTCTGCACACCGTACAAGTAATGTTTTGGTGTGCTATAAATGCGGAAAGAGTTCTTGGAACCTTATTTCTTTGAAGATGTGGCAGAACGCTCTAACCGTCAATGGCGATTAAGAAATGCTAGAGAATTTCGTGCGTCCTGCAGTCACGGACACACCAGAAGTATGGTGGAAGCAAGATCGTGCTACTGCTCATACAGCTTGCCCGATAATTGAACTTTTAAGACACATTTTTGGAAGAAGGATAATTTTGCGAAACTCTGAAATCAAGTGGCTCATCTGACTTAACTGCTCCAGACTTCTTTCTATGGGGGTATTTGAAAGATAGAGTATACCATAACAACCATTCAGCAATTGAAGGCCAACATCCGTCAAGAAATTGAAGAAACAAGCCAAGAAACATTACGACAGGTGAAAAATGGTGGTTATTTAAAGCATATAATTGTCAAAATTAAATAAAATTTATACAAGTTATTTTATTTTAAAATGGTCTAGGGACTTTAGGGCCACCTGTATAATATTAAACAATTTTAAATCTGTGATTTTGGAAAATTTGTTAATGTAAAATTGTTATATGAAATCTTATATTGCTAATATTTAAGATGTCATCCATTAACGCTAACCTGGATATATTCTTCATGACACAGGCTCAGTTTAAAAGTAAAATTGTAAGCATTATACATAATTAATAGTCATTCGAATGTATAATACACGCATTCGCATTGGAACGGTATACCGTTCGTTATAACGATTGTCATGTCACGTGATTAGAATTTTTTGACCTTAGAACCAATACACTTCTGTACTTTCGCGGTAGTTTTCAATATTTTTTACTTTCCTCAATTGTCAATTTGTAACATAACTTTCATTTTTATTTAATAATTGTATTCTGCGACATGTTTTTGTTTTAAAATATTTGTCATGATTATAAAAAGAGTCTCGACAAGAGCAGAAAATTAAAATTTAAAAAAAAAATACCGAAATTTTGATTTAATCATAAAATAGACGTGCGGGTATTATGACACATTTGTTAAATGCCCTCTTCGGTTTTGTTGGAACATTTTATCATAACGGTGGCTGGATGTGTCTAATCGCCTCCTTCGAGGCTTGGATGGTCGTGGGCTTGTACACATAAACTTTTGACGTCAAAAATCCCACAGAAAGGAGTCCAAAGGAGTTAAATCGCACGATCTAGGCGGTCAATCCTCTCCGCTGTGTATGGTCTGTAGGGTTGTATTTTGTAGACATGAAGACGTAAGTCTTTGGCAAGAATTCATTTTCATATTGCTTCTTGAAATGTTCAATTCCTGAGCACGATGTCCGAACTCTCGGACGCATTCTGACGAACAGCCATATTATGTTTTCTGCTGAACGACCTGGACGAACACGTGTCGATGGTACATCAGCACTTGGCCCAGCCTTCTCAAACATTTCGATTATTCTCTTCACAGTTGATGCACTCGGAACAATTTGACGCAATTTGCGAATTGTGCCACTCAAACTTTTACCATTTTTGAAATAATGTTTAACAATAAGAATGTGATGTTGTGTCGAAAAGCGATCCATCTTTAATTATGGCGGACTTTCTACCATCGAACTATCATATCGGTTCGACTGTCAAAGCACAACAGTAAAAATGGCGCCAAATTAAAATTTTCCACTCCCGTTGAAACACCCTTTACATTAATATCATACTAGGACTATCTATCGGGGTCACTTAATGACCTGTCGATAATCTGTAAACTAAAACTGCAACATAAATAAAAATAATTTAATTTATTGTTATTTTTCCTCTTTTCATTATTTTATTAAAAGTTTAAAATAATGAATAATTAAAAAAAATTGGCGTTTTATTTTTAAGTGGTATTAGTGCGTACAACTAATGCAGTAAAATAATTCAATTTATAGGTATTTATTAAAACAATAAAATTTCTAGAAATTTCACCATTTGTATGTTTATTTCAAACAAGATCACGAGTATTATATAAAAAATCATAATTGTGAAGATTAATTAATTACTGATGGTGAAATTATATTACTTCTCAGGTGGTTTAATATATTTAGCCCTGAAAGGTCATCAACTCGCAGACAGACATCTATTGATTCAGGGGCTGGTATGTCCAGTGTGTATGGCTTCTGCAATATATTTTCGTTGGAAATAGTTGAAATTTTCGTGTCAACTTTAGCATTTCCCGAACACAACGTGAATCACGTTAAATATTTTTAAAGCAGGCGAAAATGACTAATGATAAAATGAATTATTCGTTTTTGTATGTAATTTTGTGGAAACGTGGGTTTATAAAATAATTTTTTACGTCAAGTATAATACTAATTAAATGTATTAATTAGAAAGATATACATATAAAGTCAATTTTATCTAAAAAATATTGTTGTTGCTACCGGGATTCGAACCCGGATGACAAAGAACTATAATGGAAACAACTCGATTAAAAATGTAGTACCTTTCAAATGTCATTCTGTTAAGATACGGTATAAGTAAGGACTCCGCACAACATTTATCAGCTAATCTAGTTCTGAACTCTGCAGAGTGTAATTTTCAATTCAGTAGGTAGCAATTGTATGGCTTGAATAGAACGATAGATTAAAACAGCGGCATGCAATTTCAGTAGCTATAAATGAAAAATAACCCGGTAGATGATATAGCGCTCCGGCGGCGTCGCGCGGTAACATCCCGAACTACGCAACTAATGATTCTACTGATACACGGTGGGCGCTAGCGTAATTACAACATTTTATGGATCTAAACGGTATCCCGCCCAGCATTACCCAACTCCTAGCTAGTTTACTCTCAGAACATTCCTTTAGGATCAAACTACTAGGCATCCTCTCAACATATCGCTGCCTACGGACAGCTCACTCTTCTCGTCCCACTTATTCTTAGTATTTACCTGTGACATCCCACCCCCATCTGACGCAAACACGACAGTCGCCACGTTCGCAGACGATACGGCAGTCCTGTCCACCTCTCGAAACGCGACAGTAGCGATTAGACGCGTACAAAGATACGCCACCAAACTCGAAGAGTGGTGCATAAAATGGCGCGTCGAGATTAACCCCTCGAAAAGCGCAGCCACCCTATTCTTGCGCAAGAAAACCAGACACAAGCCCAGCATAGAGATATTCGACGAAAACATTCCCTGGACCAAGTCCATAAAGTACATTAGTGCGACTTTGGGCACCAAACCCACGTACACACGTACAAAATAAAATTGCTGCAACTTCACGTACACTATCAGCTTTTTATCTACTAATGGGGAGAAATAGTAAACTGTCCATTGACTACAAGCTCCTACTATACAAGGCCATTCACAGGCTTAGTCTCACCCATGCAGCCTCCGTCTGGGGTCACATCTCCAAAAGTCATATAAAAAGACTCCAAACATTCCAAAGTAAAGCTATCCGGTTAGCCCTGGGTGCACCTAGTTGGTCGAGAGTCACACTCGTCCATCACGACTCAGATATCCCCCTAATAAGGGATCACATAAAACATCTCGCCAAACGTTTTTATGCCGGGCTCCCAATCCACCCGAACCCCACCATAAATACCCTCTCAATATACGATTTAATTTCTCCCTTCCAATTTAGGTTTAGGCGACCAAAGATGGTCCTACTAGATTATTAAAAACCCTGTGTCAAGAAAGCAGATCCCTGCTACATATCAACAGTAACTTGTCTCTCTTCCCTCCCTTTGATGAACACCATCTAACCCATTTACCGCATCGGTTGCTACAATAGATGAAGGAGCAAGGGGTCTCAGTACCTGGGACTCTGTTTACCATATTTTTAGTAATGCACCGCTTTTTTATTAATATGTAGTGCACGCCCCTGGTTACTATGTCACTATATGTCAATACTAACATGAAGGAGAAGATATTTGATTTCAATTTTTTTTTCATAATTTTTACCTTCAAGATTCTCAAAATATCCAATGGTAATTTTGTTTAATTATCCACTACTGTTGAGTAATTACATTCCAATCTCGTCTTGTTTTGTCTCGTCTACTTTTATGCATCTATGAACGTCCATCAATTATTGAAGGCTCTAACGGGATTAACGGTCTTCTCGTAACTTTGGTTTACCTGATTGTCAAGTCTTTTGGTGGATCTCTTCTGTTCTGATTACCTTCAACTCTCGTATTATGTATTTTCTGTAACTTTATTTGTATTCACACACTCCACATACCTAAATCTACCTGATGCCCATGCTATAGGGTACCCAGCGACAATTTTTCAAGTTAAATTGTAATTTATCGCAAACCATCAGGGTGAGGTAAGTGGGAAGGTTGATCGACGCGCGCGATATGCGGGATTGTCAGTCGCAATGAGTCACTGGTCGGGAGCGCACCGCGCGTTCGCGGTTGAGCGAAATTTATAGTGCGGTGATTCATTAGTATGTGCGCGTCGCGCTTTTTGTGCTCACTTTAATATTCGACGAGTAAGTGATGGGCCGAGCACGCAACTTATCTGGTTATGGGTTCAAAAGTTCAGACAATAAGGGACAACGGTTAACCAAACTCCTCCGGGACCATCAACGTCAGCAGCAACGCCAGAACATGTGGCTCAAGTTCGACGTGAAATTATGCGCAATCCGCGTAAATCGATGAAGAAGATTGCGGCCTGTATTGGAATTAACAAAATAACATTGCACGTTATTTTGAAAAAGACTTTCACACATACAAACTGCAAATCTCCAAAATGACTGTTCTTCATGTGAAAGCTTAGCGAGAACGATGTTGGAACGTTTTGGAACAGCACGAACGCTTGGAAACATATTGTTTATTGACTAAGCACATTTTTATGTTAATAAATAGAATATAAGATACTTGTGCCCCGACAACTCAAGGAAACGCCATCAAAAACGTTTGCGTTGTCCAAAAACGACAGTGTGGTGTGCAATTTCTGCCCGAGGGATATTTGGCCCTTATTTTTTTAAATAGCGAGAGACAGTCACTGCTGACGTGTATTGCCAAATGATCAACGAGTTTTTGGTACCGCAACTGCAGCTGTTTCCCGGGTTCAACAAGAGAACACAATTTTAGCAAGACTGGGCCACTCCACACACAGCTAGAGTTTCAATGGAGAAGGTGAAGGGAATTTTTCCCAATAAATTAATCAGCAAGTACGGAGACATATCCTGGGCACCTCGGTCACCGGACTTTACGCCGTGCAACTTTTTTTTGTGGGGATACCTGAGGCGAGAGTTTACAACGACAATCATCGAACAATTCCGGCCCTACAAGAAAATATCCGTCTTGAAGTTACTGCCATTGTACCAACGCTTTGCTCTCGCGTGTTCGCAAATTTAAGAGTCCGATTGCAAAAATACCTTGAGAGAAATGGACGGGATTTAGACGATATTGTTTTTAAAACGTAAAATAAGCATCATTAAACTCCATTTTGTATAAATAAAGTATGAGAATAACATTGTAGTTTTTATTTTTATTTAATATTAAACTTGAAAATTTTCCGCTGGAGACCCGATATATCTGATTAACATAATTCTCCTAACATCTTCTTTCATCTTTACATATTATAGTTTTGCATGCATCCACCTTAGCAATTTTAATTGAACTACGTTTAGTAACATTACACTTTAAACAAAAAGCCTTTTCAATATTTTTTATCAATATCGATCGTACATTGTGTGTTAAAGGATTTTGTGTACTTTTTTATTAAGTGCCGTTTCAGTTTAATTAAATTAATTTAAAAATAGGAGTTAGTGAGAAATGTCTATCTTCGATAACATAATTAAATATACTGGGATACTTATAAAAAATTATCACACGAATATTTCTGCCATAATATTTTCAAACAAAATTAACCACATGTGCACATGAAAATAGGACCAACTTGACCCCCGACCTTTAGATCACTAGTGTTTTACCGCTAGACCAGCAAGCATTATTTGAGTACGTCACGTTAACGTTAAAGAAACTGTTAACACAAGTCAGAGTTAAAGGATTTCGTTCGCGCCGAAGATCGTTGACTAGAGAAAGGGATCCGTAACCAACGGCTCTCTTCGCATGAAATTCTGTAGATCAGAGCCGGATGATTTTGGCTGTGGTGTCGTCATTACCATAGTTACCATGACTGATCTGCCAAGAGGAAAAGAAGACGAACTTAAATGTAGAGAATGATTATTTAAAGACAATACAAATACTACACAAATCGATTATTGCCATCATACATGAATACAAATATAATTTTGACGTTCACACTGCTTCTACGAGAAGTCGGTGGGATTTCGACTGCAACTCACAGTTCAACGGACTGCCAGCATATGTGAAGGAAGCAACAAGTCTTGCTACTTTTCGTAGGTTAAGTGCGGAATATGTAGTATCTATGTTGACTGATAATTTTTCATGTGTTTTATTTTATAATTTATATACCCAATGCTAATTAATATACGATGTAATTTTACAATTAAATAAAAATATACATACATACAATAGTTAAACAGAAATGAAACCCAATTATTGCAGTCTTCCGACGTACTGTCTTATCTACCAAGAAGACTCGCATTATCTGTATATACTTTTTTTTTTTAAATATATTCAAGTACCCAAGGAAATGGCGGCGATAGCAGCAACATACCGATAAATAATAAATTACAGGTGGGCTGTGACAGCGCGTCACATAATTCTTAATTGATAAGAGCGCTAGATTGCGACGAACCTGTTGGTGGGGGGCGGAAACTCCTGTCGGAGGGAATTGAAAGAACTGCAAACCTGACGATGTGCATGTCGATATTCTTATCAACGTGAAATGATCACACTCAGAATTTCCTGTAAAATACATGTGAGTTGCGCGTATGTTTCATATAGTACTAATAAATAATCAAATCATCACACAATACTTTATATTGACGGAATTTTAATGAACCTCAGATCCAGTTTCACTGTTTTATTCTGGCCGAGCCTCTAATTCATTTTACCACATAATAAATTTGTACTTTATTTATACATTATTTAATGTAATGCAATTTGTGTTTATTGAAATTTATTAATAAAGAAAAGTAAAATTAATAGAATGCAGACAGTTCTTGATATATACATTTATACACCTTAGTACATAGCAAAGATTACATTCCCGTGGTGGATCTTTCAGGTATATTCAAATAATGTACTAAGGTTAAAAGAAATGTAATAATAATGTACTTATAATAAATAAAAATAAAAATTAAATGAAAAATGAGAATTGAATGTCTAGAGAAATATTTCATTTGTTCGATGGCACTATTCAAATGATCAAAGTATGCACTGACGAAACATTTAATGAATTTAAAATGTGCACGTACTATTTAATACAATGTCATATAGTCTCAAGGTTAAATACTGTAAATATTAATTTATACACCATACCAGCAATAATACAAAATGTATTTTTAAATATAATATTTATTTAACTTAATGAAAAATATTTTTTTTTTTTTGGATGGTTGAAAACTTTACTAAAAAAAATTTTTTTAATGAAACAAATAAGTTTACATTTTAGTAGCGCAGAATCAAATATTTATATGGCATTGATGATTAGGTTAAAAAATACGATAAAAAATGTATCTTGGATGAAGAGTTATTTCATGCAAAAGTAATTACAAGTGTTATAATATAATGTCCAAATGCTTAATAGACTAGCATCCAAAGAAAATAATATGCACACATTCTCCAGATTTATTTTTGTTGCCAACTTCCCGTAGCTTCCGGCTCCCGGGTTGCGGTCCCGCGCCGCGGACGTAATCAACGGCATCCAAAGCGCTAACGGACTAAAAATAATCTCATAAAACATGTGATGGATCTCGGCTGAAGAAAGAAATATCGGTCTCGTGGCTGATGGCATGGCAGCAGGTGGGGGGGGGGGGGAGGTTGGATGTGCACCCATCGGCGATCAGAAAAGATTTTTAGAATCTTAACTATGAAAAGTGCACGACTAGTCATCGGACCGAGAAACATATTGTAACTGAAATTAAGGTATCATAGTTGCTTGGATATTATACTAAAAGTGCCCAGCGGAAAATATATTGGGAGAAATTCCCCTCAGCTTCTCCATTGAAACTCTAGCTGTGTGTGGAGTGGCCCAGTCTTGCTAAAATTGTGTTTTATTATTGAACCCGAGAAACAGCCGCAGTTGCGGTACCAAAAACTCGTCGATCATTCGGCAATACACGTCAGCAGTGACTGTCCTTCGCTGTTTAAAAAAATATCGGTCAGAAATTGCACACCATATTGTCGTTTTTGGACAATTCAAACGTTTTTGATGGCGTTTCCTCGGGCTGTCGAGGCACCAGTATCTCATGTTCTATTTATTAACATAGTCATTGATATGAAAATGTGCTTTGTCAGTAAACAATATGTTTCCAAGCGTTCGTGCTGTTCCAAAACGTTCCAGCATCGTTCTCGCTAAGGTTTCACGTAAAAAATAGTCATTTTGGAGATTTGCAGTTTGTATGGGTGAAACTGTAGTTTCTTTTTCAAAATAACGTGCACTGTTAATTTTTTTATTCCAGTACAGGCCGCAATCTTCTTTATCGATTTACGCGGATTGCGCATAACTTCACGTCGAACTTGAGCCACATGTTCTGGCGTTGCTGCTGACGTTGATGGTCCCGGAGGAGTTTGGTTAACCATTGTCCCTTCTTGTCTGAACTTTTGAACCCAGCACCAGATAAGTTGCGTGCTTGGTCTATCACTGTAACCGACGGGGCGCTCAGCTCACAGCGCCACTTGAGCTCAGGGAGACGCGCGATACGGCACGTTGGTCGCAAGTCCGTGGTCGCGAATCCATTCGTACACGATCGAAGGAATATCAGGGTAATATTTAAATCATGTTGATACTAGTACATCATCTGTAGAATAGTGTAGTATCTAATTTTCATTGTACTCTCTTCCCGTGCAGGAATGACAATTTCCTTTTTCGGGCCCTGGGCTACGGGCACCCGGTTCTGATATAGAGTTAGCGTCACGGGTAACTGGCATGTGCGATGGAAGGCGGTCTCCATTTGGGATGGAGGAATCTTCGGCACATCCAGCGTGACGGCCATGATTCCACACGATGAAGTATTAAATGTGTGCAGTAGTTACGGCGCACGGATTTCGTGGTTACGTCACCATCATTTTAACTTAGTTGTAATATCAAGAGAGAACGACAGTTCACCGCCATCTTCCGATAATGATTTGCCTTACGTCTTATCCGAGAGACTTGCCACGTGAATCAATTCAACTATGCTTCGAGATGATTATTATTCCATTTCCTTGTTAACCTTTACCATACCATGATATAAAATACCCGAACGCAGCCATGCTGTCAACTCGTGTTACCGTAAATAATAGTTAGAAAAAATGTTTTTATTAGGTTAAATGGCTTTAATGGCACGAATTTACTCTAAATATTAAGCATTCAATTTTGAGCATTCGTTAAGTTCTATACAAAGTGTCCTTCCTTCTTATCTCTCTTCATTTAATTACTGAGAAAGAGACAATTATATTTGTATGTTTGTTGTTCTTTTCACTGTGAAAATAGTGTGTGATCTCTGTCTTTCATATTGAAAATTGTATATTTACCAACGTATTAATTTTACAATGAATTGAATGGAAAAAATAATTGTTTTTGTATGATTCCCTTTTCATAATTAGTTTTTCACTAGTCATTCCTAAGCGCTACTATTTTCTTTAGGATTATCTAAAATATGAATTTTATCTTGCATGTATTTACCGAAATATTACAGGTTTAATTATGATGGTAGACCCGTGTTACTGCATGGTTTGGGAAGGGTTAAGTTGTATTTGTGAACAGATACCAAAATGGAGAGATCGATTACTTGATATTTATTTTGTTAAACAATCTTGTTGTAAATTAACCTCTTTCTTTAATTAGCTTTGATTCCTAGTCCGAATTATACAACACTGAAATAAATTTACCACAGGTGAAAGAAAGGTCGCCAGCTGAAGGTAAGTGCGGAGGACTCTGTCTAGCCGGTAACGTTGCCGGTATTTGTAGGAGCCAGAAGGCATTGTAACAACTGCTCTGTTAGTTCCATAATATTTTATAATCTATGGTTAAAAAATGATGCGTCAGAACCGTTTACATACAAAAGTAGAAGCAGAGAGAGAAGCTGTAGAAATCATGCACCCCCAATTTATGGACTTATGGAGTCGCAGAACTCGGTCACAGCTGGCAGAATTTTACCCTATCCAGGTCACAAGAGGTGCGAGGGAGAGCCAGTAGAATGCTCCGTTAGGTCTCTCTATCCACTGTTCTTCCCGACATTGTCCATCCTAGACACCCCCAGCGGGAGACCCACACCTTAATAAATACCCGAAAATGCCCAAGATTTCTTTAATTTCTTAATAGATCATCGTTCCGGGGGATCCGATGACCTATTCCTTCTAATTCCGCAATCGTGATCTCACCTGAGCGCAAACACACCACGGTTCACGGACAAGTCCTAAGTCGAAGAGTTATACTACTAATTATAGTAACTAATATATCATAATTAAAATTAGGTATAACAATAATATAAATACCCCATAGTTTTTTTTTTTTTTAGTTAATCGAGTACTGTTTTGAAAATCAGCGATTCTAGTGGTAAAACATTAAAATAACATTATTACAAATTATAACAATCCAAAGCTGTAGCAGCTCAATAACGAAACAACTCGACCGTTGTTTCAAAAGCTTTCGCTGTGTATTGGAAACTGTATGAAAATAAACTTCAAAGCACAATAATTGCCGTACGTATTCAGTTCTGAAGTGAACCGAATCCGGCGATTTTCATTTTGTGAAATCTGTTGTTAAAATGTGTACAAGCTTTTACTTCAATTGTAATTATTAGTTCAGTGAACGGCCCGACATCTCCGAAACTGTTTTAGAAGCCGGTGCCCCAACATAAAACTCCCCTAACATAAGACGAGCGTAGACATATTTCTAATCAGGTCAGTGTTGTAACTACCCGACAGAAGTACAGCGAGTATATCACACTCCCTTAAGGGTGAAGGGTGGTGATTCGCGGGTCCGAAACCACAATCCGGCAGACCTCCAAACTGGTCAAGGGAGAGAAACGAACATTTACGGGTACAATGTAATTAGTAGTCCTAAAATGTATGCTTAAGTACTTTCATTTTAAAAAGAAAACTTTAATAATGATTACATTATAAACACAGGCTAACAAACAGAAATCTATAAATTTGATTCGTGTTAAGGGAAATTTATACAATTGATTGGTAAGTTTTAAGAACTGAGAAAAAATACATATTTTATTTTTAATATTTAATGCAAACATGTTGGTGATTCATTTTGATTTTAGTTAGTATTTTTAACATCCTAATGAAGGAAAAGGCATTTTCCGATACCGATTGGTGAATATAAATGGTATATAAGTGGTTTTAAAAATAGTTAATAAACTATTAATTACATATTTTATATGATGAAATTTTATTACTTTAAAATATATTTTTTTCATATGGATGAAATATGTTATAAATCATGATATTTGGACTTTAAAACTGAGTACCAAAAGTAATTCATAATAAAAAGTTTTTTGAATAATATGAATGTCGGAAATGTTCGGTGTACCAGGAATCAAAACAGCTGTATTTATTTTTATTTATTAATGTATTAACGCCCTTGTGGGCTTTTAAAAAATAGGTTTGGTATAAATTTCTTTTAAAAAAAAACACATGAGCAGCTACACAGTAGCATGGAATACATATATAAAAATAGAAATTTAAAAATAAGCAAAACAAATTATAAAAATAGAACGGTCTTGTGTCAAAACTACTCTGGTGCGAGTCTATCGTAAGAATAAATCATGGCAAATCTCTCTGACACCCGTAAAATCTTCACTATATATATTAAAAAAAAGATACGTGTATTATTTCGACACTAAACTAATTCAGAATATGTCGCCATGGTAAATTTCGTAAAAAAGTGTAATTTCCGAAAAACCATTTTTTTCAATGTTGAAATTATAATTAAAATAGAGTCCTGGTACTGACACTGATGTATGGAAGTGAGGTCTGGAGCTAGCAGAAGAAGAACGAAAGTAGACTTAATGCAGAGAAAATGAGATCACTTAAGCGTATATGCTGCAGATCCATTTATAACAAGTAGTGAGTACTACGGAGAGAATGTAAAGCTGAGCTTAGCAGTGAGTAAGATTAATAAAGCATCACTTAGGTGATTTGGTCATATAGAACGGATCAATGAGGAGAAAATGGTAAGAAATATGTACGACACAAGTGTTGATGGCATCAGAAATAGAGGACGTCCGCGGAAGACTTGGCATGACCAGGCAAACTAGATACTGATAAATGATGACAAAATGTTTGGGCTCAATGTGTCCCAATTAAGCGGAATCGACTGTATTTCTATCTAATCAGGCCTAGCGTTTGTCTACCAACATTTGAATTTTACTTATCCCTCATCACAGTCTTATCGAACGATTTAGAACTGTTTGTATATTTCACAGGACTAGGCGGAGATAGTATAATTTCTATCCAGATTAACTTAATAATCACATGTTATTTCTAAATGTACTGATAGAAAACAAAATGATTATTTATCTATCTCACTATCTAACGTAGTACAACTATGCATCATTGTCATGTCATGTCTTTCTGTGGTCAAATCATATTAAAATGTGATTACTGATGCAGTCGATTTTCAAAAAATGTACAGAAATGCATTAAAGATAATCTTCATTATAATTTATTAAACATTAACGATTGTAGTCATCGGTTTTGAACTGTGTAATAGTCCAACATTTACATTTTGTCACCGATCGTTGACCCCGCAACATTGGCGACCAAAATTACTGAAATCACGTAATACCATGGAACGACTGCAATATTTCAAAATATTAATTGGCTCGGACAAGCGAATTTCAATAGGCCGATATGAATAAACATTTTAGATACAGCGCAAATGAGACGTGATTATTCCTATGTTCATAGAAATACAGGCAACTATAATACCATTTAAAAAATATATATATATATATTTAACGATAACTTTACATTGTGGTTATTCATTTTAAAATTGAATTATTTATAATTTTGTTTTGTTATGAAATTTTATGAATCAATTATACATCGACCGGTTTCATCAAAAAAAGTCAAAAAAAAACGAACTAAATAATCCAAGCGTCAAACTGTTCTAATGCTTTTAAATTCAAACAAAAAAAAAAAAAAATACTAATAATAAAATTATTTCAAACGTGACCGACGTACAAAGGGCGAAAATTATTTTGTATGTCGATAATGTTATATAGTTTTAAATAAAATATTAACCTCATGAATTGCACCGATTCTTTAAAATTTAAATGTACGTTGGTATGTAAATAATCGATATTCTCGTTTCGTGCGTTATTTTCCATCAGATATAAAATATAGTATGCAGGTACAGAAAAAGCATTACATCATATTGATACGGCAATGACGTGGATAGTTTAGACCGACCGCCGCATTTATGACCACGGTTGTGGATAATATGACGCCCATTCTGTTCCATTTATTTTTTAAATACAAATTAAATGTATTCATTAGAAAATCAATGTGATATGTATATCTTTCTAATTAATACATTTAATTTGTATTTAAATATGTTCTGAATAATTACAACTTCACAATAAGAATATGTTCTCCTTGATAACGCTTATTTTATTTAATTGTCCTACTGTGTAAAATATATTTTTTAATTTAATTACAAATGTGTGTATTTTCGTGCAATGTATAATGTATGTCTAAATACGTAAACCCCTAATGAAAATGGTTGCGTTAAAATATTTAAGTCAAATATATCTAAAATGCGGATACGTTTTAAGTGTAACTTCATTTTTAGTATAATATATAGATACATCGGTGTATTTCTCTATGCCTTATGCAATAAATTATACTCGCTTATTAATAATGACAGCAATGAATTATATTCATAAAATTACCTGATATAGAATTAAATTAAAATTAACGCATAGGCACGATCATGTTTGCGACACCAAAATGCAAATATTAAAACGAGGAATTCTCATTAGTTCATGTCTATATATTTGGTAGTTTGTGGTTGCTTCATTTCAAAAGATGGAACATTCGAAATATGCACGCATGTGACTAATGTTATTAAATATGTAATTCCAACTTAAATTACTTACATTCATACATTTTTTTAAGTTTTTGTCAAGACAATCATCGAATATCAAAATATCAAAATTTAATAAAAATGAATTGATAATTCTGGCGTCTACTATCAGATTTACTTAAAGGTATTTTGAGATTCTGTAAAAATAAGGTAGATGGCTCTGTCAAATGATGGAACGATTAAATGTATTAATTTCAAAAAGGTAACATATAGGGTCGAAAAATTGTCGCTAAAAATAATGCCGCTGTAGCTTAGTTGGATAAAGCACCTCCCCCGGTTAGGGAAGAGATCTAGGTTCGAATCCCGGTAGCGCAACAACAATATTTTTCGATAAAATTGATTTTATATGTATATCTTTATAATTAATATATTTAATTCATATTTAAGATAATCATCGAATATCTGGCTTTCCTGGACAAGTCTTCCGCGGACATCATCTATATGATCATCTGATGTCATTAACACTCGCGACATATATTCTTCTTGCCAACATCTCCTCGTTTATTTGTTCCACATCGCCAAACTAACTAAAATACACTTTCTCAATCCTTTACAGCAAGCCAATAAATAATTATTATTTGAATAATTTATTGTATATAGCGCAATTTTTATGTTTATACATATAAAATCAATTTTATCAGACCTATGTTCTGAATAATTACAACTTCACAATAAGAATGTGTTCTCCTAAAAAATAATAAAGTTGTATCAATGTGTCCAAAAATTTAATAAAAATGAATTGATAATTCTGGAGTCTACTATCAGATTTACTCAAAGGTATTTTGAGATTCTGTAAAAATAAGGTAGATGGCTCTGTCAAATGATGGAACGATTAAATGTATTAATATCAAAAAGGTAACATATAGGTTCGAAAATTGTCGCTAAAAATATTGTCGCTGTAGCATAGTTGGGCAATGCACCTTCCCCGGTTAGGGAAGAGATCCAGGTTCGAATCCCAGTGGCGCAACAACAATATTTTTCGATAAAATTGATTTTATATGTATATCTTTATAATGAATATATTTAATTCATATTTTCAATTAAAATTGTTATTTGAATTTATGGATATGATTTTGTAAGCCAAACGCGTAATATTATGTTTTTTTTCTTTGTACCATTAGATCTAATACTACCCTACTACCCTTCCTATCTTTCTCCTGTCCAAAAATCCGTGGATTATCCAAAATATCCAAAATAATTTTGTGAATATTAATTTTTTATTCATACGATAAAACTCTATCTAGATCTACATATTGTATATTTAATAAAACTCACATAAGGTATACATACTTATTTTAACCAACACAAAAAGTACGATGTAAAATAAATTATTTTATCTTTTATTAAGATTAAAATTTATCCCTTATAACATTTTTATATATTAAAATGTATAATATAAAATACTGTATTCAGTAGCGCAAAGTGGCGATTACTTTTACCGATTTAAAATATCAAAATAATATACTTGTTAATTGAATAGACTGCTATAGCCACAAGTATAGAATCCCCTCTAAGCCTTCTTCCTAAGTTTTCTAACTAAGTTGTAAATAGCCGTCATTATTTTCGCCAAAATGCAACCCCGGGGATACACTTTGTCTATTATATTGTAAATTCACTGACCACGACACCATATTATACTGTTTGATACTCTAAATAAACCCTAGTACTTTCATACACAGAATAGTGTTTTCGTTACTACTTGTTAATAGGTATTATTAATTAAATAAATTAATATTTTTTATATTTTATTTAAAATATCTTTATTATAATTTAATAAAATATAGAAGTAGGGCCATACGATCCAGAAATACATATCGTATGCAGGGGTAGTATGATATATGTATCTGAGACACGTGACGCGTTTTTTTTTTATTGTGGGTAGTTTACACGCAGTAACTTTTCAAAATGAATTTTACGATCCAGGAAATTGAAAAATTAGAGCTCTAGTTTGTTTTAATATATACATATATATTAGTGATAGCCATATCATTATTTAAGCTGTAAGTGTGACTGTGATTATGTTCGATTTTAATCAATTACCAATCATTGATTGGAAACTGATTAACGTAATTCTTCGAGCAATGACTGGTACACTAGAAATTAAACATCCAACAGTCTAAGTTACCAATAATCGTCACATTACGGTTTACTATCACTCAATATATATATTGATTTAAATAAATTAAAGAATAAAATATATTGCAAGGGCAGCTATTGAATGTATTACAAAATGTAGATATTTATGTACACTAGGTATATGCTACAAGTGTACATAAATACTGTAAGAATGGTGACCACCTTAACCGCTGACGTGTGACAGTACCTGCACATTGTGTAATCATAATCAGCGAAAGGTGAACTTCCGGAGTCGGGTTCACAATTCCAACACTCGCATGTGGATTATTTAAAGTAAGATAGCCGCATATACATGTACACCTCGATGGTATCAACCAATTAGCGGAAGCTCGAAACACCCGGGTAAAATAAACATATTTGCCGATCTGTGTTGTACAGGTTGTCGAGATGACTGCTTATAGAACGGAGGCTGGAGATGGTGAATCGGAACGTGATTGCTAAGTTGGCGAAGATGGACGATGAAAGTATTAATAATAATGAAACACGATACATACATACGCCTATATAATATATTAACGATGTGCTATTGCAATTTAAATAAATATTTATGGTAGCAATAGCAATATATGGAATTAAATCCTGGATCTGGAAAATAATATTGACAGTAGCCCGAATGAAGAGCAAAAGCGGTCGTTCTGCCGTGTGTACGGTAAATATATAAAGGTATATATATATACCTATATATATATATATATATATATAGGTATATACAGTAAATTTTCTGGGGGAACCCGCGACGTCAAATAGTCCTGAGAAGGACTTTTATACTCCCGACGTTTCGAGTAAATATCATTACTCATTCTCAAAGGTATTTTATCACAAATGCTGCTCTAAACTGACGAGTAAACTCGACCGTTCAATTCAATAACCAAAATGAACCTTTCATTCATTTCATATATCTTTTAGATTTTTGAGACAGCGCCTTAACAAATGGCACATGTTAACGTGCCAAAACGTTAGCCTATGTTTTTCCAAGGAAGCCATCTACAATAAAACACGATTTATACTAGAAGAGACATGGAGCATGGAGGGGGGGGAGGGGCAATGTGAGGGAGAAGGGTTTCTGCATTTTGCGGATTGCGAGTGCAAAATTTGAAACAGTTTTTAATACATATTTATATAAGGGAGGTGGAGGGTGTCTATATTTTATGCGGGGTCCAATAGAATTATTATGCAAAATATGGAATGAATCGCACTCAATATATAACATTTATATTGGGGTGTCCGGGGAGGTTGTCTATATTTTTCTCAGGGTGAAAAACCAATAAGACCGACTACCCATATCTGATCTGATTCCATGCGTGAAACGTGCTTAGATTTGCCCTAGGAAAAGATCATACACAGAAGTCAAAAATCGTTAAAAATAAATATTCAATTATTGATTCAATATGATGTCTTGTGTATCTAATAAAATATAAATAAATCATCATTTACTATGTTTATATTCATGTCTAATGATGGTCATGTCTAGTTAAAATGTTTTTAAATATCTTAATCTATTTTTAATACTTTTTTTTAAGATTAAAAACGTTGTAATTAATCCGGTGAACCCATTTGAAAATGAGCAGAAATCTAACTGTGGTCAATCATAAAATGGCGGCCGCGATTCCGCCGGTAAAATTGTGAAAATCGGCTCTAAAGCTTTATCTGTATATCTACTCCATTATATTCAAAGCAAACACACTATTTCCAAATAATGTGCATATTGAACAGCAGTTTCGACAAATATGCAGTGACGTCACGTGAATGTGGACACAGGTGTATGAAATAAAGTTTGTATCTATATTCATACGGTTTGGCAAATTATTTCTGTTCAATCCCGTTCGATTTGGATGCAGAGACTCAAGAGGAAAACATGAGTGATTGCTGGCTGTTCTGCGATTCATGCTGTGGTCGGTTTTCGATTACGTGTTTCTGTATTTACATTTGGACAATGCCACATATGTGTAGACAGCAAAGCGATAATGATTCTTGTCATACACAAAGCCACGTTGCACAAAATAAAACATTATTTTTATGTCGCTTACCGCTAGGCAGGTAAACGTTACCGTACGCTATTGTTTGTTTGTAACAATAGACGGCGTTGACAGCTGACTCCAAGTGCCAACTTTCAGAGACAAGGATAGGTTACACTTTCTCAGTACAGATAAAATTTTACAGTTTACAACTAATTGTAGACGTGGCAAAATGTGTGCGTTGTAACTTTATGGTAGAAAAATATTAATGGTGAAGATTTATTCTCAAAAATACCTTACCTTTAGCCATGACGGCACCATTTCACCGATCGGTGGTGTAACATGAGTAGATTAAAATGATCCATTGTTCTAGAAATTTTTGCAATAATATTTAATGGAAGCCTGTCAGCCGAGGCAAGACTAGCGGCACAATGTTCCCTCTAACGCGTGCGGGAGTGCGCGCGCACACGATTTGGCATCATATCACACGCAAAAAAATATAGCGCGCACACAATTTTTAATAAGACTCCTCCCTCATGTTCCGCCTTCTACCGAAGGTTGGCGATCATTTTGCAGTTTCTAGATTTATCCTGGATAAGATTTTTTTATTTTTTCTTAATATAGTGCGCACAAAAGTATATTTATATGTGCTCTAATATAAACAAGATCAAAATCTCGTTCCTTTTTATTACAACTTATCTGTCACGTATTTGCTTAGTTTCATTTTGAATCTATGTAGTTTCTCCTCTTTTCTTATGTTTTCTGGCATTTCATTACAAATCTTCATCGCACTGTACAGTCTCATCACACACTACATCAGTCTCAGTCTATCTTTTCGTCTTGTATGATATTTCTTATAAATTCTGCCAATATTTTCTTAGTGAGGATTCTATAAGTAAATACCATAGCATTGAAATATATTTTATGCTTAAAGGTCATCATATTCAGATCTTTCAGCATTGCACTGATCCGAGTACATCTATTTTTTTAGAGTATTATTCTCAAAGCATTATTTTGCAGCACTGACAATTGTTACATTTCTTCTTCACTAGCCAAAAACAAAATGCTACAAGTTGATGTGACGAATAATAACAGAGTTGTATACTATTTTACAGGACTCGGTACTAATGAATCTTCTGATCTGATCTGATAACGGACCTACCTTTCTATCTACCTATACTTCTGCTGTCTTCTGTCTTCTCCTGTATATTGAGTTGAGCTTTCTTTGATAGTGATTATTAGTTCTAATACATCGTTATTGGTAATGTGGTCTAGTACCCCCCCCCCCCCAACCCTGTAGCTTTATATGATACGTTAATAATTTTATTATTCTCCCTCAGTGTACAAAAAATTGCATCGGCCATGGTACCAATATTAAAGTACAGAAGAGGAATGAAAGTAAACTGAATACAGTGGGAATGAGATGACTTAGGCGTATACGTGACCAATGTATTAATAGTAGAATAAGGAATGAACACATTAGAAGTGGATGTGGAGCTGATATTAGCATAGTGAATAGAAATTAATAAAGGCCCCCTAAATGGTTTCATGACGCAGATGAAATTTGTAGCTTAATGGTGGACCCTGCAATGGGATCCACAACGTCGGAGAAATCGGAT
Organism: Eubasilissa splendida; assembly: GCA_031772225.1. Taxonomy (NCBI): domain Eukaryota; kingdom Metazoa; phylum Arthropoda; class Insecta; order Trichoptera; family Phryganeidae; genus Eubasilissa; species Eubasilissa splendida. Next base: position 33,618,240 of record CM062848.1, on the reverse strand, counting down.
GCAGAATTATCCAGAAAACTAATTAAATAATATCATCATCTTCAAGAGTATATTTCCCCGGATAGGAAAAGGTTTAGGTTCAAATACCGGTAGCAACCAAATATTGTTTTCTGTATATATATTTCTAATTGATTAATTTAGTTTATATGTTCTAAAATTGCAACTTCACAACAAAAATATATTTTCATTAATTTTTTTTTAAATTAACTTGAAGTTGTTTTCTTGGGAAGTTGGCTTGTCGCGAAATGGCGGAAAGTTGGCGCAAGTGTTGTTGACAAAAACACAGATACCTGTAATTTGCCAGCTTTCAAATAATGCATTCGATAATTAAGGCGCAATAATTACGACATTAAGCTTAACGGAAATTATAAAGATTGGTAAACTGAAACTGTATATTATTACTGTCTCAGACACAAAGGAAATAAGAGCCCCAGCACGTGAATGTTAGTCTGTAATATGAGACGTCTACGTTAATAAACTTAAGGCAAATATAAAACATTAAAACGAGTCTCGCACGATAAAAATTCTTCTTGGCTTTCTTTGTCACCCATATGTCCAGCCTGCTAACCTCGCAAACAGAAGTATAATTCACGACTAGCATTAAGTCACGATGGCCACCTCGGCTGGCCTTGATAATATTTGCATTGTTTATAGTCGGGGTGTATTGTGAATCACCCGCGGCCAGAGGTGGCCTGGCGGGGGCTCGGGGGGCTCGCACGAACCCCTTGATAAATAAGTCACATAGCTACACATTCAGGTATATTCTCAAAATTGCAATATTGATATGAAGGTGATTGTTACACCAACCCTCAAAAATAGACAGTAACGTCCGTGTTATATTTGAATGAGAGAGAGTGAGGGAGATAAACGTACCATAATCTGTCAAAACATAAAAATGCCAACAGGATTGGCCGTGATGTGCGGTATAGTTGTACCTTATCAAGGCGGTATAGTTGTAAAAATTGCCCATTTGGAATTTCCATCGGGTTGCACAAATCACGCAAACGACGTCTTTCCATTCTCGAGTTTCGACTAAAAATATAAGTTTTTGGTTAAAATAAGTACTAATACAGTATTCAAAGTTCACAGAAAAAGGTTTGTTCATAAATTACCTATTGATTTCCTCATCCGCAGCGTCGTAGTGAAGAATCACGGCCAATCCTGTTGCCATTTTTATGTTTTGACAGATTATGGTACGTTTATCTCCCTCACTCTCTCTCATTCAAATATAACACGGACGTTAATTTACATACTGTCTATTTTTGAGGGTTGGTGTAACAATCACCTTCATTTCAATATTGCAATTTTGAGAATAGGCCTGATTTAATAGGAAAAACTAAAGACGTTGGTAAATAACGATGCGAATGCTCGACAACAGTTCTTAGAAGAAATTCAACTCTTCATTTTCAACGAAAATTTTAGAAAATCTGGCAGTTTGTGAATAGGTACATTATACAAAAAAATATTTCATTACATTGCTAACTCCGTGCATTCTATCTGGAATAAATAAATAAAAATAGTAACATATTTACAATTGTTACTATATTTAATGGTGCGAAAAAAAAAATTAAAAAAATCATACTTGGTGTGTGTGAACTACACTTGCAAGTAAGAGACGCAAATACCTACATAATTTGTCGCATGAAGAAATAGATGGAAAAAAAGAATACACATTCGAAAAACTTACATTTTTAAATGATTCTAAAGTTAACGGCTAAGCGGCGTCATCATTAGTCAAACTGAATTTCAATGCAAAAAATTATAGTTTATTTTGCGCCTCTAAAATATGTTTAAGATAAACTCACGCGTAAAAGTGTGACAGTAACATTCTTCCAGAATAAACAGCAAATATAAGTTTTTGTGGTATATTTAGGCATGCAACAGTGAATAGCACGCCACGGACTGTTCCCCGCCGGTGTGCGCCTACGTAGGTAGATACTGTGTTCACCAGATACGTAGTCAGTTGGAGTATATTGTCCGGTACCGATTTAAAGTGATAATTAGTGCGGCATCGGATCGCATTGTGCGGACCAGGCACGTGACGTCACGCGTTACGGACCGGCGCTCTGGACACCTGGCCTCCTATCCGCGCAACTGCCCCGGGTAACGGCCCCGACTGTGGCCACCCTGCGGGGTGACTTGAGGGAACTAAAAAATTAGAAATATTAATTAAATAAAATACCAGTAACTTTGTATGAAACCACGAAATTTATTATACGTCAACCGGTTTAGTTAATCTCAAGCTTCATCAGGACGTATTGAAAACTGATCATACATATAAAAAGAGGGAGATAGAATATAAAATTACACGCGAAAGAGTGAGACAGAACACATATATAGTTAAATAGAACATCGAGGAAAACATAATATGAAACTTGAGATAAGCGAAACCGGTTGACCTATAATAAATTTCGTGGTTTCATACAAAGTTATTGTTATTTCATTTAATATAATATGTCAAACCACAAAGTGATTGCTTTCTACGAAAATATAGAAATATTTAGTTGCTGTTTACATTTTTGAAATCGGTTAGTGTTTAAAGGTAAAACACCAATACTTAAATATAAAAAGTAATATCATCGATAGTTAGAAAAAATAATATTTAGACGGATAAACATCATTATAATTGGATAAAACTAAAAATTACAAAATCATCTCTTTGCCTGATTCTGAATACTTCGATATATTGGAAATAACCATCACTATCCAAAGCAGTATTTCTCTCAAGAGAAAAGTCTTCGACTAGTATGACCACGTATGGCGCTATTTATAGTGTCCTATTCATAAATTAAGAGTTGCCCAAAGATCAATAGAAAGCCTAATGGCTCGAAATTAAATAAAAAATACGCGTGTTGCCATACGAGGCTTAGTAACATCGTGAATAGAACAGGCTGGTAACACAGCGAGAACTCTCGCCCTCTTGAGTGTGCTCTTACACTTTTTTCGGCATCGAGCATCTCGGCAGAGAAGTACCTGTTGCCTTTTCCACTCGGTCGGTCCAACGGGTGGGGGATTTTCCTCTTCCTCTTTGTCCTTCGACGTGGCCCACCACAACAAGCTTCTCCGAGCTATCTTCCCTTCTCACAAGATGCCCAAAAATTAAATGGCAAATAGTTGAGTCTGTTCTTGATGTTAAATTCCTGCAGAATGGAAACATTCGCGCGACTCGCCGTTCATGGAATGCGTAACATCTGTCTCCAGCACCGCATCTTAAAGGCAATAATACGTCTTCTCTCCCTTGTTTTCAGGGTCCATTTGATTTGTCTTTTACCTTCAAACATTTGTATAAATAGAAAACTGCTATAACAGTATATTGAATTATCTAATTGTATCTTGTTTTACTCTTTATATATCTTTTTTTTATATGCTGTCTAATTGTATCTTGTTCTACTCTTTATATATATATTAAGTTTTACGTTGTAATTATATGTTATCTAATTGCATCTTGCTTTACTCATACATTGAACAATGAATTTACGTTAAGTTTTATAAAGTATGTATCTAATCTAATTACATATTTTAACTCTTTATATATATATTTTTGTACATTGAACATTGCACTTTGTTTACTACTATACCGGAAAAATACTGTCTACTATAATACAGTAAAATACTAGTGTAACAGGCAGGGTACCCAAATATTTGTCTTTCTTTGCAGAAATGTTTATCACTGTAAATTGCAAAAAAAAAACATTTTTATTTGTTAAAAATTGGTGCGGTAGCCGTTATACATGTTATATTATGTTACACAAAATATACACTAATACGTAGGTGCTGCCGTATTGTTTGTACTTCGTCTACCGAATTATAACGCTTGGGTAGTGACGAAAAACATCCTATACAATAGACACACCACCGCACACCGCTGAGCCAGTGCCTAGACACTAGACTGATGTACACACTCTCGGGACACCGCGTCGCGATAAAGACAAAAGGTCTAGGAATTTGTCGTATTCACTTTAGAAATATATACCTATTATAGTTTCAAGACTCGCATCTGCATGGTAACTCTTTACATATATATTACAGCACAAATATTAGCCCATTCTAAGGCATTGTGTCTGTCATCATCAGCCACTCATCTCATCGCTGGATGAAGATTTTCCCATGACTCCGCCACTCTCGTCAGTATACATCAATCTTTGTCATATAATAAGGCAAAGATATATTATTTTACAAATTTATATAATTATGAACTTTGTACGTACGTGCTGTGAACTGAAATTTCGGACATCCACGTTTTTAAAAATAAAATGTTTCTCAATTTTGACATATCAAAAATATAACTTAATATTTCTAGTTCAAAATATGTAAATTAAATTAATACGAGGATTGAATAGACAACGTAGGTATATAATATTTATATTATACATTGGTACTAAATTTTTAAAAATATTATTAATTTAAAAAATTATATATACCACTTTGATTAATTTAACGTATATTGGTTTCTATACTAGTGTATCTTCATCAGGATATGACAGACAGTATTTGTCCGTTCTGACGAAGATACAGTAGTACCTACCGAAAAGAATTGACGTTAATTAAATTAAATTAAAGTGGTTCATCAGAACATCACAAATATGTTTTACACACAGACTACCTAAAATATAAATATAAACTAAGGCAAATTCCTTGTTTCAATATTTGTATTTTGGTACCACTTATGCAATCAAATAGCTCCGCGACATTTTTTAAATATATGACTCGATTGGAACGAAAATTTAACAGCTGACAATACGATATGTATTAATGTAAAAAATACGTCTTGTTTACACAAAGATTTTATTTTTGATGAGTAAATACTTTTACTGTTGCATAAATGTGTCATAAACTAATAATCCACAAAGAGTGTGTGTAGAATGCCCCTCGTCCCGCAACAAATCCAACTCCTATATGTATACATTATTTAATGTCTATTCATTTACTGATCTGTGGTTTTACATCAATTTCATTAGTTGTTATAAAATTAGTTAGAAATGTGTTTCTATATTTATGTAATTTTTTTTTTAATTTGCAAAGATGATTTGAATTTGCACCTTTCGTGTTGAAATGCACATTAATTATTAATTTACGAAATTGCTTGGCCATTGAAGATGTAGTGATTTGAAAATACCGTCAAATGATACGGTCCCGCATCCGCGCCGGATCGGCTGCGGTCTACCGTGGAGAGGACTCGAGTCCAGGATGTGCCCTCGGATATCCGGTGCCAGCTGGTGACGCGGGGGAGGGGAGGGGTGCCACCTGGCGGGGCACGCGACCCACACTTTGGTGTATCGGATCGCTGACCAGGCAGCATATGGTGTAAGCGGTATTGTCTATTGATCTCTTTATATTTTTGCGGAACGAATTCGTGCTTGATGAAATTTATTGTAATTTTCTTATAAGTTTATATATTATTCATTATTAAGGAGAACATATTCTTATTGTGAACTTGTAATTATTCAGAACAGACGGTCTGTGATATTTTAAATACTAATTAAATGTATTAATTAGAAAGATACACATATAAAATCAATTTTATCGAAAAATATTTGGTTTATATATTTTATATTTATATTATAAATACCGGTTTGGAAAAGAGATCCAGGTTCGAATCCCGGTAGCGCAACAACACTATTTTTCGATAAAATTGATTATATATTTCTATTTAATACATTTAATTAGTATTTCAAATACCACAGACACATATTCTGAATAATTACAACTTCACAGAAAGAATGTGTTCTCTTTAATAACTAATATCATAATAATATTCACACTATCGTAAAAAAAAAAAAAAAAACAATTCGCACGTGTTAAAAGCTTGTTTTGCATTGAATTAGTACGCGGATAATAATTCACGTTTTGTGCCCCTATGTAACGCGGGCCCCGACGCACCGCATCGGCTGCATCGGCGTAGTCACGCCACTGGCATGTTGTTTTCTATGAATCGTATTGAAGTGTGAAAATAATCTCGTTGATTTGAAAAGCCTTACTCAACGCCGAGCAGACCATAATCTAAACAATTTATTTATACAGAGTTCATTTGGTAAATAACTCAAGCAATTTTTACTACCATTAATATACGCATCATAACTATTGACCGCGCGAGGTATAAATAGCGCCGTGCGGTTACTGTTTTCAGACAGTTCCTCGACGGAAGTGTCAGGCTTGATTGATTCATTAAATATTTGACGCTCACATCCGTTATATTCTTAAGAGCTTTGAAGAAAGCTCCATCAGGATTTGTGGCTTTCTACGTCCACTCACTCACGGTTCTCTGTGGTGCCGGAAGATGATGAGGAGGAAACAGAGCCGGCTAGGAAAATTACAGAGCTGGATGCAAAGCTTGGGTATTTATTATTAGCTTGGGCATTATTTAGTTACTACACAAAGACAAGTCAAGTATTGCTAAATATTTTTAAGAATAAATACGTAGGCAACTTTCTAATGCGGACTTAGGTATCAAAACTTCTTAAATCAAGTTTATTGAGTCTTCGGTAATTAAGGTTACATATTTTCATAATGTATATTTTTCTTTTTATATATTATAAAAAGTTTTGATGATTTCACTAATATTTACTACGAAAATAGAACAAAATAAGATGGATTTAAGAAACATTGACACCAACTTGTTGGATTTGGAAACTATTGATAATTAACAAACAAGGATTTTGAGTATTTTAAATATTAACGGACTAATAACACAAATACAATTGACAAGCTTCAACACGTCTTGGTGATTAAATACTGTAACACTATTGGATGATTGCAGATTTATGCAACATTGAAACTAAACGTATATGGATTTGGGATAATTAGATTTTGATATGTAAAATCTAAGATTTAAACAGTTTTGTTAATATAGTTCTAATAATCTCAAATTTTAGGAAAAGTGTATTTGGAAACTTTTGATACCAAACTCTTCAAGTATATCATCAGTAATACCATGTTTTTTTAATAATTAAGGGATATATAAACTTCCCACGGCCTGTCTTAGACGCATCCTTCAATATTCGGACACATAACCTGGAAAAGCCGGTGGTGATGGGAGAAATAGAAGTCAGAGAGAAAGAGGGTGATCTGTAACTCAATGGATTGACCAGATCCTGACGCTACTGACTATATTATTGGACATCAGCAGGTCAAACTCGGTGGTCACGATCCACAGTAATGAGGAAATCGACTGAAAAAGACGATGAATCACACCAAAGTGCCAATATAATTTATAATAATATTTATAGACCATTTAAAGTAGGCTAGGACCGAAAAAATTAGTAAAACTTTTTATTTTATTTATCTGTAACGCGCGCGGAGTATTGCTACGCGTGGCGCAAGGTACTTCTGCATCATAGCTTGAGGAAGTAGTGATGAACGAGGAACTGATTGATACATATTTACTAATTCAGTTTGATGGTTTCCCGATGATGCAGCGTGATTTAATTCTGACGCTGGCCAGTTTATTGGAACATCAAAAGTTTATGATTTTCCGAAAGCAAAGCAGTAAAGTCTATTGTATTGTTGTTTCATGAGGAAACATCGGCCCCGAAACTAATTTATAACCCAAAATATTTATTTTATAAAGCTGATTTGTTAACATATATAATTTTGATATCTTACTTAAAGTATACGTCATATCGTACATTTATTTTTATTTTGTATAATATAACAAAATCAACACATTATTTCGATTTATCAATTAATAATTGCATATTTAGGTGAACCTATCTAATATGTTGATTTATTTCATTGGTATTGAAATATGCTCTTCATAAAAATGTTAATTTCACTTATTGATAGTCCCGAATTACTTATTATCTACCATCATGTACGAGTACAACATATTATCTATATAAAAAAAATAATAGAACGTAACTAACATTTCATTGCAAAGCATCAATAACATATTCAACAAAATTTAACTTTACATTGTAAAGCAACAAAAACATACTATACAAAATGTAACATAGCATCGATAAACATTGCTCAGAATGTAATGAACTTTTTACTGAAAAGCAAAAGGAGTACACTGCATAAAATGTAATATTATTATTATTTTATAGCAACAATAACAACAGACTGTAAATAAGTAACAATAAATACTAAAATTGACTTTAACGTTGCATTGTAATATGAACTACCACACATTATTAACGCTGATGCGCATGGAGTCATAGATATTTTTAATAATAATGGAGTTTAAAAATCAATAACATGTATTTAGTTTTGATTAAATCGTTATTTAAACAGTTGTTGTAATTATGATTGTATTCGATTGTAACAATGATTGGTAATTCGTAATTCTTAGAGCAATGACTGGTACATTAGAAAGTGAACCTCCGACAGTTAAATCTTAGTTACCAATCATCTTCACAATCACTGACACGGTTTATCATCACTATGTGTATAATTTAGATAAACCCACGGGTTTCTTGATTTCATTGTGATGTGTTATCAGTATAATTTTCAATTATCGAGAAATGTTTATAATTTAGTAATTTTCAAATAATTTATTTTATAATTCTTTATATCTTGTTACATTTCTTAGTGAATAAAAGATATACATATTTATTATGTATTGTAGAAACAAAAATATTTGATAATTACAATATGTTGCGTTTTTCGTTGTGTCCGAGAACAAATTTAATTTCTGGATGATTTTTTAAACTGAGAGAAGTGACTGAACCAAGTTGCATGTGGTCATATATCAAGAAGCTAACGAGCGACCGATACAATCCTGGGCTTAAAAGTTTGGTGCTCGCGACACAAGCGTGACCGGAAAACAGCTGTTGTGAACAAGAACCGTAACGCACCAATTACACAGCGAACAATAAAATGCGCCAACGGCCCACGTAGGTACCAAAAACCCCTGAGCTTTTATGCGGTTTATGAAAAAATGACAACCGGGCGAAATATTTCACATCGACGTCCTTCATATTTCGATTTTGAAGTTCATTCAAAAGAATCTGGACGGCGGCCAAATATTTATGTTTATTGTGTCAGCAGATATTACGAAAACGAGATAAAACTAAATGTAAGCACTCGAGGTCTACCTGCATGATTGATTACATTGCTATATGCATAGTCAAGGTCCACATGCATGAACGATCATATTGCTATATGCATAGTCAAGGTCCACATGCATGAACGATCATATTGCTATATGCATAGTCAAGGTCCACATGCATAAACGATCATATTGCTATATGCATAGTCAAGGTCCACATGCATGACCGATCATATTGCTATATGAATAGTCAAGGTCCACATGCATGAACGATCATATTGCTATATGCATAGTCAAGGTCCACATGCATGACCGATCATATTGCTATATGAATAGTCAAGGTCCACATGCATGATCGATCATATTGCTATATGAATGATGGAAGTTATCGGGTCTTAAACTGACATTGCTATTAAAATAGTAAATGTTCACGCATCAGACTGAAAGCATTGCTGTATAAAATAGTGAGAGCTATGATGTCCCCATATGGGGTTCGCGCAAACTGGCCGTTAAAATTGGAAATTTTTCGTCGAACCGTTTGCTAATTTGTAATTGTGATGTCCTCGAAATTATGACAATGTATGTGTGTAGTGGGTTTAAAAAGGTGACGCGCCGAGCGCGCTCTCTTACTCTGCCGCTTGTCTCAGTCAATAGGTGTATATTATTGTACCATAACAGTATTAATATAATAAATATTGTAATTGGCACCTGACGAGATTCATTACTGAACTACCAACAATCTTTGGTGAGGTATATAACTTTGGGAAGTGCAGACTTCCCAGATATGTAACAGTAATAAAATCAAACATTTAATATCATTAAGAATTTTTGTACGTTAAACGCAAAGTATCAATATTCATGTTGCTTCTGAAAGGTTAAAACTTATACTTGTAATTTTTTTTCCTTCGACCATATTAATATTTAATGTGTATATTATATTAACTATTAACATTGCTTAAATTAATCACGGTCTGCTTACCTGAATATTGACTGATATCGCTCTATTTATTTATTAAATTTACGACTGATATGATTAATCACATTGCTAAAAAAGTAGTATACAACTGATTGTTTAACTATTTAATATAAAATTCTAAAAAATCAATTTAACTTACATAACAACACTTTCAATAATTAAAATATGTTTGATAGTTATTGCCTGTCAACATGTTTAAGGGATGAATTCGGATAACAAGCTTACCAGGTGTGAGGTTGCCTCTTGGCTTAGCTCCGAGAATGGCGAGGTTGACATTGGCCTTCCTTCCGTCGATGATGGGGTTGGGGTCCTTGCACGCCCTCTCCGCCGAAGCTCTGTCTCCCATTATTACCTGAAAATAAATACGAAACATGAAAATTGAACACATTCTTATTGTGAAGTTGTAATTATTCAGAACATAGGTCTGTGATGTTTTAAATACTAATTTAATGTATTTATTATTTTTAATTTAATGTATATATTATAAATATATACAAAAGTCGCCAAAATTCATCAACATATAATTGCTAAGTAAAACATCTATTTTTTGGTTGAAGTAACAATATTTTAAATAAATTTTAAAATGATTATTCTGAATTTTTTAAATTACAATGTTTTCAAAGGTTTTTGAACTATGTTCTCAAAGGTTGAAGAAATAGAAGATGACTTCCAGTCCGTACTATTACAGAATACATTAACGTAACTAATTCAAATTTTATTTGTGAAATTTCGATTATTCGAATAATAAAATAGTTTATTATTTTTGATAATTATAAGGTTCAAACCAATATACTACAGATTCAATTAATGATTATAAACACTTCAGATTAGATGATTTAAATTAATAAATTAATTATTAAGGAGAACACATTTTTTATTGTGAAGTAACTATTCAGAACATAAGTCTGTGATATTTTAAATACTAATTAAATGTATAAACTAGAAAGATATGCACATATAATCAGTTTTATCGAAAAATATTGTTGTTGCGCTACTAAGATTTGAACCTTGATATTTTCCAATCCGGGGAACGTGCATTATCCGATTATGCTATACCAACACAGTGGATTGACGACAAATTTTCGAACCTATATGTTACACTTTTCAAATTCCGTAAAAACAAAGTGGATAGCTTTCAAATAATGGAACGATAGATGTATTCATTTGAAAAGTGTAACATGTAGGTTCGAAAATTTATCGATTATTTAAGCATAATCGGATAATGCACCTTCCCCGGATTGGAAGAGATCCAGATTAGAATTCCGGTAACAACAACAAGATTTTTCGATAAAATTGATTCTATACATATTATATATCTTTCTAATTAATACATTTATTTGTATTTAACAAATTAATTACGCAGTGTATTAAATAATCAGTTAATTGTACATAAATTAAAAAATTTCTTTCAGGTTTATATCAATTCCTCAAGCGAGGGAATATTTGTGAAGGTTTTAAATCAAATGGTTGTATACCATAGTATGAAGACATGTGCACAAAAATGTTTATTTGAAAGTATTTCCATCGCGAAATAAACATTAACCTAATAAAAGTACCAAAATCGAAGCGACCAATCCAAACAATGCAATGTCTTGCTCCATACGTTATAAATATATGCAGCGGCGGTCCTCTGTTTATATTAAATACTTATATAACGAGTCCATTTAAATCAGATTGACATCACAGTATATTGCGAAGTTGTGATTTTACCATAGCAAGTCCTGGTGATAACTATATATTGTCATTATTTAACTTTGTTTATTTAACTACCTAATTAGTAATTTTTAAACATCAACCGGTTTAGAAAAATACAATTTTCTTCTTCAGGATGTAATATTAAAAAACCTAAAATATATATATCATGTTATTCTGATGTTTCAAAAAAATATAATTTAAAAAATAAATTTTGTACTTAAAAATTATTAGAATTATTTTAGAATATGATTTAGGTTATTTATAGAATTTTGGTTAAATTTATTCAATTTAAGTCCAACAATATTTATATGTAAAACATACAATACCGAGTTAATTTTGTATATATATATATTTCAATTTGATAGATTTATCTAATTTATTTTATTATAAGTATCACCTATTTAACTTTACTTAAAAATTCCTGTGAAATATTAACACGCCTGAGTCAACAAATTGTGTTAACACAAAAGTGAGAATGCATGAAAAACGACACGTTGTATAATGCAGTGAGATAATTTATTCAGTGCTTGTAGAGAATCAATAGTGTAGCCGGTGAAATGATACGAGATTTCAAGATGAACGTAAGATGTGGAATTAAATAGAATTTTTACAATAAAATTGAAATAATAAAGATAATTAATTAACATCACTCGAATTTATCTAATATATTTTTAAATCTACTAAATTATTAATAAATTATCTAAATTAAAAGGATAAATATAATAATAATGTTTAAAAAAAATCACCAAGATTCAGCTAATAAAAAAAAAATCGTAATAATAATAATGGATAATTTGTACAGCGCCATTTTCGTAAAAACTTTCACCTCAAGGGTGCTTTACACATAATATGTATTTTAAAATTAAAAAATCGTTATTTTCACTTATGGAAATGATTTTTTGAAAAAGTGCGTTTTTAGTTTCTTCTTAAATAAAGTCTCTGATGCACTGTTTCTAATAAAGGAGGGCAAAGAGTTCCACGCTTTTGGGCCTGCCACTGCGAATGCATTACTGCCACATATAAATTTTAAAAAAGACATGTGTAAAAATTCATGTCATTAGTGCAGTGCAATGTTTCACAAACTGACCGAATTTATGAATCGACGCTTTCATACGCCCGAAATTATTTTTTGAGAAATGCAACATTATGTGTAAAATGCAAATATTGCTTTGACACTATTTTCATAGCATACATTTTTATGAAAGTTATTACGTTTTGGCCGAAGTTTTACTGTTGTTGTTTTACGAGGTGAAATAGTAAAATTTGTATTGGTATTCAGTAGACCAATATAAATCGGATGATAATATCGAGTTTCATTATCTATTGACGAATAATAATAAAAAAATAAAAAATATGTATATATTATTTGATTTTTACGAAGTAGTAATTTCGTCAAGTTTTGCGCTCTTTATAACTTCATACATACATTTCAGCGAATATGTAATTTTTTTAAATTTATGAAATATCATTAGGCAAAATACTATTCAAGAGTTTCTTCCGAATAATGCCCGTCACGAAAGGTGACGAACCGCCCGGGCAGCTAGCAGCACATGAAACTGCCGAAAGTCGTAAATAGATGACTGTTTCGCCGTCTGTATGGTAGAAAAAGATAAACAATGAAATAAAATGGCTAACGGATCGTCGTGAGGGCTCTGGAGCGGGCCAGCTGTTAGGGCCACGCAGAAGACACCCCGCGGGGCACGTAAAGTACGGTCTTTGGAGGTGCCATTGACCTGCAGAATTGCGAATGCACCCTTACTACATAGAAAGGGTCCTCAAATCACTATTAATTTATGACATTTAATAAATAAATGCATAACAGTACTATTCTACCGCTATAGAGTTGATTATTTCTTAATAGTTGGGGTTATTCGGTCTGGCGATGAACTAAAGGTCGAGGATTGGATTCTCGTCCCGGGATTAGTATTTTTTTATAGCGCAAGATGATAAATTAGTTAAAATATTATTTTCCGTTCCTATTCAATATTCACGTCGTAGACGTCGTCTGCATTTTTTTTTGTGTATAAAGATGTACGTATACTAAATAAAATTTTATTTTTTACATTAAAATAATAAATGTTACAAAAGACGATGACCGAGAAGTGAAATCAACAACTGGTAAAATAAGAAACAACAGTAAAATTATGATCGCGAAAAAGTGAAAAATGTATAGAAAATTGGAAAAGTAAGATGAAGATGTGGACATGCACCACGAAGAGATGAGAATAGTAGTTATAGATGTTATATGGTCTATCTACCGGTCTTTGTAGCGATTAGCGATACGCCACAACGGATAGTATTTTTTTAAGATGTTCCCCTTTTCAAACACTATTTAAGCACTACCTGCAAAATTACACAAGTGTCAATATTGAAAAGACGGTACAAATTATTGAACATCTGCCATTAAGATTTAAAATCTAGCATCAAGGTAAAATCTCTCTAATATTTATTACTTGTATATAAGGTAAGTCTAGCAAGTCTCTTCATTATTTAATAATTATTGTTTGTATTCAAGAACAATATTAATACATGTTGTTCAACGCGTGATAACCTTACGGGAGAATGGAGAAGGATAAATACTAATTAAAAATTTTGAAATGAACTAAACTTTGCAAACACACACACCTGAGTTTTATTTTTGTCATGACTATAGTTTCTAGAGGTGCAGTTCCTCTCAAGAGAAATGTACATATTGCATATATTGAATTCTGCACCTTTCCAATCTATAGTCGATATCCCGAGGAAGGTGACAGCGAGGAGGCTGCAGTGGGTGGGACATGTAACGAGAGTAGTTATACCCAGTAACAAGCACAAAGTCTTTGAACACAAGCTAACAGGAGCTGGATCGAGGAGAAGACCTAGATGTAGATGGGTAGATAACGTCAATACGGAACTGCAATATGTGGGGGAGTATCTAGCAGATGGAACATAACGGCGATGTCAAGGTATGGTTGGCACTCTGTAACGACTACGATCATTGACAGTACCATAAGGCCATTAAAGAAGAAGAAGAATACAATTTTACATTTTTAAATTAAATTATATAAACTTGTATAATTACATTCCTATAATACTTTCTCACAAACCACAGAAAAGGGTAAAACTTGGTTATATTACTCATAAAATGTAAATGGACTAAAAAATAATAAAAATGTGAAATTATTGACCACTACAAAACTTTGACTCGTTAAAAATGACGTTACTTTTTTATAAAAACTAATTTTATCTAAACAAATTTTGAATACCCACAAAAATTTATCCTTTAATCGTATAATTACATTTTTGCTATGAATAGAATATATACTAAGTTCTTGAGAAGTTGAGATGCTGAGTGTGATAAAAATATTCAAATAAGTACAGTGTTAAGTATTTCTTAAAATACAAACCGCTGGCCCTGTTCCGAGTCGCGAATTACTCCGATCCTCCAAACATCGTAATACCTTCTCAAAATTTTCTTTAAAGATTTTCTCTCCTCGAGATTTCTGTGAAGAGATGCCGTGAGAGCTCTTAAGTTGTCCCGGCTCCCTCCGGTCCACTCCAGATCACTCGAAGGCTGCGGCGAGAGAACCTCATTAAATTAGAATATCGAACAGCTGGCGACT
Organism: Eubasilissa splendida; assembly: GCA_031772225.1. NCBI lineage: Eukaryota > Metazoa > Arthropoda > Insecta > Trichoptera > Phryganeidae > Eubasilissa > Eubasilissa splendida. Next base: position 33,602,978 of record CM062848.1, on the reverse strand, counting down.
TCGCTAGAAGCAGTTTCTGTAAGATTTGAAATGCACGGCGTGATATTTTTAAATACGATACAGTACAATGGAACTGGCTAAAATATTCTGAATAGTGTCACATTTGCATAACATGCTAATATTGAAATATTAAGAACACTGTGTCGAACCCTAAGTTTTGTTTTTTACAAGGATAAGTCAATTCGATCAGTCTACTTCGAATCATCGATGTTCGTATGCATTTTAATTAATTTTTTTTCGTTAATAGATTTTTGATTATTTCCCAACAACCTACGCGAATGTATGTACATAATTATATATACTCGTATACATAGTTCTCTACACAATCTTTGAAAGATCTAAACCAAATTTTGCACAATTATTCTTTAGAACCCTGCGCCAAACATTTGCACCGTACACGCTCCCACTAATATTTTACCACCTCACAGTAAAATAAATGTTTATTATATTGAATGTCATGTTCTAAATTTTGCTCTGTCGCACGCTACGACTCGAAGAAAATATAGTTACCGCACCCTCTCCCACTACATAGACTAATTTTACATACATCGTTATTCTTTAGGGCCTGCATAAAACAAGGCATCCTCCTCCGTCACCAGGCTACCTCACCTCCTTCCCCAAAATAAATGTGTGTAATATTGAATACCATTCGGTCCAATTTTCACTGAATTACACTCTAGGAATCTGAAAAAAATACAATCATCTCACCCTGGCTCTAAATGGACCACATTTCGCTAACATCGTTACTATTTAGGTGCCCAACCCAAAGACATCTCCCACCCTCTACCCTCGATAACCCTATTTTGAATCACGACTAAATCTGGATACCGCTGGTACTCAATAAAAGAAGCCTTTTAAAGATGTTTGCGGTTTCGTTAGGACAGTAAAAGATTGTTAAAGATAACTTAAATATTAATGGTACAGAGAAATATATTTTTATTAATTATCTTTGAAATAATCATACATATAAATAAATTATTGCACTCTTATTTTAGAAAGTAATTTATTTAATTCCAATAAAATGTATTAATCTCTAACAAATAAAAAATATATCGTTAAATACATATGTACAGTAAATATCCCTTCACATATTACATTTGGAGACATGACTCGATGTGAAAATGATAATTTAATAATATTTATTACGATAAATATATTTAATATTAATGCGTGCACATTTTTTTTTATATATTCGTATTAGACTTGTATAGAAGCAACATGACGTAGGTTACATACCGATCCTATGGAGTGCATGTTATTCAGCTGTATCAGCAGAATCACCGAAATTATCTTTAATGTCACAAAGCCAGTAAATATTATTAAATTTTAAAAACACTTTTCTATCATATTATATGTTAGAGGTCAAGTCAATTTACCAATTGTAAATTCATAACGTGAGAGTTCACTGTATCCCACAAAATTATCATAATATACTTTGATGAGCCCTTCGTGGAAGAGGGCCCTCGCAGGGTGGAAAATCCCAACCTACGCAATACCAGTGAATGATATATATTTTCCCACAAATGAATGCTTTGTAAGCGCTCGTAAGGGGAAGAATATATTGAAATCCCAAACAAATTTTTTAAAAGCGCCGCCGATAGTGGTGCGGTCATATCCGGCAACTATTGAGTTATAATGTAAAGCTATATCTAATTGAAATCAGAAGATTATACAATGAGTAACGCATTTAAAAAAGATCATAATATGACAATTTTAACTTGATGCAGTATGGGGTTGGTACCTAATATAGAGATTTCAATTTAATCTTTCCTCTCCGATGATGTAAACTGAGTCGACATTGCCTCTAATTATGTGAATATCTTTGTAGATATACTAAATACAGAGTTCATATTTTAGGTATTCCTCCGTAATATATTTATGTATCGGATAAAATAATTATAATATATAAGTATTTACCATACGCAACAATAAAAAACCTGATGTGAATTTGTCAATACGTGTATGTGTACGCGGGACGCTGGATGCAGATCGTCACTTTAGTAGCAGACCGTGCGCTGGCCGAGTTGGAGGTGCCTTATGCGTTTTTATGCTGTCGTTAGTGATGATTAATATTTTTAGCACTTTTACACAATAATTGATTTACAGCACCGGAATACGCGTTTTTATTTTAACACAGTAAGGGAAAGGTTAATTCAGTTTTTTTTCATAATGATGATGATAATTACGACGATATTAATGATATATTCAAATAAATATAAATATAGATACATTTAGATCTTATTCTTCAAAGTTACATTCATATGTAGAGATAGGAAATCATTATTAATATTTAAACTATATGACCCGTGTCCACGATGTTCTCTCAATGAGAGTTGATTTCTGAAAGTCTGTAAAACACATATATACAGAACGTGTCATTCAAATCCGAGAGCAAAACATGTGGATCGATGATTCATAAAACGATTCGCGCGGAACTCCGTAGTGTACTGTATCTCGTCTCGAGTCCAATCTCCGAGAGAAATCTCATTCGTAAACACGGGCTATTAAAGGCAGCTGCTCTGAAAAAGCCACTGTGAGCTGCAATGAAACCAGTCAAGCTTTTCAATTAGGAGATGCGTTTTCTTCCTGCACCCATGAGTTTCCCTTGAATCTTTCCCTATCGTATATCATGCCCCAAAGTACTCTAATTGTCTCTTCTTGATAGAGATCGGCGAGATACCACAATACAGTACATTTAAAAAACATTCCAATGTGTAAACAGTTTTGTACACACTTTATTATATATCTAATAGAAACTACAGACTTAAAAAACTATCGTTTTAATTAATTTCGTGGTCTACTTTTAATACCTATAAAATAAGAGAAATCTTCTAATTTTCCCCGTCCGATTATTACACAGTACAATTATTTTAATTGAACTCTACCATTACATAAGTGAATACACGGGCATAAATCCCGTCTATTAGTTTCAATTCCAGCCCTCAAAAGGTTGTGGACCTCGCCAGGTGTTCAAGTCTAGGCTGCGGAACAATACAAACGCCGGGGCACCAAGCAGGAAGGTCCCACTCCTCTCACGTAATAACCATTAATTTAAAATCTAACAAAAATATTATGAGAATGAGTAAATGCAGCGTCTCCATTCATTGAAGATTTGAAAAAAATTTCACGCTTAATACGTCACGTAATTCTTGTCGTCAAGCTCGAAAAATAACATGAAAACATTGGCGTTGTATTAAAAATGATGAACTGTTTAATTTATTTAATATAGTAATAAATAGTAAATAATTACAAACGAAAGAAAGAAAATCGAACGTTGCTTTCATCGCGGTTAATCGCGTACACAACAAGTTTCAAAGATTCACTTTACGCCATACATCAGAAAAAATCATTTCCATAAGTGAAAATAACGATTTTTTTAATTTAAAAAAACATATTATGTGTAAGGCACCCTTGAGGTGAAAGTTGTTACGAAAATGGCGCTATATAAATTATCCATTATTATTATTATTAACCATTGATATTCCGTTCGTCAATTGGGTGTGCATTTGAATTTCTCCAGCAGCAGTGAAAACGGAATAAATATTAGTAATTTAATGTCTTCTGTTTGTTTAACTTTCAAGATTGAATAGTTGTAGATATATATGGTTTTAGGTGATATTTAGGTGACACACGGGTCCAATCTAAATCCTAATATGCGAACATTGTACTGAGATTTATCTCAATTAAATCTCTGAGCGAGAACACGAGCACGACAAGAATCGTTTGATAAATGAGAAAAGTTTTGCGTACTATCCTTTCTTACATGGCGTAATTGTGTGTTATGTCTATGTGCCATGATAACGATCGTACATTTTTACTTAGGGCCGTGCTCCACCCCTATATCTAGCCCCGCGTGGCGCGCGGCAGATGCAGTGTATGGGTTATTAAACGCATGACAAAGGCTCAGCTGTTCTGGAAGGATGTGCGAGGGGGGTGACGTAACGTTCTATATTTCAAACAGGAAAATTACAGCAGGTAAAAAACGATTTATTCTCAGTAAGGATCAGTATCAAAATTTAAAAAAAAAATGTTATCAATATCGATTGCGATCGTTATATAGAGGACACTGTGATTAATAAAATTATGAAAATATATATGAATTTATGTCTAGTTTCATAACTTTGCATTAATAATTTAGATTTACACACTTTGAACACCATAATTGTTAAAAATAGACATAACGGTATTTGAGTAAAATCAAATGAAAAATGTATATACGTACTCAAAAACAAAAAAAAGTTAAAAACACTTTAGCCTCTGAAAAATAGAGCATCACCTATGTTAGTATTAATCTTAGAATGGGATAAAATCTGTTTGTATATTTTCGATATACTGCAATTTTTTTTTCAGTTCGGACGTGTTCAGGTGTCAAATATATTAATATTAACCAAAAGTTTACGGTATATCAACAATCGTGTTTAAATTTTTACCTATGATATAAAATTAAATGTTTAGTCATTTGTGTCGTACTCGGATTACTAACGAAAGGAATATTGAGTTGGTTAAGAAATATTAAAAAAAAAAAAAACAATAAATATTAAAATAAATTGTTTAGATTTAACAATGTTGTGATTTTCTGAATGTATTACAGGTTGGTGGGAATGTGATTACATTCTTATTGCACTGAACAATGATTAAAGTTTTGCGTCGACCCTAAAAGTTTGAACATATCAAACATAAAAATGTGATTTATGACGTTGTATTGAACAATAATGCATTATAATATTGCGAAATCGGCCGCGTTTTGTAAGCAGGCATTAAAATATTTGCTCTGTACAGTTTGAAAGCTAATTTAGATAAGAGTTCCAACAATGCTCATAAGGCTCTATCAAACTGCCGATAAGCGATATTTCTCGGCCTAGCAATACATTGCTCGCGTACTCGATAAACCTTCCCGCGGCCGGGGTTTGTAGCAAGTGAAATCATAAAACGTTAAGATTCGTCTTGTGTTGGCTACACACCCTCACATTCTTATAATACCTTATATACAACATTAAAATTATCATTATCAAGTATTGTGCATTGAAATATTATTATTATAACGAGTCATAGCTCGGAATGAACTGAAGCAAACCACAACGCTGCTCAAATTCGTGAGATTTTCACAAATATAGCTCCGGTTCATCATATCCTTTAAATTTTCAATTCTAGTTTCTGTTAATTATTTTTGATTCTATAAAAATATTGAAAATTCTTAACAGTTTAACACAACAAAAAAAATCTATCGAAAAAATATACAGTTATGGAATTTAATAGAACTAATAATAATAATAGGAAATAATTAATGTCTCATTAAAAAAATAAAAGATTCCTACATAATCATGTGAATGAACATGTATATATGTAAGCCTGATCTTATGTTTACGCGTGTATGTGTATTTGATTAGATGTAAGAAAATATGATGTTATTGGATTTGCGTTCTTTGGACGACATATCTGAGTACATACATTGTTTTTAGCACTGTACATAATTGATATATTTCCTGTACGAATGTTTGATTATACTGCTTTTAATAAATTAATGCCAACTTGCCCCAAAACAGGCTTGCCTAGTGGGGAAATACAATCATTATTCAGAAATATTATTACTTGATTAATATAATAATAATTACGTAATGTTTTATGTATGTGTATATATGTAATGTAAAATAAAATAAGAAGAAAAAAATCCAAATCTGACGTGATTGTATAATGTTACTGTAGACTTTTTTCTAATTTTTTTTATTTAACAAAGAACTGTATTATAAAAGTGCAACTTCGACAGCTGTGAATGATATCAATCAAGCTATATTTTTTACTCTCTGTTTTGGTTGTAATTTTTTAAATATATTCACGTATTACTTTAGAAATTTATCACTTTAGAAATTTTTTTTTTTTGTGGATTATGGAAAACAAAAGACTGAAAAAATGTAGCTTCTAATTGTATGAAAAACTTGTGTGTAATGCAAATCTCTCTCAAGAATTCTAAAAAAATAAACCGGATGCATTAGAAATTATCTCAACACGCTGTCGTTGGCGGATTTCAATGGAGATATTTTTTATTAGATTTTTGTTTTGACTGATGTATTGTAATAAAAAAAAGTCGGAAACTCTAAATATTTGAATGAAAATCGTTTAACCTAGCCGTAAACCAGCCACGTCTTAAACATCCATAATGTTTTTTTTTACGTATCATATATATATTATTTATATACAGACATAATGTTACAGGCAATGCATTTTTTTTATCATTATTTCTAGCCACTTAAGGATTGCAATATTTTTACGTAGGTATTTTCAAATATTTCAAAAAATTAATTATCATTATATACGTAAATTTCAATTTTAATTCGATAATATCTGCTATACGTTAAAAACAAAAGATTTTTTAAAGCCAGATTGAGTAGGATACCTACCTAAATAAGATTAAACGAGAGTTAATGATTTTAACAATTAATCCATATTTAACGCATGAAATATATAAAACGGTGCTTGTATATTTTATTTATTTTATATTTATTTCATATTTTTAATATGTCATCTTACCCCTTATAGTAGAAGCGCACAATCTTCACGATATAACTTTGGATTTAATATGATTTTTTTAATTTAAGTGTGATATGTATCGAAACAAAATTTTTACACCAAATGTATCACATACGCGTGAATAATTTCCACATGATGAATATTTCGTTAAACATATTCCACTTTAAAATAAAAATTTATGGTTATGCAGCGAACTGTGGTAATAATATTGAAGAATTACAAATATTCCTTAGTCAGAAAGAAAAATACATTTAATATTTATATTTTATAGTTATAGTTTACCTTGACAATATATAGGTAGCTAAGAAAGTTGTACATTGTTATCTGAAAAGGTAATCAATCATACGTTATATCCCAACCCGCGACCGGGCATATGAATCAATCTAGAGTGGAAGATATATAAGGTTAGGTTAATATTAATGAACTAGCCTAGCCTAATCTAACACAAAATCGAGAGAAAATTATAGCAATATGTAAAGCAAGAGTAAGAACCAAAAAATATTCATTCAAGAACTTTGTAATAACCATATTCATTCAAGAACTTTGTAATAACCACATTCATGCAAGATCTTCGTAATAATTCATTCAAGAACTTTCTAATAACCACATTCATTCAAGAACTTTGTAATAACCATATTCATTCAAGAACTTTGTAATAACCACATTCTTTCAAAATAAACAATATCAAAATACTACACTTGTTTCACGAATTGCCAAAACAAAAGCTTGAATTATGGAAGTTCCCCCTAAAGATCTGTGGAAAAAATACTTCACCCACGATTCGAAATTCGTTTTTTTTATAATTTCATATCTTACAGTCTTCGATACTTTGCCGGTAACATACAAATGTATATACTACATGAATACACGTGTTAGTAAAGCAGATATTCGGGAAATAAACATAAAACAGTATTTTATCTTCTATCAAAATAAACTCATAAAGTACTATGAAGATTGGTCGGCATAGAACATAGACCACACCTGAAATTTTTTAATGCATACAATATATAAAACATAAATGTATATGTTACAAATATGTATTAAATGTGTTTATTTTAACTTATTTTTAAATAAAGCGGTGAACTTAAAAACGTGTTAGTGTTTCAAAAACATAACACCTAAAACGTCACGTCTATTAAAAAAATTGAATTTATACCTGGTATCCATTATACTATTGAGCTTTTATTATGACTTTCTGGTTGTATTGGATTTGGACGTAGTGTCATTTGCCAGTAAGGAACAATTTGACATGTTTTTAATATCTCTATGTTAAGATTACTTAAATGTTTTCTCTTCTTAAATATATATTAAATTTGAAATGAAGTGTTCGTTGTCTTTATTGTGAGTAAGAAAAAAAAAAAATTTTTAAAAATTAGCGAAATCGTATTACGGCTGGCAAGTATACTGAGCATCTGTCATCGTGTAATCTCATCTATGTCTCGTGGTCACAACGCGTCGCACTCCGTGGTCGCAGTTTATTTCCCTACCTATGGTAGCACTGTTAAATGCGACCATAGTCAAATGTGACATATTAATGTTTTGTTCGTATTTATTCGATACCTAAGAATACCGTTTGCACAATTCCAGGGAGAGCAACACTAACAGAAAACTTAGTAAATTTAGTTGACACACCTACTAAAATATTTTTGTTGAAAATAAAAAATTTAAATTTAAAACGTTCCTATTACATGTTCAGAGAAAAAATGTTTTCTAAAAATTTTCAGGCATAAAATCTCACCACGATCGTATCCCTTACTACGTGGTTATTTATGAAAACGTTATAAAAATAATATAATATAATAATCACAAAAGATTTTAACTCGGGCGTTACAACTAACACCATGTCTATTACGTTTAGACTCTAAAAAATTAATTCATTGGACCGCTCTGATTATCTTAATTTAAATTGAAAATAGCGAAATAGTGTTACTTATTTGAATGTGAATTCAGCCGGAATTTATTATATTATTATTTAACTAACCGACAGTTTGAATGCAAACACGTGAAACAATTTTACCGCGATTCGAGAGTTTCAAAAGCTGTCCGATAGAGATATCGAACTCGATTTTGAATTAAATTTGGAACTAAAACGGGAACGCGTCGTTGCTATGGTAACGGCTTACTCCCATCCGCACCTGGCCGCGGCAGTACCCGACCATTGCGGAACCGAGCAGAAAAAAACTGTTTTTCTACGCGCTTCGCGTGGAATTGGACATTATTTTCTTCTCCATGCCCGCGATTCACAGACCTCTATTGTTATCCGTTGTTGGGTCGAGATTTCAGCTATGCCCGTTTGCTTTTGTCCCGGTGCAGCTGCTCGCAATGGATTTTTTTCCTCAATAAACATACATACAAAAAGAGATGCATTTAACGCAGATTGCATACGAATGCACACGGCTCGTGTTGTTATTAAATTTATAAATCTACGCTGCGGGGATTAGAGCCGAACTCCAGAATAATAAATGGCGGGAGATTTGAAATATTTTTTAATTCAAGCAATCCCGTTGTACGGACGTATTGTATGGCATTTTATTGAATTTTGTTACGGAAGAGACGGCTCTTACCGATCGCGCCACACAGTATACGCTGCATCCACTCACGCGGCAATACGTTTTTATCGTACACGCTGATCGCATATTCGTTCGACGGAGTGACTGCAGTGCATATGACGGGGATGTGATGTACAATACAGTAAGGATATTTTTCATGTGAAACATCAGAAGGGCGCAGCAAGTAGAATAAATCATCGAAAACACGACGACGAAACTAAATCTTGTTACGGAAGTGACGTCACGTCTTTCACCAATCGCGCTACACAGTATAAAATGCACTAATATAGCTCGCACCGATCGCATATTCGTCCAAAGGAGTGACTGCGAATGTAGCGGTTTAAGGTTTCATCGCTGTTTGTGGTCCATGGATATTTGTTTTGCGGTTTTTGAATAAAATAAACTGCATTCAACTTATCTGACTAAACTATTTATTGTTCATCTTACATCATTTCATTTCCATCATTCATATTCGTAGACGAAATAATCCACCAATGGGACGGTTCATTTATCACGAGAAATGAGGCCTCTCACGTTTTACTTTAAAAAATTACATTACTAGCCGAACTTTTTTAGTGATTTAATATATAATTATTTTTTGTAGCATGTCAGTAAATTTATAATGCCAACCGTGTTAAGAGTATGACTTTAGATTGAGATAGGTTAGGTCAGGTCAGGTTAGTTATGGTTACATCAGGAGCCCCCGATAACCCAACGTCAGAAGGCTGACTTACTGTTCCAGGTATAAGAAGTTCCATCGATGTTTGTAACATTTTTTAAACTTGTGAATTTTAAATAAATTATATATATATATATTTTATATACGAAATTAAACTTTTTTTTTCACTATAATCTGTATAAAATTTATTAAAGACTATACTATACTATATTTAATCAATAGCATATTTTACTGTAGTATTTTAATATTTCAAATAATAATATGTATTAAGGTGAACACATTCTTTATGTGAAGTTGTAATTATTCAGAACATAGGTCTGTGATGTTTTAAATACTAATTTAATATATTAATTATAAATATATACATTTAAAATCAATTTTGTCGAAAAATATTATTTTTTGCGCTACCGGGGTTCGAACCTGGATCTCTATTTCCAATCCGGGGAAGTACACTACCGATTGTGTTATAGCGCCAGTATTTTTCATGACAAATTTTCGAACCTATATGTTACACTTTTTCAAATTAATACATCCCGGTAGCACAAAAAATATATTTTACGACAAATTTGATTTTATATGTATATATTTATAATTAATACATTAAATTAGTATTTAATAAATAAGTACTTTAACTTTGTTCAGTTCATCTAGATGTGATGCATGAGACGTTTACGACATATGGATCATTTGAAATAGGTAATTTTAAATAAAGTTTAAAGATTTTAATTCTATTATTTAAACAAACTTGCACACAAATACATTGAAGCAAGTTAAAAAATAACTATAACTCACATAATAACAATATGATAACCAATACAAAAAAACTTTACCTGATTTTATGAGAATTGTTTATTTGCTTCTAGATAAATCTGAATTTAAAATACGTCAAAGTTTATTTTATTCTTACATAACACATCGTACAATGTTCTAGTCAATATTGGCTGCAAAAGTAACGAAATTGTTTCGCAATAATATAATTGCGGTGGCCGTCACGGGGTTGGGGATGGTGGTGGAGGCGGGAGACGGGGTGAAATGCGCCCAGCGGCGCAGCACTCAGGATCACGAGGGGAGGCGAGTCATTATTTTATGTGCTTACCGTGAAAGGCTTTCCGGAAAAGAAATTGAAGTAAATGAGCACAATCACATTAAACCAAAAGAATCAATATTTGTTTTTGAAGTAAATTTGTGGTCGCATATGTGAATGTGCTTCTATAATATCATATCTCTCTATTCAGTGGGAGAATGGCGAAACGAATTCTGAGCTGGGAAAAAATCATCGAGAAGCGAAGACATTCAGGAGGCCAAGGCTCGATATGGGCTGCAGGGCCATTGAAGAAGAAATCAGAAGAAACGTCTCGTCTACGTTCATACACCTAATGCATTTTTGTCAAATGTTGAAGATTCTAACTTAACTAAATTAACACTCGCGTCATATACTCGTATCTCTCTTACCATTATTTCCTCACCCATTCTTCTACATGATTAAACTACCTAAATCACTTTCCTAATCCCGTTCTCAATTTTATAATCAGCTCTACCTTCACTATGGATTTATTCGTTCTTCACTCTATCGTCACTTACGCCTACATCTGATTTCTTCAGATCCATGTTTAATTTCCCACAATTTAATTTAGATGTACCAAATACTTTTTACAAGAAAGAGATGAAGAAAAAAGAAGTCGAATATAAAAGAAAATTAACCAATGACGACAGTCTACACAAGCGTCTGAATATTTACATCAACACAGATTTCTCTAGTGAGACAGGCACAGTCCAAACACAAATAAACAAATGTATTATATAGATAATAAAATAAATAAATCAGTTCAAAAACAAAAATTAAAATCTAATCGACAACAAAATAATATTTAGTTTTTTTTAATCAAAATAATTTTAAAATAAGAATGTGTAAAGAGAAATACACCTTTGAAATGAAAATCACGAAGATTTTGATTTTCTTTAATTATTTTCATAACCCCTCCTTTCAAGTGGGGTTGGAGCGTTGGCCCAGTTGACCTTTATTCATCGTTTTCGACAACCTCAACTTCATTCCAAACTTTTTGTGCATCAGACTGGAAGCTTTTTTAATCTGCTTCTTTTATTCTATTCTTCCTTGGACGTTCAAGAGGTATTCTTGAAATTAATCCAGAATTTTATCGTCATATAATTTTTTATTAAATGATCACTTTTAGAAAACATATTTTTTTGATAGATATATTTTAATATTAAAAATAATCTATAATAAATTTAAATATTATTTTATATATAAATTTGCATCGGCGTATGTAAAAACATATTTGGTCGTCGAAATGCTTTACCATTACGCTACGTCAACCATTTAAGTTTATGATAAATTATTTCAATTTTTAAATACATTTTATTGACTAAATAAAAATTATCCATAATTCGCCCGGTCCCCATCATTCAGTATATGGTATTATAAAAATATTTTTTCCGCCTTGAAAATTAGTCATTTTAATTATTTAATGAAATTACAATTCATTCAGTTTTTTTTTTAAATAAAAAAATCATGCTCATGGGAAAAGGGCGGTCCCTTTCATTTTATTTATTACAACGTTATATTGACAGTGTAGAATATAGTTATATACACTATCTGTATAAAAATGACAAAAATCAAAGCCTTGAAAGTAAAGTTCGAACCATAATTCGATAATCATTTAATAAAAGGATACTTTTATCTATTTGCCCCAGGTGTACCTTTATGCTCGTCGGGTGTGTATACTTTACGTGGCGATAAAAGAGTGTACTCTGAATTTTACACAAAATGTAAATATTTTGTGTGTATTTGTTTAATCAATGCTAGACGTGTGTAAACCTTCATGTATTTAATGTTCTGTGTGGGAATTTTTATTTCAGTATTTAAATCAATCAAATATTGATAACATTCAGTATTAACTCAACAGTGTTCGACTCATTAGACTTATTCCTGTGAAAATATTAAAATACAAATTAAATTCTTCAACTAGAAATATATGCAGAAAAAATCTGTTGATAGAAAAAATATTTTTGTTGTTACAGGGATCGATTGAATTATTTTAGCGATAAATAGATTTTTTATGCAGATCTTTCTAGTTGATTAATTTAATTCGTATTAAAAATACCACGGAACTATGTTCTGAAATTGTAACTTCACAACAAAAATATGTTCGTAAAAATATTTTTTTTTTGTTTTCTGTGTTGCGTTATTTTTCTCCATGTAGTTTTTAGCGAACCGTTTGATAATATATATTTTTTTAAATTTACCGTTATCTTTGTGCAATATAGGGTGTCCTAGCAAGAATTAAAGTTGCGCGTAATTTTCGAATTGTAGTATAGGCGGCGCTGAAAATTTTACAGGTGTCATGTAGACACATTGCAATTAGTAATAATGGCAGTAACGCTTCAGGGACGGACATTCGTCAATTGGGTATTAGAGAACCGAGAAGTGGCTGTCGGATTTGGGGCACAAAAAATCCTCGAGTGATTCTGAAAAAACCAACGCATGCATCTCGGGCCATTTTTTGGGTTAGATGAATAATTGAGCCGTACATCTTCGAAAATGCGGCTGACAATGCAATGACATCGAGTACTACCACTATCGCGACGTGATAGCAGACTTTTTGTGGGCTCAAATGGACGCTATGTATTTAGAAGACACGTGGTTCCAGATAAACGGTGTAACCTGCCATTTCCTCACGCAATGGCGTTCAGAATTGCCCACCAAGATCGTGCGTTTGACATTGTGCAACTTCTTTCTTTGAGCTTTTTTGAAGTCTCGTCAACAAACCAACAATACCTGAGCTCAATTCGTTGAAACATTGATGAAATTGAGTCACAATTATGCGAGAATATAATCAATAAAGCGAGAGAGTGCCAGCAAAGTCACGAGGGATAATTGTCAGATATTGTGTTCCACACATTTTTGTGTGCAATCGCAATGTGTGTATTTAATACAATTCAGCACATAAAATAAAGTCATTTTCTTGTTGAGACACCTATAAAATCCCCAAATTTTCGATAGTAACAAAAAAAATATTGTAGAAAGGGGTAGGAACCAATATTATGAAGAATTTTATATGATAGTAATAAAAGTACATAAAAGAGAATAGAGTAGCTACCATGACGTCATTGTGAAATTTTCTGCGTCAACGCGTTAACATCATGTTTACACAACCGCCCGTATAAATGGAAACGACCCCACTTATGTAGATTTTTAAGTTACGAAATTATTAATCGAATAGATTATCGTGGGTGTCAATGAATGAAATTTTGCCCTCAAGTTACGCGACACGAAGCGGTAAAGGTCAGTAAAGCAGCGACCGGTTCATCATTCAACAGTAATTCTGTACTGTTGAGTGATGACTGTCCTTAAGCCACGAGTTTTGAGACATAAATACCATCCCACGCATGATGTATCATGATAATAATAAAATTATTGTATGCAAGGTGTAATGCTGATAAACTGGCCAAGGGGGCCACTCTTTCCGCAGTTTCCCCCCACCAATTCCATACCCCGATGTATGACAGACTAAATATGGTAAAAAAAACGTACGAATTCTATCTGGACTGCACAATGGATGGATCCAAATAATCATCAAGGGTAATCAGCTTAAAATAATTCAAAGATCTATTCCCCGCACCCCCTGGATCACCAAAAGAACTATATAAAATATCTGTAGAATGAGAATTGGGTATTGCCAGGTAGCCTCACATTTATTCAGATTGAACTTAATAGATTCCCTAATGTGTGAGTCCAGTGCCGAGGAGGAAACCCTTTATTATATATTTTTTGCCTGTACATTGCGGATCACAGGTATTTTACAGTAATCTCGTCAATGGTAATTTTCAACTCCCGGTTAACTTGTGTCATCTTCTTTCTCTTAACTCGCCAAAGTTTAATCTATATAATAGCAATTTTTTTGAACGACAATGGTATTGACTTGTGATATAATATTTCCTATTCTATAATATTATTGTAATTTTTCTATAAAATAAATTTTTAAGTTGATTAATAGCACAAATCACTTTTGAAGAGTGGATTGCCTATTTAACGGAAGAAGAAGTATGCAAGGTGTAGGTTAGTGGTATATTCTATTTATTCTTGGTAATAATAATTATTTATGTGTACTAATATTATTTCTAGACTCATGTTGATTATAATATCATTAAATATTTATTCTAAAAATATTATTAAAATGTTGTGTTATTGTCATATTTTTTATAGCTCAAGTGTTCTCTTAGTTTAAAAAAATAGTAAGAAAATTGATGTGGTATTATAATATTGACTATTTAAAAAAAATATGGTATCGTTACCAGGGATTCAAAGATACAGTGGAGCCCCGATTTTAAGTTTTTGAAAGGACCAACAAAAAAAAATGTTAACAAAGGGAAAATGCATATCGGTGGTATTAAAAAAAACAGAAAATGTTTTTTTGTAATTTATCATTAAATAGTTAATTTAATATTATAAATTAATAAAGGTTTCTGGTGGTACATTACTAATACTAGTAAAATATGCCTTGACGTCCTTTGTAGGAACTGGGTTTATGTGATGAGCAGACACTTTTTCGCAGGAAGGTTTTTTTCTGTCAAGTTTTCGTTTATACGATTGATCACTACGTTCGATGTTATTATGCTGAATTATGTTATTACGTCTAAGTAAGTCTGCAAGGGTTCTTTCCCAGCTATCAATGTTGTCTATACTATCTTTAACGAAATTTTCTTACTGATTCCAGCTTTACAGAAACGATAAAAAACGATATGAAAATGAAAAATGCGTATAAATGACAAGCAAACGACTAACACACTTTTGACTCTACGGCGAATAGCGAACTGGCCGGACGTATTTGAATAAATTTTGAACGTAAATAGCGGTAAGGACAAACGTAAAACAGAGTTTTAAATGTTCTAAAGTGATACGGGACTGCGGAAACAACACGCAAATGGGGGGAAAACGTGAATTCCGGGCATGTAAAATCGAGGTTCCTCGTTATGATGATTAGACACGATCCTTAAAGAGTAAAGATATATACAAAATTTGGTCCAGTCAGGGTAGTGTAAGATGTCCACGGTTTTGAGATGGAGTTACTATATTTCTTCACAGTCGAAAAAATATTGAAATGAAGGGCCACGGTACAGGCGCTTTTGAAGGGATCAATAATCAATCAAGGTATTCCAAGACTACGCATGATGGAGACTGATTAAGGGTCGAGACAGAACAATGGGCAATATTTTCATTTGACTATGCAAGCCCAAGAACCGTTGGCAAGCTCCGCAGTCATTTTGAGTTCAATCAAAATTAATTGCTCCAAAGATATAAATATAAGCACCACACCTGTCGTCTAGGATGCTGCAATAAATCGCAGAATTTGGCTTCCACGCATGATGTTTTTATTTATTTTACATATTATGATATAAAGTTTTTCATGACTTAATTAAGATTATTTATTTTTTTAGCATAAAAGAATATGAATTTGAAATAAATGTTATTACTTTACTAGACGTGGTATGTTCTAAAGCAATTAATTACGTGTACAGTTTTAATAAGTTGTATATTGTTAGGGTACAAACAAAAATTATATATTTTTTTTTGTCTATAATACAGTTGGAGATAAAATGTGTAGGTAGTTAGGTTAGCACAAATGACAAATTTGTTTCATTTTGTATTCTACCCACGTCAAGCAACTACTTTATTATTTTTGGTTTAAAATCGTCGATCACTTTAGACCCTTTGAGATCTGGTGGCAATCTATTAAATATACGCAGTGCACAAAATAAGAAAGATCGTTGACCAAATTTAGTATCCATTTTAGGCACTAAAAAGTATCCCAAGGTTTTGCTCCTAGTTTCCTTTGATTCGTATCGTGGATGTGAAGTTAAGTTTTTTTTTTAAATAGTTTTAAGATTGATGCGGTAAACAGTTGTCTTATATCCAAAACTTGAAAGGATTTGAAAAGTTCTTCAGAGTTATATCTAAATGGCCTCTTGTTTATCACTCTGACAACCCATTGTCTTAATTAGAGAATCCATTAAAGTAAGAGCTGCACCGCCCCGTGCACATATTGCGTAACTGATGAGACTCTGACAAAATGAATGGTATACAATTTTTAATAGTGTAATATTTATGAAGCTGTGTAAAATTTGGAAAATATAAATTAATCACTTTGGAGATATTTCACTTCTTCTCACGCGATAATTCTTCTCTGAGATCAGGGTATAATTTTTCCAAATATACTTCACCTGACAAATTTTCCTGTAGGTCGATATCAAAATCCACGGATTAAACAGTTTAACTTAATTTTTGATTTAGAACATCCGTACGAAAAGTTACATTTGATACGAATGTTTTATAATAATTTTTTTTATAAATACGAATTTTTATGTACCTACTATTAAGTAATATTTGCGTGAATTAATTAATGATGATAGAGTTTTGTTACGATATCAACGTGTTAGAGCATTTTATTACACAAATAAGAAGAAAACGCATACACAAGTGTATGACATATTCTGATTTTATTTATTGCAATATATCACCTTCATCTATTAAACCCTTAATTGTATTTTGTACAAAATACTAAATTGATGACAAATCTATTTTTTAAATGTATTTGAATAAGTTTTTTTTTTGTTTTCGACTAGGTACTATATCTAATTGCTTTCATGAATTTACAGAATGAGAAAATATCCAAATTTTAGGGTATTATATATTGTTCAGAAATGGCCCTTATTTAAATTGTATGGAAATATTTGATCCAAAAAATGATTTTCAGAAGCTCCGAAGAGTACAAACAATAGCGATAATAATTTCAATGATTTTGTGAGAGAAAAAAACCTACAAATTCGTCTTAAAAATGAAGAAATACTGTATTTTTGATAAATAGATTATATATTTCTAGTTGATTAATTCAATTAGTATTAAAAACATCACAGAACTTCATAACAAAAATATGTTTGCCTTTAAAATAATATTTTTAATACGTTAAAATAGATTGTTGTATCGAACAAATTGAGGTTTGTGTTGTGCTGCATATAATAGTTATTTAAAAACTACAAGCGCAACATCTAATTTAATAAGGTCATGTTCATTGCAAAATATCCATTCTCATTGTATTACCAGTTTATGGGGAAGTTAAATACATATAGGTGATGTTCGTGACCGTGTAAGCCAATGAATATTATTATTTATGGAAAATACATAATAATAATATATATATATACAACGTCACGTTAAGACTGATCGTGCACTGGTAAGTAAAAACGGAAGCATAGAAAATAACTTTAAAAAAAAAAAACATTTTTATTAATTTATAATTCTTTCTGTTTAGGGGCGTATTTATTATTAACAGTTATAGTGAAACTAATGCACTCATATCACATTAGGATTATTATTACTATTATAAAACAATTAGTGAAAAGGGAGTCGATTGGTAAGAATGGTACGACTTTTTATGTTTTTCTCAGAAACGCAAAATTATTAATGTATATTGATTTTCTGAGAAATTATTATATTATGTATCTAATAAGTCAGTAGACTGTTGTATAATTCTGTTTGAATAAAAATATTTATTATAAATGATACAAATAACATGCCTCCTTACGAGTTGTATGCACAGCAGGGTTGTGTGTGACACAACAACCTCTTGGTAAGGGTTACTTTTTAAACCGACGATTAGATTTTTTAGATGAATTGAGAAAAAGATTTATAAATTTGATATATCTTTTTTTTTAAATTTATAGTCAGTAATTATAATCCATTGATACATTAAATAATGAACAAATTATGAGTGACTGCAAAAACAAATTTGACTATCTAGAATTTATGATACCATAAAAAAATTATATTGCAAAAGATATGGCACGTCCTGGTAAGCCATGACGACTTAGAGGGAAGACTCAACAATCGGCAACCATGCACAAGAAGATGTACGATTGAGGACGAAGCGAGAGTTGTGTTCTGATTAGAAGAGTGTGGTTATATCTCCTCTCTGCTCAACCCCGCGGAGAAATAGTGTGTCGGTAATTGAAGTAGTCAATTTAACAAACCTTAATAACATATATGTATTTTTTTTCGCTGTTATTTATTGTATTTATGTCCCATGATTATAAAAATTATGCCCCATGGTGAGATTCGTTTTTGTTACATGTGTTTTCGTGCGAGATTAAGGTCTGGTTACACTGCGCCTCTAAAATAAAATAAAAACTAGATAAATCAAAGCATTTCGTCATTTTCCTAAATTTCCTTGCAGATGAAAAGAAATGAGTTGTCCATCTGAAGAAATATTAAAAAATAATAAAGGACTTACAAATCCATATCCTCTGCTCTTACTGGTCTGCCTATCCGTGATGACGACAGCTTCCTCGATCTCTCCATACACCGCGAAGTGCTCCCTCAGACTCTTGTCCGTCGTGTGATACGGCAGCCCCCCCACGAACAGTTTGGTCCAGGTGGTGTCCTTCTGGTGGCCCAGCGAGCCCAGCGTGGCGAGCGATAGCCCCTCGGGCTCCGCGGCCCCCAGGGTGGGCATGAGCATCCTCAGCGCCTCCGCCCCGCCAGCCGGCAGGGAGCGCTCCGGGGGGAGTTGCGCGAGAATCTTGGCGGTCGCTTCCAACCGCTGCCACTCGCTATCCAGCGCCGCTGCTTTTGGACCCTGGCCTCTATATAATCTGCAGACTCCGGCCGCTCAGGTTAATCACGGGATAATTGTCAGCAGTATATATTCGCCTCTATCGCGTTATTCTTTTTAACTAGATTTCCGATAATAAGTCTTCTCGGTACAACACAATAAATGAATATATTTGATTGAGTTCTAGCAGTTGTGTTTAGGGTATTTCTTATTTAGCTAATTTATATTAAATATCCCCTGCAGAATGTAGAAATAAATATATAAAATTAAGCTATTTTTCAGTTCTCAGCAAAGTGTACTCTTCAAGCAGAAAAGAACTTGACAATTTTCAGCAGTCAGCTATTTATAATTATCGCGAACGCGGTGCGCTCGAAAAGTCCTCTAGCAGTGACGATCGAAAAATGCTTGCACAACAAAATTTCCCGCTCGTTCTGGAGTGGCTCTTGAAAAATTGCACGCCCTTCGGAAGAAGAAGCCTTCTCTACAGCACTGAATTAAAAAATAATAATGGAATTATTTTATTTGAGCAAATAATAAAAAAAAATACAACAAAGGAACGAAGACGGCTTACAGACTGGAACGGACTAGAGTCATTAAACTATTTTGGCATATTGTCATTTTGTGCTGCGTAATTATGGCAAAATGTTGTCGTATTCAAAATGGTCGTGGCGGCCAAACACAAAAATAACAGCCCAATTTTCTGACTTTGACACGTTCGCTGATCCCCAAGGACTAATACTTCCCGGGCGATGGTGTGACGCACACGCTCGTGTGTATAAATTTCCACAAAAACAAGTTTTCCCGAGCGACTTGGTCACGCTAATTTTATTAAAGTCTTATGTCCGCTGGAACAACTTTCGTTAACGAGATTTAGTTTTCCTCCGAAGTTTGGTCGCAATTCCGCACACTTTACGATTTTTTTCAGAATACGCGACTCACCGATATTTTGACGGCTCGCTAGTGATCGGAAGGTTTGGAACTGTTCGACAGTTGGACGATACCGACTTGGATATTGCCGAGGTTAAAGAAAGAATGTGAAAAGATTTGAGCGCGTGTTCCACCACGTGACAGCCGCTGACGGACCCGGCAGGAACAACGTTCCGTTTCAGGAGACAAAATGCAACTGGCAGCGACGGTGTGCCGGCGGGCACTCCCCCCCACAACGGCCCTAGCTAATATTAGCCCCCTAGCTCGGCCAGTGGCGGAGCCGGCTCGCGTCATACGTTATCAACTGCACGTCGATAAATACCGAGGAATCAGAATTTACTCATTTAGACCTATAAACATGCCTAAGATATCTAATCGATTTTTAAATGGTTGCATCTTTTTCTTGTGCTCTATTCATTCAACGGACGTTGGCTATAATCACTTTGTGTACTGCTGCCCGGTGCAGCTCTACAGTAGACTGGCCAAACCATTGCCTCAGGTTATTATGTTCTCCTTCTTACAGGCCTCCGATTTCCAACAATATTTTTCTGCATTATGAGGTGCTAGATCTCGTACTTCTCCGGATGTCTCATTACATGTCCGAGTAATTTTTATTGTTTTCAATACTTATTTTTCTTTATTCATCCGAACCACAACGTCTTTATTCGTAACTCTCAAATGGTTCGGGTCGCATTGCATAAATTTATTCCATCACTTTTTAGACACTCAAATTGAAAAAATACAATGGATCATGATTTCATATATATTTTTAAACTAATACAGGTTGAAATATTATGTTCTAGGCCGATTTTAATTGGTTGCCATTTGTCAGTTCGCATTTGGTAGTCGTATAGAATAGTTGATTACAATTTATTATGGAGCATCTAATGCCACAGCAACGCGTTGAAGTTATTAAAAGATTTTATCAATATAATAATAGTAATCGCTTTCGTCACATGTTAAAAAACATATTGGTGGCCGAATCGGGTCGATTGGGTCTGTAACACATGTGATTTCAACAGGACGGTGCCACCTCACACGCATCCCGAGTGACGCTTGAAGTTTTGTGAGAAATTTTTCCTAGCCGGATAATGTCAAAAAGTGGTGATATCGACTGACCTCTTCGATCGCCGACTATTTTCTGTGGGGGTACTTGAAAGGAAAGGTCTACGCCAAAAACCCAACAATAATTCCGATGCTACAGGACAATATTCGAAATGAAATTGCTGAAATAACACGCGAAGTGTGGGAGAATGTTATGAAAAATATACATGAAAGATCACGCTCTTGTGCGCCGCTACCAGAGGTAGTAACTTGGCCAATATCAAAGAGTTTATGCTTATGATCATACAAAATACGTATTCCTACATGGTCCCACTCGGTCTCCCGAGATGAGATTCAAACTCTTGACTACTTCTTCACTAGACTAGTATCTTGCCGGTATACCAAAATGGTACAAAATTAAGTTTATTCAGTACCCGTAAACGTCAAACATTTTGAAACTATTTATAAATTCACACTGTACCTACCTCAAATTTTAAACTAAAAAATTATACATACCTATTCACAAATCAAAACTGAGCAACCGTTTTATAACAAATAAAAATTTATATTATTTCATTCCATCTTTCCTTCCCAGTGAACTGTACGCGCGTACATATACGCGATGTTTACACAATACAATGAATGTACTAATTGTATGATGTAACCGTTTTTTTATCAATGATTTTATTTCTAAAAATATGAACGCGAATTATTTACTCTATAAACATTTTAAGGCAAGTTAACAAAACATGCAGGAAATAAACAAATTGGAAAAACTTGAATAACAAAAATTTATTTTGGTGGCAAATAATACTTTTTATTTCTGCGTAGGTACCCTCATTTCATTGCATTATTCAAATGATTCGTCTCTCGTACGGCACTGTCCGCGAATAGGTTATGGCCCTCATACACAGCTGTCGCGCGGTATAATATAACCTCACACATGTTCTAGCCGTCACATGTGGGGAACTCTCACCGGGTGGTTCAACGGGACCGATCAGACTGGACGATATTCAACAACCTTTATACCGTATTCACATAGGTACCTTTATTATTTATAATATAAAATAGTCTAGGAATTACTACTGCATTTATTTAGGCATATAACATATTTTTAAAGAGAACACATTTTTCTTGTGAAGTTTCATTTTTAGAACAACACTTTTGTGGTATTTTAATACAAATTACCAACTAGAGAGAACAATTTTATTTATCGAAAGAACGTAATTTTTTATTTATTTTTTAGATTATTAACTTTGTTTTATTAACCATTTAATAAATTAAATACATCTACCGGTTTCGAAAAATATCATTTTATTTTTCAGGATGTCATCAACTAATCAAAAACATATGTTATATTGTTTCTTTAACAGAATCTATTTAAAAAAAATTTGTTGAATAGTTGATGACATCCTGAAGAAGAAAATTATATTTTTCGAAACCGATAGATATATTTATAAGTAGTTAATAAAACAAAGTGAACAATCTAAAAACAAATTTGTCTTGGTTTTAATTAATTGTCTATTGGAGATATCTGCGATTGAAGTAACAATAAAAAATTTAATGCGTTTTTATACGAAATTTAGCAACATGTGTCTAATTTTGATAGGCTAGTCTTGTAGACATTCATTTTTTTTATATATGTACATACTTGACTCAAATACCATAAAAACCAGACATGTCTGATTTTGATTCTATACCTCACATATGATCAAGAGACCCTTGTGTGCTGCACGATTTGTATCAATGAACACAGTGATAAACGGTTGTCACATCAAAAATAACATTATACTCGCTGACGTATGTAAGATTACGTACAAACCATTCGTCATGACACTAACAGATTTTTTTACATTACATATTTGTAATAGTAACCAGTAAACATGATTATTTCCATGCTGTATGACATGCGTGAATGCACGGTACCTATATATGCTCTTGTATTGTGTAGGATTAGACATTTGACAAGAACTGTTCATGTCTGATCACTGTATTTAGGATATCTGATAAAATTAGGATTCACTTATTCTCTGTATATTATCAAGATTGATCACAGTAAAATTATTACTTTCATACTGTGTGCAAGTGTCAATAAATACAATATATTAATGCATTACAATAGTATCAATGTTATCCATTTGAAAATTTGAGAGCCCGAGTTGCATTACGTTAAGCAACAGTGTAAATTCGACCTTAATCTTAATGTTTATTCATATAAGTTGGTCAACCCTTCCAGATAACTATATAAATCAGATAAGGTTGTTCTAGATAGTTCTAGAATTCTTTTGTAAGAGTCATTCCATCAAGATTTCACATTCATTATGACAATGTTATTGAATAATTAAAATGTTTTATTCTATTAGATCACCATTGTAATGCTGTTTTATTTTTTTCTTAGCAAAAGATGATTGTGTAGAAAAGCTAAATACGACTGAATAAAATGCAAGAGAATGTCTAGATTTCTAGAATATTCTATAGAATTATGAGTGAAAACAGGGATGTAATGAAAATATATGTAGCGAGTACGGGAGGTAACGGGAATAGAGGACAATCGCGAAAGACCTGGCATGAACAAGTACATTAGATTTAGAAGTCGACGAGTGTTCAGAACATGTATGGCAGTGGACGAGGCAATAGCAGAAGAGATTGGCGTTCCATCATATCTGCATGTCTATTCGGAAAAACAGCGTGAATGGTGAAATTGTTACAGGTTGTCTGTCACCTATCGGGCTTACAATATTTAAGAATGTCTTAATATAAAAATGAGATATTAAAGAAAATAATTTATTTTTGAAAATTATTGTGAAATGGAGGCAATTGTTGAATTATTACGTCAGAACCGCTGTAATAATGGACTGCTATCAATCGCTCCCCTGCTATCTGTCCCTGCCCCACATTCGCATTTTCACACGCGATAGAGAGGGACAGCCCGTTATCTAAACATGCCCCCATTTTAATCGATCTTTTGTCTCGTTTGCTCCGGAACGACGCGGTAACGGGCGCGAGGGGGACAACCACAATTTGCACGTGTTAATGTACAGTACGCATATGTCACCGCGGTGGTGAGATATGCGAGTGAGTGAATATCCGTGGACAGACGTCTCGTGCAGGGAATGCCAACTGTCGTACTGGTCAAAATAATTAGTTTTTTTTTTCAAATATTTTTTGGTGTAATTGTACATCAACGTATAACGATAAAATTATATAATATTAGACTAGCGGTCCACAATGGAGTCCTAGTACCGACACTAATGTATGGAAGCGAAGTCTGGAGCGGGCAGAAGAGAAACGAAAGTAGACTGAATGCAGTTATGTTATGCAAATGAGATCACTTAGGTGGTTTGGTCATACGGAACGGATGAATGAGGAGAGATGTATGAATGTGGATGAGGCGAGAATTGTGTGTCAGGACAAAAGAGGGTGGCACTCTATCCTCTGCCTACTCCCGCGGAAAAACGGCGTGATGGATGGTATGTAAGTGACACATTTTAAGTACATTTAAAATAGTTTTATTTTAATCTATGTAATCTTTATATTATGGGTGTATGCAATATTCCAGTATACATATTAAAAATATCTGTAGAAAATGTTCAAGCTGCACGTGCTTAATCTCAACCATAAAACAAAAAATAAAAGACCTTGAACTTAGATATGCCTGAATATTTTTCTGTTAGAAGATTTTGGGTCAAGATATAGGGCAAAGGTATAGAATAATATAGGGTCAATTTCGCAAATATTTATTTCGAAGAACGTAGATTAAAAGCTTAACATGATGTAAAAATCTCGGTTCAGTGATTTTCGCGGATACGATTTTCCAGATACTGATTTTTGCGGATACGATTTTTCAAAACACTGATTTTTGCGGACACGATTTTTCCAGACACTGATTTTTGCGGACACGATTTTTCCAGACACTGATTTTTGCGGACACGATTTTTGTGACATCGATTTTTGCGGACACGATTTTTTTTGATACTGATTTTTGCGGACACGATTTTTCCAGACACTGATTTTTGCACACGATTTTCCAGATACTGATTTTTGCGGACACGATTTTTTTGACATCGATTTTTGCGGACATGTTTTTTTTTATATTGATTTTTGCACACACGATTTTTCCAGACATTGATATTTGTGGACACCGATGTTTGCGGACAAAAAATAAATTAATATTTTATTTAAAAAGATAGAAAAAATATAACATGAACATTTTTCTCTCTATAATGAACTGTAAAGTTATTTAGGCGACCGTGCTCGATAAATGAAATGATAATTTTTCTGGCAGATATAACACCCGAAGCTGCTGCTTTCAACACGGTATTTCATTATTTTTCAGACATATTTTTAAACAAATATAGGTTAATAAATATACTACGTGTTCAGCAATAATTTCTCCAATTTTCACGGCGGTTCAGTATTTTCTGAGATTTACTCCGCTTGGGTAATTATGCCGCGCATTTTCAACCTTCTTGATAGCCGATAATCGGGATCCTTTCCGGAGCCAGGTATATTATCAGTATTCGCTGATGCGGTGAGTGCAAATATACAAGTGCAAGCTGGCAATAACGTATTGATATTAATATAGGTAACAATATGTACATTTCTAGATAGGGATAATTTGGATCTAAACTTTTAGAAGTTTTGGGCTTAATATAATCATTATATGATTTTGAGATATATTCAATTTGAATTACTGTTTGTACAATTCATTAAAATAACAAGCCGAACAGTTCGGGGGGTAGAACAAGCCGAACAAGCCGAAATAAAAAAAGAAGAAAGACAGTTTGAACAAAATAAAAAGTTTATGAGTAATTTAATTATTTAATTCTCAAGTATCACAATAATTACAGCTTATGGGGTGGAGTTATAAAAAGCTCACCCAAAAACTCACCCCAGCTACAATCTTAATAATAACTGGGAAATGAGCTTGAAATCAATGAAGATTCGGAAACTGGAATATTTTGCCTATATGAAGCGAAACTTGAGAGATATATGTAATACAACACTCTTCACCTTATCATCAGCGCAAGATTGAATCACGAAAAAGAGGGTCTGGTCGCAGAAGAAATTTTGCCCAAGAGCGCAGAGGCTAGGGCCAGCACTGCACCGATCTAATGTAAAGAAGTGAGGCCATCTTCTCCTAAAAAGTAATGGTAGTAGTTTGTACTCAAAAATACCCATTAAAATATTCTACACTGGAGTGAAAAATTAGAAAATAAAACAGAAAATGTAATACTGATTGTAATATATATGCAGTGGCGTAACTATAAATATTGGGCCCCAATACAGAATCGGAAAAAGGGTTCCCTAAATAAGTAGTAATAGTAAGAACAATATTATTTTGTTTGAAGAGTTTATTCAATGTATATTTGTTACGTATTTGGTATCAAATACGTTACCGGCTTCGACACGTCCGTGTCATTTACAAGCGTTGCTTAAACTAATTTAAAATATACAAGTAGGTACTGAAATTAAGTGTTGGTAGACAGGATTTGGGGGGTGGAAGGTGACAAGTGTCAAAATGAGGAAACATCGTTAGTAAATGTGATTTACAGGGTTCTTTTGTTTACGATATTAATTTTTTGTTAATTTCTAATATTTCTAAAGCGGACAATCTGAGGAATTTGATAAAATTAGTGTGTTTAAAAGAGTAATGTTTTTTTTAAAACTGTTGCCTATTTCTAACAAATGATTTGCGAATTCTGAATAATTATTATTTTGTAGATTTCCTAATTCTAAATAGTGGTCACTCCTACATACTGTACATTCATTGCATTTTAAGGTGTAGATGCCGCTCTTTTTCCATTTATTTGAAATTTATGAAATGTTCTATGTTGTTCAGTAAATGTTAAATGTGTAAAAAGCTGAAGAAATGAAATTCTGTAATATTTTAGATATTTTTAAAGATAAGTTACCAGTACACAGATGTTTTTTTATACATTTTGTTGTTATTAGATTGGTTAGTCTCTTGTCTCATATAATATTTACACTTTCATGAAAAAATATACGTGCTATTGGTTATTTATAAGCACTTGCAATTTAAAAAGTACTTTTCACTTCAATACAACGGTCTGGTCCCAAACTCGACATAGTAGCGGGCAATTGTTTGTGCGTTTGATATTATCGATAATAAATCATGAATAATGATTTAATAATTCCATTTCTTACTGTGGATTACTATTAGAGCTGGGATAGGTATTGATAATTAAAAAAATATTAATGCAAATGGATTGTAGGTGGCGTACTTTTTGGGGCCCTATTTATGTGTGCCCCACCTAATGTGCAGCTTTGCCTGCATTGGCATAGTTACGCCATTGTATATATGACAAAATTTTAGACAAGAAATAAATAAATGAAAGGATCACTAGAAATGTTCCCTCTAAGATGTGCGAGTGTGCGCGCGCATAATTTGGCACCATAGCGCACACAAAAAATATAGTGCGCACACAATTTTTAACAAGACTTTTTAAAGGACGTATTTTTAAGGTTGGCTACCATGTCGATTTATCATGTATGAGATCACCAGCTTTTTAAACATTACACAGCCAAGAAAACTATTTCTATCTACGCCTCTGCTACCTTCTGTCTTCTCCTGCAGAGTGAGTTGTAAAATATCATATTTATCATTGCGGAAAATGTGTCCGAAGTATACAGCTTTCAACTAGCTTTAAACTAATACGGGGTGGTGGGGCACGCAAGGGTGGGAGGAGTAACCGGAATAAATACATAAGCGAACAATGTAAAAACACTTATTTTTTTATTAAATTATATAGGGTAAACGGGTAAATATGGTAAATCTATTCATTCATTATCTTACTAAATAGGTAAAAGTTTTATTGCTTCTCCATTCATCTCGGTCTTACGCAGCCACCGATACCTTTTTCCATCTCCCAAAAGGAATGTCTGAATGTAGACGACTACTACTGTCATACCATATTGAAACGGGGGTGGGTCATTGGCTATGTTGATCTTACATTGCAGGTGATTTTTGTGGTTATTTATTTTAATATAAATTATTTATAACTTTCATTGTGGTTATTTATTTTAATATAAATTATTTATAACTTTTTTTTTAACCACTTTTAAGAGTTAAATTTAATACATCAGCCGGTTTCGGAAAATACCTTTTCCATCATCAGGATGTCAAATAAATGAACTAAAACCAGATGTATCTGAAAGGAGCCCCAGGAATATTTTCGGAGCTGTCAAAAGTAGTACTATATAACTAGGATCTTTACGATATTGGCGGGAGCAGGCCAGGGTGGAGATGTATTCTGGAAGAGGCCAGGATACACAGCTGATTATAGAGCCAGAGAAGCTGATATATATTTCTATAATAATAATGTGTTTCTTCTAAAAACATCGGGTTATGAGACCCGATTCGCCATATAAATAATACATATAATATAATGCATTCAAATAAAATAATAATATTTATAAAAAATATAAAGAAGTTCACAAATATTTTTAGAAGTTTGTTTTTCGAATAGGCAACATTTTTTCCATCAACAGTCAATTTGACAGCTAACAGCTGGTTTGTGCTAAGCTTGGTTTGCCATTTTGCCAACGTTTGCAAATTGTGCAAATTAATTTCGAAAATCGTGGTTCGTCCATCCGAGCAAGTAATTCGAATAAGCATGTATCGTTTTTACACCACGCATACTTTAATTGATAATACGCATCCGCAGAGATGTCGTACACAGAAGAAGCTGTTGCTGCAGTGAAGCGTAGTATTGAGGAGGACCCGAATGATCTTGTGAAAAATTGTTTTTTTAAAATTATTTTGTGACAAAAGTTGATTGCATTAAATTATCCGATAGTAAATACATAGATATATATATAATAATAACTTGATATTTAATGACTTACATAATATTTTATCTCAATCAATAAATTGAATGAAGTTGTCTATAAACATTTTTATTTTATTTAACATTCTCTCTTTCTCTCTAATCAGTTTTCAGCTTTTTTGTTCGAAAAGTAAAGAAGACAAATTAATGCAAGATCAATTATCGTTTTGTTTCATACAAACTTCAAAAAAAAAAATTCTTCTAGAGAGGGTTAGTGTAAGAGGTCAAGGGGTTAGAAAAGTTTTATTTTCTATAAGTAACGATGTACTTACTGCATACATTCGAATAACCATTAACCGCTAGTACTCTATAAACATACTCGAGTTTAAAACATTAGTGGTTATCTTTGAAATAATTACCTACAAAATATTCGTATCGGAAATAGTACTGTTGTATTATGATAATGGAGCATGTCAGAAATGAGCTTATATAGTATGTCAAAAAAAAAATGAAAAAATCCAGATTACCAAGCTTTTTGAAAATGTGTAACACTTTCGGAGATATTGTATAGCTGTCCTCCACTATAGATATAAATACAAGTTGTTGAGTTAAATTGTTAGCTTGATAATGCCCCTACAAGGCGAAACGCGTCTCAAGTAAATTAAACGAGTAGAATAAAAAAACAATTACTGTTACTTACTTGTCTTTTAAATACGTCTTCAGTGTACACCTCGTAATGTGAAGGTCCAAGAAAGAGACTTTGTATAAAGTCTATATTTATTACAATACGTTACAATTTTATACAAGGTATATCACTAGTATAATTCAAACGATAAAGCCAATTTTTTTTTCCAATTCCTTAGAGTCTACGATACTCTGAGTACTCTACATGCGGCTAGACCGCCAAATCTACTACTACAAGTGCATCAGCGCTGATCGCTTTGACACTTTTACTAACTACCTTATTGTAATAAACATCATATGTGTTTTATATTAATACATGAATTGGAAGGGTAAAAAATTCTGATAAAAAACCTTATAAGAGAGACAGCACCCTGCCGCACACCGCCCTTTATAACCTCGCATACACGCGCCGACGGTACGGCATACACACATACACACACAACTATACAATCACAATTACAGTCGAACATGGTTACAACAAGCTCGTGTATAGCGTGTTCATGGCTTTAGTAAGCAAAAACTCTTTTATATTTTAGTTTACGCAAGTTTTTACACAAAAGTGAATTGTTATAACGAGCTTGCTTCTCAGTTAAACCGAACAAATAATACGGCCAACACATGAATATTTGTGTGTTTGTTGGGACTGAAAAAAATCAATTCTCTAAAAATGAAAGCAATTAAAGTGAAATAAGTGGCGGACACGCTGACCGTCACCGACCGTTGGGTCATATCATTTATGACACTACCTAAGATTTCCGGCCGCCAAAACTTTGACCACGCTGACGCTTTCAACTTATTATTGAGCATCAAACAAAAGTGCCGAAAATGCCATTTTACAATCTCGTTCCCTTTTTACATTTGTGTTTTTCTCTGAATTCAAATTTATTATGAAATCGTCTAAAGTAATGTCTGTTTATTTCAGTCAAAAAGTGACCCTTGATTTGCAGACATGCCTACTGACAAAAGAAAGTGTCTCTTGATTCGCGAGAATATCAAAATCATTTGAGAATTTGAACACAGTGTGTAAAATTGTTCATCGTCTTCTTCAATTGTTTCAACATTATTAAAAAATAAGGATGTTTACATGTCGGCATTTGAAAACATCACGGAAACAAAAAAAATAAATAGAAAATGCTATCTTAATGCAGCATTATTAAGATAATTTAGTACCCAAAGAAGTGCCAGATTTCCTATTAACGGGCCAATTTTGAAGGCACAAGAGGAAAAATTCGCAAAATAGGAAAAATGATTTTACGTGTAACGTAGCAACGGTCGATTGGATATAACGAGAAATGGCTATAACGAGCAAAGTTAGTCGGTACCCTCATGTTCGTTATAACCTGTTTCGACTGTACTTTACCACTGTACCACGTTTTCAATTGAAAAACTACCACTATTGCCGGATAATCATTTTTAAACACGTCACCCTATATTATCGTTAATGAAGTAGTGGAGCATGTCAGAAAGAAGCTTTTGTAGTATGTTTAAAAAAATAATCGCTTTACTATGCTTTTTGAAAATTTTCTTAATGTGCGACACTTTCGAAGATATTAGCGTTCAGAGTTAGGCTTGTTGAAAAATGTTCGGATTATCATGTCCACCGTGTGACGTCACATCTAGTGTACGTACCGGCCAATACTAACAATATTAGTATTAGTGTCGAGTACTGACTCGGACCAATCATTTTTAAAATACGCAACATTGAATACCCATAACTCACCTATATTCTTTCAGTTTTGTAAATTCGATTTTTCGAAATATTTGTTTTTATAAATAGATATTTTTGTTGATGATTTTGAAAAAAGGGTATTATATTAATTTTCTACTCAATTTTTCACTATCGACGAACAGATATTAGAATACTTTAGTATTTTATTTGTATGATAATACTACCGGTCCATACCCATTAAGAAAAGGTAGCTCTCTGACACTGCGTGTGGAATAGTCTACTTACAAGTATAAGAATAGGAAACAAGCTAATGTTACTTCTTTAACAATTCATTCTTTAATGCCATTGGGGTGAAACTTTCTTTGAGGAAAAATACTCTAAAACATTGAATTGAAAACGTCTCTCTATTTTAAAACATACGTATGTATATCATCTTTATACATATAAGTTTAAGTAATTCCAGCAATCATCTATTCTGATACATCTTCAGGTAAAACTAATCGAACTGATGATACATATTATACTGGGTGTCCTAATAAAATGTATACACATGAGATAGGAGTTCCAAAATCGAGCGTTCATTGCATTTTAAAGTGAGCCTATTGGAAAAGTTTTACTCGCTAATAGAGAGTTTTATTTCCAGCACTTCCCCGCTACCGTCATGATATGAGGACCTATTTTGATGAATATCTTGCACAACAGATGAATTAGTCGAAGAGGTAAAATTCAATATGCCCCACATTCTCCGGACTTTGCGCCATTGCACTTTACACATAAAAGGTATAAGGTTGATGATGCAAAAATGACATAAATTAAAGAATTAAAGGCAGCTGTCAAGGTGCAATGCACCCATATACAACTTTTTTGCCACTGGGCTTATCAAAAATGCCTAGTCCAGAATGGACAAGTTCAAATGTTTGCGACAATTAAAAAAAGTCGTCATTGATTTGAAATACAAAAAAATATGAATATATATGTGTGTATACATTTTTTTACTACACCCTTTATTATACCAACGAAAAATAAATAGAAACCTAGCCGCCACTTATCTTCATAGCCTAGATAGAGGTAATAGACTTAGGGCCGGTTGTGTGATCAGTAGTAATTTTTTACCGTAGTAAAAAAAGTTGCTAAAGCAAACATTTTTGCCAAAACGGGTTATTTGATCATAAGTAAAAATGCGATATCAGATAGTAAAAACGAGTATCGATAGTTAAATATGGCGGACTTTCCATAGCTCTTCTAAAAGTCATCCGACACATTGATACTTTGAAAGTTGCAGTATACGACAATTAATTATTCAATATTCCATTATTTTAGTGATGAGAGTTCGTCCGATGATGGTGTCGTTGTTTAATATACATTATACACATAATACGAAAAAACTTAAGGAACTTAATAAGGCGAAAAAATCCATAGATAATGCATAAAATAAAGCATATATTTGTCACACCTGTAGACATCTTCATTGATTCTTTGACAATAGTAAATTTGACGTTCGAACAACCCGCAAACGATTTTAACTACGGACGTTGGTAAAAAGTTACCATAGTAAAAAATTACTAATGATTACACAACCGTCCCTTAGCTCTT
The DNA here is from genome assembly GCA_031772225.1 of Eubasilissa splendida. NCBI lineage: Eukaryota > Metazoa > Arthropoda > Insecta > Trichoptera > Phryganeidae > Eubasilissa > Eubasilissa splendida. Next base: position 33,569,892 of record CM062848.1, on the reverse strand, counting down.
GCTATTCCTCGTTGTCGAGGAATATGTAATAGAACTGGCCTTTGCCATCTCTCATAGCCTAGATATATGCAACATGGAATATTTAGAATAAAACGATCCGGAACCAGAGGTACCCGAGTCAGATAAGTGGGAAACATAGGGCAGAAAACAGTTTTCCTCAGTTCATCAGATTTTTTGGAACCCACAGGAAAATTATTTACCGAGTCTATACTCTACTTGCCTGTTTATGTGTATTGTAGCATTTTCTATTGGTTGACTAGTGTATAAGAAAAAAGCATTTATTTTACAACTTTATTTTAATTTTTTTTTTGTATTTACTGTATTCATTTACATAACGTTATATAAATATTAAAGCATATATTCAGGCCTATTCTCAAAATTGCAATATTGAAATGAAGGTGATTGTTACACCAACCCTCAAAAATAGACAGATAGTTTTGACAGATTATGGTACGTTTATCTCCCTCACTCCCTCACTCCCATTCAAAAATAGACAGATAGTTTTGACAGATTATGGTACGTTTATCTCCCTCACTCCCTCACTCTCTCTCCCTCTCTCTCATTCAAATACAACACTATTTTTGAGGGTTGGTGTAACAATCACCTTCATTTCAATATTGCAATTTTGAGAATAGGCCTGATTATAATGAAATTCAAACATTTAGAATACCATAAATAAAATCAACTTATTTGTATAAGTAAAAATAATTTTCATTTTATCTAACATATATAATACTAATACTATAAGGAAGTTGTGAAGCCAGCGATAAAGCTATGAATCTGTGATCCATTTCATCAATTTGAATTGCTTAACCAAATGCGATGAATTTATTATATACTAAGGTGTGGGTAATGGCTAAGTTTCTCTCACCTGGGCCATCTACCGGTGTAACGAGGAAGCAGGAAGAATGTATTTTTATTACAAAGGTCGACACCATGACCTGGTATTGTGTTACATACTTCCTTTATATTTCAAATCCTTCGTTTCCTGTCACGTGAACCAACAGTGGAACGGTGATCATCAATTTCCTTTTAAATATGTAACTTAACTTTTAATTATTTTAGAAAAATATTTTGCATCTTATCTATACACTCTTATGTAATACAGTATTATTGTTGTGAAACATTCAAGTGAATTAATTGTATTATTTAGGTTAAAATATTAGATGCAGTGATGTATATGGGTTCGCACCGGTTTGCGCAAACCGGTTGTTAAAATTAGCAATCACAACAAATCCCTCGAAAAAAAATTATAACTTAACATGGACATTATATTACAATCGTATAAAGTAGATATTTATAAATATGAAAAAATTCTAATTATTATTATTCTTCTTCTCGTGCTATATCCGATTAACGGAAGTTGGCTATGAAACTCTTATTTCCTGCAATCTCTCCCTGCGTCATGACATGCAACAATTGATCTCTAGATGTCTCATTACACGTTCGAGATATTAAAATTTAAGAATTTATATTCTTATCTACTTATTTTTATTTATTCATCCGAATCATAACATTTTAACATCAGCTAATTTTGGGCGTTCTTCTGTAGACCCTCACCTTAAATCCTTCAAATTGTCTTATCTTTTTAATATCACTTTTATTAAATGTTATTAATATTAGTAAGTATTGGGTCGTTTAATAAGTCTGTCGTCTGTTTTTTGTGACAAAAAATGACATCTATTTGATTTAATTTTTTCTCCAATTAAACGTTACTGTCGCCGTTTTCCTGTGACTAGTTTTTCTTAATTTTTGGGCTTAAATAATGAAGTGTTAAGTTGAGAAAAACGAACATTTTTGACACATACGTCTTTCTCATTTGATCAAGGTAAAAAAGGTCATCCTGATTTTGAGATTTTCAGTCGCTCTCCAAGTGTGACCTTATGTTCAACAACGACGATAACCAGACGATTTTTATAGAAGACGCATCCACAAATTGGCTGCAATATGGGATGAAGACCTGAAAATTAATGGAGAATGCATCATTGCATTAAATGCTGTGATTTTTGTTTTAAAATTTGATTCTATAATGAATAATTGAACAAAATCGCAAAGACTTTATTAAATAACCCAATACTTGTTATTATTAATATATATACCTCTAATAATAATTTTATTGGGGATATTACTGTAAAAATGTGTACACGTAAAACGATTAAATTTCTGCATAAAATTGTTTTAAACATAACAATTTTACACAAAAGTTATTCATATTTAACTGCAATTTCAATTTATTTCCGACAGATGTCATACCCAAAACGTGAAATAAAATATACAACAATAAATCTGATATCGTTGTCGGTCGCGACCAGTAACAATAGGCGTACACAATAATGATTACGTCAACTAAAAATAATTATTTCAAGGAATCCCAGCTCCATGCACTCCGTACTCGGCAGTCAGCAGTCGCCCGAGAGCTGAGTGCTGAGTCACTCGAGTCGCGCGGGTATCGAGCTCATATTATTAATACTATCGCGTATTACTTATCTCGTCAGCGAAAGATAACAATTAATTAAATAGTCTGTGTCAGCTTGTTCATCCTTACCAGTGTCTAGAGGTCTAGAGCGACGTCAGGCGTCATCGTGTCGCCCACCATTTTGAAAAAAAAAAACAGTTGATCAAACGCTGCATCGCCCACTGAACGTATCCAGCGTTTATCGGCTGCAGTTTTTATTTTCTCTTCGGTTGTCCCTATTTGTGTTCTTGCGAGATTTTTTGACGGAGTGCCAAAACAGAATAGTGTAAATATTTTATTCCGCTGTTTTTCTACTTTGTGACTTCGACATAACAAAATGGATCCAAAGATGGCGCCCCCGCCGTACATGCCAGGTATGAAAAAAGTCATTGTTTTAAAATATGAGACTGTATTTTTTAGACTGTTTTTGCTGATGTTCGAGCCAAGGTCACAGGATCAGAGGCGGATCGGTTACACGGAGAAACATATTTCGGCGAACTGACGCTTGATGCGAATCAGTCTCTACCGTTATACGCCTAACTGTATCACCACAATTATATATCTATCTAAATTATTTTTCGGATAAAATATGATATTGTTGTGTTAGTAAATGTGGGAATTTCCGCTTAATGGTTAATTCTAATTTTGAATCCCTCTCTTTCAAGCAATAAATCGAAAGACTTCTTTACAACAAATGGGACATCTTGTCGATGTTTCAAAACAGTTTAACATATAGGTAAATACAGTAAAACCAATTCGAGATAGTGTCACTATACAGGGTGTAACAGACCTAGTCCAAAATATTTTATGGGTGGGTAAATGTTCAAGGAATATGTGTTTCCTTTTAAATGTTTCCTTTAATACATTGATTTTGGCACGCGCTGGTGGCATGTTGCACCGTCTTGTTGAAATCTCAGCTTTTACACATTAATGCCATTTAATTGGGAAACGAAAAAGTCAGCAATCATGGATCTATAGAGCTCTCGAAATAAATATTTAATTAACTTTTTTATTAAATTATCTTATAATATAATTAAATTATAATAACTTAGAAATATTTTTTTTCGAAATTGACCCATTATTACTATATTTGATTCAGGCTCTAAATCATCTAACAAAAAATAGTCTATCCCCCTTAAATTCGATGACCTTTAATTTGTTGTATTTAATATATAATTTGGAATTAATAAAATATTTAAATTAATCTAAATAATCGCATTATTACGATATTTTGAAATGCTGATATCTCTGACATGGTTGAGATTAGGTACATATCCTTTGAACATTTTCTACTCGTAATTAAGTCAGGTATCCACCCATAAAGTATTGTTAACTAGGTTTGTCACACCTGTATATTCAATGATTTACAAAATACTCTAAGCAAAATACGCTTTAAACAGCTAACTTAGCTAACTCATTTCCCAGCAGAGACAGGCAGAGAGGATAAAATGCCAGGCATGATATACTAGTCTTGTCTCGTTCATTTTTATATATATTCTCTTCTATCACGTTCGTTGGCTGTTTACTACACTATAACAATAGCGTCCCCCAATACCTAGTTAATCTGATACAGCCTGATATTTCGCGGACGTTCTTACATTCGCTTCGTATATTATTTACAGTTCTCTCCTCGCTCATACATTTCACATGCTAAAAATATAAAATAAATATATAAATAATTCTCATTAAAAAGAACACATTTTTATTGTGAAGTTGTAATTATTCAGAACATAGGTCTGTGATGTTTTAAATACTAATGTAATGTATTAATTATAAATATATACATATAAAATCAATTATGTTGAAAAATATTGTTTTTGCGCTACCGGGATTCGAACCTGGATCTCTATTTCCAATCCGAGGAAGTACACTACAAATTGTGTTATAGCGCCAGTATTTTTCATGACAAATTTTCGAACCTATATGTTACACTTTTTCAAATTAATACATCTGTCGTTCCATTATTTGAAAGCCATCTACATTGTTTTTACGGAATCACAAATACCTTTGAGTAAACCGTCTGCAGACGCCAGACGCAAAAACAATATTTTTCTACAAAATTGATTTTATATGTATATATTTATAGTTAATACATTAAATTAGTATTTATAAATAATTCTATCTACTGTAATACAAATAGATCTACTTTCGCTCTTAATACGTCATCATTACCCGGGGTATCTTCAAGGATAAGTAAATAAATGCTAAGAATTATAATTTTAATACCTGCAAATAAACATAATATATTCTCGTATATAACAAGCAGACTCGTTTTAATAATGATTGAGGAAAGTAATATTGGAAACTTCATATTACTAATAATATCGTGACTGTAAATATGTGATAAATTTTATCGGTACAAATAACATCGCTTTATAGTAAAAATACACCGTTTGACACAATGTTATTCAAATTCAAATGAATTCCCCTGGACATAAAATATATTTGTCCTGGTATGTTTAGAAAATTTTCTCAATCAAAATTAAACGAATTGTATCTATCTTTAATTATAACACTTGTTATTATATAATATATCGAATGTCAAAAAAATTAGTGACCGAATCATTAAATGCATAAAAATCTTTAGTAGCGTTCTATTAACATAAAAAAAAACACAATACAGAATTAACTCAAGAGTTTTTTTTGTACCATCTGATAGTCTAAACATTTATTTAGACATTAACCATAAATACATACCTTGTAGACAAACACAAAATAGTAACCGCATAGTAGAGAAAAATCAGTGGCGCACGCGGAGCAAAATAAAGTAACGTTTCTTTTTCTGATGCGATGATGCCATTGGATCGAAAAAAATACAGTGTTATTAGGCGTAATTCAGTATTCCGTTAAAAAAAAAAGTATTAAAATACGTAGTTGCTTAGAAAATAATTTTCAAATGGACAATGGTTAATATTATACAAGTTTTGACACATCGCATCACACATTACAATCACATCACGTAACGGTATTTTAAGCTACTGGCGGTGACCTTAACTCTGTGTATTATACAGTCGAATTACATGTATATTTTTCTTTGTTTTATTAACCACTTAATTGAGTTTACATAATACATTTATTTAAACATAATTAAGTGGTTAATAAATCAAAGATAACAAATAAAAATATGAATTTTAACCACAAAGTTAATATTGCTAATTTACTAGGCGTAGATACAGATTTAATTTTAACTTAAACAACCGAAATATAATGCAATATCTCTAAACTGGTAGATATACATTTAATATTATGTTTAATATACTGCATAGAAATATCTCATAATATTATATTTAATTGTTTGTTATCGATTGCATAAATTATTTTTTTTCAAAACAGGTTTTTATTACAACTATGTTCATTATTATTTATTATTATTAATCTAATCTAAAAATATTAACAGTCATGTTTCGTTTGCAATTATCGTTACATCTTTAATGATGTACTCAGATTTAATAGAGATGAAACCATTACGATCACCATAAGAATACATTTGAGTTTGTTTTGTTTAGAATATTCATTTTTAAACATTTGATAATATTGATGTGGTGGTAAGACACACTTATAGTGATCAAGCAGTCGAAGGTTCGAGTTCCCTCTCAGAAGATCAGAAAGTTAGTTCTGTTATCATACAGAATTTTAGCTTAGTTTGAAAATTGTAAGAATATTAATGTGACAAATCTATTTAAAAAAAAACACCTAATTCGTTTCCCTGTATATTTCTCTAGTTTTCTATTGTACTATAGCAATTGCGGAATTACTAATATATAAAGTGATAGATATTAATTTGAAAAATATACGATGGAACGTGGAAAATTGTGGAACACATTAAATAATATTTTATATTTTAAAAAAAGTTTTTTCATCAATAACATTAAAAAAAAATTATTAGGAGAACACATTTTTATTGTGACGTTATAATTATTCAGAACATAGGTCTGTGTTATTTTAAATATGAATTAAATATATTAATTAGAAAGATATACATATAAAATCAATTTTATCTAAAGATTATGGCAGATGGCTCTTTCAAATAATGGAACGATTAAATGTATTAATATCTAAAAGGTTCGAAAATTTGTCGCTAAAAATATTCTCGCTGTAGCATAGTTGGATAATGCACCTTCCCCGGTTAGGAAAGAGATCCATGTTCGAATTCCGGTGGCGCAACAACAATATTTTTCGATAAAATTGATTTTATATGTATATCTTTGTAATTAATATATTTAAAAAAATATATGTACGATTGAAATTCCCAATCCTCCTCTTGTTAGACAGAAATTTTAATACCAATACTTGCTGATAAGATTGTTTGTGTAACGTATACACAGACGCAATACCGAGAAAAAAAACCTATACTCAAGCGCACATTAATCTCTGCCAAGAATTGTTTGAACATTTAAAGATGTATGATTTGATAGGTATGGCTATAAGTGTGGGTAAACGATTGCTAACATAATAATTAATGACTCATTAACAATTTGGAAAGTTGTGCATGCATTCCTGAAATGAAATGAACAACGTCAGAATTAGAGTGCCACGAGAAATGATTATAAATTATAATACAGTAGGCTTTCGATTATCCGGGGCAACATTAGCTGGGAAAATAAAAAGTTACGAAACTTTTGATAATCGTCAATTCTATCTGTCTTCAGTCTTAATCATCCATATGTAGCCCGCCACCCTTCTCATGTAGTTTATCATTCGACTATATCGTACGTACTAGAACATCTTATAGTTTGTTCAATGCTGACCATTGTTGTACCCTGAAATATTTGGAATTTGGTGCTCAATACGTATCCATTTCTCCCAGTCTTGAGCCGTGTAGGTCGCAGTATTTAAAGAGGATCCTCTTTTATGTGGTCTATCCAATTAGGGCATGCAAATTTACCGGAAAATCGATAAAACTCTGAATTTAATACCGGTGTACCGGTAATTATTAAGTTTTTTTGACGATTTAAGAAATATTTATTTTTGAATTTTTAAAATTATGTTAGTTGGAAAATGATTGCTTAGGATTGTATTTTTTGTTTTTGTGAACTTTTCTTCAACTCAAAATATATATTTTTCAAAGTTTAGAAGGTAAGAACTATCTACCTAATTTCGTGAATTGAATTTTTGAATATATGTTTTTCTAAAAAGGGACAAATCGTTAGTATATGGGTAGTGAATTAAATATTTATCACTACGGCAACAGTATATTTGTTTAGTCACTTTTTCATTATATATTTTCTGGGAATATTCTGATATGAAATTTGTGACCTGTGGGCGGAAGGAGGGAGGGGGGGTTGTGGGATGGGGGGGGGGAGGTGAGGGAGGACACACAAATATATAAAATCATGCTAATATAGGACGCGTGTAATACGCCCTTGAGGTGAAATTTTTACGAAAATGACGCTGTATAAATTATCCAATCGTATTATCGGTCCTGTTTGTAGGTTTTATCAATTAATTCACACGCCTTTATAATATCGCGATACGCATTAACTCACGTAATCTCATTTTATAAACAGTTTGCGAATAAACAATAAAAATGTATTGTGCCGAAGCACCGTTTTATTACCGTCCGAATTCGGCGAATTCGGTTATAATAAATTGTTTACACAAGCCGACGGAAGTTCCGACTGGCGAAAAATGCGAATGGTACACCGAAAGATTATAAATTTAACGCTATCGAAACATTGTCGTTATTTGAACGTTACTTGCTAAAATGTGATTGATTTGGGCTCCGACGGTGCCAACTAATCTAAAACATTAAAGGTCATATAGTACCACCTAAGTGATTCCCAAAGTGGTCTATATCGACCCCCAGGGGTCTATGATAACCTGCAAAGGGTCAACGTCAGCGAAAAAAAAATTTGGGGGTCCATGAAATGAAAATGGGGGTCCACGATAGTGGATCTCAACAGTATTGATAGTACCTATTTACTTACATTATAATCTTATAATATAAAGACATATACATTATTTATAAAAGTACCTATGAAGTAAAAAATGTATTATATATGTTTATAAAATAGTGTAAGTTGTAGGATGTAGGCATTCGCTTTGTGGTTTAAGTTTTTAACACTAAACTTCACTACAATTAGAAATTTACAAAAAATCAATATCAGGTAAGTAGTGGGTCTACCAAAAATCGAAAAATATGACAAGGGGTCTACGACACAAAAAAGTTTGGGAACCTCTGACCTAGTCAATCACTTTTGTGTAAAAATTGTGTTTAAATTGAAGAATAGCTTTGCATTATGGCCTGTCATAAAAAAAACTTAATTAAATATAATCGACATTTTGCGAAAAAAAATAGCAACGGAAGAGAATTAAAAAATTATCTTAATTATGATTATAAACGTTCGATAAAACGATATTTAATTGCATTATTATTTTATGGGAAGAGGAGTTGCCCTTGTTTTGTGCAGGGTTCTAAAGAATACATATGCAAAATTTGGTTTAGATCAGTCAAATGTTGTAAGATTATATATAATTCAAAAAGAAAAATAGACAGACGTTCAATGTATGTATAGATATTGTACAATTGATCAGGTACAATCAAACAAACTGCAGCTTAGTTTTTTTAAATGGTTATAATTTCGTAAGGTATGTATAAAATTAATAATTAATAACTAATTTATTTCATTAAAAATATGTTTCTTAGTTCGTACAGACGTTTCTTCTTCTTTTAAATAGGCAATCCATCCTTCAAGATTGATTTCAAGTACAATAATATTATAGAATAGGAAATATTATATTACAAGTCAATACCATTGTCGATCAAAAAATTTGCTATTATATAGATTAAATGTGGCGAGTTAAGGGAAAGAAGACGACACAAGTTAACCGGGAGTTGAAAATTACCATTGACGAGATTACTGTAAAAAACCTGTGATCCGCAATGGACAGGCAAAAAAGATATGGTCAAGGGTTTCCTCCTCAGCACCTCACTCACACATTGGGTAATCTATTAAGTTCAATCTGAATAAATATGAAGCTACCGGGCAATGCCCAATTCTCATTCTAGAGATATTTGATATTGTTTTTTTGGAGACTTTTCTTTTGGAGAACCAGGGAATGCGGGGAATAGATCTTTGAATTGTTTTAAGCCGATTACCCTTATGATTATTTGGATCCATCCATTGTGCAGACCAGATAGAATTTGGACATTTTTTTTCATATTAAGTCTATCATACAAACTTTCAAATCAATATCATCGATGTTACTTAAATATATATATAAAAAAGTTTGGCTTTAATCGTGACATTATTCAGCGAAAGCAAATATGTTACGAAAAAATGCTTTTTTTTTTTTTTAAATGAACCGTACCGCCGGAACACTATTGTATGTACACTGCCCTTCCAACTGAACTACGGCGTCGCTGTTGATAATGGGAAATAAAAGAAAAGGAAAAGTAATCTTGAAAAAATTGACAAAATAACACAAATGCAAAAATTTTAAGCAAGCCATTCAACGGCTCGTAAACATACATTTGAATTACAAACTCATCATATTATAATGATAAGTTGATATATGAGAATACTATTTGCAAACGCGGCTCATAAACGACGTAAATCCTGCGCTGATAGGATCTACCGAACGAATTGCGCAATCTCCGGGTCGCGCATCCCGAAAACGGAATCGCCGCAGGGAGGGGGGGGAAAGGAAATAAGGGACCCGGAATACAAGGGTCGATAAGGGGTAGGGACCATTGATCTCGGGGAATCGGGAATCTTAAGGACTGCTCGCCTTACCTTGTATGACGCCTTCTCACCCCGCAGTCGCAGCCGAGATCACGCGAAAGGGCAAATCTCCGCTTCCGATTGAAGGCGGCGATATCACAGCTTCACCCGCAGTACTCAAAACAACACACTCTACGTGATCACCAAAATACAAGATTACATGTATACAAACAATACAGTACTGATGTACCGGAGCTGAATAAATCCACACCGCTAATGCTCTCGCGATGTCGTGATCGAACAACTTTCGTTCTAGTTGTCAAGGTGTCAATGATATGGGTCGCGGCCGATTCTCAAGACGCGCCAATAATATGTTCTTTGAATTTGGAACAACATGTATATGTGATTTCTTAATTACTTGATAACTCAACACATTTTATATAATAAACAAATAAAAACACGCAGTAGTTAAAATAAGAATGATATCTAAATTTAATATTTAGATCAAGCTGATGAAAGTAACAGATGAAGAAAACTAGGATTGTAACGAATTCCTTTGGATTCATCCGTTGTTGTAATTAATTCTCGAATAAAACACGTATGACGATATCACACACACATGACTAAGGTCAGCTCCTATTGGCTAAAATGGGACAACCCGCCATTGAAACTTAAATAAAATTGGAATTAGCTACATTTGAAAATAACGTGATACTTTAAAGCAATATTTGTATGGAATCCAAGTATTAGGGTTGATGCATAATTATCCGCCGTTTTTAAAAATATATATTGTAAATTACTTACATTATATCGTAACCAAAAAACAAAAAAAAACTCAAAATATATTATGTACAATTATCTTTCGAGGGCGTAGTCACCGTCATCGTGGACTGATCGATGTTGAAGTTGGCAGCCAGTGTCCTAGTGGTGCAACTTTCGTCCTCTTCCACAGCCGACAGAAGGGCCTGGTTATCAAAATTCGAAGATCAACCCTTTCCTCGCTTGTCGTCTAAGCTGTTATTACCAGCGGAGACTATTTGCAATATCACCAATCCGATTTTGTTCATTTTTTTTCCCCGGCATAGTTGAGTGCCCTGATTTCATAAATTGATAAAAATTAAGGCGCTCGCAAGTATTAAAAAAAATATTATACTTTAAAGTTTCTAATTTTCACGGCACATTTGACATTTAATGCCATAGAAAATAGATGTTTCAGCAGCTTCATTCATAGATAACACCAAATTACGTTTACCATAGATGAAAAATACACGCCGAATACAGTATCTCATCACATTTTCATTGAGGCAAGGTTCTAGGTTTGGTTATTTAATTAAAATTACATTTATTTTTTTAGGTATTGTAAAGTTATTTCTTATCAGCTTTGAAGTGAACAAACCACTCTCGGCGTGCTCTGTCGCTAATCTTTCCTTTGCCGAAATAATCGTTGAGATCGCGAAATGCTTCTTCTCCAAGTGGTACAGCATAATGTAGCCTATATGTGTATGCTTTTCTAATTTCCTAACCCTATTAAACAATTACATAATGACATATGTCAATTAAACGTCTAATTCAAAAAACAAAACGCCGTGAAAAAACCGCCGGATAATTAATGCAACAACCTAATATATTTGAAACTGCGTTCCAACATACCAATATGAATTATTTTTTACTTTATAAAATGACATTCAAATTTCATTTTTCAAGTATACCTCTACTGGAACGAGCCGTGTTTGCAAATATAATATTAGCCTCATATTTAAACCGAATAAAATGTCTTTGAAAATATGCATAAAAATATAATTTAAATTCATTCAAGGAAAAAAGAGATTTTAAATTTTGACATATCTTTTAAATAAATATTTTTACACACACACACATGCTAATATGTTTTCCTCGATTTATGACAAAATGTCGTAAAACATTTTGATACTTCATTGGTATAGCACCTGATGTATTCAACTGCTTAGACCCTCACGTGATCAAGGCTGTAGTACTGAATCGATTATAGCCAATTAGTACGGCAGTACTTTCGAACAGGTACATACGAGTCTGTTCTTCATTACGTAAACGTTGTATCTTCATAGATATGATAATTTTTCATAGATAATGTTGATCGAAATAATTGGTTTCCATTCATCTTCACGTGACTCGAGACTTTATCGAATCGTCCAGTTTAACCCTCCACTCTAATTATTACTATTTTCATTATTCAGATTATGTGTAAAATGGTGAAATTATTTCATAAAATCTATATTATATAAATACGTATGTAGATTAATAGAAATTAAATGTATCAATTAGAGAGATAAACAGATAAAATCAATTTATCGAAAAAATATTTTTGTTGCTACCCGGACATAGGTATATAATAATTATGCCTTTCTTATACGCATTATAAGAAATATCGTAATAGAAGACAACAAAACAGTTGTCTATGTGTGCACTTGTCACTGTGGAGAGTTGTCTGTGTATGCATTTGCCATGAAAGCGTAAAATATATATTTTAAAGAAAAACGCTAGTGAATCCTATTATATAAATATTGTGTTTTTTTATTGTGCAAACGTGAATGTATTTTCCTATATTTTTTTATTTTTCGTTTTATATCATCATTTTTATTAGTGATGAGAAAAAATGCTACTCTGGATTCACTGGCGTGCTTGTGATTAGTATTCGATAATATCAGTGATTGAAAACTGTGACAGTGACCACAGTTTTTGATATCGCAATACACGAAATAAATAAATTAAACATGCTTTTGAGCGTATTTATTTATATTATTAAAACTTCATTTGCGTAAAAAATATATTCTAGCATAAATAACTAGACAATTACTACACATACACAAAATGTTAAAAAAAAACGAACAAAATTAAATTAGATACTAGCAAGCTAGTATTAGCCAACATTGCCAACAAAAACAGATTCTAATAAATGGCTCTAATCAAATTACAAACATCCGGTAGATGGCGCTGATTCAAGTGATAATCAATTTAAACAACGGCGTCAGAAAAACAAACCAAAAATTTTTAATCGCGAATTATGATATTCCTAGATATTCAATCACCGATGGTGAGTGTGGCTCAAATATATCAGTGATTGACTCACGGTTCGTGATTTTGTGCTCATCACTATGTTTTTTTAGAAAGCAATTTAATATTGTGAAATGTATTTAATTAGTATATATATATATATAATATTGTTGAATTAATATATTATATATAAATTAAATTAATCAACTAGACAGATATACAGAAAAAATCTATTGAAAAAATATTTAGTTGCTTCCGGGATATGAACATACCGGGATATTTCGCTATAGCTGTCGAATACTGCATTATTCAATTATTCCATTTTTAAAAGCAATCAACTCTATATCGCGGTAAATCTTAAATGCCTTTAAGTAAAACTCCCTAGGTGACACCAGAATGAAGTAATTAATCCATTTTATTCAATATTTTTTCTATAAATAGGTTTTTTCTGTATGTCTTTCTGGATGATTAATTTAATTTGTATTAAAATACAGAACTGTGTTCTAAAAATGTAACTTCACAACATGTTGTTCTTAAAACAATATTATATATAAATAAAATACTTCTATACATAAAAATTACATTTAAAACGATTATTTTTCAGAAAAATTAATTAATTAATAATAAAAGTATTACTGAAAATGATGCAGTAAGCATTTAAAACGTTTTAATTTGAATTTTTAATTAAAGTGTTATAGTTTGAAGTAAACAACGTCGTGTTTTATTCAATTGATTACAAAAACAATTTAAAAGTTAATTTTTTTTAAAGTTATTTACAATAAGATAAATAAATAAGTGCGATGTATAACTCATATCTTTTTCCAGTACATCCAAGTGTTAATAAGAAAATGTTAAAATAATTTCAGGAGTTCACCAGCAACCGCCTCAGCCTGGCTTCCAGCCCTATCCTCAGCAGAACTTCCAACCCTATCCGCAGAACTACCCCCAGGGTGGACCGCCCACCAACGTAGTGATCACCACCCCTATCATCATGCAGGGAGGCTGTCCCACGTGCAGGGTCGGTACGATGCAGGAGGACTTTACGTGCTGCGGAATATTCTGCGCTATCTTCTTCTTCCCTCTCGGGATCCTGTGCTGTCTCCTCATGAAGAGCAAGCGCTGCAGCAACTGCGGGGCATCATTTGACTGAAAATTCCGTCATGTTCCTTTTTACTAGAACCTCCAACCCTTCGTGCCGTGGATACATCATACGTATACCATACATTTTCACAACAACTTCAATAAACCGCTCTATCAGCATACGAACCATCCAAGTTAATATTATTTTCCCTTGCGTCAACATTTTTTTTTTATATTGAAATAAATTGTTAATATTGATGAGATGATGACTCCAACTGATCTTCACCCAACTTTTTGATACCTATTGTGATGATAGTTTAATAAAATTTAATTTAAACAAATTGTTTTAATGGATTCCACTGATATCGCAACATTCAACAATCATCATTTGCACCGATGATCGTTTTAAATGAGTGAAAAGCCATCAATAATATTTTCTTTCGTAATTGTCATCTTCAGTGACTTCTAGATCGCTAAAAAATGATTATTAATCCATTCGTAAAAAGCGATTTCCTTAGGCACACAAATATTCATTACAGCTTTAATTTAGTCACAACCAAAATATTTATTGCGGCCACATCAAATTTACGGAATCCACATTCTTACGAGCAGTGTTAAATTCAAATTGATTTATGTACGAGTACAATGATAATAATATACATTGTAGATTTCAACAAGTTTATACTTTAATATAAGTAAGCAAGCTACTTTTTGAACATCCCTCGTGCATGATACAACCTATAACGAATACACGACCATAGTCTAAATTATATTAGAACACTGTTCTAACATGTTGAGGTTTTAGAGACAAACATGGACTAAACATCTTGCTGCCATCTGGTGATTTTCTTGAAGACTCGACAATAATTCTTATCTCTGCTTAATAAATAAATTGATAAATATGAATTAAATATATTAATTATAAAGATATACATATAAAATCAATTTTATCGAAAAATATTGTTGTTGCGCCACCGGGATTCGAACCTGGATCTCTTTCCTAACCGGGGAAGGTGTTTTATCCAACTAAGCTACAGCGACATTATTTTTAGCGACAATTTTTCGACCCTATATGTTACCTTTTTGATATTAATACATTTAATCGTTCCATCATTCCAATATTTTTCGATAAAATTGATTTTATATGAATATCTTTATAATTAATATATTTAATTCATATTTAAAATATCACAGACCGTCTGTTCTGAATAATTACAACTTCACAATAAGAATGTGTTCTCCTAAATAATAAATTGATAGTTTTTTATACACCACTCATTCGGCGAGTTGGCGAATATTTATAGAAAAGTAACTTATGATGACCAAAATAATTAGCTGTTGGAATGTTAGTGAAATGCATTAGGTAGGGAACAAATTCGTTTTTAAACAATCCTTATTTTGTATTTTTATTCAACGATTAGTACACAATCTTTGTTCCAATAGCATTTAGAAATATGATTTTTTTTTTCATACGATACCGCGTTATTCCACATCCGTGCATTTATTGTGATCTTTCGCATAGTTGACTAGACTATACTAGATCATATAATATTCTTCATACATCCGAATAGAACTCAAAATAACCAATTTACTTAAAAAATATTGGGATTTATTTTTATGTTTTTGAGTCTACAGTAAAGTGTATGCCATTATTGATTATCTAATGCGCACACATACATATATATATTATAATAAATACTTTTTGGTTTTTCAGTTTCATTTCAATGTTTTACTTATTCGTTGACATACATTATAGGTATTATGAATATTGTTTTCTTTATCTAATCTAGGTTTATCATACATGAAGTGCAAAACTGTATTAAATTGAAACAAAAATAATTAATCTTTTTTTTTATCAAATAAAGCTTAATGATTTATAATAATATATATATATCGGATTCTAGTTTTTTTCGTGACGTATTAACTTTTACACGTACCTATATATATATATATATATAAATTATTACTTCAAGTATGTACTATTAATATATTAATTTTTACCGATTTCAATTTTTTATGAATTTTGATTGAATTCGTTTGTATTGATTGAGATTAATAAATATCGATAACTGAAAATTTGTAAATAAATAAGGTTAAAATCAGAGATCTTTAATTAAATTAATTTAAAATATTGTCAATTTTCTTGCGTTCTTTGTACGTTACAATATATATATATATCCAATATAAACAATATATTTTTATATCCTACTTATTTATGTTCATAGTTTGTAGTCATTTTTATTTATGTATAAAAGTTTTCTACAAAAAATGTTTCATAATTATGTTATATTATTTACTTATTTATGTTAGTATTCATATTTTCATCTGAAAATACTTAAAACTGTAATTTTGTTATTATGGACCTTTTGTTAAATAAACATAATATCGGATGCTATTTATTTTAAATAATTTTTAATACGCCTGTTACTTCCTTTTATCAGACAGTTCGATTTAATTAAATTAATTATTAATATAAGATATTTACGCGAGCACTAGTGTATGGAACTGGCGTCTCTTCTAGGTTAAATTGCATTTTTTCTAGATGGTTTCTTTGGACAAACATAGGCCGACGTTTCGGCATGGTAACACGTGACATTGTTAAGTCGTTGCGTCAAAAATTTCGATACAACCGTACTTTTTCGCAGGAGTTGAGATTTATATTTATTCAGAAGAGACTCCAGTTTCATACATACATATATAGGTATACATACATACGTACATACAAACATAATTAACGTAATTGTTTTCAGAACTAAGCTGGACTAGAGTGTAATCGGAAAATACATGTGAGCTTCTCTGCAATAGCACTGTATATCATCCAAGATGGTCGACGCTCCATCTATCGATCAACATTTGTTATTGTAAAAACCGATATACAGTATTGTTGCAGGAGGGGTCACGAAGATTCAGTAAAAGAAACGTCTAGAAAAGATAACAGACAAGAGCAGTTAATATGATGGCATGGATAATGAAATAGCAATGGGCAGGTCACATTGCTCGTAGGACAATCATTAAACGAATAGTCATACAGTGGAATCAAGAGCTTACGAAATCATTCAATTCTACAGAAACATGTATAGATTGTAAACAATAGACATTGAAAAATGAGAGATACCCGGGGTTCCAGCAGTGAAAAGAAAAATAAAAAAAGTTAAAATAGACGATAATGATAATAGTGATGATATATACAGAAAATATTTTATCAGAATGGGTATTTACTTTTATATATTGAGTAATTAAGATAACGCCTAAAATAAACGCATATACTTTTTTGATGATTTTTTTATATATAATTGCATTAAGAATGGTACAACTATATAAATCATTTAGTATACTTGTACCGCAATAACAAAATAAAAAAACACATTTGAAAATTGCTGTACATCATTACTGTTAATTAGTTTGTATTAGAAATATAATACAATCTTGTCCTCGGCATATTTTCTCAGAAATAATCTTATCTTCGATAATTACTTTATGAAAACTTTAGAAATAACTACGTTGAATACGTGATTAGTGATTTTACTGTTTAATGTATTATATATCTAAGAAATCTACCGAAGACAAGTTTTTTTTTGTAGAAATATATTAAATATTCAATTTAATCACTTTCTGATGATTTTTTTGTATTTGTCATTTTTTTTTCGAGTTTTTGGGAATTCAGTTTAATCGTTCAGTCGAATGTGACAATCAAATAATATTATTCAGCCAGTTAAACAAATATAAGATATTTGATTGATTCATAAATGTATGCCATTGAAAAATTTATTTTAATAATGCTATAATTATACCTATCAGTTTCACCTTCACGAAAAAAATTTCTTCCAGAAAATGTGAAGTAGACAGAAATATCAGGGCCGCAATACGGTACTTTGTGTTTATGTGTGGTTTATAAAAAAAAACGAGTTAAGTATCAAGATCATATGGTCTGTTTGTAAATTTATGTAAGGGCCACTTTGACGTATGTTCAATGTTCACTAAATGTGGATCCTTATGGAGGAATGAGATCAATAATCCAGGCTGCCGAAATGATTTATCTTACGAGAGTAGCAAGAGTAACATTACTGGACCGAGTGAGAAGTACTGAGATAAGAGAGACGCTCAAAATGGAAAAATCTCAATAAAGATGACGTCTTGCCAATGTCAGAAGAACAATTGTTATATACATTATTATAAATGTTGTTATATAAGTTATTACATAAATCGTCCACCTAGGGATGACGTTTTAATACAAGAAAAATCCGACTCTTTTCAGAAACTTTATCGGGACTTGGATGGCACAATGGGGTGCTTAGGGAGATAAAACAAACTGGAGGAAGACAGAAAAACATATTGCTTTCTCTATGTATGCTTATTCTGGACAACTATTACTTCCTTTTGTTTTTTTAGGTCATGCCAATTGCGAGCGAAACTGATATTCTATTTATGTTTTGTTCACACCTCCCACTCGGGGATATAGATATGTTAAATTGCTTTTATCTTACCTTTTGTTATACTTTTTGCCTCTATTCTTCTAATATAAATAGCACCAAAACATGTGATAAACATTGAGCTAAATAATACAATTAGACCCGCGAATTTTACTTTGACGAGAGATACTGGTAAGAGAGTATCCACTCCTAAAACAGTTCCGGATAAGGGTTGGTTCCCCCCCCCCCTTTCTGCGGCTTTTTTTTTTTAATAATTTTGGTTGTTCAATAAGTAGAAGCCGCACGAGACAGGGTAAGGTGGAAAGATGGGAAGGAGAAGATGGATGATAAGTCTTTATGACAGAGTCTTAATAAACAAATTTGTATATTAATTGAATGATCTTTTGAAAAACCAGCGTCCGTCATGGTCACGCCTCAATAAAATTGATCGCATCTCAATCTCAATAATTGCCCTAATTTTAAAATCATTAAGAACATAAATAACCATTCTGCGCAAGTGCAGTGAACTAGTAAAGTACCACTGCACTGGAACGTGAAACCTTTGCAAGTGCTCAGTCTTCCCCGTAGTCAGCTTCCATCGAGTGTCCTCGGAAGCAGTACTTGACACTCCTAGCAGGCCCTGAACAATGAAGAGTTCTGTCTACAAAGCGGGTATTGAAAAGTGTACCTATAATAATTAAAATCAATATATTGATTATATTCATAATATTTCTTATATTGAACCGATTAATTTCTTACGAATTTTCTTAAAAAATAATATCCCAGATATGTCCTTACGTCCTGTGTTTCACGAGTGGAAAACTATGAAAGAATAACGTTGGTTTGAATTATCAGATTCCTACGAATTACGAATTAGGTAGATGTGCTCAGTTCAGAACGGACATCTTTCGAATAGAAAATAAACAAGTCCATTTTTCATACATGAAAATAAAGCGCTTGTTTTTTAATTCTACTCGTTTATTTTACGTACTTAAAATGGCTGTGTGAGGGCTTTATATATACAGGACTATTCAGAATGATGGACTCAATTTTGTAACTATATATTTCAAACTGCAAACGAGTGACACATTGTGACCCCCTTTGGCTGCACGGCAAACATTTAATTGGTAGCTGAACTCGCTCCACACTCGATGAAACATGTCTTGTGTTCACCGCAGCTATGATAGATACGGTTCCGCAGGTCGCCCAGAAACTGCTTCTTTTACGAACCCCCGCAAATAAAAGTCACCCGAACATTCAATGAGGTGGAGCTCCATCTAGTAGAATGAATGATGTGATCGTGGACCATCTCACAAATCATTATGCATTTCCGAATCAACTATTGATATGACTGCGTACAAAAACAAATCTAAACCGTATCAACAGTTGTTACTTGAAGACGCCGATATCAATCACTTCACCCGCGGCATTCACTCAATATTTTGAGAGAAACGTTTCATGATAATTTTATGTTCACATGAATTCCTATCATTTCTGAAGATAATGTTTTCAATTTTTGTAAAACCATCCCCATTAATTGGTCACACACGTTAGGCGCGGTAAGTCTTCTGAATCTTCAGAATTTAGGAAATATAGCAGTATGAAATTGAGTGCATCATTTTTAATAACTCTGTATAGTTAATAAGTCCATTTTTATTATCAGTTTGATACTTGGACTGCAGGTAGGGAATTATTTAAATAACATTTTTTCACAGAAAATGTAATAAATTTTTTCATTAATTTTGATATTTATTATGATTAAAAACCGTTCTATGGACATCTTTTGCGTCTATCCGAGGACGAGTTTTAAATACTAGTTTTCTTATAGTTGATTAGTAAGGTTGTCGCTAATTATAGAACGGTATCATTTAAAAGATTGGTAATGCACATTATTGCACAATGGACTCCTGCTATCTGGTGCAGGATCCTGTCTTATTGGGCCCCTTTATCACTACACAATGTGAACAAGAAACATCAGCACTGATGAAAGGACGATGTTTTAGGTTAAACAAATAATAATAGACCTAGAGCCTAGAGCTCTCGAATCGAGCTGATACAACCGAGTGGCCAAGACCCTGATTTTACTTACATTTTCTCACGCGGGGGGCCCACGCTATTCGCGCATGCATGACATAACATAAATCCGCCACTGGGTACTAACATTTATGAAAGTGAAACCTATTGCTAAAAAATTAAAAAATGCTAGATTAAATGTAGTTTAAATGTAATCACATCAACGAGTAGATATTTATTAAATCGATTTACGATAAAGTTGATTGGAGTACAAATATTACAATTGGAATATTATGTAGGACGAGTGTAAAGAGAATACGATAAGAAATATAGATATAGATCAGTAGCGGCCGGTGACTTTTTGTAGAAGGGATGCTGAAAAACAAGTTTATAGCTACTGTCAAATATAACCTATAATCGAAGGATATTCGATGTTTTAATAATTCGGCTTCAAGTATTCAGTATTAAAGTCGAATATTTGTGGATACGGAACGAATGATAGAATCCACTGTTGCTGGTATGTATATGTATGCTGTTGAGAATGCATATATATTTCGACTTGGCCCGTGTCCTAGTGCGTGTTATGACTGGTCTCTAAAGGACAGAACGAATTTATTTGCGGAAGTGCAGTTTTCTGCTAGAAACAAAAAATCTAAAGCTTTTTGACTCTAGAACATAAGGGACGCGGAGCATCCAATGCATTTATGAATAGACCGCGCCTGGTATAGATGTACATGTTTGCGAACATTGAACTCGCCAGACCCAGACGACGAAAAGCCTGACATTATGGCATGATCAGGTATTAGACGATAGTCTCATTAAAGGTCACCGTCATAAGAAGTGTGAGAGAAAATGTATAAATGTGAATGATGTAGTAAGTCGTTCATCAGGACAGAGGGATATTTTCTACATATTTTGCTTTTTTCTCGGCAAAGAAAAGTGATATCAGTTTATTATATAAATGCGACCAGCTGACGCGCGAGACGCTTTTACCTGCAGGATTATATATATAATTATTTTTATAATACATTTAATTCACTTTAAATTAATAAATATCATTATCATATAATTTTAAAAATGTGTCGTCAACTTACTGTGTTGGTGTAGCATAATCATTTTATTATTTCTCCTTAATTTTAACAGTTTTAATTTAATGAGTTTACTGCTTCTTACATGCCACCGACTGACTACACTTATTTTATTTTATTTGTCTGTATCTTCAAATTGTACTTTAATGTATCTTTATATAACGATCTATTAGGGCCATTATTCAACCTGTTGACAAACTGTTTCATTGTAATACAAAAAAACTATACACGTTTTAAAAATGTATAATGAAAACACGCGAGAAAATATGTACAATTTTCCTGTACGATATACATTACAAGAACTCTATAAAATGCAGGAAACACTCCACGCTTCGGAACTAATAAGCCAAGTGGGTATTGAGCGATATCAGATAACGTGGCCCGTACTCGAGCACGCGTCGCTGCACAGCCCCGAGCAGAGGTGATTCACGGGGGGTGCTACTGCTACCGCCTTAACCACCCCACTAACCAGCCTACTTAATAACTTAACTGCATGCCTCCACCTGAATAGGTAAAAATAACAGAATACCATACGTTCCATGCAAAAGTCTAGCATGTATAAATTTTCTTCAAATATTTATTACCTCTCACTAGTACAGAGCTTGTCGAAAGAGCATTCTCATCTTATGCATACATTAAGAATAAATATCGCAATAAGGTTGACACAGCTCCAGATTTGAGGTCATATCTTATGTTCAGTTGAACCTGATTTAAAAAGAATCTCAAAGATTGCATTAAAACTGAATTAATAATTAGGGGGGGTTGGCAAATCATTTGGCACTAAATTCACACGCATATTTATTTATATGCGATATCTATCATTCGACTAGATATGAAAAAAATTTGCTCTCAACTGAGCTTTGCGTATCCAGTCAATGTAGATCCCACGTGCTCAATAATAATTTATTTTTATAGCAAAAGTTATACCAACCAACTATTCTGTATAAATTTTAATATATTTGAGGTATATCGCCTCACTGACGAACATTGCATATATCGGTGCCTAAAACAGAGCTTTTAACAGCCGTAAAAACGCACCCAGTAACGACGTCGGGTGTCAATACTAATACAACCACAAACGTCTAGAAAACCGGTTCTCGAGCCTCACACTTCTCGCGGCCGCCTTCCAAACAACATCTCCAAGAACCGCCTCTGTAACTCTTCACGTGTAGTACAGTTTAACCACTTATTTAAATGAATAAATAATATATGCTCAAAAATAAACTAAGCGTCAAACTTGTATTCGTTTCTAGACTACTCTGGCCACACATACAGACACAACACACTCCGCAATCATCAACCACGAACACGTGATTGGTGGGGTTATTACTAGGACACCCGCCACTCACGCATAAGCAGAACCTTCTATTCCATTCGAGCCATACATTTTATGCATATCCGTCATTTCTCAATTCCGCACATAATATGATTTTTTTCTTGTCATCATTGATGGACTTTCATTTAGTTACGTATAATATTCGAAAATATTTATCTTATGTATAAAATCGCAATGTATTTTTTTGTATCATACGTAGGAAAACTGATACATTTCATGTATCAGTTTGTGGATATGTAACTCTTTTGTTCTAAAGGTATATTTTCCGAAATAGTGAATAAAAAATCTACATTTATTAATACTTTTAAAATCAGCAATATTATCTTTGTGGTTAAGATTCATATTTGTATTTATTATTTTAGTGGTTAATAAAACAAAGATAATAAATAAAAATACATTTATTTACATTGTTAAATTTTTTTAAATTGTAACAACAGTAGGTAATATTTTTGATACGAATTTTGTGTTAGCAGATAATTTTGTTAGGGAGTCCTTTTGTTCATTACCGTTATTTAACGTAAACCGTTATTTTCACTTTGATTCTATTAAATTGTAACGAATAACGTAATTGATTGGCAACCGAGATTTAACTATTAGAGTTTTAGTCTGGCTCTAATCATCAGTGACGTCCCTAGGTAAAGTGCCGCCCTTAGGCAAAATTCAGAATGCCGCCCTTATTATTATTAAAAATGTGACATCGTTCCTCTATAATTTGCTTATTATACAAATTCAATGCAAAGTGACTCGGGCAATTTTCTTCCTGGTAAAATGATAACAATGCAGCCGCACTTTGCCGATTTTTTACGGCACAGTTTTATGGTCATTGGCCCATTGATATTTTCTAAACATATCTAACTTATGTTGAATGTATTTGTCGGATTGTTTTTACACAATTCTAAGAAGTGGACTTTCAAAGTGACCTTTAAATTACTTTACAGACAGACATTTTAATATTTATATCAGATCTAATATTTAAATTCCGCCGCCAAATTTTTGCCCCGTAAAATTTTCCGCCCTTAGGCACCGCCTTACTTACCTACGCCCGCGGGACTTCTCTGCTAATCATCGTTACAAATCGCACACAGTCCCAATAACGGTTTAGCTGTCACTATTACTCGTACGATCGGTTTCAATGTTAAAACGTCGAACTATTTTTTCTCAATGCTTCGAAGGCATTGATTATTAAAAAAGTATTTGTGGTGTGTATGGAAGATGATTCAGTATAGAAAAGGTTTAACAACGTCTATTAACAATTGTAGTAACATTCCATTTTAACTGCACCAGTGTGGCGCCTTTGGAAATACTATCACAGGTTCACTTTCATGTTCTATCCTCTATGTGCACTTCTCGAGTTGCTGGGTCGAGTTCTTGTAAGTAAAACTCAGTAGATATATGTGACAATTATAGTTTATTAATAATTATTACTATTGCGAAGGAACAATGGGCTGAGAGTCCCGTTCCTCCAGTGACGGCCTCTATATACTCTGAACCCCACCACTCATCTCACACACACATACATACAAAAGTGACAGTTCTCACAATGATAATAATATATAGTGTCAAAACAAATTCGATGGAGAATGAAAATGAATATTGTAGAAGGTTTTTAACAAAAGATTTTATTCAAAATCTAGGGAAAGAATACACAACCTTTAAAAGTGCACAGCGGACGCTCTCCACAATGTATGCGTAGTTCACAGTGTGAACACTACTAGATACAAAAGCCTTGAATGTTCATTGTTTGCCTTCAGCCGAGGGCTTCAACTGCGGATGCACCGGATGCGGAGGCCTCTGCTCCGTACCCCCGACCCTTGGGTATCAAACCGCTGACCTCACCCTGACGACGATGCATTGAATTGGAGACGTGCTGTGTTTGACATTATAAATTTTTACTTTTCTGCATATTATTTACATAATGCATATGGTCAGGGGCGTGCATCGCATACAAGCAAAAAAGCCGTGCATCATTAAAAATTATGGGAAATAAAAATAAATAAAATAATCTTTGTATTGTAAAAAGACCCTATAAAATTCTAGCAGTTATTACCCGGATTAGCGTAACCTTGTCTATGACATAACCCACGTCTAGTCGTGAGTTAATTGCGAATCATTTGTAACAACTTCATGTGCATTCTGGTCCGCAATTTGTTAGCACTTAGGTCTTGAATGAACCTAACTTGTTTTATCAAACCTTATAATAATTGTACTGAACTAAATATTTTTTTACTGAATCTATGTCGGCTGCGGATTTTCTGCATTTTTCAAACAATTTGTGCTTAAAGCTGCCGTTTTCGAAGGGATTCATCTTTACTGAAAACTGCGTATAATAACATTTCTACGTATTTATTTTACTTAACAGACTAAACGTTTTATGCTCTTAGTGTATTCCAATCAATTATTCCATATTTCGGTGTTTGCGTAGAAAATGTTTATAGGTTATAATTTATCATCTGTCAAGCGAGCGAATTTGCGTTTTCAGGATATTATTAAGTTAGATTTTCGGCTATGCTAATTTGTAAAGCTAGTTAAATAAATATTTTTAAACACTATTGATGAAACATTTTAAATCCGTTGTCGGAAGAAGAGATCGTAAAAAATATTTTAAGCGAAATCGAAAGCAGAGTACGGTAAAGTAATAAATTTACAATTAAAGTCTATTTTAAAATTGATTGAATTAATTCTACTCAAAATTAAAAAAAATCTAACATTTTTTTGATACGTAGTATACCTACCTATTGTACATCGTCGGTAACAGCATAACCTAAGTTTGTGACTACCGCACGCCACTGCACACGACACGTGCCGGTTATGGTTTATTTTTGTCGCTACGTAAAAATATTCACGATTTCCTGCCTAATATTTTACTTCGTCAGTGCATTCAAAACGTTATTAACTGATTCGCTTAAATAATTTTTGTATATGATAACATTACTGAGAATTTTTGTATATGGTAACATTACTGAGAATTTTTGTATATGGTAACATGGGGGACATTACTGAGTATATTTATTAAGTACATTAAGTTCAAATCAATTATAATTGGAAGATTGCGCTGGCTAGGGCACTCGCATCGCATGGAAGACCAGGAACCCAAGTTCATGGATCCACGAGGTTACAAGAGAGTGGGTAGGCTGACACTGAGATGGCTTGATGGGGTGGTAGGACTGTCGTGCTCTGGGATAAACTAGAATAGGGATGCAACAGAAATAAATAAATGACGACAAATCCTTCAGACATCCTGAAAGACTCACCCTGGGATGCAGTGCTACCGATGATGATGATTAAGTACGTATGTATACATAAAAGAAATACATCAAATATTTTATTTCGAACCCCGGTGGTAAGTACCTATATTTTTTCTAAAGAGAGATTTGTTAATTGTATCTTAATGTATTCAATTTATTTTTATTAACATAGAATTATTTTATGAATAGTGCAACTTCACAAATAAATGTGATTTCATTAGTTTATAATATTTAGTTTTTTTGTTGAAATAAAAATATACTAAGTATGACAACAGCAACATTTGATTAAGTGTTAGATATTTTAAGAAATATACTTATATAGTTATGTTCAAATACAATGAAAGAAGTTCACATTAGAATTGTTCTGGTATTGGTGCAAAAACGGAATGATATTAGTTATATAGTAATGTTACATAAAAAAAATGCACAACTATCGAAAAATAAATCAAGTGTACTTTTAAAGCATTGATAAAATCTCTCGCGTTGTCCTAATGTCATCCGATTGACAAACCTTCTCCATTTTTCCCGGTCTTGACTGCATGCAATGCGATGTAAAGATAATCTTGTCATTAATTTTATTAGACTCGTAGAGGATCACCCTATCACTGTTGCTTTCGAAATTACTGAGTATCATCATTTTCTCCAACTTCATTCATAATCTTTTAGACAAGGTGGATAGTCTTCGATCTTAAACTCCTTGAGAATGAAGAAGTTTGTACGTCTAATTGTCCACCGAATACGCATCATGCGGCGCCAGCATCACATCTCTAATGC
This sequence comes from Eubasilissa splendida, assembly GCA_031772225.1. Classification (NCBI taxonomy): domain Eukaryota; kingdom Metazoa; phylum Arthropoda; class Insecta; order Trichoptera; family Phryganeidae; genus Eubasilissa; species Eubasilissa splendida. The sequence goes on along the minus strand of CM062848.1, from coordinate 33,542,798 downwards.
ATCTAACAAATTAGATAGCACGCGCACCAGACGTACGCAGGCATGTGTTACTTAAATACCCCATTCCAACCCAATCAGAAGATCTTATTTAAGTACGAAAGTTGTACCTTTATTTGAGTTAGTGTTAATAAAGTCATTAGTTGCTAACGCAAGTAGTAAAGTTGGGTGAGTGATGACCGCCAGCTGGGAGGCGCACGACGCTTCCGGCAGCAGTGGCGGCGCCGGGACGCCGGAGACGCGTATCACGAAATTCGAACAATTTGCCCCATATTCGTAAATTGCCACGATTGGCCAAATCGCATTTGGCGAGTCATACTAAATAACTGGAGGGGTATTTAAAAAAAAAGTGTTAATTTTTTAATCAATTAACGTTTAATTTATTTATAAAAGATAAAAATTGTTAATTGGTTCATTTGCTACTTTTGGAAAAATCGTGTTTGATGAGTTTAGAATTTCAAAAAAAGTCGGACGTTAAGAGAATATTGTGCTATATGAAGCAATTTGTATTATATTTTTGAAAAAAATATGAATGTTGCTAATTGCTTAATTTTTTATAAATTCTTTTATATCCCAATGGCACAATATTTTTTTGGATAATGTGAAGGAAAATTTTATTGGAAACTGATACGTTACATTGTAGTGAAATGTTAATTTTCTTTGAAATATACGGTGTTTTTTTTGTTTCGAATATTTATTTTTCAATAGACAAGTCTATTGTCAAAAAATTGTATAAATTGAATAAGGCTGTAGATAGATAATTACCTAAATAATGTTCAATGTGAATCTTTTGCGATTGACCTAGGCCGGATTTTAAACACTAATTTCTACAAGTTGTAATTTTTGAAAATTTTTTGTGTAATAATAATTAAATTTCGATCTGTTTATGGATTAATTACTTGAAAATAGTCAGCAAATTAACATGCCATGTTTAGTCCCTCTTTAAAATTTCGACAGTTAAAATTAGATTTTTCCTTGCACGTTCTATCTTCATTGTTTTCTTACCTACTCTTCAATTGAATGAGGTTTTTCAGATCCTCTTGAATCAATTCGTCTCTATTTGTGGTTATAAAATCTCCTGAACATCATTAGGGTTAGATTCTATTCTTATTAATGTTGAAATTCTACGATCATCTGCAGTAATAAGATAAATATCACTGCAGTTATTTACTGCTTCGCTTCATAAGAGTTTTTTTTAAATTATGTTTTTTATTTATAAAATGTTAAGTATAAATCTAAACAAATAGACGTGTTATCTTAAAACCGCGGTGGGTAAACCGTGGTTAACGGAAGATTACTGTACTGTGACAGCTGCATTATAGTACAGCGTGTCTTCTTTATTAAATTTCCTTTGCTGCATCTTTATAGACTTTCGCATATCATTAGGAGTATAGGTAAAGTAAGAAGGTAAGTTCCCAAAATAATTTTGATTATATGCCAAAAAAAAGAGAATTATCTAGTCCATTCCAATAAATATATTTATTTATATACCTATCACATGAATATATCGATATCACAGAAAAACTAATATTTTAAATATGAATTAAATATATTAATTAGAAAGATATACATATAAAATCAATTTTATCAAAAAATATTATTGTTGCGCCACCGGTATTCGAACCTGGGGATCTCTATCCTAACCAGGGAAGGTGCATTATCCAACTATGCTACAGCGACAATATTTTAGCGACAAATTTTAGAATCTATATATTACCTTTTTGATATTAATACATTTAATCGTTCCATTATTTGAAAGAGCCATTTACCTTATTTTTACAGAACAAATAATTTTTCTATAAAATTGATTTTATATGTATATCTTTCTTATTAATATATTTAATTAATATTTAAAATATCACAGACCGTCTGTTCTGAATAATTACAACTTCATAATAAGAATGTGTTCTCCTAATAAAACTATATGTATATATTATATTCTGAAACGTTATTTTTTTCTGTAATCAATTTTCCCCGCCATTATTAATCATATATCAGAGAAATTACAAGCCTGTATACAATAACCAGATAAAAATACATATAAGAATTCCCATAATGTTTTTAGGGTCAATCTGTATAGAATTGATTGTCCCGTAACATGATAATTTTTAATATATTCCTCATTACAATCAAATTGCATAATTGAATTATGCGTTTGGTTTCATCAAAAATATGTTATTAAAAATCTGAGTAAACGATTCAATATATAACATACGTTATTATTTTAAATGTTAAAATAATACAAAAACGTTAGCACATTCGAATGACGTCGTCCATGTTAGTCTATAGTAGAATGTAGTGATGAGCTCAAAATCACGAACCGTGAGTCAATCAATGATATCTTTGAGTCACAGTCACTATCAGTGATTGAATATTTTGGAATATCGTGATTCGTTATTCATTTTTTATTTTATTTATATTTGGTTGTAAATCGTGATTTATCGCATGTGCTATTACACATTCGCTAAATTATATGTATATATAGACAAGTTCATGAAGGAATGACGTTATAATCTGTAACAAGTGCCAGCTAGTAGATACTGCCAAAACTTTTTACGCGTGTATTTATGCTGAGAATTTGGCCCGAAAAATAAATTCACATTTTTTTATGGATTTTCATTATCTTCGTAATGGTATTAAATTAGATTAGATGTGTATTAATTATATAAGCTAGAATATTTTTTACGCAGATAAAGTTTGAATAATATAAATAAACACTCTGAAAATTATGTTTTTTTAAATTTATTTCGTGTACTGTGATATCGTGCGGCGCAATGAATGAAACTGTGATCACAGTCACAGTTTTCAATCACTGATATTATCGAATATCAATCATAATCACACCAGTGAGTCGAGAGTAGCATTTTTTCTCATCACTAGTAGAATGATGTACAATCAACTGTATCCCGCTCTACTGGATGAATCTGTTTCCAAACTGTTGTTACATTTTAAGGTATTTTTTTTTAACGTTTAAGATTTGTAATCTGGCCTGTTATCAAATATTGCCAACTATTTGCAGTATATATACCAATATACCGATACTAGTATCAATCTTGCCACCATGACGACCAAAATATTGACATTTGACAGGTGATGCATTATTATGAAATATTCATATAGTAACATTGAACCGGTGGCAGCCAAAATATTTTTTCGATAAATTGAATTTATATGTGTCTTTATATTTCTAATTGATGCATTTAATTTGTATTAAAAGAAACATTGTGTTTGAATCCTCAAGACTTTGCTTTTAAATATTTCGTCAAAATTCACAGGCTCAAAATAGTGTTATTTTCAAAATGTATTAATAAAACTCATATCTCAAAAATAAGAGATTGGATTATAATTTACATTTGTGACCTGAATTTATGATTTAGATAAATACGATCCGGCAGATGACGTATGTAGGAAACTTTTTATCTACTAATGCCGTCAGCACGTGTCTTAAATCAATTAAGCGATTTTACGCGGGATTTAAATATTCTAAATTTAAATTTTTTAAGAATATTTATTACTCAAGACGCACGCTTTTTTTAAAATTAAATTAATATTCGAGTGATAACCTCCCTGGAGGATCGCTTTTGACTACATTTCTCGGCAATTGAGATGATGGTTCCGGTTCCTCCAGATTTATGTCGGTTCCACAAGCATGGTCGGCTATCCAAAATTTTCCAACGGCGCGCAAAAACTGTTTGTATGTTAGTCTTTTGGTTGGATTTAATGTTTTGTACACTTTAAAAGAATTAAATAAGGCACAATTCAACAAAAACATCACAACTCTCTTGGTCCATTTTTTTGTTTTTCGTAATACAGAGTAATACGATAAATACTGATCTGCACGATCAACGCCTTTCATATATTTGTTATATTCTATTACACACTGAGGTTTCCAAATACGTTGTCTTGTAGTCCAATCGATGTTGTGGCTTTCTAGGATAGTGGACGAATGTATTGTTGAGATCATTCGAACATCTTTCTTAGATTTCCAGTGTTGCAACAATATATCTTTTCGTCGACGAAAAATACTTTGGCCTACACTAAGATTCGCCATTTTAAAACATTCTGGAAAACCTCGGTTTATTCTCATTGTTCCGCACGTTCTTATTTTATGTTGTAGGAGTACTTCACTAGTTTGCACACTATTATAATAATTATCCATGTATACGTGATGCCACAAATTTAAATATGGACCGAGAAGCGAATGAATAGTCTCTAATAATCGTCTTCCTTTTCCGCTGTAAATTTCGAGGTTGCAAATGTATCCCGTAGTTGCTTCACTAACCATACGCACAAGAACCCCATATTTTATTATTTTTGACGCATTATACACTTTAAATGAAAGTCTTCCCCGCCACGGTAAAATACTTTCATCCAGAGACAGTTCCCTTTGAGGGTTGTGGACAGAACAAAACTTTGGTATAAGGTATGTCACAATTGGTCTAATTTTTTCAAGTCAATCGCTGGGATTCGCGATGTTCTCATTATTAGAAAAGTGCCACGATTGCCAGATCTGTCTAAAACGATCACGACTCATTATTTTTGAATAAATAGGTGTTTCGATACACGGATCTGTTGACCAATAATCATCTCTTGTGTCTTTTCGAACTTGTCCCATAAGCAAAATCAGTCCTAAAATTTTTTTCATCTCTACAAGACTTATGGACTTTCATTTGATGGATTTCTTCATTTTTTTGATCCGTGATTCGTTTTGTGTGCGGTATCGATGGCTTTCCTCTATCATCATCTCAAGTAAATCATCCCCGATGAACAGTTTTACTACGTCCATTATGTTTTCGGGATCGCTTGGTGGTACACGAACACCAACGTGACCTAAAAATGGTTCAATATTAGGTGGATTGTCTATTTCAGACCATTCCGTAACTTCCTCTTCCTCCGCATCACTTTCTTCAGAATCACTGAATTGTAAGGGCATCACTGGCACCCTCCTCCTGCGAGGGAACTCTTCACTGTCACTTGTGTCGTAACTATCACTGTCAAAGTCAGGCAAATAATCGCTAGAAAGATCAGATAAGTTATCCGCGAATATTTCCTCATCACTTTGATAATTTTCTGAAGTCATTTTTACGAGATTAAAAAGAAGTAATATCATTATATTCCGCTAAACAACAACACGCCCGATTTATAACACCGTATTTAATCTCTAAAATTGAAAGTGACTGGGTGAATTTCAGAAATACAAATATTGAGATCCACTTGAGATGGTTTATTACGGCGGACGGCCCGTAAACCTACGTTGGGTTACACACTTTAAATGCAACAAAATAAATTCATTTCGATCGCTATAGTGAAATCGTGCATTCTCACTCATTTGTGAATGAATAATCAAGTACAAGACAGAGACAAATATAATTTTACCATAATATACCTTCATTAGTCATAAAAAATATACCGCTTATCTACTCGACAGAAACTTCGTGCGCTCACTAATTTATTCAGTAATTGAGTGATTTCTTAAAATTTCTTTACCAATTTCTTACTCTGTATAACTTAAAGCATGTATTGACATATTCCTTTTTATAAAATCATTCAATTTTGTGTATTTTTGTAACACATTATATATGTGGATTAAATAATTAATTCACTTTCTTTAAAGCTGCGGATCAATTCAAATAATATTGCTATCACGCTGGAATAAATGCACTATTATTATTATATATATTAAGTCGTAAGCCCCGTAATTACCCCATACTTCCATATATTTCCCATTAAATATAATAAAAAATACCTTTGTTTCTATGAGATATCTGATATTTGTTTAATAACAGTGCCTTTGTAGGTAAAAATCCAGTTATTGTGTGTTCTTGGACATATTAAAAAAATGCTAATATTTCAATTAGTTTTAATATACGATCACACTAGTGTATCAAAAAATTAATGCGACAGTATCAATTATGTCTACCTATAAACAATTTTGAAAGAAACTAAGCGTGTCACATGTATTCTGCTGCTTCATTCACTTGGTCTACTAGAGGATCGAATGTATGGTTTACTTCTTGGCAAATATACTCGTACCATCCTAACGGACTAGAGTAGTTTTTTTTTTAAATTTCTTCGATTGTTTTGGAGCTAAGACTGAAAGCTGTAGGTAAATGTATTGTTAATTTAATTAATTAATTTAATATTTGTCTGTCAATAAACCAAGATTTTGCATTGTTACTCATTAGGACTCAAAACATAAGTTTTCCCCCTCCCCTTAGTTATTTTCTTATCTTGGATGCCGTCAGTTTCAAATTTTGCTCAATTATTCTAATGTATAAGTAAAGAGATCCAGGTTCGAATCCCGGTGGCGCAACAACAATATTTTTCGATGAAATTGATTTTATATGTGTATATCTTTCTAATTAATATATTTAATTCATATTTTATACTAAAGTATAACCAGAGGTCCAAAAGGACACTGAGAAAAATGTAATCATTCCATCTTATCTCCTGGACATCACACCATTCCCCTTCCTGGACCAAATTATATATACATCGTTACTCTTTATAACCTGCTCAAAACAAATGCTAACATCCCTAGCCATCTTATATTCCAAATAAATATGTAAGTATTATATTTAAATTTTTTTCTTTTTATGCTCCATCTTCGGGAGGTCTTAAAATCACGACTCGGAACTTGTAAATAATTCGCTTATTGATATATATATATATATATAAGTGCACAAATGTATAAGGTAGCGTGTCTACGGAGATATATTGAAACGAATAGACTTTCAGTTCTTTCTCGTTTGGATGTTAGATACGATCTGATCTCTGAAGGATTGTGCTATAGATAATATATACGATAGATACGATAATTGTGGAGATATTTCTCCCATTAAGTAATATGAAAGATAATTTAAATCCGGGTTTTCTACCGAGAAAACAAAGCAATAAATTAGATGTAATGAAATAATCGTTTCAATGCACATCCGCTTACAGAAAGCATAAATAATAAGATTAGACAAAACTATTAAAATAATTATTCTAACCCATAACTCTCCTCAAATCAAGAAAGGTTAAGGTTGACAAACTAAAAGATAGGGATGTGGCTTCGGAGTGTAGGTACATACATAACACTCTTTTGCATTCTAGGATCCCGGTCTGGACCAAATTATGCATACATCATTACTTTTTAGACGTATCACATTTTACTCGTCAGAACCCCCCACCTAATCTCGGACAATGCTGGACACGGACAATATTAAACAAAGTAGAAATTTAACTAAATTTATTATTAAAGACGTTTTAAAACTTCAGTCAAAATTCGTTCAGCATCCCACTGTATAATCCAGATATCCAATACACTCTTATATGTAGGTATAGTGTGTATATTTTCAGAAGTTAATGTATCATTACTGTATTTTTATATGCTTCATCCGACACATGTTCGGCAGAATAACCAGCAACGTGCTACCATCACGGCATGTCGCATGTCAATTTCTATAATTAATTTTCGAGAATGTACGGTGAGTCGGCTCAACACTCAGGACTCGTATTATATCCGGAAATACCGCCAAGACATTCAATATCCTTCTGGCGTTTTATTCTCGCCTGTAACAGGATTACAAAAAAAAAAAAAACGTACGTACTCCATATTTTCAAGTGACATCACCTAGCTAACATCTTGGCAATCTTTTATGTGTATTTCAAACCTGGCAAGCAGATTATCATTCACACGTGCTTTTACATAAATAAATTAAATATACTAATTTAATGTATTAATTATAAATATACACATATAATATCAATTTTGTCGAAAAATATTGTTATTGCGCTACCGGGATTCGGATTCGGGATTCTCTATTTCTCTATTCTCTATTTCCAATCCGGGAAAATACACTACCAATTGTGTTATAGCGCCAGTATTTTTTATTACAAATTTTCGAACCTATATATTACACTTTTTCAAATGAATACATCTGTCGTTCCATTCTTTGAAAGCCATCTATATTGTTTTTACGGAATCTCAAATACCTATGAGTAAACCGAGTGCAGACGCCAGAATTATCAATTCATTTTTATAAAATTTTTTGGACACATTGATACAACTTATATTATTAAGGAGAACACATTAAATATAAATAAAAGCTTTTTTTTAATGTAGATAACAATTATATTGGCTAATAACACAATAATTCTGCACCATCTGCACAAAGTAATTAGGATACGGTAAACACTTTTTTGCCAGACTAAAATTATTACTATCACACAATGAACAATAGTGGCCTCTTATATTACCTTATCTTAATTGAAGTATGGTTGGACGACATAAAATTCACACACGAATACACATCTGAAGAGGTATAACATTCCTAAAGATTGACTGGATCGTTTTGCTTAGTTTAATGCAGGGTTTTGTTAAACTAACCAACGCCGTTTAAAATAAGAATATTATATGTATACACAAGAATAAAATTTGAATATTAAATATTATTTTTGTTCTGTTACACCAAACTGAAACATAGAATAGAATGTTTTTATTATATTATTGTTTTTAAGCATGAAATTTGGAACAGTATCGACAAAACTTAATTCGTAATCGATTCTGCGATATCTTTGGTTTGGAAAAATGATATAATAATTTATTTTTGCCGCCCTACATAAAATATAATACATTAAACATTTTGCCAATAATAAGGTAGATTGTTAATGTTTAGATTAATGTTATTTAAAACGCATGCAATTTGTTAACTTAATGATTCAGTTCTGTGGAATTGAATGAGTTGGATAAGAGAACATGCAAAAAAAGTTGATACAATTCAATGGCAGACCACGTTATTCGGAGGACGGACAATCATTGGACCAATGCCGTCATCTAGCGGTACCCAAGAGGACTTCATGGGACGCCCTAATATCCGCTGAACTGACAAAATCATAAAATTCTGCGGAAATATGTGGAAGCGAAAACTTGGGGAGGCCTTCATCCAACAATGGACAGAAAACGGCTGATATTTAGTAGTCGATTCATAACGTGCTTAACCAATGGCATATACAAATATTCAAAAATATTTCCAATATGAATTAAATATATCAATTAGAATGATATACATAAAAAATCAATTTTATCGAAAAATATTGTTGTTGCGCTACCGGGATTCGAACCTGGATCTCTTTCCAAACCAGGGAAGGTGCATTATCCAACTATGCTACAGCAATAATTAATAATATAATTGTTGCTAAAAATATTGTCGCTGTAGCATAGTTGGATAATGCACTTTCCCCGGTTAGGAAAGAGATCCAGGTTCGAATCCCGCTAACTCAACAACAATATTTTTCGATAAAATTGATTTTATATGTATATCTTTCTAATTAATATATTTAATTCATATTTAAATATCACAGACCTATGTTCTGAATAATTACATCTTCACAATAAGAATGTATTCTCCTAAAAATATTTTCAATTTTACGTATTGGTTTAGTTTTCTTATTACTGTTGTGACATCATTCTTTATATTTTTTTATGATTTAAACGTGTTGTTTTATCAACAGAACTCATTATATATCTATTGAATTTTTTGACGGATTTTTTTCCCACTAACGTCACTTACATGTGTTAATTAATCAAATGTGCGAAACCCAATTGTTATTGAAGTTTTATTACTTGTTTATCATTCAATACCTCAAAAAATATACACTATGATTAATTCCTGATTTTATTTGAAAATACAGAGTGTTTATGTCATTCGGACAAATAAATTTAAATATTGGTATAAAAAGTCATAAATATTTATATGTTTTTTCAGATACTTCTCCTTTTTTCAAGATTGCAACTAATATACTACGAATACAAATTAAATGTATTAATTAGAAAGATATACATATAAAGTCGATTGTATCGAAAAATATTGTTGTTGCACTGCAGGGAATCGAATCTGGATCTCTTTTCCAATCCGGGGAACGTGCATTACCAACTATGCTACAGCGACAGTACTTTTGACGACAAATTTTCGAACTCATGTTATACTTTTTTAATTAATACATCTATCGTTCCATTATTTTTCGATAGCGCAACAACAATATTTATCGATAAAATTGATTTTATATGTATATCTTTCTAATTGATTAATTTAATTAGTATTTAAAATATCACAGACCTATGTTCTGAATACTTATAACTTCACATTAATAATGTGTTCTCCTTAATCATATATTATGATTAATATAAACCATAACCTTTACGAACCTGTGTGATACGTACCTGTATATTGCACATACAAAACACAAAAAAAAGTTTTCTTATATACACGTCTAAACGGTACTGTCTCAACTGTACACTGAAATGATTTACTATATTCAGTATTATTTGTACGTATGATGACGAGTACAATTAAAAAATAACGGTTATTCTAATTATCGTGAGTGTTTCCATCAAAATTTTCAAATGTCTACCGACAACCTTTGCATTATGAGTTCATCCTATTTTTTCTGTAATTCAATTCAACTCAAACGGAGATTTTACAAACAAGCCATACATTTAGAATTATGCTGCGTAAGAATAAAATTATTTTTAATTTCGAAACCATCTTATATCGAAATTGTGTAAAAAAAATCCATGCAAATTGAGAACATGCCACCAGAAATTGAGGATGTCCGCGGAAGATTTGGTTAGATCTGGTCCTGTTAACAACTTCAACGATCGTTGAACTTGCATGACGATTGGCGCTTTATCCTCTCTGCAGAGGGGGAACGGGGTGATGGTAAATTAATTAAACTATTGCTGTATTTCTTTTCGTTTTCGCTAGCCAAATTATTTGTTCTAAATAATAATAATACTCACAAATTGAAGACATTCGTTTAACATTTTACCCCACACGGCGGTACGTGACACAGTATCATGTTGATAGAGTGGGCAACGAATTTCTCGGCTAATTCAGTTCAACAAACTGGATCCCGGTAATTTCTCAGTAACTGAAATGCGAGGCGTAATGTTTTTTATTTAGATTTTATCCTTTTCGAAATCTAACTCATTATGAATCTATTTTTAAAATAATCAAGTAAGATTTGGCTTCTTGTGCAATGTACTACTGGTTCCTTCTCCGCGTGACCAGCTTCGTACTGCTGCATCATCATACTAAACCTAAAACAGTTGTTAGACGTAAGGGATTTGATAACACGCATACCGATAAATTCAAGATAATAATATAAATCCGTGCCGAGAGTCACCCTTGTGTTAGTAGATACACGGTGAATATTATGTTCCAGGCCGATGTTGTTTTTAAATAAATAAGAAATAAAACACAGTTTTTAAATTTAATTTATATTTATCGATTATTTGGTTTATTACAATTATGTATAAAATATAACATTGGCCAAGTAGCCGCCTCTGGCAGCGGCACGAATGGCGTGACGCCCGAGAGACGTGGGATAGATTTCGGTAAACAAAGATTGTCATTTTCTTATAAAATGCGCCTTGCTTGTATGGTGGGAAAAATGTAAAGAAAATAATATTGTTTATATTTGAAATAAAATGTGGTATTCTGTGGGCGGGAACGCATTGTTGATTCTGTTGCCGTAGTGTCCCTAGATTGAACATTTCTTGTGTTTCATTTCTTCTGATCTTATCATCATCATCATCATCATCACCGAGATCGGCGAACCACCCCTGTCTACATTTCTTGTTGCCTGTACGGAACATCATATCCTCCTGCACAACACAGTGACAGAAGAAAAGATATGAAGAAAATTAGAAAAGGGGATGGCGTAGGAAAACATTTAAATAGAACAGATATATAAGCTACTGAAAAGTAAAATATCTGGACACAGAATGGGGATCGATCGATCGTCTCTTAAAAAGAAGAAAATATAATTTTTTTAAGGTATTTAAAAAAGAAAAACTATTTCTCCAACGTTACCCTTAAGAAATTTATAAGTGAATAAAAATTCAAAACTAAATCCAAACTGATATCATATCAAGAAAGTTGTATAAAAAAGTCTTAAAATATTATAGGCTTCAGTGCAAATGTTGTAATGATGTTTATTTTCAAGCACGTCGTGTGCACGTGTTGTCTTTCGAGCAATCATTTATTTTGAGCACGTTCATAGACAATGATAAAAAAAAAACATATTCTCTCACGTAGCTGGCAGTTGGCAACAAAACAATTTGGCGCTTAGTTTTGCAGAAATAACCGCAAAATATCCGTTATGGAATTGAAAACCAGCCATTGCCAACATTGTAAACGGGCTACGAAAATGTAAAACACACGGCATGACATCCCGCAGTTGACTAATAATATTACTATTATATCATTTTAACAGTTATACACCAAATAACTTAATACAATAATATCAACAAGTGTCACAGCAGTATTCCTTCCAAGACTTTTAGACTCAATACATACATTGTGTAAAATTCGTAGGAATTATTAGGAGAACACATTCTTATTGTGTGGTCGTAATTATTCAGAACAGACGGTTTGTGATATTTTAAATAATCTTTCAAATAATGGAACGATCAAATGTATTAATATCAAAAAAGGTATCATATAGATTCGAAAATTGTCGCTAAAAATATTGTCGCTGTAGCATAGTTGGATAATGCACCTTCCCCGGTTAGGAAAGAGATCCAGGTTCGAATCTCGGTGGCGCAACAATAATATTTTTCGATAAAATTGATTTTATATGTATATCTTTCTAATTAATATATTTAATTCATATTCGTAGGCAGTTTATTTATGTTTTGTTTTGTTCTACGTTAACTAGATGATTTATTTTTAGAATTTTTTTTTACAGGAAATATAAACTAAAAATATACACTCCAACTCAACCGAAGGCGCTATGTTAAAATTTATTCAACTCTACAACACGACGCAGATAGATAAAAATAAAAGATTTGTATTTTATAATTATATTCTTATAGCGCGCCTCATTTTATTATAATTAATTATAAATTATTATCAACAATAGTGCGCTATCGGGACGTCTGTTTTAATATTTTAGATATTTTGAAATAATTGTTTTCAGTTCGGACGAAGTTTCGTATCCCAACGAAATGGGATCCGAAACATCGGCTAGAGTGGTCGGACACACAAGGTAGAATAGCCCTGAAACCTTTGCATAGAAGAATTCGTCTAACCAGATGACTGTGGCATCTAATTCCAAAAAAAGAACAAGGTAGATGATCAACCCCATGGACTGTAAAAGGTTTAAGAATCTCAGGACAGGAAGGAATAGGCACTCACCACCAATCCGGATTCTGTTCGCACCTACAAAATGTGTATATTTTCACTCACTATTTTCGTCAAGGGTTCCCACAAAGTATACACGTATAAGTCCCGAGATTTGTATAACAGTATTAACTGTTCCGTACACGTTGTAACCGTCCTGGTTCAAAGTGTGGGGGGGAGGTAACTCACCGTGCATTATAATTAATATATTTATATACAAATAAATATATGTCCCAAACACTTTACTGTCGGGGAACATATTTAATTTTACAATTTACAAATAAGGTATTAATATTGAAGTTTTTGTCTTTACTTTTAATTCTTGTTAGTCAATAAGTTGTGATTTTTTTTGTTCTTTGTCTTTTCTTTTGCCCTATAATCTTCTGTACAAGGTTGCGTTCATTTATTTATATTTTTATGATTATTTTGGATATGCAGATGTTCAGAACTGCTTGATAACACAATCATCGGGTCGGTGCATTACATGATCGTGTTTATTGGTACAATAAAATGTTTTTTCCCAAATAATTTAATCTTATTTTAGCCAACTTACCTAACTGCTCGGTCTACTGATCATATCATAACCTCTACCTTCGAATCTACAGGAACATTTGTTGCTAAACTCTGTCACTATGCCAAACACGGACACTTAAATTCAGGGTAAGCCGGGGCGCCGAGCAAATCGGGGCAACCGTGGTGCCCTGGAGAATGCCAGCTAATTCTCCAGTATCGTAATAATTATAGCTTATGGAATGTTGTTAAAAAAGACTGACTGAAAATCGGAATATTTTGCCCATGAAAAGCGAAACTTGAGAGACATACGTAATACAACCCTCATCATCACGAAATCACGAAAAAGAGGGTCTGGTCACAGGAGAACGTTGTAGCTGCGAAATTTGAGAGAATTTGGGTGCCCAGAAAAATTTCGCACGGGGGCGCCACAGAGGCTGGGGCCGGCACTGCTTAAATTAAGATAAGACATTAAAGATTTCACATATTTACCGGTAAGCTTCTTTCAAAATTTGGTGTTTAAAATAGATTTGAATGTAACGCTTTCAGCCGCCAGGAGCAGCAGTCAATCATCCTCCTCCGGAAGATGGCTGGAAATATTGCAGGGAATTAAGTGAATGGCGGCTACAGCGGTTATCTGTCGCGCGTCTCGCGCGGCCCGCCCGGCCCGCGCGGCCCGCGCGGCCCACGCGTCGCGCACGGCAGCCGCGGAATGATACGGAGATCCAGAGTTAAATTTAAAACTGTCATTGGCCGCGTGCTGGATGCTGGAGCCCTCGCACATGCGCGCGCCGTTGGCCAGGGATCGCAAACATCGAGCGAGATATACAGATGTTTTGAAGTCTGTGTACAGCTACTTGTGGAGTAAGTGTGTGTGTTGGATGCGCGTGAAGTATATTGTGAGAATGTATCGTGCAGAAGTAAGTAGGCTGCAGGAATGATAAAGGTAAAATGCTACTTACGGTTGGCACATAGTTTATTAGTACAAGTTACAGTCGACTCTGAACTAACAATACGATGAAATCCAATACTGTGCAAAGCTGCTGGTGACGTAGGTGAAAAGAGTGGGGGTCGCCTGATTTGCATTTAACTTTAATTGCGATCAGGCACTGTGTTACCAAATGCGTTCAGCATTGTCAGTGGGTGTCTACTACAGATCCATATTGTTGACTAGCAATTCTGACAGCGGTGGGCTGCCAATACGTTAACAAAGGGCTCGCTTAATCTCAGAGGTATTCGCGGTGTTTCGTGGAAGCGCCATATTTTTTATCACTCTTATACAATTATACGTAATAATTATTAAATAAATGTAAAACAATTGCGAAAACGGGTTGCAATGGCTAACTTATTTTACTCCCGAATGGTAAAAATCAACAATCATTCATTAAATATGGCGGACTTATCACAGCTGTTTCAAAAGTCATCTGTCACGACAAATAATCATTCAATATCCCGCTGTTTTAGTGATGAGAGTTCGTCCGATGATGATCTCGTTGTTTAATATATTACACATTAGCACATAATCCGAAAAAATTTCACCAGCAAAATGTCAGATTTCGAACGCAGAGACGGATAAAGCCATAGATAAAGCAAATTTCATGATTATTTGTCCTGCTATACTGTGAAGCAAGCTCTCTTATCTATGCTTTGACAATAGTAAATGTAACGTACCAACAACACGCAAAGGCATGGTAAAAAGTTACTATCGTAAAAACTTACTACTGATCACGTAATCGGCCCTTACTGTTTAAATATTAATATTATTAAAAATATAATTTCAGAACATTGCCATTTTAGAACACCTTTTTATAATGAGCAACTAATAAAGCGAATACTTTTTTATTAACGAAGAAAATTATTTATAAGATGTATTGTTTTGCGTTTCCGCTTTAATTGGTAAAATGTGCGCAGTTCTGACGATGAATTCACAACCGAGCTTTACTTAAAAGCGTTACCTCGAGATGTCATCTGTGAATATGTAAAAATAAATACAGAGCATTATCTTACGCTTTATCCCTCTTACTATATATTGGACATATACCACCTACTATCATTAGACGCAGGGAGAAAAGTGATTAAACGATTGAGTAGAATAATGTACAAGGTACAGCTTCTATTAAATGGTATTTATTTGAGACATCTAACTGAAAATATCTAGGATAAGAAATAATGTTTTATTTATTTATTTAATATTGGTACAATACAGTACATATTGATTTATCTTACATAATTATATTAACAATAACATGGAACCAAGGGCGTGCAACGCATACAAGCAAAAAAGCTGTACATAACTAAAAATTCTGGGATAGAAATATAAATTAAAAAATTGGATTAACATTAACGAAAACATTATTTTGCAATTAGTGCCATCTGTGTACCAGTAGAGACTTTAATTGCTTAGTACTAAAAACTCACCGCAACTCACCCCATGTTTATTACTTTTTTTTTATTCGCCGCATCGTGCTATTTACATTACTCAGTTCTGTCTATAAGCTATTTACTGAATTGAAAAATCCTTTCGGTTGATCCGTTTTGTATGGAGTCGTTACCTATGCTGTTTATTAACAGAATAACATTAGAAAGGATTACAACTGCGTGCAAATCATTGAAGTGTCTACTTGCTCTTTTACTAATTTGCGAATTTTACTATCTTACTGTTTTTAACCTATTGATTTCATAATCTTTCTTTAAATTTGGTGCATGGATTGATTTTTGATTTGAGAAAAACAAAAAGCAATAGCCATAACTATTTCCTACGTTAACCTTTAATAAAAATAATTATTTCCTATAGTTATTGCGTTAAGGATTTTCAAACATTAAATTAATCATGTTGTCATAGAAAATGTTCTTTAAAACGTCCATACATTTTTTATATGGATAAGAAAGTATTATTTTACGTTAAAACTTAAACTTTAAAAACACTATTAACAGTACTCTAAAATTATAAATAAATACATGGTAGGGTCGTATAAACGACGGATTTATTTTGTCCAAAGACGTTGGTTAAACAAATGTACATATATTATATTACATATATTATATAATATCATCGGTAACAGCATAACCTAAATCTATACCTACTACATGCCTCTGCATGGAACATATATATAATAAATTCTCAAGCTAATGGGAACTTATCAACTGAGGCAATACTAGCGGTTCACAATGGAGTCCTGGTACCGAGACTGATGTACTAAAGTGAGGCCTGGAGCTAGCAGAAGAGGAACGAAAGTAGACTGAATGCATTGGAAATGAGATCAGTTAAGCTTATATGTGGCAGATTCATTTATGACAGAGTAAAGAATGAAGAAATAAGGAAAGAATGTAAAGCTGATCAGTGTATAGTGAGTAAGATTAAGAAAGGATCACATAAGTGCCTTGGTCATATGGAACGGATGAATGTGAAGAGAATGATACGAAAGATATATGACGCAAGTGTTGATGGCACCAGAAGTAGAGAACGATTGCGGAAGACTTGGTACGACCAGGTAAACCTGATACTGGAGGATGATCCTGCTTCAATAATCACAACACTGTTCATTTTTTAATCCAGTATGGGCTGCAATCTTCCTTATCGATTTACGCGGATTGCGCATAATTTCACGTCGAACTTGAGCCACATGTTCTGGCGTCGCTGCCAACGTTGATGGTCCCGGAGGAGTTTGGTTAACCGTTGTCCCTTCTTGTCTGAACTTTTGAACCCGACACCGGATACGTCGCGTGCTCGGCTCATCACTTACTCGTCGAATATTAAAGTGAGTACAGAAAACGTGACTGAATCACCGCACTTTAAATATTGCTCAACCGCGAACGCGCGGCGCGCTCCCGACCAGTGACTCATTGCGACTGGTAATCCCGCAAATCACGCGCGTCGAACAATACCCCTCTCACTTACCTTACCCTGATGGTTTTTGAGCAATTACAATAAAATCTTTAAATTTTTCCTCTGTACACCCTTCAATATAATTGTTAAGTACACTTTTCAAAAATATCATAATTATTTTAATAATTATGGCAAGATTAAGTGAAACAAATAGACATGAAATAGGGATTAATAAAATAAAACATTTTACATATATCGTATGCATGAATATTTATTTCAAATTCTTCTATAATATCTATAAGAATAGACTAATTCAATCGATGATACGTTGTAAATAAATTAATAATGATATTGAAAGAATTCGTAACCCACATTTATATCATCATCGACATACATATTATTTTCACCGTTTACATTGTACACTTTTAATAATGACCTGCTAGTGTGAGACAAATACGCATATTAAAAAAAAAAATCTATAATTTACTATCGGGCACTTCATCATGTCAAGATATGGAAGCATCTTGCTGTGTGGGCATCCCATTTTTTAAATAAATTAATCAATATTAAATATAACCTTCACTAATTCTCACCTCTCCATCTCCACATTTGCCAAATTTTTGAAAGTTGTATATATATTAATATGTGGACTCGCTTCGAGTACCACTACACCATCGCTATCTATGGACCAAATTTATCAAATATGGTCCATAGATGGCCCAAGATCCATATATTTTCCATTAAATATAATAAAAAAATAGCTTTGTCGTTATGAGATATCTGATATTTGTTTGATAACAGTGCCTTTGTAGGTGAAAATCCAGTAATTGTGTGTTCTTGGACATGTTCAAATGTTGCTAATCAACTAAGCTACTCGTATCTAAACTAAGTAGGTATTGACGGGCTTTCAAATATTTTTTTTTTTAATTTAATATTTTTTTTACATATAAAATAGTTTTTTTCGCTATTTATATCGGCTGATTCAATATTCTCTCCTTACAAAATAAACATATCACGCTTAAATTAATGTCTCAAATGCTAATTGCGTAGTGTCATTTATTGCCGCTTTCAGAGTGCGTCGCCCTTCGTGGACACGAACTCTTATGTATTGTAGGCTTATGAAATATAGTCTATACGTCAATACATAATACGCTTATAAAATATTTCTCCATACGAGTAAATAAAAAATGACTGTATCATTTGATATAACACGTTATTTTTTTACAGAAAAATGAAAATTATTTTATTTCCAATTCGTACTGATCCACGTTAAGTATTGCAACATAAAGAACATGATATAACCGTGCGTTTAAAGTATTGGCCGCCGGAAACAGCTGATCACAGCTGACGAGCAGCGCAGAACAGGATACTTGATAGTACGCCACTGTGTATAGTATTACAGGTGGCATACAATTACTGGCGTGGTCCTATCACAATGCAGGTAACTCAATCCATCCTTCATCCGTTTAACACGAAGTGCACGGTCCGTTGTTTTATTATCCGAGGACAGGCGTGTATCCTGTATGCAGTTTGTTGCACGCAAATAGTTCTAGTTCTTATTTAATCTATTTATATAATATATAGAGACCAGTCATAATACACACTACGATACGGATCGCGCACGGAGCAAGTCGAAATACATGTAGATACATTGTCAACTTTCGAACACTTATGAATCGCGTAAATACACAGATACCAGCAACAGTGGATTCTATCATTCGTTCCGTATCCACAAAGTTTGAATTTATTCGACATTCAGTTCCACCTGTCAAGGTCTTCGAATATTGTATACGCATTCGTTAACAACATCCAACGTACAAAAAACGACTTTAATGCTTATGTGTATAATGCAAAAAATAGCATACATATTACGAAGTGAGCGGATTGTTTTGAGAAATTTTTTCGAAGCCGAATTATTGAAACATTGAATATCCTTCGATTATGTGTTATATTTGTACATTTGATAGTATGTAGGTATAAACTTGTTATCCAGCATCCTTTCTACAAAATGTCACGGACCGCCACTGCAATACATATCCGTAGGGTCAATGAATGATGATTTGTAAAAATATTAACAATATTTAAGTGTACCTAATTGTGATTTATTTTAGTTACATTTTAATATTATGATAGAATTAGGCGGCACTATATATAGTGTCCGCGCCTAGTTAATGTATCTTTCTAAAATTGTAGTAAAATGTTAAGAGGTTTATTTATAAGACTCTTTTACCCTTCCAATGCATGTATCAATATATAATGTTTATAATAATAATGTAATTAGTAAACGTGTCAAAGCGAATAACGCTGATAGACTTGTAGTTAGTGATGAGAAAAAATGGTACTCTAGACTCACTGGTGTGATTGTGATTGGTATTCGATATCACAATATACGAAATATATAAATAAAATCATAATTTTGAGCGCATTTATTATTATTATTATTAAAACTTCATTTGTGTAAAAATATATTCTAGTATATATAATTAGTATAAAATTGTTGCACGTACATACACATACCTACAGAATGTAAAAAAATACATATAACCAACAAAAACAGATTATAATAGATTACGCTAATCAAATTACGTAAAATTCGGTAGATGGCGCTAATTCAAGTGATAATCGATTTAAACGGCGGCGTCGGAAAATCAATAGAATTTTTAACAAAAAAAATTTTTAATCACGATATTCCTACGTATTCAATAACTGGTAGTGAGTGTGACTCAAATATAACAGTGATTGTTTCACGGTCCATGATTTTGAGCTCATCATTATTTGTAGTAGTAGATTAGGCGATCATAGATACTAAAAAATTGAAAAAAAATTGGTTTGGTCAATATTTGCGTTACTCGTGTATTTACGGATTTTGCGTGCCGTAGACAGGCACTATTAAAACTATACGGACATTATGAAAACATTATGAAGTTGGATGTCCGACTAAATTACGAGTCGAAAATGTTCAAGGAATATGTGTAAATTCTACACCGTTGCGGAAAATTGTTAGAATTTTTTACAAATTTATCCATTCGGGAAAAAACATTCATGAAAAATATTACATTTTTAAATACCACGCCGCTATATTATCGATGTTTCCAAGAAACAATAAAGCCACTCCCACCCTTACGGCCTCCATAGCCAACAGTATTAGATTTAGTTCAATTCACACCTGTAGATGGCAAGGACTGCACTTCCCGAATCTAGTAGTGTTATTTACTTAAAAATTGTGTGTGTGTGTGTGTGTGTAGTACAAAATCAATTATATACATTTTAAAATTAAACTATATTCAATCACCTCTGCCCACTTTTCCTACGTATTCTCTTGTACCTATGCCATAAATACTTCGTTAACACACAATTATTTTCACTTTCATTTTGAATAACACAAAAAAAAAAATGAATTAAATATATTAATTATAAAGATATACATATAAAATCAATTTTATCGAAAAATATTGTTGTTGCGCCACCGGAATTCGAACCTGGATCTCTTTCCTAACCGGGGAAGGTGCTTTATCCAACTAAGCTACAGCGACAATATTTTTAGCGACAATTATCGACCCTATATGTTACCTTTTTTGATATTAACACATTTAATCGTTCCATCATTTGAATAATTACAACTTCACAATAAGAATGTGTTCTCCTAAAAAACAAAAATAAATGTTATAACTATTTGATTTTGTTTCTAAGCCGTTATATTCCTACAGCAATTAAATATATCCGTACGTGGATCTCAATTAAACGCATTTCCATGTACGTCAATACGTAAACTATCGCAGTTTAGCAAATGAATGTGACGTGTGTTGTGATCGTATTTCATAAATCAAATTTTTATATGAGTAATCGCCTGAACGAGTATTTGGATGGGGATTAATCTATTAATAAAGATCTTAGCCTTTGGTCATCTCCGGCAGGGGGGCATTAACGTGTTGTTTAGGTAATAACTAGATCTGGCGCCCTTCCAACATCGTGAGGCCAAAGTGAATATTTTGCAAAGATTAAATATATTTCGATGGTTATATGCGTAAACACTCTTTTATCAAAAAAAATAAGAAGAATGACGTGAAACATCATGATTCTTATAAAGGATTGTTTCGTTTGTGGCAAAAAATATTATTTAACTATTATACATCATTATAAACGTATTATGGAGGCCTTGAACGTGCCTCACAGTCACCTGGTTAGTCATAATTGTGAGGTTTTTTTAAAGGTGCGCCTAGTACCGACCATAATCATTCACCTTCCTGTACCAGCCAGCAGATGCTTCAAGTCATGTAATTGTGCATATATATTCAATTAACGACATCAATCGTAAGTTACTTATTATCTATTCCGCCTGCTCTAGCCATATCTATACACATACTCCATGATATCTTACTTATATGAACATGGTGGGTAGCTGGGAGATATAGGACCCTGGCATCCACACATCGATCCTTCTGATCATCGCTCATAGCCACACTAACTCATCCCACACCTAGAATTGGTTAAAATCGCATAAACAGCAAACCCATATGCCGGTAACACTGGCGTATTTATTTATATTATTAAAACTTGCGTAAAAAAATATATTCTAGTATAAATAATTAGTAGAAAATTATTACACATACCTACGGAATGTAAAAAAAATACAAATAAAATGAAGTTACCAGCAAGCTATCATAAACATTACCAACAAAAACAGATTTCAATAGATTGCGCTCATCAAATTACGGAAAATCCGATAGATGGCGCTGATTCAAGTGATAATCGATTTAAACGGCAGCTGAAAGATATAGGGCCCTGGCACCACACATCGATCCTTCTGATCCCACACCTAGAATTGGTTAAACTCGCATAAACAGTAAATCCATATACCGGTAATCCCTATAATACCTATATCTAGCTACCGACATCGACAAATCACATTTTAGGAGATGATGGAAAGGTTATAATCTACTACATTTACAAAGAATCTTATTTTTTAGAAATATGAATGCTACAATTACACTCTTTATCTTTATACATCATTAACATAATATACTAGAATACGCCTGAAAAGTCAATTTTCAATTAATATAAAATCAATAAAATAATATAAAAGAAAGTTGACAGTTTTCACAAATTAAATGAAACTCAAACAATTATTATACAACAATTTAATAAATATTCATACGTATTTACAAGAAATGTTTCATTACAAAAACACAACACAAAGAATTGTAATGAAATTTACAGTTTTATGATTTGCCTGATTTTATGATTATTAACTCATTAATTTGATTACAACTATAAATAATTACGATACAAATAATTGTTAATCCAATTTATAATAATGAATGAAAAGCGACGAATTTCAAGTGAAACCTGTTCATAAAAATAGCTTACCGACAAGCTTCAAAAACACACTGTTAAATCACGATACAACAGTGGACACTGTTTATAGGTAAACACTTCGTCACTTGTCACTGTACTCGCTATCTTCTTCGGGAATAATATCAGATCGTCTGTGAAAAATGTGATTTCTACTTTCCATTTCGCGATCTTCTTTTACATCATTGGAGATTGAATTTATTTTGTGCTTTTCTAAATCAATTTTTTTCGGCATTCTATTTTCTGAAACCGACACTTCCTCTGTTGCTCTTCCGTCACTATCTAAATCATTAGATACTTTCGTTAAAGGACTGACCGTTTCATTTTGCACTACTGTCTCGTTGATTTCGTTGGTTTTGGTTACATTTTCACTACTAATCATTTGATTATTCGATTGGTTCGTTAGTAATGAATCGGTAATACTTTTCAAAGATTCAACAGTGTTGTGAATATATCTATGTAGGCTTTCATTAGAATTTGATTTTATTTGATTGATCGTATTTGATTTTTCAGTTCTGATGAATGTGTCACCCGAAACAGTAGAATATTCAATATTTGAACCGGTTGAGACTTCTTGACTGTTGTTATTTATGAAAACATTTACGATTGTTGATGACTGCCGATTTGGTGAGAGAGACATTGTTGCTGTTTCATGTAAAGTCGTGTGTGAACGTTCTTCGAGGTTTGCAATGTTTTCCTCATATTTGTCAGTAAATTCTTGTTCATTATTAATATCGTAAAATAGTTTATTTTCATCATCCGTTAATGAATCTGATGGAGTAGTTTCAATCGCATTTTCATTCAACGTCCTCAAAAGATGGGAATAATTTTCTTCGCCCGTCGAGCTTTCAGTTGCATTGATCTTTATGGTAGCCGCTTCAACAGTTGTATATGTTTCGTCTTCAAAGTTATAATTTAATTGTTTGTCATCTGAAGGCCCATTTTCTTTTTCTAGTTTATCATCTTTAGTCTCATTACTTTTGTTCACAGTTACCGCAATATGTTGTGGTAAAATACTCTTCGTCTGTGTTGCTGAATGAACGTATCCGAGTAAGTTTTCACTTTGCTGGTTGTCAATAAAGTTTGTTGTTGTTTCTTGGGTGTTTTGTTGATCTTTGATAAAAGTGTCTACGTAGTTCTTTAACAAACTTTTAATCGTCGTCGAATCATAGCTGTGTTCAGTATAATATGGTGTAGTTTCGTGTGCACGTTCATTGTCAGATGTTGCACTGTCTTCTATATTTCCATCGGTCAATCCTTGTTCCTCGTCTATTTTATAAAACTGATCAGTTTCTGTCTCGAGTTGTACTTCATTGGATAACGAATTTGATTCTGTTGCTGAAATTTCCATGTTCAATGTCCTCAACAAATTTGTAAAATTTATGTCGCTGACGGATGATTCATTTTCTCTAATCTTTTCAGTTGTAACCTCAACCGTATGTGCATCATTTTCTAAATCAGTATTAAATTCTTTAAAACTCGATTTTTCATCAAATGACCCACCATTTTCAATGCTGTCATCAAAGTTTTGAATTTCTTTCACAGTTTCTACAATGAGTGGTGATAAAAGTCTTTCCATTTCCGTTGCCGATAGCACATATTCCTGTGTTGTATTTTCATTTTGCTGGTGTACAATAAACTCGGTTGTGATTTCTTGAATACTTTGTAGATCTACAGAAGAGTCTATATCGTGTATAGGTAAACTACTGCTCATGGTCTCATCAGAGCTGTTTTCAGTTGTCGTTTCGTGTAAAGTTTCATCTTCATCAAATGCTTTACCAAATGTTGTACCGTTCTCATTATTTACATTTGTTAAGTGGTCTTTCATTGATTCGTTATCTTCTAGAACGTCATCTAAAGTTTTCCCCACAACTTCTACAATATTTGTTGATAAAAGACTTTTCATCTCCGTTGTAGGTTGATCATATTCTAGGTTTGTGTATTCATTTTCCTGATCTGCATTAAATACAGTGGATGCTTCTCCAGTACTTTGTGAATCTTCGATAAAATAGTCCATATTATAGTTCTTTAACAAACTTCTGCTCGTGGTCCAATCATAACTTTTTTCAGTATAATACGACATTTCGTGTATACGTTTTTTCCCAAATGTTGCATTATTTTCATTATCGTTATCGGTCAATTTGTGGTTTTCGTTATTTTCATAAAATTCATTTTCTGAAGAAGTTTGAAGTTTTTCTGTATTGGATAACAAATTTATTTGCTTTACTACTGGAGTAGAAATATAATTTCTTTCGGTTGCAAAGAAATCATCTTCATTGATTTTTCCGGTAGTAACATAAATAGCTTCATTTACAACATCGACATTTGAGTTGAAATTTGTTATAGATTCACTTCTTTCTACATTATCAAACCTTTCATTTTTTTCTCTCACTTCTGCGATTAATGACGATATAATACTTTTCATTTCTGATTCTGAATGGACGTTTTCTAGGGATGTGTTTTTATTTTGCAGAATTTTAATATATTCGGTAGTCGTTTCTTGAGATTTTTGTGGAGGTTCGGTAAAAGAGTCGGCAAAATCTGTTTCATCGTCTTTATAGGTTAATTTTAAAGTATCTACGTTATCTTTAGAATTTTCAGTCACTCCAGTTGTAATATCATTATCTTCATTTATTTTTGATTGTTCTTTTTCAGATGTTGGTGCAATAGAAACGTAATATAGCCATGTGTCCTGAATGTTTTTATCAACAGAATCGTTAGTTGTGTCTAAATTTCGCACGATATTACCAAATAATTCTGTAGTCTCTTGTATATTTGTCATTTCCTTGGGTAATGTCTTATTAACATCAAAATTGGGTGGTCTATTGGTAATCATATCTAATTCATTGTCTTTGACAAATAACTTTTCAACTCCCGTCGTAATATCTGTGGTATAACTAAGGAATTTTTCACTTCCCTTAGTGTCCTCATCATTTTCATCATTATTCGAGGAGTCTTTGCTTAAATACAAAGGTCTATACGTTGTCATTTCTGATATGACGTTATCTGATTCTGACGAGTAAAATAAACTATTTGGATTAGTGAAAACAATTGGTCTTGTTTCAGTTGGATTTGTAGTTGATCCAAAATCAGTTTCATATATATTATTAACAAAGTTATCTATTTGCGTTGGTCTCGCAGTAAAACTATCTTCTGAAGATTCTTTGTATTTTTGAGTAAGTTGAATATTTTTTCCCTGTTCAAATTCATTGTTCGGTAATTGTGTTTGATCATCATCTGTTGACGCCGTCGATGATTCAATCGGACCAAATACGACTATTGATGATGTGGTATCTTCAAATTGATTTTTCTCGCTATTACTTTTATACATAGTTTCCGTACTTTGAATTGGATCAAAATTTGATTCAGTCGTCGGTTTGCTAACGTCGGAAAATATTTTATCAGATTCTTTTAATGAAGTTGAAT
Organism: Eubasilissa splendida; assembly: GCA_031772225.1. Lineage (NCBI taxonomy): Eukaryota > Metazoa > Arthropoda > Insecta > Trichoptera > Phryganeidae > Eubasilissa > Eubasilissa splendida. The sequence continues at coordinate 33,516,518 of CM062848.1, read as the reverse complement.
GGTGATCAGATGTATTTAATTTGCTAAATGCCCTCGGTGTTAAGTTTGGAAAGAGTTTGTTTATTATTGGTGTAAAATTTTCCCCACTTGTTTCGGTTTTTATGTCACTTGTTCGAAAATCTTGGTTTTCATACGATTTTTCATTAATTATATCGTTTCGCAAATCTGTGTGACTGATAGCGTCTTCTTCTAACACACTTTTAGATTCATTTTTGAAATATGTGTCGTCAATTTCGCTGTAACTTTTATCAACATTACTTTTTGTATTGTACTCTGCAAGATGATCAAATAAATCAGAATTTTCAGAAAACGAATATTTTATAGTTGTTGGTACATAAAAACGTTCAAAAGATTTTTCAGTATTTATATATTTTTCAGTATTTATATATTTTTCGGTTCTCGTGCCAGTCACTACATTTGAATTATTTTCATAATTTAGTTTATCGAATAAAAAATTCTCATCAACACCTGATTTCAGTTGTTCAGCCGTGCCATTATTTGAATCATTACTTAATATATATTCCTCAGGTGAGATTGATATCTTCTTAACGTTTTCAGACATCTTTGTGAATCCTTCACCTTCATCATTGGAGTCTACCAGAGTATTGACAGCATTAGATGGTTCAGAAAAATATACATTTGGGGCTTTTTTTAAAATGTCACCATAATTTTTACTAACGTTTAGAATCTTTGGTTTGATTGTATATCCCGTAGGCCTTTGAACAAGTGTACTTGGAATTGTTGAAAATAATTTACTATTCTCTACGTAAAATTTATCTGCAATGCCTTCTCGGCGAAAACTTTCCCATGTTTTGGTAGTCGTATCTGATTTATAGACGAAATTTTCTAACAAATATTTTTCCGCTTTTCTTCGTTGTCCGACCAAGTTATTCGACACTATTTTAATTTTATTATATTTTGGATACGGTGTTGCTTTACCTTTATAATTTTGATAGTACATATTGTTACTGAGGGAGTTAAATTTCTGGTGATAAAACGGAATAAATAAGGAATTAAATTCTTGCAAACTTACTGGATTGCCCATTTCATGAGAACGTAAATTATAATATGTATTTCGATTACTGTCAATTTCAATATTGGGAGATCTGTTTTTATCAGTGTCATCTGCTGCGTTAAATTTTCCATAAATCCATTGGCGCAGTAGATTAATATCTGTAATAGTAAATAATGTCTCATTTAAGGCTGTTCGACGAAAATAAAAAGGTTTCAAAAATCTTATCTTTCATTACATATTACTAAAGGTAAGTAAATTAAGCAATTCTATTTAAAAAATTCTGGTAATATGCAGGTGTAATAAACTTGGTCCACAATATTTTACGAGTGTATTCCTAACAAAGTTACGAGTCGAAAATGTTCAAGGAATATGTGCAAATTCTGCACCGTTACGGAAAATATTATTTGAAAAATTTACATTTAATTTGTCTTTGCTTCAGGCCCTAAACCATCTAACAAAATATAGTCTGGCCGTTCGAAGTTTGATGATCTGTAAGTTTTTCTATTCAACATATAATTTGGAATTGATAAAATATTTCAATTAATTAAAATAACCGCATAATTACGTTTTTTTAAAATGCTTATATCTCTGATATACTTGAGATTAGGCACATGTTTCTTGAACATTTTTGACTAGTAATTTAGTCAGGTATTCCACCTGTAAAATATTGTGGACCGTGTATGTTACATTCTGTATAAGAAGAACGCAAGAAAGATCAATTATCAAAAACTAATCAAAATACAAGAAATAAAATATTAAAAAATGTTATCAATAATAACAATACCTTGTCACATATATCTACACGTATTTAAAAATATTTTTACAATCTCTGAGCTTATGAATAATTTATGAAAATATATCGATTACCCACATTACCGCAAACTATAATAAACATTGAATATTGCCAGCAGGTCACGAAGATATCAACAAACATTCTAAATGACAGCGTGATTTATAATTAAAATAATATTATTTGCGAAACATACCGTGAGTGAAGCCTGTTTTCACCAAACACATAACGTACAATAAGCACAGCACGTTGTATATTTTCATTTTACTGTTTTAAAAAACTCCACGCAAGTATAATTTAGCAAAAATATAATACATTTGATCAACTCGATGTGCGGATTCACCCGATTTTGTTTTGGAACTGACAAATTTCAAACGAGAATGAGTGACACTTAACACATGTAGTTGCTTAGGTACGCATTTCTTGACCCTTTCTAATAACATGCACTAACGCATTAGGAAATTCCAGTCGGCTTACTGACCCGTCATTATTGAGATTTTTAAGGTATTTCAGAACTCATTTGCTCGAAGAGAAAGTGTATCGGTTATGGTCAGCAAAATAATTACAAAATTTAATATTAAAAAAAAAATTCTAGAGAATTTTTAGAATATCGCTAATATATCTGCAAATGAGGATGTTAACACCATAAAAAAGTGGACGAATGATAACCTACTATCAATTAATACTGATAAAACATACTTTCTACGATTTGCTATTCAACAGAAAGATAACACTGAAATTATTATTAAAATTCACACCAAAGCCTGTACTCAAGAAGATTCTTGTTACCAATATTCATCAATTGAAGAAAAATACTGTATCAAGTACCTAGGAATCGTAATAGATAACAAACTAAAATGGAAAGAACATATTACTAATCTTACAAACAAAATAAGAAACATCTTATAATATATTACGTGTTTGTACAGTCACATTTGCAATACGGTATTATTGGTTGGGGAGGAGCATATAAAACTTCAATGTCACAATTATAAATCACTCAAAAAATGATAATAAAAATTATTCTTAAAAAAAGACTACTAGTATACAACTTTTCACATATTTCAAAGTACCAAAAATAATAGACATATACAAAACAATTCAATAATCCAAATTTTAAAAATTAAAAATCAATTAAATTTTAGTAGCGAATTCCGGTCTACAAGATTTAGAGACCAAATTGATATACCAAAACTAAAATATACCGCAACCCGAAATCATTATATTTATCAAGGCATCAAACTTTTTAACAACTTTCCATCACAATTAGAACAATTAGACTACTATCAATTTGTATCTGAAGTAAAAAAATATATTCACAGACTAACTGAATCATAAATTATCTCGTATATACTCGTCTATACACGAGTCCTACTCTCATAGAGAAGAAATAAATGTTAAATGAAATATATATCCTACTGATAATTCTAAAATGTATTATATTTTATAATATTAAAATTATTAAATATTTTTATAATTATTACTTATTTTAAACGCATCTTGCACATTTAGAATTTTTACTTAATTTATGTTCACAAGTAAGTATATCCGAGCGGATATATGATGCAGGGTCCTGTCGCACTGGACATTTTGATGTCGGTATTTTTGGAGCTAAATAGTGTTTCTAGGCAGAATTTAAAAAAATATTTTTTCCTTTTCGTTTACTCTGTTGCTCTTGGCTTCACTTCCCTTAAGTAAATACAATAAGTATTCTTATAATTAAGTGTAAACATTGTATTTCTCTGTATGTGTGTATGATGGAAGGAATACAATTGTATTACGTTTATTGTTAATATTTTTAATTAACATTCTTTAATTTGTTTACAGTCGCTTAGCATTGTACTTTGTGTAGGTAGGTCTAGTAGTAGATATGTATTATTTTTTAAAAATTAAAATATTCATGTGGATGCCGTGTAAGTACTGAATTCGCAAAAATGTTGTTTACCTACTTACCCGGACGTGAAAGGACATCTTTTAATTTTCAAACATTTTTTTAAATGTGAATTTCTAGTGTCTAAACGCAAGTTTAACGATTATGAGTACAGAATAAAACATGCAGTCACCATGGTAACGAGTATGATATAGTTATTTGATCTTTTTTTTTGAGGTGGTTGGGGAATCGGCTAAGACACATTAGTAATGAAAAGACGCATTTTTGTAAATAATTAAATATTTTATTAAATAATGATATCTGATACATTTTATTTAATAGATTACATATCTCTAAATTCATTTAATTTTCAGATAAAATAATAACTATCTTAAACAATGACGATTTTTAGGACACCCTCCCTACACAACTTTTGACCGTAATTTATTTAAGAAGCAATATATTTATTTTGTAAATGTATAAGGTGTTTCAAATGTATAAACTTGTGCATTTCTTATATTATATTTAAAAAAATTGTTGTGATTAATGCATTTTTAGTCTAATAGGTACAAATACCTACCGGGTTGTTCCGTTAAGAGGTCCACCCAAATATGGGCCCATCTTGCCCATGTTAAGATTTTGTTTTGTCCTATATGAACTAAGCGTACGCGTCTTTACTCGTTGTCAAAATATTTAACCCTAAAAATTTAAAATAATAAGTCTACTTAGCGAAAATCGTATACTATCCAGGAAAAACTACAGTTAGTACACGTTTAAAAGCGGGGGAAAGTCAAAATTCGATATCGCAACAAACAGTCATTGACTGGAAAAATCTTCGCTGTTGATTGCAACACTTTAAGATAACAAGAATAATATTTAATTTTATACTATTAATAAATAAATATTATTTCAAAATAAACTTATTTCCGTTAAGGCTTACCTTTCAAAAATAATTCATATTCCCGCGTTTTCAAGAATATCAGAAGTTATAAAATAGATTTAACATTTTCTAAAACTATTATTTAGATAGAACCATAATACTAATGCAAAACTAATAAACTAAATGATATTTGCCATAATTAGTAAAATACAAGCATCATAAGAAAGACCGTGACGACTAAATTTATTTTCCGCGTGCTACAAAATTGCCATAATATACAAAATTATTGCATATACGAAAAATGGTTTCTTTTAATCTTGAAACCATTCAATTTGCAGTACATATGGTCAATTTTTGACGTTTTTAAAACACTTTTTGTTAGTGGAAACAAATTATTTTAAATAATATACATATTTATTTAGACGCTTTAAAGCTTCAGCTACTATTTAAAATCAAGTTTTATATCATAAACGTAATAATTTCTTACTAAATAATATTAATATCGATCTTATTAATGTGTTTTTTTTTATTGATTTTTAATCGGCGATTTGATATATAAAAAAAAACAGAATACTAGCCCACGGGCTTCTTAACGGAAAAAACCGGTTCGCGATACATATTTTCGATGAAGAAAATTTAAACGTTTTTCGCTGAGCAGTCTGTCCATTGTTGCGTTACGTATTAGACGTTTGGACTACTAACGTAATCGATATGCATCATTGGCTCTAAACATAAATAAGGTTACTGTAGTTTTTTAATTACAATTATGTATAATATTTACTCTACCTTCAGCGCAATGTTCGAAATGAAAATATTAAAAAGTGAAAACATAGTTTTTAAAATATTTTAAATAAATTTATTTTACGGATTATTGGTGCAAGTCTGTTATGACGAATTAAAAAAAAACAATCACGTGGTTTGTACAAAATTAGTTATTCGTTTAAATTAATAATTATTGCACACCTAACCACAAATAAATATTAAAAATAAATAAATTGTACCGTTTATTATTTAACATCTAAACGCGATTGAATGTTTGTAACGGAACAAACCCAGTATCTACTCTCTCGTTAAAGGTTTCTTGCTGATGATTTGCATACAAGTTTTCTGAATTGTAATACGGGTTATTCATTGGATGGAAAAAGTTCGATTGTTGAGTGAAGAATTGGCTTTCTTCCGCACTTGTGTCAAATGGAATTGTTTGTTCGTTACCAGTGTGAGGAAGATAGTTGTCAAAAGTGGCAGGGTCGTCGTAGTAATCGTGTTGCTTTAGAAAGTGGTCATGACTCACGGGACTCTCCGTTATGCTTACATGTTCATAGTCTGATGAATTTTCATAGTTGTGGTAATACGGATAAGGATAAAATGATGGATGCTCAATGGTGGTGTTTGGGTGTGTATCTTGGATGGTGGTGTTTGGGTTTACAGCTTGGATGGTGCTGTTCGTATCGGATGGTGTCAGGCTGTCTTCCGTGGTCATATTTTGCGTGTTATTCGAAGTTGTCGCCATTGTAACATTCACCATAGTCGCGTTTTTATCCTCCTCTTTCATTCCTTCATTTTCCATTTGGTTCTCAGTATTTTCAGATCTTAAAGAGAGTGAGTGAAAAATGTCTTTTAATTTTGGTTTCGTGAAATTATTTGAATCGATCATTTTTGTTGTCGAAAGAGTTTCATCTTGCGGCACGACTGTAGTCCTCTCATCCAGCGCCATGACTGTGGTCCTCTCATCCAGCGCCACAGCTTCAGTACACATGTTAGTATTATTACAAGAAATGTCAGGACTATTTTTAATTTTCAGTTCATTTATAACAGTTGAAACTTCTATTATTTCATTTGTAACACTTGTTGTTGGTAAAATTTCCTCTGCGATGTTAGTTGTGATTTGATCTGTAGTATTATCTACCTGATTATTGCGTTTATTTCCTGTAGACCGGGTCGGTAGTCCTGTATCAGGATTAAATTGCTGACTTAAATTTACTCCGTTTTGGGAAATGAATTCAGGGGGGAACCAGAGAGGCAACTGTAAACCTGTAGGAAAAAGGTTCTGGGGATGCGTCGGAAGGGGTTGATAAAATTTGGGATAGGAAGGCATTTGAGGATACCTGATGTAAGACAAATAAAGAGCACCGTCGAAAAGTTTTGATAACAGATTCAATTGTGGACTGTCGCGAATATCTGCATTGTAACTTGTGGGTCCCATGCCTTGTGCCAAACGAAAACCTGTTAGGAATCCTAGAAGACCGTGAAAAGTACGCGGATGTCTGGAGTTTGATGAGTTTGTAGTGTCGTTCGGTTGGGCCAACTCGGTTTCTGAATAGAGCGAATTTTCGGTAGCATTGTCTGAAAGGAAATAGCATATTATTTAATCAACAAAAAAACAATAATTGTATCAACATCTATTTAAAGAAATCACATATTAAAAATAAAATTTTAATTTTACATCAAGTATTTACCAATTGTGAATAATCACACAATTGTGTATGTTTCATCACTAAATCGATGGCTCAATAACACAAAAAACTATTTCTATTTATAACACAAATAAATATTTTCACAAAAACTATAGGAAATGATATTATATAAAACGTATATCATGAGTTCTAAATTTAAAAAAATTACTCAACGCTACACACATCGTAGTACTACTTAACTTTTTTTAAATTTATATATTTTATAATTTGGTTTGCTTCTCGCTTTCAGTTGACTAAAAATCAATCCTCAATCTTAAAAGTAACTTGTGTCCCTCTCTCCTAAAAAAGTGTCAATTTGTACATAGATTTTTGTGTTATTAAACCATTGATGTATAATAATTATCTACTTCTTCTAACTTGTGTAATTTTTTTGTCTATTAAAAAAATAGAGACCCCTACAAATATTACACGTCGATAACACGCGAAGATAAATGCTTGTGCTTCGAAAATATGATTAACTTGTTGGTCATTGCTACAATAAGTTACACAGTAATTTTATTTTAAATTTGTATTTCTTTAATAATTTCTCCCTTTACTTTTATCATTTTACTATTATTCTTAATTTATTTCATCTTATTTGACAACGCATACCTGCTCGTCTCACTGTACCAAGGACTTGAAGGTGGGCTGGATTTTTCTTGTGTAATCAATATCAATATTAATATAATTTTTTTCTAAGAGCAAATAGATATGAAAAAAGGTCAAATATAAAAATGTTGTCAATATAAGACACTTACTTCACAGTAAAAACAGAAAAATAACTCTCTTATAAATAAGTAAACAATATATGTAGATATAATCGAAGTAACAGGTATATTGAACACTATATTTTTATTTATTTTCTTTGTTTTATTAACCATTTAATTGAGTTTAAATACATCTACCGGTTTCGAAAAATACCATTTTTAGTCAACTGAATAAATAATAATAAGATAACCTCTAACTGTGGCTGGTATTCAACTGTAACAATGATTAGTAACTGCAATTTAACGATTGGAGGTTTAGTCTCCAGTATACCGATGGCTGTAATCGAACACCAATCACACAATCATGATTACAAGCACAGTTTGTGTTATTACCAAATTTTACCAGACAATAGATAACAGTCTTAATGAATTACGCCCAAAAGGCAAGATTATTTTAACTAACTGTTAGTTATGACATCCTGAAGAAGAAAATGATATTTTTCGAAACCGGTAGATGTATTTAAACTCAATTAAGTGGTTAATAAGACAAAGATAATAAATAAAAATATGACTTTTAACCACAAAATTAATATTGCTAATTTTAAAAGTATATTGAACACTTGTTTCAGATTAAGTTCACTGCAATATTTCTGACAGTAACGAATATATAGTACTATATTACTGAACCTCTTATATATAAGACTGCATAAATAGACTTCAATAATTTTTCTGGGTATTATAAAATAATGAAATAAAAAACGCGTCAATATCTCAGAAAAATGTGTTATATCACCTCTACGTAGAATATATTTTTCTGGTTCATCCCTCCTCACTTCGTATCATTGTATTTTTTTTTGGTCTCTTCAAACACAATCTGAATTTTATTTCAAGTTTAGATGGTGTTTTTTTTTTATTTTGTGGGAAATAAAAAAATTACACATTAAGTAGGTACCTACTTTCTGCGATCGGATTTTTTTTTCGTTGGTGTCTACAAAGATATTAAATATTCGTAACAACGTTCTTATATATTAGATCACATATGAGAATCTCCTATGAAATATTATGTATTTGTGTAACGCTCTCTTTTAACACAGCTTCGTAACACATTTTACCCGGGAAGCTTTCGAAAAAACATATAGAGATTCAATAAAAATGCAACCACACCTGTCATTAATAAAATATACACGTAGATAATATAAGGTAGAATGCATAAAGGTATATTGCATTTGCATATATAAAAGTAATTATCGTATGTACATAGAGGTTCTGATATATAATATAAAGATCTGATATTATGTGCGTGGTGACCAACCTTTCACTGCTTCGATATCAGTTTCAGCGAAACTGTAAAAATTATTGTTCAAACTTAACAAAACAAACGTAGCAGACAACACCAAATACAACAGCGACATTTTTGCGTAACATGTGAAGCGTTTGATTTTCCAACCGCAAATGAATATGAAATCCTTCGACGTCAATGAGGTCCTCGTCATATTAACCATCGCTTGCTGTTTTAGACTAGTTAGCGAAAGTTGCATGAAATATTATTGAGTTCGGCTGTTATCGAAATGCGGGCTTACACTCTGTGTACCGGTTGGGAAATTGTGTTTTAATTAATTCACTTTCTGAAATAACTTATGATTTAAACAAAACAATGTTAATATTTGTATGGAACATGTCAGTTTGACTTGACTCGGAATCCGTCAATGGAAACTACATAATCATAAAAAATAAAGTAAAACTCTAGCAATCGATTCACCAATATTGGTGAAGTTCTCTTAGCGCAGTTTCGGTTTCCCACTTCTTCTACGTCTCTAGGTTGCTAAACAAAACTTGCTATGCTGGTTTCTGGTCTTCGACCTTAGTTTATCATCTTTGATTTATTAGTCCACGCTATCATAATCGTACAGTACGCAAAACTCTACATTATAACGTATTTTCCAGGTAGCATACCTAATTATTAAACTATTCAATTATGGTTGAATAGAGTTACGAATGAAGATGTTATGGTTCGGATGAATAAAGAAAAATAAGTATTTAAAACAATAAAAATCCGAAAACTTCAATACCTCGTATATGAGATGAGGCATCCAGAAAAGTGTGAGATCTTGCACCTGGTAACGCAAGGAAAGATTGCTGGAAGTCGGGACTCTGAAAAGCGATGGATTGGCCAGTCTACTGTAGAGTTTTTGAAAAAAGTGAGGATTGCCAACATCCGCTGAAAGGGATAAAGTATGAGATGAATAAATATTATTTTATTGGGAGAACACATCCTTATTGTGAAGTTGTAATTATTCAGTAATTATATTATTATGTAATTATATTATTATGTTCTAATAATATATAAGTTGTATCAATGTGTCCAAAATTTAATAAATTGTTAATTCTGGCGTCTGCTATCGATTTACTCAAAGATATTTAAGATTCCGTAAATACAAAGTAGATGGCTTTAAAATAATGGAACGATTGATGTATTAATTTGAAGAAGTGCAACATACGGGTTCGAAATATTGTCGTCAAAAATAATGTCGCTGTAGCATAGTTGGATAATGCACCTTCCCCGGTTTGGAAAGAGGTTCAGGTTCGAATCCCGGTAGCGCAACAACAATATGTTTCGATAAAATTGATTTTATATATATATCTTTATAATTAATACATTTAATTAGTATTTAAATATTATGTGTAAAAATATTATATTACATATTATATTTTGTCATGTTAAATTTTGTAGATAAGTACAGGCTTCGTTATCGAACTTATGCGCCAACTTAGGTTCCGTTTCATCTTCTATCCGAAGTCCCTATAAGATTTTTTAAATGATCTAATCGAAATCTCATCCATTCTTTTTTTTTTAAAGGGTGTATGTATAATATTTTGGAATTGTTAAGAGCCTTGGTTTTTCAAAAAAAACTATCTATAATATTTCAGCAATTTAAAGTGAGTGAAAACTATAATAAACTAATATAATATAATAAATAAAACTATATAGATAAACCTCCACAAAAGTTTGTCAAGGAACGGAGGACGGCGTCCTATTGGATTACTCAAAGTTTGGAAATAAATTATACAAATATTTAAAATTTACATTTATTTTTATCGTACATAGTTATATTCTTGAAATTATATCAAAGTATGTATATTTAGTGTGAGCATGTTTGTAGGTCGCTTAAATTAAATGTTCTGTTTCTCTCATTAGTAATCGAATTTTCCAAAAAAATGTAACCAAGAAACTCAAAACTATTTATTGTTTAGTTATTTACAAATTACTTTTGTTTTTTAAACAGAGATATAAGTTATATTAATATGATAAATAATAATATAAAACACTTAGTATAAACCACTATTTATTGATAAATCAACATGTTTCGATACCTATTGTATCTTATTCAGGAAACAATGTATACTATAATTAAAAACACAAGCATGGATAAAAACTAAACTATAAAAATATAAGTGATGGGTAACTTAACTAAGTAGTAACTACTACCTATGAAAAAAGAATGCCGTAAGGAAAAAATCCCTACAGAGAGAAGCGCGCTAAAATGTAGAATTATATAGAGAGAATAGAAGAATTTTGCAATATAATAGAATAGAGAATAGAAGAAACGCAAAATATTTAAGAAGTCCTTAGAGGATACGGAATGGCAGAGAAGTCTCAATGAATCCAGAAAAATTTATAAAACTTTCTGTGACTTATCTAAAACCCGTCAACCCAGACTGCTGTCTGTAGAGATGATGATGGGAAAATATTAGTGGAAAAGATTGATATCATGAAACTATGGAAAGACTACTTCAAAAAACTCCTGAATCATAATCAGTGAGCAGGAGAATATAGTTTCTTACACTGCTGAAAAATGTATTAAGAAACCTACTAAGACTGAAGTAGAAAGACCATTGAGAGGATTAAAAAATAATATATGCCCGGAACAGACATGATAACATCCGAACTATTCAAAGGGGGTGGAATAGTGTTAAAAACCCATCATTACAGACTAGTTAAAAATATTTGGAACACTGAAACATTGCCTGAGGAATGGAATATGGGTATAATAGTTAATGATGAGCTCAAAATCACGAAACGTGACATTATCAGTGAATGAATATCTGGAAATATCGTGATTCGTGAAATTTTTTTTTATTAAAATTTCTATTGATTTTCTGACGCCACTGTTTAAATCAATTATAACTTGAATCAGAGCCATCTACCGGATATTACGTTATTTGATCAGCGCCATCTAGTAGATTTTGCCAAAACCTTTTACGCATATTTGCTGAGAATTTGATCCAAAAAATAAATTCAAGTCTTTTCATTCTCTTTGCGATGATATTTAATTAGATTTATATTCATTATTTATACTGGAATAAGTTTTTTTACGTAAATAAAGTTTTAATAAGATAAATAAATACACTCAAAATTATGTTTTTTTATTTCGCGTATTGTAATATCGTGCGGCGCGTGCGCATTAGTAATCCACAATCACACCAGTGAGTCAAGAGTAGCATTTTTTCTCATCATTAATAATAGTGCCTATTTTGAAAAAAAGTGACAAAACAAGGTGTGACAATTATAAAGGGATCACAATCCTAAATGCAATATACAAAGTTTTTTCCTCTAAACTCTACGGCAGACTACTGAAGTATGGTGAAGAAACTCTTGGTGAATACCAATCTGGCTTTCAACCTAATCGATCCACTATAGATCATATACATTTTATGAGAACAATCGTAAGATTCACATTGTCTGAAGCAAATTTAAATATTCAGAATGAGCTTATAGACATTGTTGAAATTAAATCCGGAGTGAGACAGAATGATGCGATCTCTACCATGTTCTTTAATCTAGTGTTGGAGGCAATAACTCACTAGATTAGCATACATAATATATCGCAGATGTGTGCCTATGCTTATGATTTTGTTATTACGAGCCGATCTAAATAAAAAATGATCGACCTAGCTGCCACCCTGATAGAGGAAGGGAAAAATTTTGGTCTGCATGTAAACGCCTCAAAAACGAAGTATATGGTTAGTACACGTGAATAGGAGATACCCCAAGATGTGGGCGTAGATCACCATGTATATAAAGGGGTTGATAATTTTACATATCTGAGCGCTAACTTATATACGTTAAATAGGACAACTCATGAATTGAAAATATAAGCTTCTATGCGTGTAAAAAACTGCTGAGGTCGAAAATAACGAGTCAACGAAGCAAACTGCTAATATATAAAAGTATAATTAGATCAGTGGTCACTTATGGTTGCGAAACGTGGTACCTAACTCAAATCGAAGAAAATAAATTACAGTATTTGGGCGCAAAATATTAAAAAAGAACTTATGGACCTACGCTAGAAAATGGAACTTACAGAAAAAAAATTAATCATGAGCTCAAAAATTTTATTGAGCAAGAAACTATGTAGGTTCTGAATATTTTTAATAATAGCCATCCCAATCGATCGAATACGTAATATGGTAACATTAAGTATTTTCATTTGATTCTTTATCTATGGGTTTGAATGGTTTGAAGACAGTGACAGTTACGGTTCTATTATTTATCTATGGTTGCGAATCTGCAAGTTTTCGATTTTATTTATATTCGCGGTCTTAAATTCGGATGTTTTGTTTGTTTATAACGCCGAATTTTGAATATGTCGGACAATGTTAATATTGTCGATACTGAAATCCAAGCTGCGAGAGCTACGTTGAGGGAAAAGTTTCTTAGAACCCTTCTGGCACTGAAAGGTTTTAAAACTATTATTTTACTTCATTCTGACATGAGTCTTTCGACGATACATGTTTTAAATTCAGAATTTAATCATAAGAACAGAGATTACAGTTTATTTTGAGTTCTTTCATTGCCATTTATTTAATAATTATGAATTATGATTTTTATTCCTAGGAAAAACTTGCACCATTAATACTCATGAAATGAACAAGGTAGAAGGAGTGTTTAAAGGTTTTGATGTTGACCTACGAGAGCTACTATTTGACAACCTGAAAACTCCCTACAGTGATATTCCTCATTCTATAGTGAGAGCAGAAGACATACTATTCATCGAGTTCCCTGAAGAAATAGAAAACAATGTAAATAATTAATATTTTTATAATATAAAGCTGTGTGATATTGTATAGTTATTTAAAAGTACATACATTGATAATTCTTCTGGTTTCTTTTATTTCCGATAATTATTTTTTAACAAATTTGTATCAAAATATGTTTTTTTTTAATATGTTTTGTGTACTTACATAAATGCATGTGATATGATTGGATGAGATATATATTAAATTACAGAGTTTATGAAAGGTTTCTGTTTTCATTTTGCGCCCAGTCTGTCATAATTCGATATAAATAGCATACTCAATAGGTTTTTGAGCTTCCCAAAAGTTAGTGCTATTGAGAAACTCAAAATCATTGTCTATTGAGCTTCTCAATATGTAATTGATGCTACCTGCAAAATAGCTTAATAATACAATGGGACATTGATTTTGTACTCAGGCAAAAGTTTTACTTTTTAAAACTATCACTGTTGACCATTTTAAACTGTGCTGTCAGGCCAAAATGCAATATACGTTAAAACTATTACTTCTGTACTGTCCTTTATCGCTACTGTATGTGTATTTCGTAATGTCATTCAATATTAATTTTGTATAATATAAGAATACAATAATAGCACCATTCATTCAATGCAAAGAAAATTACGCAATACATTAGTACATGAAACAAAATATGCTTAACACCAAACAATTTCACGTCTCAGAAGAACAAAATAATATACTGGCTGCTGCATCGTCACCAAATTTTTAACTGATTAGAACTTTATATCTATTATTTCTTAGCCAGGTTACATCCGATAATAAATAATTTCATGCTGCATATGACCAACACCATTTTAAATGGATGGATTGGCCATCGGCGGGTCAAGCATTTAATTTATACAACAAAGTGGTGAATTTCGTGTTTAGTAAAAATCTGTCAATTTATCTCACATAACTATGGTAGTGATGGTTAAATCGTTATTGTGACTGATTGTGTTCGATTGTAACGATGATTGGTAATTGATGACCAATGTAATCAACATACACTAGAAAGCAAAGATCCAACAGTTAGTTGCGTAAATTTTAGTTACCAATCCTCGTTAAATTCAGTTACCAATCAAAGTCACATAACGGTTTACTATCACTAATATATCATATTCTTATTTTGAACGAAATTAACATTGAATGGCATTTTACTGTCAAAACACATGTAGCAATAAAGGACTGCAGAATTAGTACCTTAAACATTTCATAATCCTGATGACGAGAAATAGTATAACAGCAGATTGTGACTGTCAGCTAGAGACCTACTTGCTCTCAAGATTGACAACTGGCAAATCAGGGCACAGAATAGAGAGAAATGGAGGGATCATCTTAAGACGGCAAAGACCCACCCTGAGCTGATGATGACTGTCATATTAATCCTTTGAACCATGGGATTCTCACTTTTTTGACACAGTGACTGTGCTCCCAGCAAATTTTTAAAAACTTGGAAAAATATGTTTGTTTCCAAATACCAGCCTCTCGCAAATGAGGTTTAATCTTTTGAATATGATTTGTTCTTAGAACAAGGATTAGGAAAACATGGGAACTGGGTGAAGATATTTGTTTAATAAATTGTATTAGTGTATATTATACATAATTGCCATTATAATATGTATTTTATCGCCAGAATTCAACTTTGGTGTGATTATTTTTAAATCAGTTCTTATTCCCAGGCCTAATATGTACAGAAATATCTTGCATAATTTGTACAGTTTTAGCACATTTTGGTAAATCCTCATACTTTATTTTTATCCAATTACATATATATTTTGCGCAGACAGCACATCTACTGTTTCAGGTTGATTCTTAGCTCACTCAGAAATATATATCGAGACACTCGGTGACTTCATGAGTCGTATCTCAACTGGGCCAGAATTTCGATTCAACATGTTCGACATTATCTCGCTACATATTGTCTGATTCATGACACAATTTGTCAATAATCTGGAATCCTGTTATCTTCCACATGTTACTCAAAATTATATAAGAAACAGATAGTAATCTCTTCTTTTTCTCACATTGGCTGTTTTACCGGCGTGTCGGTTAATGATGACAGATGTTCAGGCCAGTAAATCAATTGCGTGTAAACATTTTTTTTTTTATCGGTTTACTAGCCAGCAGTTCAAATGGTTAATTTATTTTGAATGCAATGTTTTACTACTTATTAAATCCAGTAATTTACACAAAATGCTAGGTTTTTATTTTACAAAGCTTCGGGTTGCTGAAGCTGTCATGTGGCCATTTTGTTTCTCATCATAAATAAATAATTTTTATTTACTTATTAAATGTATTAATTAGAAAGATATACATATAAAATCAATTGGAAAATATTGGTGTCGCACTATTGGGATTCGAACCTGGATCTCTTTCTAAACCGAGGAAGGTGCATTATCCAACTATGCTACAGTGACATTATTTTTAATGACAAATTTTCAAACCTTTATGTTACACTTTTTCAATTTAATTAATTAGTATTTAAAATATCACAGACCTATGTTCTGAATAATTACAACTTCACAACAAGAATGTGTTCTCCTAATAATTTTTAATTGTTTTAATGTGACACACATTTATAAATTTGATAAATTCAAACCTATTATTCCTTTTGGGCAGAGATCATATACAGGCGCTAGGTTTCCTAATGCCTCTTCCCGATGTTCTCATAGTAGGGTGGTTCTCTAGCTCTCACACTTCCCAAATATGTACTTTACATCTTCCACAACACCACACACTGGGCAGTCTTTTAATTCAATCATTTTCACGTTTAGTTTTGACATGTAAAATTACAATTTCTAAATAGCTGACATGTTAATATAGTTCCCTGATTGTGAGTTGAAAGATTAGGGCACCCCTGCTGGTCTGTGTATTCATCATCATATTACACAACCTATAAATAATACTTATATGTAATAATACTCACAAATACTATTTATATCTTGGATAATAAAAGTTTCATGCAACCTCATAAAAGTAAGATAAATGTTTATTACTGATAATTTTATCTGCTGAGGGATTTAAGAAATTAGGCATTCATTTATTATTTTATATTTATAATTTATTTTATTTACAAAAGGGCCAGTGGCTTTTATATCTAAATTAAAGAACTATTTAAAGTATAAATTCCGTTCATATAATACAAATATGTTAGATACAACCAAAAATATTTCTAATGGCGCGTGTATACAGATAAGACTTTGATCTTCCATGAGGAAATTCAGTGGTAAAAGTCAGGTATGTCAATTGGTTCTGTTATGTGTACGAAATGTAATAGGCAACGAATGACAACTTGCTCCGCGCTTAACTCTGTACTATCATTTGCGTGACTTTCGAAACGAGACTAAAAATAAGTGTCATCCATGTACACGCACCGTAAAGTGTGATACATATGAGGTAAGAATTATACTATAAAGAGACATTTTTAAAGAATAGATCTATTGTTGTTTTGAGTCCTTTGTTGCATCTAGATTCATCCCTGATGAAGTGGTGATACCACTTTCTTCTTCATTGTCTCCATAAAGATCTAAATCCTTTCCCAAATACCAGACTACTCCATCCAATAGTACTCCCACTAGGGTGAAAACTGAAATAAATACAGTATTTATTATTTATATATTTAACACTTCTCTATCGGGTTCTTTCCATTTAAATTTGTGACGTAATGCTGATAAAGAACCAGGGTTTTGCAAAAAATATATATTTTCACAAATTCACAATATCTCATAAATTGCTGAATATTTTTCAATAAAATTTTCTTATAGTTATTATAGGGCGTCCTCGCTGGATATCTATACCATGAAAAACAATATCTATTAGTGAACCCATAAAACATTTCAACTGAACATTTAAAATATAAAAATAATTTTTCTTTAGACCACGACTACAAATGAAAAATAAAACTGGCAGAAGCGTATTTGCAAATTATTATTTCAGCACAGCACTAAAATTCAGTAATACTTTTGATGCAATCAAGTGGACGCATTATGTCATTATGCATAGATGTGATGCATCCACTTAAATGACGATATATTTAATCACACAGTTAATTTATTATTGGCTTATTTAATTGTTTGTATTTGTATCTTATATCCTCATTTTTTCATCGTTATGTCAATTATTTGTTTTTGTTATAATTTTTTTTATGGATTGTGAAGATTTTTATCTGTATCAATTTTTCCCCTACCCTACTTCCCTCCCCGATAATCAAGAGTCTATTCTTCTGTATCAATATACGTTATTAATTGTTACCTTTTCATTCTTATGAAATTGTTTAATAATTTGTACTTACTATATATGTATGTACTTGTAATTAAATATTTTTTACTTCATCTCTTGTTAACAACAATTAAAATATGTTGTTTTAACTTGATTAATTATTATATTTTTGCAATTTGAAAACACTCTTTGTATATTAATGCATTGGTACTCACAGAAAGCTGCGACGTTGATGTATATCCGGAAAGTATCCTTATCGTACATTAAACAATTAGTGCGGTGTCCGCACTGTTCCCCCCATTCTATGCAAGTGGAGTCAATAATGGTCCCATATATAATGGGGCCCGGAATTAGAGCACACAGTGACACCATGAGGAGTAGCAATCCCTGTGCAAAAGATTTATCTCTCACTTCCACGCTCCTGAAAATAAATAGTCATTTGAGTCGCTGACTTTCAATAGCCGCTATGACACGTTTTCATGATTTCGAGAATATCAAGCAAAACTGCCACACTTTAATGACAGGCATTATTACTTTTTTACAAAATTTATTAATTTCTTTCATCTTAAATTAAATTATTATGTATTTACATTAATTATTGTATTAATTTGAACCCAAATATGTATTATCGTTATGATAAAAAAAACATGCCAGGTTTTGAAAGTCACATCGCGTTACACTGGGTTTTGCTCACCCTAACTATACTTAATATTGTTAGCTAATAAAGTGTACTTTGAAAATGAAATGTAAATTTTTAAATAAATGTATTAATTCCGAATCTAATGATATATATGTATAACTCAAATTTGTTAAAAAATGTGTTTTAGCAGATTTTGAAATTGCTTTGTGTCTAATATATTTTTTAAATTCTTTAGTTACTATGTAATACTCAAAAATTCAATTTTTTAGATGCATATTCAATTCTAGTAATTATGGTCCTGATCTTAAAATAATAAAATTCTAATATTATATATTTGAGAAACATAAAGGAAATTTTAATGTGTAGTGGGTATTATTCATACATGGTACATAATATTCTGAATGTTTTTTAAACATACTTTAAAAAGTAGGATTAACTTGGTGGTTTCTCAGAACGAGGTTCGAGCCCACTTGGTGAGTGTTTTACCGCTAAACCATACAAGCACTTCAAGCATGGTTATACATTGTTATTTTTTAATTGAACTATATTATAACATCAGCATGCAATAATTATATGAATACTTTTGAATTTTGTATATGACATAGGTATCAAGTTGTTGGAGGTTCATAATATAGGTGAAATATATTCAGATAATTTTGATTACAAACACACTTAAAAATATACTTAAAACATTCCCTGCCTATCACAAAGCATTGGTTATTATTTAATGACGGTGCCAGCTCCAGAAGAATAGTTGTGTTCACATTGTGATTTCCTCATAAAATATCTAATTTCAATTTCATCTCCTAGCCATCTGTTCTTTAGTAGAAGCCTACTATGAGATATCTCATGTCTATCCTTTTGTACTGGTGGCATTTGGGAACAAATCTGTAAAATTGTTGACTGCTGATTACGCCCATAGGTGTTATTACGTTTTCTTGTTAGGTGCCACCAACGCCCAAGGGTGGACCATTTCCATACATGTTTATTCCCATCAATATATCGCCGGCATCCCTCGTGACGTATTGTTTTTATGGCGGTTGCATGCTTGTTAACCCTTTGACTGCCAACTCTATTTGAAATGGAAGACACCACATAGGGTAAGACTAGGCTTTAAGACTCTTGACTTATCTATCAAAAGCTGGGACATGTCGTCCACAGATGGCAAAATGATTTAAAATTAATTCTTAAGATTAATGTCTAAAAGTGCATGTTAACACGTTTACAGCTTGGCGTGACATACAAAGTTTGACGCACTCATGGCATTTAAAAGATTAATGTTCCAGAAAAAGCCAGCAATCAATGGGTTGATTACATGCATATTTTGTTTTAAACAACAAATAAGTTCCAAATAATTGCTTATTCTACCACTTTTAATAGTTTTATAAATATTTTTACAATTTTTTTTTATAAACTCATCCATTAAATATAATAAACATCCATTGTTATATAGGTATTTAATGTTAAAATAACTAACCTGTAATTAACTAAAATATTTCCTATTTTTCCTGATGATCCCAGGACATTGATTGCCATTGCAATAATAGAGAACATGTAGTATCCAAAGACACATCCGGTAGAGCATGTTCCAGCATGCAGCAATTTCCATTCTTCATAACCTGATATTAAATATTCTGGTCCTCCTTTTTCTGTATTATTGTATCCAGTCGCTTTCAGTAGACTGATTGGAGGATGTGTAGGAACACATGAACAATTTGTGTAAACCTATAAAAATATGTTCATTAATTATTGTAATATATCATTTTATTATCTATTCACACATCACAAATATTAATAATTAACTCCTTTATTGGATCCAATAATAAATTGTAACACACTGGCATATGTATATGTTCTTATTAATATTTTAGTGTGCAGTATTTTTTCTTACAAGTTTGGAATGCAATACTCTTATAGATAGATGAAACATCGATCTCTCATCTTAGAGATTAGTAAAGATTAATATATATCAGTTGGTAATTTTCTGTCTATAAAATTTAACAGCTCGCTCCGTGTTTAACTCTGTACTTAATGTTCTTAATGTAAGTTTCGAGACAAGTTTCAGAATAAATCTCATTTGTGTATATGCACCACTAAAATATGATTGTACTTTTAGAATGCAGTAATTTAAGAACATTAATATTATTTAAGTAACAGAATACTTTACTTGTGAATGGGGTAATTGTCCAGTGCACCCGGCGTGGCAAGCTGAGAAATAAATCTGTTTGGTTGGACGATGGCAGACTGGGTCATATTTGACACTATCGCACATGCAGTCAGCGTTGCAGGAGGATATCAATAAAGAGCTGTAAAAAGTTAAAAATTAAGTTATCTTTCAATTGTACTGTGTAATATTATCTTATTTTTATTTAACAAATGATAATTAACAATATTCCAATTCTTTGGAATATGTCATTCTTGTTATTAAACCAATGTAAATATGTCACTGAAAAAAAGCACATATCTTTTATCAGAAGAATGATATGAACTCAGTGCCTTTTTATTGTAATAGTGGCAGTCCTGTACATTCTTTCAGTGATATATTATATTTACTTTGATTTAATAATTATTGATTTAGATTTTTACCATAACAATAATTAAGATTTAATAAGTTTTCCAAATTCAATTTCTAACTTATTAAGTTTGCAAACTTATTAAGTATGAAAGCAGGAATTTCAATATTCTCGTCCATTATTTACACTTGGCATCTAATTTAACATTTTAACTAAAGTTACATTTATATTACGATAATTTAAGAATGTTTTATTATTTAGAAATACTTTTAGAAGTGTTTGTAAAGTACACAAAAGTTAGTAAAAAAGATAGCTATATAAGTAATGCTAGAAAGTATCAAATAAATAATATTAAAATAAAATTGAAAATAAAATTAGAACACCTACCTAAATAAAATAAACCGACATAGCAAAATATAATAGTATAATTACGGACAAGACAAAAACACGAAATTGATTTTAGAATTCAAATTATTTGGCGCTTTTTCTCCATATGACAAAAGATGTCATATATAAGTCGGACATTACAAATGTAATAATGAATTCTTAAAAAATCATTAACATCACTAACCGTCCGTTTTCGGAAAGTTGCTGTTCAATTGCATTCTGAGGACAACTGAGGAATATGTAGGAAGCTTCACCAATCAGGTACATAACACCCACAATTATGTTCCAAAATAATAATCTTCTGGGAACTGGTTTCTTCTTGGATATGTACCAGCCAGATATTAAGAAACCAGCAATCATGCCAATCAAAATGGCTGGCCCGGCTATGATTGTAGAAGTAACCGCTGGTCTGCTGTACTGAACTTCAATATATTTGGCCATGTAGGTAATATATGCGCTGGACCCAAGGATATAAAATACACCAGCTAAGATGTTTGCCATTAATATTTTATTCCCAACAAGTCTTTTTAAAGCAGCTGGCAATTCTGAAAATAAATTTTAAGATTAATATTCTGTTTAGAAGTAAGACTGAATTTGTATTGAATCATTCGACCAAAGGTTTTTGTTTTCTTAGGTATCCATGTTTGAATGAAGAACAAATATATGATAAGATATATTTATGACTTTTCTGTTATAATTCGCTTTCTCATCATCTTTTATCACACATAGTATAACTCTTTACATATTTATTATATATTTTTATTAAACTGTCAACACTTTTGACCTCTGTTCCATTGTAATGCCTGAAGATGAACAAACCTTTCATTGTTGGAAAATTGTTTCCATCTGGTTGCGAGAAAGCTGCTCCGACATTGCTGCTATTTTCTATAATGGCTTCTTGTGGTACTTGCGCCACATCCAATGCAAATGAATTCCTGGCTAAGGGTATTTCATCCATCACTGTTTTCTTTGTAATGGCTGGCGTGAACTTGGGATATTGTGGAATACCATCTTCAGGGTTGATTGTTGGTACCGGTTTCGGGTTTGGAAGACTTCTAGGGAATAGTCCAACAAAGAAAGAAAACATAAACATGAGCACTCCGAGAATTATCCAGCCGAGCCACCAAGCTCCCATCCATCTTGCATCGTCTTTATTTATTAATGGGGTCAGCGATGGATCAATATAGAGTGACAGACACAGGGGACCCAATATGAATCCAACAGCTGGTCCAAGTGTACGAAGAGCACAAGCATAACCTGCAAAAATCATATATATTACACAATCAACTCGATAAAATATGCGGCTTCATAAAAATAATATAAATTCTCATTATGCAAATAAAAATGTAATTATTCTAATTAATCATATAAATCTCATTGTTTTCTAGATTAATAAAGAATACAGATGATCTGTAACAAACAATAATAGTTTATTTTATAAAAAATGGCGATAAATGTGGTGATGGTTCATAGATACTGTTAACATGTAAAAATTAATATTATTTAGCGAATAGTTTTAATAGAAGATTAACCATGTGTTTTCAAGATAGTCACTCACTTCTCCGGAACGTTGAGAATGTAAAATCCGTCTTCACAGTTCTCATGAGCATTGCCCTAAAGGGGCAGATCACATATGTACATTACAAAAAAATCACTGATTATTATTGTTCATTAAAACTGTTCTAAAATAATCAAATGGTAATAAATATGTCATATAATAATATATTTAAACGCCACTATGCATTTGAGTAGCAAGGTTGCTTGTTTTTTCACGTGTGTCTTCAATAATATATGTATTATATATGATGGATTATGTTCCAGACCACTGCTGTATAGCGATTATCACCATAAAACGAATCAGTCTTTTTTTCACTAGCCAGGGCATATAATAGCCTAAAAACTGCTACTGATTTAAAGAAAGAGGCTTGCAATTTTTTTTACATTAGCACAATATTTAAAAGCCACTGTACTAAATAAATACAACCAAACGATATTAAATAATTACAACAATAACACAAGTAAAATGATTAAATATATTAGAAAATTGCTTAAGGAGAACGAACATTTTAGTACAAAAGCTACCTTGAGTTTGTAACAATAATAGTTTTATTATGATTCATTAAAAAAAAATTTCAAATGCGGTATGCAAAAAAAGCTTAATGTTTTCATTTGAAGTGGAATATAGACTTTATTCGGGAGATATTATATTTTTACATACAATGGAAATAATGTACAAAATACTGTATATTTTTCACTATACTATAATATTAATTATAGTCCTGTTCCGTCATTGTTCTTTCATTCATGAGAATACCAAAATACCTGGGATAAAATGCCTATTTTCATTTCCAAAACACTGCATTGAGATATGTGGTGCGCGAATGCTGTATTTAAACAATTTTAAATCATGATATGATAATCATGTCGAATTGAGCATCATCTGACTCCAATCGACTATTATTATTAATATATCTCTTACAACACAATACAAATGCAGAAGACATTAAATGTGTATGAATTAATTTATGTAAATTTTTGAAAAATTGTGATTATGTCTACATTTGACAAAAGCTTAATTCTTGAATAATTATGTTAACCAACCTAGTAACATTGGTGTACTCGTTTTCTTCGTATTATCATCCATGTAAGTATTTCCGAGCGAATAGTAGAGTGTATTGCCAATTCCAAGGACAAACTGTGATATAAATACTAAAACTACAGGCAACAGTGAAAATTCACTCAAATAGTTTGTTTCTTCACAGTTCTCTTCTTGTCTCGAGATTGAGCATAGTAATGTCTTGCCTCTCAAATGATGATTTGTAGACATATTCTGGTAAATATCCGAGTACTCTTCCGTTAGAGCAAGAGCATCCTAAAATATAAAATATTCATTAAAAGTTTTCCAATAAACTAAACCCAAAAACAAAAGAGTTTAATTATCATTTGATATATTATAGACGTGATGACATGCCTGAGGTATGGTGTCTGCCGACGTATTCTGTTATGTTATTTTCTTTACAAAAGTATCTACTACATATTACTGCAACCAAACGTTTGAGGTTAATGTCTTATCAGTACAACATAAAGATGACATAAAAAATTAGTAAAAATGGATAAATTTTTTCAAATATGTTGTGCCGTTCATTAAGACACAAAACATGAATTGATTTGCTTTATTTTTATACACCAGCATCGAAAGCAACAACGATTTCTATCAATGCTTCTATCTTAGCTCCGAATCTATACAAGACACTGAACACTAATTGGAAATCATTTACTAATTTAAAAATAATTCTAATATTGACCCAACATTGATACAAATGTGTAGATATTAGTCAGAAGCAACACTATTCTAATATTCCTACTTAAATTAAACACACCATAAATCCATTTTTAGATACTCAACACATTATTATATTATGTATTTATATATAGATATGTTATGTTAAGTTAATTAAGTTAGGTTATTTAGTACAAAGTCACGGCAACTAAGTAATAAACTGACTGTGCAGTTGTCACTGTGTACACCTGTCTTGTGTGAAGCTGTCGTGTTGGCAGTTATCTGGTTCATCGTAAAGTTGACCAGCAAAAAATTTGACATTTGCATCAAGCTCACAAGGATTTTAATAATCAACTAGCAGAAAGCAATCGGCTTCACTGATTGCTTTTGGCCACACATGAGCTGTATTTTACCAAACGCTATTTTTTAATGTGGAACAATTTATATTGGCTAATAATTTAATAACTACATCATCTGTACAAAGTGGTCAAGATATAATCAAGACTTTTCCACCAGATTAAAATTATTACCATCACACAACGAACAATAGAGGCTCAGTGCTTATCCTGACTGAAATATGATCAGATGATGAATGAAATGAAATTCACATACCAATCTGAGTATGTATAACATTCCCAAGAAAAGACTTGGAGTACTTTGCTTGTTTTAAGCAGGGTTTAATCAGGATTTTGTTAAATTGACTAACACCACTTAAAAAAAGGACAATTTTAATAATCAATTGTCGGTCATTTAAAAATTATATTGAATTGAGTTATACCACTGTATAATTTGATTTGACGGGTTTGTGCCGACTTCTTACTACTTACTTCGTACTTACTTGAAACAATTGTGAATCAAATCTAGAGTATGTCAATAGGAATAGTTCTGTGAGATAGATCAATAGGAAGAGAGGAACATCTGTCAGATTCCTTCCATCCGATTTATAACAGTCTTTAACCACTAACACAGTTGACATTAGTCGCATAACAATGACATAAAATTAATTTTGTGTTCGGCCTCACAAATTATTTGCCTGGGGCAGAATGTGGATTCACTTTGAAACAAGTCATTTTAATTCAGCTTTCTCAGTAAACTTTTGTCTCAGTTAATACTATATTAACAGTAAACATATACAACACCTGCATAAATATATGAGATGAGATATTTGTGTACACCAGTGATTCTTAACCAGTGCTCCGTGGAACACTGGTGCTCTGTGAGCTTGTCGCAAGTGCTCTGCGAAATGACGAAAGCTGAAATTTAATGCTGGCTCATCTATTAATGCTGGATTATTGAAACCTCACAGTGTACGAGTATGTGATTGAGTTCCATAAATAATGGCTAGAGGGCAGCACTTGCGTTTTGACTTTTTGATGATCAAAATTATCAAAAGTGATCCCTGACTTCAAAAAGGTTAAGAATCACTGGTGTACACGTATTAAAAATATTACAATTTTCTGGTGAATTTAAGATCAACAATTTAAAAATCACATTTATTTTTATTTACAGCATTATGAAAATTATAATATACGAAACTAAAATATAATTATTAATGGTGGCCCCACGAAAAATACATATTCCAGGAATTTAATAATATTATGAATGACACTGATTATAACAAAGTCTTAATCATTAATATTTTTAAGAAGTTTTAACCAATTAACTTTTCAGAAATTGCAGATTGTCAACAAAAATTGGCCAGTTTTAGAAATATATAATATGACAATGTATATTATTGTATTAATGAACTTCTTTAGTGAATTTAGTGTGTTGATGTTAGAAATGCATAATAAATATTAATACGTATATCAATTTGAGAAGTAAAATAAAATATACACATATGAAGCTCAGGTTGCAACTAATTTGTTACATATTGTAATATAATATAATTTTACTTACATCACCAGGTCCGAAGAGGAAATGTGGTAACGCAAGAATGAAGCACGATAGAGAACAGAACAAAACTCCCCACGCTATCCACCTCGGTCTGTTTCTTTGTCCACCAAAGTATGACAGGAAGAGGGACAGCAATATCTGACTAATTTCATTGCCACTTAACATTATACCTAAAAATAATCATTGTCAATATAATTGTTAAAACAATTTTTAAAAAATCATATCGATTTTCTATTTATTTGTTTCTAGTACCAGCGTTTGATTTACAATAAAAATTCAGTCATGTATGACCAAAATTTCACAATATTATCTCAATTATTTTTTGACTAATCACTTCTGCGAGTTTGAAATATGCGGTTTTGAAAAAAATGTGTTTAATTGTTATTTATAGTTAATCAGCTAATAAACATAGTGGGACTCATTGTTCTTTTGTTCAGCTATCCTCGCTTTGGCTTTAGGCTGCTTTCAAAATAAAATAAAAGTTTGTTCTAAACCGATACACGAGAAAACCTCCTAACGTTATATCAGGCTAACCCAGGGATGTGTCCGTAAATTTGAATGTTTTGGCAAATCTCTTAAGCTTAATTATTAGTAACTGTTCAAAGGTTTTTTTGTGAAGTTTTGTGGAATTCCATAATTATTTTGTAAATTGAGTGGAAACATGTTGTTTTATTCCACTATATTTTATTATATTTAATTTTAGAATGTTTTCGAGAACATCTATCCATTATCAATAATATAATTTTAACGTTAAATATGTAACAATCAGAATTCAAATCCACCGCCATCTCGGTCGGCATCGACACTACCGACAGCGCTGCCGACTGCTGCTACAAGCCTGGTTCGATCATTTACCGCCAGGTAGTCTCTCCAGTTTCATCGTTTCACAACGGCGGTCTTGCCAGCTCGCGCTCGCCGAGCAAGACCGCCAACTCGCTTCATTTCATTTCTTAAGACACGCGCACCTTCTACATCTTCAATCATTCATTTATTCATTCTATCTGTCTTCATTGTTCTTGTCATATCATACTGTCATAATAAACCTCAACACACGCCAATCACATTTATTTCATTTAACCACCGTCCTAACCCCCAAAAATATAATAAAATTCAGTGGAATAAAATAAAGTGTTTCAACTCAGTTTACAAAATTGATCTTAGTGTTTTATTTTGATGTGTGTAACATACTATCCATGTTGGCATTTAATATTTAAAATTCATTCAAATTGAGCATTAAACAAATTCTTCATGGTTTATATGTCAATATTTCCATGGTTCAGTGATTACATACATTGTCAATATGGATGTTCATATTTCAATTCAGTGTAAAATCAAACGTTACCTGTATTTTGAATCTCTCTTTAGTATGTATTTAGTCCATAATGGGCTCAATACTGATTATTTGGTATGCAAGCAATGGAAGAGGAAGGAAGGAAGAAAGCGACTAAATATATTATTAAGAATAATGTGTGGAAATATTAAAATTATCTTACTTAGATACAATTGAGAAATATTAATTTAGTGTGTTCGGTCACATTACTGATCAAAACAGAATCAGAGTATACAGAGTATAAACCTGAAGTAAACACAGAAAATATACTAAGTGTGATGGAATATAAACTAACCCAACACAAGATAATCAAAATAAATCCACGTACCCTCCAACATTATCGCTTTCACATTGTATATCGCTATACTACAAAATGTTGTGCATTTCATTGTTAATTCTATGTATAATATGTACTTTCTTTGGCATACGATGCTATTATGTAAGTTGAACTGATTCTTCAAGCATGCATAACAATATTGTAAGTATTTAATAAGCTATGCAGGTAACATAGGCTACACTAAACAGAGCAAAGAAATTATGTTTCTTTAATACTAAATAAATATTGATTGTAACACAATAAGCAGAATATACATATGTATATGTAATTCTATTTTAATAAAATAGTGTAAGCAACCTGCAAACCAACCTGCATGTCATTTTAAAATTAATTAACAGTTTAAATCATGTAACAAAAGTAGCAGTGAAATCTCGGTACCTGTAGTTTTGCTTGGTATTTTAAACCGTCTCTCCATAGTGGTTAATGAGACAACAAAATAAATAAATGCCATGGCCTGTGTCGTGCCGAGGAGGCCATAGATGACCATGAAACATCGAGGCGTGGCGAACCTCTGGAGGTAGGACGGGCGGTAGTTCCAGAACCCGCATGTTGTTTCTTTGGGCTGAAAATAAGAAAAAAAATTTTTTAATTGAATTGTAATGTTGCACACTGCTGGTCAGCTGTTTAAATGAGCAGGTATTGAATGATTATGCAAGTTAGGTTTAAGCATTTTGCAGTATGTATTATAGACGAGTGGTAATATATCAAAAATAGGTGCAGAGATTAAAAGATTTTTATACATTGAGTTGGTATCTTAGATACCAACTCAATGTATAAAAATTCTTCTGAAGATAGATTCAGTATATTTATTTATTTTAGTTGATTTAGTGCATATTCTCACAATATATACACATGCTTATATAGACTATTTAACTTTGTTTTTAACCACATGTAATATTTTATTTTTGATCCTGAATTATAGTTGAAACAAATGATATAAATAAAGTAACATTTCAGTTCCTTTGCATATACTAATCGAATTAATATTTCAGCCATTTAATTACAATTGTCTTTAATTCTACTTAAGGAAAAAAAAAATTATTAAGGAGAACAAATTCTTATTGTGAAGTTGTAATTATTCAGAACATAGGTCTGTGATGTTTTAAATACTAATTAAATGTATTAATTATAAAGATATATGTACATATAAAATCAATTTTATCGAAAAATATTGTTGTTGCGCTACTGGAATTCGAACCTGGATCTCTTTTCCAATCCGGGGAATTACTACAATTAATTACAACTTCACAATATGAATGTGCTCTCCTTAATAATATATAAGTTGTATCAATGTGTCCAAAATTTAATAAAAATGAATTGTTAATTCTGGCGTCTGCTATCAGTTTACTCAAAGGTATTTGAGATTCCGTAAA
The DNA here is from genome assembly GCA_031772225.1 of Eubasilissa splendida. Classification (NCBI taxonomy): domain Eukaryota; kingdom Metazoa; phylum Arthropoda; class Insecta; order Trichoptera; family Phryganeidae; genus Eubasilissa; species Eubasilissa splendida. The sequence goes on along the minus strand of CM062848.1, from coordinate 33,486,757 downwards.
AACAATGTAGATGGCTTTCAAATAATGGAATGATGTATTAATTAGAAAAAGTGTAATATATTATATAGATTCGAAAATTTGTCATCAAAAATACTATCGCTGTAGCATAGTTGGTAATGCACCTTCCCCGGATTGGAAAAAAGATCCAGGTTCGAATCCCGGTAGCGCAACAAGAATATTTTTCGATAAAATTGATTTTATATTTATATCTTTATAATTAATACATTCAATTAGTATTTTAAAAATATATAATTTATAGCATACTTATGATATTTTGTTGTTATTATGCAGAATGTGACTAATTCCTGTAATTTACTTTAGCGAAATGGATTTAACTATGGTACCTTCAATGTAATTCTATTCACTGTAAGATAGTTCTACAACCATTATTGAGAAACAAATAGGAATGAATTTTTTTTTTACTAAATTGGTTGTATTTTAACCCAACTAGTAACAAGTTTCTCTCCAGGCAGTTGATTAATGAAGGCTGGATAAGATAAGGTTGGTGGAGAAGGTCGACCGGGAAGGTTCTAGATGTTGTGCTGTCAATTGATAATAAAATTAAATACAGGTACTCCTCACTTAACGATCGAGTTTTGTTCCTATGACTAAGTTATTAAGCGAATTGGTTGATAAGTGGGTGATGGATAAGTGATAAGGTATTCTGAATAGGGATGAACAAAACGAATTACACAACATAAAAATTCAATCAGCAAAAATTATAAAAATGATGTTCCAAAAAAATTCATGTTTATTCATAAAAAAAGACATAGATATTAACATTTTAGTCATTAAATCCTTTAAAGTCATCAGTGTCATTATCAGAGTTACCAGCGGGGTTATCAGGTGCTATAGAGGGCCCGGGTAAGGGAAATGGCGGTGAGGAAATGGAAGTACTTTTAATGGTTTGGGTCCTGGGTGTAGCATTCCAGAAGATTTCCCATCATTAGCGGCTGGAATTCAGCTGATTTCCGAATCAACAAGTATTATTAAGTGAATTTATCGTTAACGTTTTGTTTTATTCTTAAACGTGGTCGGTTTTTGAAGAGATAGCTGCAGAAAATTTGATTAGTTCAGTGCATCTCCACGCTGGAGAGCTGGTCGTAATTCCGAGCAGTCCTTAAAAAGGTAGGTTGTTAAATGAGGAGTATCTGTGATCTGAAAACTGGACCTCAATAAAATTAAAATCTAAAAACTTAGATTAACACAAAAGAGCACGGGAAAACGTATGTTGGGTATCGCATAAGAGAATAGACAAGAATGGTCAATGTAATAAAATACGCCAAGAAAATGAAATGGCAATGGGCAGGCCACATCGCTCGGAAGACGGCTTGGAAGTCATTACGTTTGTTTCATCATGTTTATCCAATGACAAATACAGTGGTGTCCGAGGATCAAGAGGCTAATGGATTACTTTAAAACCCGCTGGACTGACTCGACAGAAATATGCGGCATTGAATAAAAATGGACAGAGATAATTTATCATCATCATCATTATAATCATCAGTTATTTTCTATCCATTAGATACGATCAGTGGCGTAACTAGGCCAATATTATATAGGGGCCCAAAAGGTCCACGCCCTATATTATTTATTTTTAAAACTACCATAGAAAGAAATGGAGATATAATTTTAGAAATCATTTCTCACTTGTATTACAAAAATACGTGAAAATGTTATCGATATATGCAGTAATAGCCTGCTAATATATCCCTAAAATCCCCGTAAAACAAGGGATATTTTTCAGTTGCAGGTCCATACAAATACCTAAAACCATACATTAATTTTTTCGTTTCGTGAAAATTTGGAGGAGAGACAAAACCAATTGTGTTCTTATTATTACATTACATTACATTATTAAAAACAGCATTATACCTAATGTTCTATCTTATGTACAAATCATATGCAGAGGGTACTTTTTTACATTTTGTATTGGGGCCAAATTTTTCTGGTTATGCCACTGGATACAATGATGAAACAATTACTTTAAACAACAGATACTAGAATATTTCGGACGTATTATAAGATATATAGGTACGCGTGAAAGACAAAATTGAAAAAAGGTGAGAGAGTTTAGAAGAAGAATTTTTAAGAGTCCAATCCCGCTTTTCGGAGCTGTTATTTTTGTTAAGATTATTATAGCCAGAATTATCGCCGGGTTCGATAAAAAATGACGCGATGAAAGGTAAATCGATAGTTATACTTATTAGGAGAACACATTCTTATTGTGAAGTTGTAATTATTCAGAATGTGTTCTCCTAATAATAAAGTATCAATGTGTCCAAAATTTAATAAAAATGAATTGATAATTCTGGCGTCTGCTATCAGATTACTCAAAGGCATTTGAGATTCTGTAAAAATAAGGTAGACGGCTCTTTCAAATAATGGAACGATTAAATGTATTAATACCAAAAAGATAATATATAGATTCGAAAATTTGTCGCTAAAAATATTGTCGCTGTAGCATAGTTGGATAATGCACCTTCCCCGGTTAGGAAAGAGATCCAGGTTCGAATCCCGGTGGTGCGACAACAATATTTTTCGATTTGATTTTATATCTTGTATATCTTTATAATTAATATATTAAATTCATATTTAAGTTATACTTATATCTGTAGCAAGTCTATAAATTTTAAACTGATTACTTATCTCAAAAATGCCCAAATCCAGCAAATGAAATGTCGTTGTTTTCTCGAGAATTTCTTCTAATTTGCCCACCGAGTTCCACATGATTCTCAGGATTAATCTTAATTGACAATCATCTCGTGTTGGTACGGCACGGGACGCAGCTTCCACATTTGCAGTATAAAAATGTTAACACACGATCTCTCGTTTCTGGGTCACGATCACTACAAGTGCTTGAGGTCACATTGACTGGTTCGATGAATATACGCACGGTCATTTTTTCTGAATTCAGTGAACAATAAATGTTACTACTAGTAGGTATGTGGGTACACATAATTAAAATGTTCCAACACGTTAACATATATGCAACTTCCAAAAAATTGATAGATGTGGTAGCAAGGGTAAACAGGTGAACATTGTGTAAAATGATATTTTAAGCCAGCCGATGACAGGTCGCAAGCCCTGCAATGCCCAAGACTTCTATACTTTCCATGTAAAAATAATAGCTTCGTCTCTGTGAGACATCTATATTTTGATGATAATACCCCAGGGGATAAAATCCCAGTAATTAGTTCCTACAAAGACTTGGACATACTCAAAATATTGCTTCATATTCTATACATACCTATATGAAATCGATGAGTCCATCGTCCAGAATTTAAAAGAGTCAAAGAAAGCATGTCAACGCCATGAAAACAATGATGTACTTCGAACATGACGTTAAAATATGTGGAAACAGTCCAGATAAGCTAGTAGTAACTGGAAAAAGGGGGAGAACAAGAGGACAGTCTTGACCAAATAAGAGAGATGGCTGTCTCTTTACAGAATGCTGCATTCAAAATGGCTCAGTTCCATTAAGGGCGGATCGTCCATTCAGTTGCAGATAAACAGTGACCCATGATACACTCAACGCAACCGAGAAAAATAAGAAATCACTAAAATTTTCACGATGAAAGGTTTTCTTTTTCATGCTAAAGATCTGTTCATTCGTATCTATCATTAATCTACATTTTATTATATTAGATTCATGTCGTGCAATTAAATTGATTTAATAATATTGGTGTATTTAACCTTTACCATGCCATGCTAAAAATACCATACGCAGCCATGCTGTCAACTCGTGTCACTGCAAGAAATTTGAGTTTTTTAAAAACTTTAAAATGAGAAAAAAAATGCTTTTACAAGCTTATATGACTTTAAAATAGTTAATGTTAATATAATAAGGAATGATAAATATAATAATTTAATTGGTTCATTTTATTCTCAAATTTTATTCTTATAACGCATTCGTCAAAAGACCCATCTATCATGATCTTTATCTATATCTCTCATCATTAAAATTAATGTGTGATCTTTTTCACGTGGTACTAGTTGTATTTTTAACACAGATAGCATGCAACGCATCAATTATATATAGCATTTAATTCAAAAATGATTTGTTTTATTATGATTCGCTTTACATAATTGGTTTTCCACTACTCATTTCTAAGTGCAAATGATATTTTTAGGACTAGGTAAAATGTAAGTTTTACATTGTGTATATTTATATAAATTCGATTTAATTGGCTCGGTAGACTTATGTTACTGCATGGCTAGGGAAGGGTTAAATACTATTCGGAGATGGGCGATTTGTCAGATACGTTAATAATGGCAACTTACCAGATTTATACGAAAAAAAATTTAACCGGTTTTATTGAACAAAATTAAATATTTTTATTTAAATGTCACCGTGAATTGAATAAAAATATCATAATTGAATTTAACAGGAAAGGTCAAATCATTTTAGTTTAATGCAAGATATAAGATTTTGTGTATGCATATATATCGACATTATTTAGATTTTGAGGATGATCTTTCAATGTACATCGATAGTTTATGGTTGCGCCTGACGATAGTTGACTTTATTGGCATTAGTTAGCTTTTTTTTTAATAGTGTGTTTATTTTATTGTGCCAAAACGTCGGTAGGGCAGTTATTTTAAAACCTACCACCATAGATGCGGTCGATTTGATAACGTTTTGGAAAACAATGTTTTCTTTTTGAAAACATACTAAAAACTACACTGTAATGTATTACAATTTATTTTATTTTGAAACACGGAGTATTAATACGTTTTTGAAAATAATATTTTGAGGCGTGTCTTGCTCATTTCATTCCAGCTGTTCGGTGTTTATTATAATTTTTTCGACATCTACTATCAAATTTTAAGTATATACAGCCTGTTAATATATTTAGAACACGGCTTAAATTTCAGCCGAGCGAAATCTGTAAGAATAGAAGTCTCAAAATTACTAAAGAAGCCTTTAATGTTAACAAAATTGCGAGAAAGATAAACAATGGTTTAATATATTAAATGTGGGTATCGTATTAAGATTATTTTTATGTCTAAAATCCTTAAATTTCTTCTAAAATAAAACATCTTTAACTGATAAACTGGCCAAGGAAGCCATTCTTTCCGGAGTTTTCCCTCATCAATTCCATATCCCGATATGACCGATGACAGACTTAATATGGAAAAGAAACGTACGAATTCTATTCGGACTGCACAATGGATGGATCCAAATAATCATAAGGGTAATCGGCATAAAATAATTCAAAGATCTATTCCCCGCACCCCCTGGTTCTACAAAAGAAAAGTTTCCAAAAGAACAATATCAAATATCTCTAGAATGAGAATTGGGCATTGCCAGGTAGCCTCACATTTATTCAGATTGAACTTAATAGATTCCCCAATGTGCGAGTGTAGTGCCGAAGAGGAAACCCTTGACCATATATTTTTTTCTTGTTATTGCAGATCACAGTTTTTTTTTTACAGTAATCTCCTCAATAATAATTTTCAACTCCCGGTTAACTTGTGTCATCTTCTTTCCCTTAACTCGCCACATTTAATATATGATAGCAAATTTTTTGACCGACAAAATGGTATTGACTTGTAATATAATATTTTCTATTCTATAATATTATTGTACTTTTTTCTGTAAAATAAAGTTTTAACTTGATTAATGGCACAAATCACTCTTGAAGGGTGGATTGCCTATTTAAAGGAAGTAGAAGAAAATGTCTTTCATGCATATACACGGTGTATTTTTGTCAACTAAAAATATCTATAAAATTCAGTTGAAGCATTATCTATTCAATATTTGAGTATTATACTTTTATATTATGTTATTTATTTAAATAATAATTGATATTTACGATTGGTGATTTTATTGTCAATTATAGTATTATAAATAAATAATTAATTTGTTGAATTTTTGTTTAAAATATTATAATATTACATAGGTTGGGCGCTGAAGAAATGCGTTACGCAAATCTGATAAAATGCGGCTCATAAACTTGATACGGCGGCTTTTAAAATTAATTAGATATGTGTATATCGAAACAATAGGCTTTAAGAGTTCTATAAAATAGTTCAAAACATCTCAGTTCAATTGACAACTCACAATTTAATATACATGGCTTGTATTGTCTACCTTGGTTGACTGCCATAACAATAAAAATATATTATAAATAGCAGTGGTGTACCTACGCCAATGCAGCTAATGAGAAAAACGTTGGAGACTGAAACGTCATCATTGTAGTAACGATATATTACCCATCGCTAAAATAGATTAATAATTTCAAAAATCCCCCACAACCAGAAATATAATTTAATTTAATTTAAAGATCATTTCTCAAGTGTATTATTATATATAAATAGGTAAAATAATTATCAATGTTTACAATTAGTCTGGTCTAAGATGTCGCGCCGGGAATCAGATTATCGCCGTAAAACGATAAAACAGATCATTGCGATTAAAAAATGATTACATGATTTGTTTTCAGTTGCGAGTACTTCTAAATACCTGAAATACATTCTGTTATATTTTTATGAAAATATAAATACTAAAGATAGCTAGAAAACAATTTTGTTGGCCTTACTATTTAATGGATAAAACCGCTTATTATTTAATATTCTTATACATTTTATGTAATATGCATGTTTACGCGCGTTTGATATCGTTTGATTGCTAGTCTAGGGTTTTTATGCTGTCGGTGTGCTTGTTTTTGCTCTGTGGACAGAGCGTCACTTAATTTGAATAGAAACTGTCGAGCCTCCGTCGGAAGTGCAAGATATCCCAAAAGTTTCTTTCATAATAAAAATTCTGAAATAAAATAATTAATGGGCTTAATAAAAAAATGATAATTTTTCATCTAAGTAGAGTCCCTGGGAATTTTTTTCTTTAAAATTATGTTTTATAAATGTGATCCGTTATTTCGCTGACACTCTTCTAAATGGGAGGCAAAATTTCTGAGAACTGCTCGGCACGTATTCTCTGTGATTGCTGCCATTTCTTCTCGGATATTTTCTTTTAATTGGTCCAGAGAGGGAGGATTGTTACTGTATATCTTTGATTTAAGGTAGTTCCATAGGAAAAAGTTAATTGGTATCAAGTTGGGGCTACGTGGAGACCAATTTATGTCACCTCGTCGGATTATCAATTTTCATGGGAAAATTCCCAAGGACGCGGCTAGCGATCGGCATACCCTCCGCCTTTCTTTCGTTCGTTGGTGCAGCGAATGAACCAAAATGAAAAATACTTTTGGGACACACTATATATTCAGCAAACGCGATGAAACCGACCAAGAACGTAAAACATCGGAATTCTTCAGGAATCAGTAGGTTGACACTGTTTTATTGTCAATAGAAGATCAGAAAGAGCTATCGAAAATAAATTAACTCGATCAATGCATATTCAAGGACCCTTATTCATTTTACATTGGTGTCCGATTAACAATAAAATATATTTACTTAGTGAAACAGTATAGCAAGTGAAATTAAATGAATTGTGGAATTACACAGATGGAATAAGACTGGATAGATAATAGTCTACCTGGGATGCAGATTAGCGCGACCTAAATGTAAATTTGCGAATGAGAATGATACGATGCTACGTGTTTCATCACATGGAATATAATCATGGACACATACTGAAACAATGCTTAAAACTTAAACTTAAAATATTTGAGATGTAATAAGCAGGACTGATAGGGTCACGAATGACAACGCAATGTTTCGAATATAAAAGGAAAAATAAATCCTTAAAGCAGTAAAATCGGGAAATCTACAACAGTACTAAAATAAGAAGTGTAGGTCTGCTTAAAATTACATAAAAAATCCACAAATAACCTGTTAACTAAATATATATGGTTGAATAATCAATAGGTTAGTGGATTTGTGTCATAAAAACAAAGATATCCAGTGGGTTAGTAGAACAAAAACTGTTACTAGATTATATGATTGGACCAGCGTGCTGGCGGTGTTCATGTCACGATATGGTACCTACTCATATTACTATCACTCAAGGGCGAACAGGTATTTTGAAGAGTTAATATTGGGGCTTTAGATTTTTCAATTTGTTTACCGCTAGACTCAATGGAGATAAGGCATTTTTGACAAAACTTTGGTCAACAATATAATCAATATTTAAATATAATATTAGTCAATAATACAATCTTCATCTATGATAGTTTACCATCTTATTAATAAATGTTTAATGTCGTATTGAAGCAAAAAATGAAATAAAACAAAACGCAGTAAATAAGTAAAATTTAGTTTGTAGTTGTCAAATTCAGTATTTGGCAGAATTTTCACAACGCACACACATCTACTAGTTGATTTCATATTTCTACCCGTTGCCTTTGTATTAAAACGTCAGTTTTTCAAATATATACAAGTGAACAATGGAAACTTTAAGAGTCTAGCAAAAAATGGCAATAATCACACACGAGTTCTCTTGTGTATTTTGAAAATAAACGACTTGGTTTTACTTGTTATCCTTATTTGGCAGAATTTCGAAATTGATAATACCCTCTAAAATCCTTACTAAAAAAATGACGAAACTCACAACACGAATTTTAGAAGAGATGATAAACTGATCTTCATCATAGCTCTTCTATCAGATCCTCTGGACGAACCATGAGAGTACCGATCGCGAACAACGTGTGCGGTGAGAGAACGAGAAAATGTGTTGTGCCAAGAATTTTTAATAAAATCGGTAAAAAATTATTAAACATTACGGAAAATGAAGAGACATCAGTTAACACACTCAAATATAAAGTCAATCACATTATTATCTTAAATACTAATTAAATTTATTAATTATAAAGATATACATATAAAATCAATTTTATCGAAAAACATATGAACCATCCCCGGATTGGAAAAGTGATCCAGGTTCGAATCCCGGTAGCGCAACAATAATATTTATTAAGAGAACACATTTTTATTGTGAAGTTGTAATTATTCAGAACATAGGTCTGTGATGTTTAAAATACTAGTTTAATGTATTAATTATAAATATATACATATAAAATCAATTTTGTCGAAAAATATTGTTTTTGCGCTACCGGAATTCGAACCTGGATTTCTATTTCCAATCCGGGTAAGTACACAACCAATTGTGTTATAGCGTCAATATTTTTCATGTTTGGTGTTACATTTAGGAATTTTGAAGTTATTTTTAAACCTTAACGATGTGCTTGTTTCAAATTTTACAGTGTTATTTTCTTTAATTAATTGAGATTTTTTTGTAAATATTTTCTATTTTGGGAACTGGGAATTTTGCAAAAAGTGTTTGTGTTGAAAAAGTTGATATTTTTTTAATTTAACATTGATGATTGTTCTCTATATTATTTTTACCGAGTATTAAAGAGCACAAATTTGACAATATAAAAATGTTCACGTATAGCTCTGCCAATTTTCTATTTTTCTATAAACTCATCCCGTGTATGTTGTTGCAGTGTTCGTTCCACGATGGCAGATCACACGAACAATAATGTTCCACTAGTTGTACCAGGTCAATACACGGCGCATGTGCTGGAAGCGCAATTATTGTTGTTCACTCTAGTTCGTATGCAGCGTGCGTCTACATAAATGCACCCGATAGATACTACACACACATGAAGACAGATACTATACACATATCGGTATCCGCAGTGCACAGGTTCCGCTCTAGTTAAAAATCTGTAAACGTACCAGCGTGCATTATAAAGTTTTACAATTTTACAATTTACACATCACGTGCCCGCACGTGTCGTCATTGTTTTGATAATAACTTTAAAATTATTATTATTATTACAAGAGATGACAAAAATTTCTAAAATTCTATAAATATAAAAAAAAACAAATTATAATTTGAGTTTTCCTTGATTATTAAATATTCCAATGTCCCCTCACGAACGAGGAAAAATATAAAAATCGTAATGTAAAATACGTAATTATTTTTAAAATCGGTTTGTATATTTCATTGTTTAGTCGTTCTACACGTCTCCATATTATAGTCAATCCCAAATATTGAAAATTTACCCCTAATAATCAGAAAATTCTGTTAGAAATAACGTAAACAGTTAAAAACGAATAATTTTTAATAAAATAAAGTGTATTGCAATTTCAGAACATAGTTATCTGATATTTTTAATACAAATGAAATTATTTAATTATAAAGATATTCTTCTCTATATTCTTCTATATCGGGATTAAAAATATTTGTGTTAAAAATATCAAAGAATTATGTTATACAATTGCAACATAAAAACAAAAATGCGTTTTCATTTAAAATATGTAAGCTTTATCAAATTTTATTAAAATTTAATAAGTTGTATTGATTATTAGAACACATTCTTATTGTGAAGTTGTAATTATTCAGAATATAGGTCTGTGATATTTTAAATTTGAATTAAATATATTAATTAGATATACATATGAAATCAATTTTATCGAAAAATATTATTGTCGAATCCCGGTGGCGCAACAACAATATTTTTCGATAAAATTGATTTTATATGTATATCTTTCTAATTAATATATTTAAATCATATTTAAAATATCACAGACCCATGTTCTGAACAATTACAACTTCACAATAAGAATGTGTTCTCCTAATAATAAAGTTGTATCAATGTGTCCAAACATTAATAAAAATGAATTGATAATTCTGACGTCTGCTATCAGATTACTCAAAGGTATTTGAGATTCTGTAAAAATAAGGTAGATGGCTCTTTCAAATAATGGAACAATTAAATGTATTAATATCAAAAAGATAATATATAGATTCGAAAATTCGCTAAAAATTTGTCGCTGTAGCATAGTTGAATAATGCACCTTCCCCGGTTAGGAAAGAGATCCAGGTTTGAATTCCGGTGGCGCAACAATAATATTTTTCGATAAAATTGATTTTATGTGTATATCTTTCTAATTAATATATTTAATTCATATTTAAAATGTATTAATTAAATTCTAGCGTCTCCTAGCGTATATTAATCAAAGGTATTTGGGATCCATCGCAATATAAATATGAATTCTTTTAAAAATGAAATAATAAATGTATCAATCGGTAAGATTACAAAACACAAGTTCACTAATTTTCCAAATTGTGTTCGGTCGATATAGCGAAAATGGTAACGCGTTTCCCTGAAAAGGAAAAGATTGAATTTTTTCTGTATATCTTTCTAATTGATTCATTTAATTTATGTTAAAAACGTGTAAGTCAGACAAAGCACACTGTTAAATTATATTTAATAATGGCGGTCGTATTGAAAAATATGTTTTAATTAAAATGTCTTCATCATCACCGTGCCTGTGTCTCTGCTGAATATACAGGCACAAGGATTGCCAATTCTCTTTGTTAAATCCATCTGTTGCTCGCTACTCTTCAAATATGGTCGCTCCATCTAGCTTGTGGATGGCCAAGAATTTTCTACCTGTGCGAGACTTTCACCAGTTTCAGAACCTTCGTTCCCTATAGTTCATCATCTTTTCGACGATCGTGCAGATTTTTTGAGGAACATCTGTTTTGTTTGTTATCTGGAGAATTTTTCTGTTTGGTATATGATCTCTCATAGATACCCCGAGCATAATTTTTTCCATTAGAGCAGTGGCGTAACTATAAAAATTAGACCCCAATGAAGAATGGATAAATGGTCCCACTAAATACGTATTGTATATAAGATAGTATAAAACGTTGTCTCTGTCTCATATAATATTCACGTTATTATGAAAAAAACAAACGTATTCTCAGGCATTTACATATTCTTGTATTTTTATTTATTATATTTGTTTTATTAACCACTAAAATGAGTTTAAATACATCTACCGGTTTCGAAAAATACAATTTTCACCATAATGGGAGTTATGACATCCTGAAGAAGAAAATGGTATTTTTCGAAACCGGTAGATGTATTTAAACTCATTTTAGTGGTTAATAAAACAAAGATAATAAATAAAAATATGAATCTTAACCACAAAGATAACATTGCTGATTTTAAAAACATATTCTTGTAATTTAAGAAATACTTCGCTCGGTATGATCTCTAACCCGACATATTAGCGGGGTAAAATTATAAAATAAAATCATGTACATTTTTATTTATTCTTATTATTAATATTGTGCATACATAAGTATTCTTATATATGCTCCAATATAAACAAGATCAAAACCGTTCATTTTTAATACAACTTATCTTTCACATATTTGCTTAGTTTCATTTTGAATCTGTGTAGTTTCTCTTCCTTTCTTATATCTTCTGGCATTTCATTAAAAATCTTCATCGCACTGTACATCATCGATTTCTGAGATTTAGCCTTCTTCCTGAATGGCAGTCTCAGTCTATCTTTTCCTCTTGTATGATGTTCGTGCTCATGTTGATTTGCATCAATTTGTCTTATAAATTCTGCCGATGTTGTCTTAGTGAGGATTGTATACATAAATACCATTACATTGAAATATATTTTCCGCTTTAAGGTCATCATATTCAGATCTTTCAGGATGGATAATGTTTTCAAGTGTTTTCATACTACACATGAGAAACGATTTTTTAAATTTGATCATTCCATTTCTTGCGGTGTATTACTATTAACACTTGAAAAGATATCGATACTAGTAAAAATATCAATGCCAAATGGATTGTAGGGCGCTAACCTTTTGGACCTCTATCTAACGTGGCCAAGCTACGCCACTGTATTAGAGTCTTGATTTATATGCGTGTGTGGTATGACAGTCCACGTCTTAGCTCCGCATGTAAGTAATGAAAGTGCGAACTGGTTGTAGATTTTATTCATCAGAGATTGTGGTATTTCTAAACACCCAATGGTTTTCCAAAAGCTGCTCATCCCAGCTGTATGTCTCTTTATTGCGCACTTTTCATTCTGTTTCCCTAGTTGTGTTATCAGTAGTAACTTTTTACTATAATAAAAAAAATCACTAAAGTTAATTTTTTTGTGAAAACGGTTGTTTGATATTTATTTAAAAAATATTAACTCATTTTACTATCCGATATCCGATAGTAAAAATAATCGATAGTTAAATATTACAAAAGTCATCCGACACATGGATACTTTAAAAGTTGCAGTACACGACAATTAATCATTCAAAATTCCGCTATTTTAGTGATGACAGTTCGTCCTATGATGATTACATCCATTTCCATTCCTTCATCTATGCTTTGACAGTAGTAAATTTGATGTATCAACAACCCGCAAAGGATTCTAACTACGGGCGTTAGTAAAAAGTTACTACTGACACAACAGACCCTTAATATATATATACTCCTATACAAACACAATCTTGTTGTCTGATATCCGTTGTGACAACAGTTATGGATTTGGATTATGGAAGTTTTTTTAGTATACGCTTGATTTGCGACATAAAATACCCTGATTTAGTGACTCATTCGATTTTTTTCTATGTACGCAGGTGGTTTTCATTCGAAGGAATAACATTCTCTGTGCAATGTTTATATTCTTTGTATGCCAAACACGAAGAAAGCATACACAGATGTATCGAGGTGCGAGCGACTTCACACAAATACTGGAACCGTTTCATTTACAGTATTTTTTGAAGAGTCAATTTAGTGTTAAGTATTCCAATCTTTTACGCAAAAAAACTACGACAATACGTACTTTAAATCAATTCTATTATGAAAAATCTATTCAAACTTAAAGAATTCCCTTAAAAAATAATGTCTAAATATATTGTAATTAACACAAAAAAAAAAAAATAGCGGAACCCTATTTAATCGTTTTCGCAATAGAATTATCTTCGGTACACCGAATCTCTCAATATTTCTATATAAAGACCATATATTTTGTTTGTAAATTGATTGTAAAAGATTAAAACGAAAATTAGTACTCTTCACGAATGAATATTTTTTCATTGGTTATTAAACATATCATTTTTATAAAAATCAAAATTCACGTTCGGTCTCTTACATTACAATATTCAAAAAAATTTAGAAGGGTACCTAAAAAAAAATTGTAAATTATACCTTATGCGCATATATTTTAAATAATTACTAGAAAGAAGCCTGTAAAAAACTGACCGAATTTTTTCGGCAGTCATCGGCACCTATCTATGTTATGACGACTAAATTGACTCCAAAAATAAACACGAGGATCGTGTACTAAGGTCTCTTACGCAAATCTCTGAGATTATGTCATCGTGTCTCCATCCGTGGACAGGAGCCTTAAGGGTTGTATGAAGGGCCTAATCACGTAAAAAGTTAAACATAATACAATAGTTACGACAAACACAAAGTTATATCAATTTGAAATATGCTATAAGAAATGTCAGAAATCTTATATAAACCTGGAGCATTCAACTGTCTAATATAAACGACCCTGCGAGTATGTGGTAGGCTAATTCTCAGTAGACTACAAAGATGATGTCAAAAGATGAAAGGCGCTCTGTTGTGACTGCGGTCATGGACTTTCAAGTACCATGAGGTTGATAAAGAAGAAAAATAACGATTAATTAGCTTTAGTATAATATATCTCAAACAATAAAAAAACTTTTAAATTTCATAAATATAGCCAGGTCTACCTCGAATATCCTTTTCCCGCTCTTATACTTACGCAGATGTAATAAATCTTGCCCTGTAGTAAGATAGCGACCCCAGTGTGGCTTAACATTATAATATATTGTGATCTTTGAATTTGCGCGCCGAGGTCTGGATAGCCTCTTTGCCGACTTATGATGATTGGCCGTCTAAATGGACGAATCAGGGACGAAAATCCAACTCTGGTAAGCAGCTGAGCAAAATGTCACTTTTCTTAGTGGGAACGCTCAAAAATAGGCGTGTCGATGGAGTCACGCTCCGGAGAAATATGGCAGCGAGAGCTGGCGAAGATTAAGAGTAAGATCACCGCGGTGGACCTAGAGATGGATGGTTCTGGTCCACCCGCGGGTTGAGGAGAGACCCCGATGCAACGAGCAAGGAGGTGGCATGCGAGCAATTACCGATGGATGGGTGTTATGAACAAGGGTGAGACGAGATGGTGTTCGGTCTATCTCCTGGAGCAAGAGATGAATCATGGTGCGGGCGTGTGGCGATCCGGGTCCTCAGCTGCATCGGCACCCCACAGCCGCGTGACCTCCGTCAGAGGAAAGTTGACCTGAAGATGGATGATCTAAAGAACATTTTTAGTGCATCCAATGTCGGGTTTAATTGTGTTTTGTGAATAAATGTATAAAGTGAAAATCAGAATGCCTTTGAATCAATTATCATCCCATCCGAGGTAGCAGGTGACACCAAAGCACACACATACACACTTGAGGATCCAGACAGAGTTAGATCGGTGGCGTCTCCTATGGCTTCCTATCCTCTAGGGTCCAAAGGCACTGTAACAATATATCTTCTTAGACCTAAGCCTGTATCAGAGTAACTCGATACAAATATGTTTATATATCTTTTGATGTGTAAAAAGTTCCCCAAAATTCTGCCTAGAGTAATCTCAAAAAAATTGACCAAACAAAAACATCAAACTCGCTACCACGGTGACTACATATTCTTTTAGTACTTTACTCATAAACGTCAAAATTACGTATTGACACTTTTCAGAAATTCAAATGTTTGAAAAGCTATAACACTTAGTGTGTTTAAATATATAAAAAATGTGTCTTTTCACATTCCGGTAGGTAGGTAAAGAACTTGTTTGTGAATTCAGTATCTATACGATTTCTACATAAAAAAATGAATTTAAAAAAACTTTTAGTATCTACCATCACAAAGTTTTCTAAAAAATGAAATAAATAAATCTTATAAAATTGTTTTCCTTCTTTCCTTCAGTGTGAACTGAATACATAACACACACGCGCAATATTTATACATAACCTTTAAGTATTACTAATTGTATTTAACTTTAATAATTAAATGTACAATGTGAACATAACAATTAAGTTGTTTCCTAAATAAGATTACATTTGATTAAAAACTATTGTTATTTAATTTATTTATTAATTTATTGTAATTTTGTCAAAACACACGTATATCTCTAGTTCTATGCTAAATAATTAATAAATTTCCAAATTTGTGTAAATAAAAACGTTTCTAATCTCTAAATTAAAAGCTTAATTATGTAACAGGTAATGTATTATACAATCATATTCGACGTTTATCAGCATTCAATGTTAAATGGTTGATATAATATTTTTTTTTTGCCTAATCATTATCTCTCAAAGAACATTAAAACAAATGTCTAGTGTGATCGAAATCATAACAGTTAAACATCAGCTCAGCGCAATACGTTATCAATTTTTATTTATTTCAAATGTATAAATAGACGACTAATTTTGGAGAAACATGTTTATATTTATTTTAATCATTATCCTTCAAGGTAATATAAAAATCTAATAAAAGTCTATTATATTACGATCTTGCATAGCTGAACAGGGTTCGTCATAATTCATCTCGACTGTAAGTTCTTGGTGTGCTCGAAATAAAATAACCAAAGCTCTGTAATGTTATCTCAAAATAAAATATCCGAAGTCATATTTCAATATGCAGGAATGTGAGATACGATACATCCTATATAAGATATAAAGCGACAAACATGATAGATAATTTGTAAATAGCCATTTGTATTTTAACTTAAAGCATTATAATTCTTACGGTAAAATTATGTGATTATAACGTACATATTTAGCCTGGCCATTTAAAAAGATTTGTATGTAATATTATGTTAATGATAGATTATATAAAAATAAGATATTGAAATTGTTGAAATACAGTAAACTAGAGGTCTGCGCAACTACTGTACTTTCAACAGGTATAAATAAGCACTGCACTTAAATAATTTACATTAATTTGGAAATAATGACAATTTTAATATAAAATCCTGCTTATGTAGGATTAACGAAACATGGCAGTTACATTATATAACTAAATTCAACTCTGTACTACACTAACAACTGAATATTATTTTTATCTCGACAACATTACACCTGTTGATGTGAAAGATTGCACTTCTCGAAAATATAATTGAAAATAATGTTTAATTTTGTGAGTAGTTCAATGGTTATTAAATAAAATACTAAATTTATTATATTACTAATCATATTTCAGCAATAACTAATCTTTGCCGCATTATGTTCAATTATAATTTACGTCTCGATAATTATCGAGTCGTCAAGTTGTATTTGTGTTATTGATCTGATATACTAAAATATACACTATAGTATATGTATTATAGGATCAGGGTCGTGTGCTTCGTGAAGCGTATTGCACTGAGTTCATTCAGTAGAATTTTCCTATCTATAGTGTTCGTTATCAGAGACCTATGAACTCGGGGAGACACATTTTTGTAAAACGTGGAACAAGAAATTAATTTATATATCTCATTATTGTTGGAAATTGAAGTAGGTACCTCGCGTAATAATGTAAAAACTCGTGCAAAATTTTTATAAAATTTATCAATCTACATTAAGGTAAAATGGAAAATATAATTTAATCTACATGAAGATGAAATGGAAGATGTAGTGCAGCCTACATGAATGTAAGATGACAGAGATAATATATTTATATCTTTCTGATACGTATAAATCAAGGTGAAATGTTTATTTTTGTTCTAGGTACTCGGACTTTAAATAATTAGTAATTATTTTAATAAAATATAATATCTAGGCTAATCCACAAGCATATCCATAATTTAATTGTTTTTATGATACACATCTTCATAAATAATATAGTGTGTATCTGTATTATCAGGTCTTACGATATGCCTGTGTTGATATTTGATAAATTTGTTAGTAAATATGTAATTTTGACATGGTCGACATACGTACTGCCATGGTGACGACTATCCCGGTTAGGGTTCGTAATATAAAAGTTTTTAAAAATTAACAAGTTTATCATGAAAGCCGACACATTATTTTGTTTTTGTTTACGTTTCGAAGTCTCTACGGTAGGGTGACCACGCGTCAAGTCAATCAGTATTTATCATTACCACACTGTGTTTATATGTTGATAATGCACGATGACGTAAATTGAGGTTGAAGTTGAATTAGAAAAGTATTTTTTTGAATAGAGGAGGTAACTTTTGTAGTATAGCTATTTAAACAAATATATGTGATTGTCTTTCGAGTGTACATGTTACATATACACTAATAATAAATAATTAACTGAAATGAATAAAAATTATTTAAACATAACGAACGTTTAGTGTGCATTTGTTCCCATATTTACTTTCGTTACTTTATCGACTCTCAATTTTTGCAGTTTTTCTCTACCTAAACATCACTTTTTCTGAACTGTATCGTCTTCCATATTAATAAAACATCACAAACGAAACATCATAAAAACTTTTTTATTATCCAACGTCACATATTCAACTTCGAATGCAACGAATGACGCCAAGAAAAATATTTTGACTTGTTGATTTGGAAAACCGGTCATAATTAAAAAATTATAATTATTACCTAGGTAACTATATACAATTTAAATCATCTTATTATTTTTGATCACCTTATTGCATTGCACCTTCAGAATAAAAAGGTTTTATGTACACTTTCAATTGTAATGTACGATGTTTCCATTCTATTTTTATTTATTAATGTGTTATAACACAATTAAACAATACAATAATAATATTTTTTAGTTCTACAACGACGGACGAATATTAGAGTACTTTAGAATTTTATTTTAAATATAACCAATCGTGAAATCATGTCACATCAATATTTTTACTATTTTAAGACTAACCTAACCTAACCTAGGTATTAGTCTGGTCTTCGCATGGCTCTAACTTCCGAGCATTTGACGTAAAATCAAATTAAAACTTTTTTTTATGTAATAATTAAATGTATACATATAAATGTTTAAATACTGTACTTAAGTTTATTTCGACTCATATTTTCTTTTAAACCGCTACCAAACTATTAACTTCAGTGATAAGGCATTTTTTCTAATTACGTTCGTTTTAATAATTATATAATATTTATAAAAAATGAAACCTGTTTCAACGTCGTTATGAAGACATGATATGTATGCGAGCGCGATGAGCTATACACAGTCTAGAAATATCATATTTACGGTGCGTTTTGATCTCAAAGGTCGTAATTTTTCTAGAAATACAAATAGGTATAACATGTTCTCATGAAGTGTTAGTTTTGATAATAAAAAAGTTTAATTGAAGTACTTTGGTAGAAGTACTATATAATTTCTGATGATAGTGGAGATTTTAAAACATAAAAAATTAAAATTGCTATCTCTACCGAAGGCAATTTGGATTGGCTTATCTAAAATATTGAAGGATCTGAAGATCTACTGATAAATACATATTGCAGTAAGACTAACGATAAAAATAATAATTTATTGGTTGACACAGTATTTTTAAAAATAGTGTTTACACGTTTATACATACTGTGTTCAATAACATTGTTAAGGCCCGTGTCGCAATATCGTGTACACTTGTTGAGATTTCGATAAACTCAGAGATCGGTTTGAGATTGGTAGAAAAACTTATATCAATGTATACGATGTTCGATCTGACAAAGAGATTTGACACGTGCACATAAACGTCACCATGAATTGGTGCAATTATCCATTCTAGAAAGTTATTAAATATTAACATTAATATAAGGCATTAAAAAATATTTATTCAGTTTTGACAGCTGCTGGGGAGATTCAAAATCACTCAAATGATGAAAGATGTGACGAGCATGAAGTAAGGCGCGAGACGGCGAATCTCTGAGACATACGTGAGTATACGGGGACTACGACAGCTGAGAGTTGTCTCCAAATAATTTTATGGGCGCAAAATCCATATCTTAGAGATTTTTTCGAGTCGAAAATCTCATAAAAATATCATCCGTGATCACGGGCCATTACTGAAGATTTTGGCAGACATTCGTTTTCAACTATTATACCAGTATATGATAAAATAATGGATATCGTTTATATAATTGTATCGCCAATGAAAAGTCTTGTGTTCAAATTGAAGTTTTTAAAATTAAATATGTGTTACTTGTTTATACTTCTTAATAATAATATTTTAAAATACGATCAAAGTTTAACTTCAAATTTTAATGTAATGTAGTTGCTTTAATAAATTAAAGCTATAACTGGTAGAAATTAATGCCAGGGCCAGTGTTTCCGTAATATTGTTTTCTACCACAAAACAACACGTGCACACTATTAATCTGACGCCTCCTGGCGGCAGATCACGCGACCTCACTAAGTAAAGTGATTGGTGTCTTAACTAAATACACAAAATGTAAACTCCTCGGGCAGTAATATCTGAACCCGCGTCGCCAGAATATTGGCCTTAATGTACAACGCCATGACCAGTTCTCGAAGATGCGTCGACATTAAATATAATATAAATGTTCAAATGTAGAGCATCGTATGCGTTGCCCTTGTTTTTGGCGCAATATAGAATTCTGTAAAAAATAAAACAATATTATGTGACTACCCGTTTGAAAACTAAACGATTAAGTAAATATCATAAATAAAAAAGCTCTTTAAGGTAACAAAAATAAGTTACTTAATTCAATTTGGTTATCTTAGAACGCAACATCCTAATCAGGAAAATTCTTAAATTAAAAGTCATTCTTAAATTTCCAATTGATAATATATTTATGGCATAATGTGTTGAGAGAAATTAAAATATCACTAATGCAAATTAAATCCATTAATTAGAAAGATATACATATAAAATCAATTTTATAGAAAAATATTGTTGTTACTACCGGGATTCGAACTTAGATCTCTTCCAATCCGGGTAACGTGCATTAACCGATTATTCTATATCAACACAGTGGATTGACGACAAATTTTCGAACTTTTATGTTATACTTTTCAAATTAATACATTTATCGTTCCATTATTTGAAAGCCATCTTCTTTACTTTTACGGAATCTCAAATACCTTTGAGAAATTCGATAGGACACGCCAGAATTAATAAATTATTTTAATTAAATTTTGAACACGTTGACACAACTTATATATTATTAAGGAGAACACATTCTTATTGCGAAGTTATAATTATTAAAATTAAAATTAATGATTCCAATAAAACGAAAAAATAACAAAAAATCAGGAAATATTTAAAACAATATATAAATGTATTCATTTGTCTTTTAAGGAACTTGAGAACTTTCAATGAACCTGTTTCTTAACAATTTTTTGATTTTTAGATATTTCTTGTATCGTTATTATCTTTATCTTGTTGATATTTCGGTTAAGTTCATTAATTATTATCCTATAAAATGGGTATTTTTAATATTTTGGATTTATTATTTACTAGCGGGCCGTGCCCGGCGTTACCCAGGATACAGGGAGGTAATCAGGGGTGGGAAATAAGTACTTTTGCTTTGCGCAAACCCTAAAGAGTAACCGTGTATGTAAAATTTGGTCCAGCAATGATAAAAAATGAAGCTGTTAAAAACGATTTACTCGGATTGCTAGATAGCGGTAGGGAATTAATAATCTAGACACAAATTCATTATTTTGCATACTGAATTAGCCCGAATGTAACGCGGCCTCAAACTTAACTCGTCTCCTATTTCTTGAAATTAGTAAAATAAAGGAGTAATATTAAATAAAAAACATTAAAATTTAATATTCTAAAAACATTTGTTTTTTTTTTTAGGAGAACACATTCTTATTGTGAAGTTGTAATTATTCAGAACATAGGTCTGTGATATTTTAAATATGAATTAAATATATTAATTATAATTATAATTATAAGGTAAATGGCTCTATCAAATGATGGAACGATTAAATGTATTGATTTCAAAAAAGGTAACATAAGGTCGAAAAATTGTCGCTAAAAATAATGCCGCTGTAGCTTAGTTGGATAAAGCACCTCCCCCGGTTAGGGAAGAGATCCAGGTTCGAATCCCGGTAGCGCAACAACAATATTTTTCGATAAAATTGATTTTATATGTGTATCTTTATAATTAATATATTTAATTCATATTTAAAAACATTTGTATTAAAAACAATTTCTATTTTCTATTCTTTTCACTATCTTGTATTTAAACATATAATAAATGTTAAAGCCTTTTGTACGCACCTTACACACAATATTCTATTGAAAATTTTTGCAAAAACTGGCTTTTAGATATTATTTAAATTAGTCATGAAATATTATGATCATTTAAAGTTTTTTTAAATCATGTAAGAATGTGAAAAATCAGCATAAAATAAGTGTAAAATCAGTGGTATTATTAGTTATTGGCTTGTCTAATACCTGTCTCTCTATCTTTAGGTATTAGATATGCCGTTTTGTTTAATTATTTATTATAAAATCAAATTTTAAAAATAAAATATTCAATATATTAATCAATAAAGTATACTCCATTATTGTTAATGACTTCATTCTATCTTTCAACCAATTTGTCGAGGCCTTTTTTATAAAAATCGGCTGGTCTGGTATCGATAGCCAATTTCTGAAGTCGTCGCTGTTGTTGAACGTAACGCCACGCATTTGATTGGAGAGCGACCGAAAAATGTGAATTTAACGGAACGAGGTCGGGACTGTAGAATGGATATGGCAGAATTTCGCAGTTGAGCTCCTGGATGACCATTTTAACCTTGATTAATGGCGAAAACAAGTGTGTCAAAAATTGTCATTTTTTTCAACTTACACTCCATTATTTAAGTCCAAAAATTAAGAAAAACTATAAGATATAGGACTACGGCGACACTGACGTTTTAGAGCAGAAAATGTGCTATAGAATAAATAGTATGTTATTTTTATCACCATTAAACTAAATAACTGGAAAATAGCATTTATTAAAAACCGCAAATTCTTATTAGACGACCCAATATAACAGGATTAGAACAAAAGTGAAGGTTCTCATAAAACACGTAGTTTCCGTAGAGATAAACGATAATCTTCGTATAATTTTTATTTTCAAAGTGCGAATTATTATTAAAAGAAAAATAAAACATTAAAACGTTTTATTGAGTGGAACCGATGTGAGGGCAGCAGGTCTTAAATAGCGATGGTTGATATTTGTGTCCCCACCAATTCATCGGGACACCCGGTTATTCGATAACGTAAGAACTGGTTCTACAGGAGATCGGAGACCGGCGACACAGCAAATCGAAATCGACCAATAGGATTAACGTTTGCGATACAGAGTTTAAATCTTACCAATTAGGTTACGAATTGCCATACTACTCTCTAGTGTATGAAATGTAATGGGTCAAGATAGTCAAATTAAATCTTACCAATTAAGTCACGAATTGCGATACTATTCTCCAGTGTATGAAATGTAATCGGTCAAGACAGTCAAATTAAAAACGCTACGCACCAATGAATGTCAAATTAATCTCAACTTCCATCATGAAATAACCAATAAAATATCC
Organism: Eubasilissa splendida; assembly: GCA_031772225.1. NCBI lineage: Eukaryota > Metazoa > Arthropoda > Insecta > Trichoptera > Phryganeidae > Eubasilissa > Eubasilissa splendida. The sequence continues at coordinate 33,463,502 of CM062848.1, read as the reverse complement.
CAATATCAACCATTGTTACTGTTTCTGGTAAGTAGTGGGAGGATTAATTATTTGTTTTTTCGCGTATTTAAAACGGGTGGTCTTCCAAACAATTTTTTTCAAATCATCGCGATATGTTCGGCCTAATACGTTATTTATTATCTCTGCGATGTTAGAAGGGCTGTGGTACCTGGTAATTATTATACATGTTGTTAATGGACGCTACTCTTACGAGCGTGCAAATAATGCTATTATTATACTCCATAGTGGCTAGACTGACTTTTAATTAACAAGTAAAAAACGTTTTCTTAGATCGGCCATAATTGACAAACGTAGTAAAGCACATATTTAATTGATAAAAAAATATTTTAAAGACGTACAACTCTGAAAATTTAAATTGTCTTCAAGCGTGTGGATTGATATTTATTTATTTATGGAACAAATACTTTTTACAACTTAACTTTTGAGTACATACTATACAAGATGAAAACAACAAATGAATAAAATTAAATATTAATAATGAGAAAATAAACGAGATATGATAAATAATAATATATATAACGTAATTAACAATCTTTTATTCCTTACTGTTTCCGAGGTAAGATTGAAAACTCGATAATCAAATATATGAAAATAAAACACTTATTTTTTTATACTCCTTGTTAAATTTACTTGAGCCGCGTTTCGCCTTATAAGTGCATTATTAAGGGAAACATTGTATAGCTGTCCCCCACTAGATATAAATACAAGTTGTTTAGTTAAATTGTTAGATTGATAATGCCCTTACAAGGCGAAAGGCGTTTCAAGTTAATTAAACGAGTAGAATAAAAAAACAAATATTTTATTTTCATATACATGATTATGGAGTTTACAATTTATATTAAATACAAACGAATGTTTCGCAACTTAGTATAGGTACATTAAAAATTTAAAATAAAATGCGTTTGAACTATTTGAATCACATTAAGTAACAGGTTCAAAACTAATGAATTTCGGTGTACCATAAATAACAATGTATAAAGATAATAATAACCTTAACCTAAAAGTAAAAAAAATATTCATATAAAATTTGAAAATATATATTTTAAAATACTCATATCAAATTTTATCTGTATGTGAGTAAGTCTACTAAGACATTGCTAATTTCACGAACCAACTCATTTTCAAAATAGATTAATTCCACACTGGAAGTAATAAAAAATTTGAAGGTATATAACAACGTACGATACAATATTATTAGAAAATGTGATTATAAATGTAACTAAAGTTTAAAATCTATCCTATGACGTCGTTTAAGCGTCAATTTTTCTGAATTCGATCTTCTTCCATATAATAAAAGTCAAGAAAAATAGTTTGACGTTTTAACGATTTAAATTTGAAAAACGATAATTATGAAGTAATAATTAGGTATCTACATTATATTCGTATCAGAAATATTACTTTTAGTTAGAATAATAATTGTGCAGCATTATGGTGTTTATTTTCAAATTGTTTGTTTACTATTTTGAAAAAAGTACCTTCCGAACACAAAGGTCATACATGTCAAAGACCTATCTATGGAGGCACAGTTTTGTGCAAGTGAACCTTCGCCAGGTAAAATATATTAAGTATATTAGGTAATATTTACGTAACCATTTTAGTTTTTGTTTTTCGTCAGTTTATATATGATATAAATCTATGTGATTAGACATTTTTCTATCTTGAGTGCACGTGGAAAATATCTGATGTTGAAATATGTGCACGACTTTGAGATTATTATATATAAAAATAAATAGACAGGCAGATTTATCAATCGATCAAAACTCGATGCAAATTGATAACAGACCTCACGACTGATTAATACCTCACCAGTAAGAGTGCTCTCAAAACACCTGCATCATTGTTAATTAAAATAATTCTATTTTTTCCAAAAAAAATTCTCTTAACCATATACCCACTAACCTGATATCGTTTTCTATTAATAAATCAAAGATTTTTTAAAACTGCATTAAAAAATGAAACGTTGATTATTGGTTGCAAAAATGAGTGTAGATAAATTTAATTAAAACATGAATTGAAAAATATTTATTTTTATTATCTGCAGCAATAACTACGTAGTTAGACATTTTAAAAATTCAAATAAATAGCTTAGAATATAGTAACTTTTCTTTTATTTTATTAAAAACCCGCCGTTTTCCTGACAAGAACAATTTCTTTATCGGGGCAGTATAAAAAAAATAATTTAAACATAAATATTTTCATGTCACTAAAAAATATAACAGGATAGTTAAAATATTAATATAAAACAATATTTTACTTTGTTTTAAAAACTATTTATAATGCTTTGGTTTATTATAAAATACATATGTTTACCATTTTAAATGGTGGTAGATTTTCGTATCTCGCGTCCGGTGTCACTGTTCTGTAATTCGAACCGGTGTCTGCATTCGCGATACCTGACACAGTAACCACTCGACCACTGGATAAATTCACCGATCACCGGCCAATTAGCACTGCATAGTTCCCACAACACTCAACGTCCCTGCAACTCCTCGATGATTATAACCAGAAACGCGACGCGGACGCGCTGTTGTGTCACAAATCTCGACTACAACATGAATTTCAATCGTGCGTTGAATTGAAATTTGAGTACTCTATCACTACACGTCCTCACTGCGGCAGATCTTGGTTTATACTAATTTACAATCGCACCAGCGAGTGCTAATCACCAGTTTTTGAACTAGCCGCGCTGGATGATTCTGCCTGCATTAGCATGTACGTTGCTTAATAGAATCTTCCTGCAAAACAAGAAACGCTGCTCTGAAAAGTATAGTTATTATATAACAGTAATTAAATAATACGGAAAACAAAAAAAATTTGAACTAAGGATATTTTTTATTAGTAATATTTTTACGTTCGTGTAATAATTTAATTCAATCGATCAATAATTACATTCTTACATCTAAATATCTACATTATAGAATACGAATTTCAGATTAAATATATATCTAAATATTTTACTGATACTACAGAGAAAAACACAAAAATATTTGAAATATGAATTAAATATATTAATCTTATCGAAAAATATTGTTGTTGCGCCACCGGAATTCGAATCTGGATCTCTTTCCTAACCGGGGAAGATGCATTATCCAACTATGCTACAGCGACAATATTTTTAGCGACAAATTTTCGAACCATATTAATACATTTAATCGTTTTATTATTTGAAAGAGCCATCTACCTTATTTTTACAGAATCTCATATACCTTTGAGTAATCTGATAGCAGACGCCAGGATTATCAATTCATTTTTATTAAGTTTTGACACATTGATACAACTATATTATTAGGAGAACACATTCTTATTGTGAAGTTGTAATTATTCAGAACATAGGTATGTGATAATTTAAATATGAATTCAATAAATTAATTAGAAATTATTTTTCGATATAATTGATTTTATATGTACATCTTTCTAATTAATACATTTAATAAGTATTTAAAATATCGCAGACCGTCTGTTCTGAATAATTACAACTTCACAATAAGAATTAGTTCTCCTAACACTAAAATAAATTTATTCATAAAATTTAAAGAAAACGCATTATACACAATGTTGTCTACGTCATTTTAGGTAACTTCGATAGAAATATTACTTTTTACAGAAAGTCTCATTAAAAGATATCCGCAACTCAAAATATAAATGCAATTTTTTCAATCATAACCTGGAAACCTCTAAATTGCCCTATGTTAAAAAGTGTACCTTTATATAACTCCCATAGTTCAGATTTCGATCAAGTTTATCTGAAAAGTTCACCGTGTAAATATTCTTATGTCGTTTTAATTTAATGTATAGGTTTTTTATATCTATTTTTTAAAATGAAAAATTGGTTGTCCAAATTTGTTTAAATTTTCACAGGAAGCATTATCTAACGTATTTATATTCTGGGCGATTGTACCGCGCGTTGCTGCAGAACCTATCATCAGGCGAATTAATAAAGAAATATATTAGTCACACCCTTATCATATTCTGTCTTCCAATAGCAGATAGGCAGATAGCCAGCGCCTGTCGCTAGTCTGTCAGGGACGTCAATCATATGTCAATAGGGGGTGAATATTATTTCATGACAACTGCACACACGACAAGTGCACACACATTGACAATTAAACACAGTGACAACTGCACACATACTTTGTGTGCAGCTTCATATGTGCACTTGTCTTTGCGTGTAGATATCTATTTATTTATTCTTAATACAGAGCATACATAAATATATTTATATATACTCTAATATAAACAAGATCAAAATGTTCCTTTTTACTACAACTTATCTTTCACATTATTAGGAGAACACATTCTTATTGTGAAATTGTAATTATTCAGAGCATAGTTCTGTGATATTTTTAATATGAATTAAATATATTAACTAGAAAGATATACATATAAAATCAATTTTATCGAAAAATATTGTTGTTACGCCACCGCGATTCGAAGCTGGATCTCTTTTCAAACCGGGAAAGGTGCATTATCTAACTATGCTACAGCGACAATATTTTAAGCGACAAATTTTCGAATCTTTATGTTACCTTTTTACATAATCTATCTAGTTTCTCCTTCTTTCTTATATCTTCTGGCATTGTATTGCACCTGTCTTGTGTCCGGTTACCGTATGTATAATTGCCGCGTGTGCAATTATCTAGTTTCCGATGAATTTGTACTATTTTATTCGCATCAAAAGCTGGTGTCTTCTTACTACGAATTTTCAGACTAGAAACAGAGACGAATGGATAGAGTTACAGAGACAGCAAAGGGGCCCGAAGGTCCGCTCCCTCGGGTCGATATTTTTCTTCGCGCTAACATGGCCCAATAATTTTTAAGATTCGCAGAAATAAATATTTGATCAACGTTAATCTTAAGTACAAATAACATTTGAAATCAATAAACTGTGTACTACCAGAAGCGTGCACCCACATCACCATTCACCAAATAATGAGCAAGGCAAACGGAAACACCGGCAGCATCCCAACGATGTCCAGTTAACTAGAACCATCTAGCGGAAGAATTTAGAAACAACAAATACAGCTGTGCCTGCGATTTGCATAATTCTTCACAAAGGTTTATGAACTAAACGCAATACGTGTCTTCGCTTGAAGTGGCGTGTTGCAAGAAGCGGATTTTATTTTATTACATTATAAATGTAATAAAATATTAATAATAATAAATGTAATAAATTATATTATAAATGTGCTATTATTTGAAATACTTCATTTGAGATTTGATAGTATTATTAACATAAATTACTCAAATAAATATATTTTTCAAAAGATTCTTCTGAGTTTGTATTTCTTCCTAAGTAAAGCGCCACCGTAAAATATAATGTTCCCGTGAATGCCTCCGACAGCTGCTGTTCCCGGGCTTCCTATTGATAATATGGTCATGTATGCAGAATGAACATTACCACTAACCTTGATTGACTGTAACTGTTTCTCTGGCGTCGTGGCTTGGTCTGATGTAATTGTTATTCTTATCTTTGGGTAGTATTCCGACCGACCGAAATGCACACTCCCGTCGCTACGATTATTTAGCGCTCCTTACCGAACGATGTACGGGCTGCGACCGTGGTGTTACAGCAGTCCTTCAATCTCCGAAAGCGGCAACATTCACACAACATAAATGACCAATACCAATCAATAAGAAATCCTAGGGGTGCCAGTCGAAGGAACAAAAGGTGCTGAAAATATAATTCATTATTAAAAATACGGTCTACCACAGTACAACTAAACCAATTAACGCAAACAAATACCCAATCTATTTATTACTATTTTACAATTTTAATTTTAACTCTTCTTAGAATATGTTTTTCTGGTTCGAAAAAATATTATTAAATTTTTACAGATTTCAATAACGTTTTGGACATGGTATGGATCCCGCTACCGGTAAAGATGGAAATAAAATACAAGCTAAATGTCAGCGTTTATAATAATCTTACGAAATTTTCTATCGCTCTATTTCTACACGAGAGTACGTTACGCTACTAGGGTACGTGACGTAGGTACTTTATTAGGGTATGGCGTTGACATTTTTTTGTTAAAATTCATAAATTAGTATTTTCCTCAAAAGTCACAGATAAGCAACAATAAGATAATTAACAAATCGTGTCACTTATTTTATCTATGATTGTTAAAAATATTTATAATGCAATTTTTAATTAACAATAAAAAACGACTAACAACTAGCTCTGTTGAGATGATTTAATGTGTTGTGAAATTCATTAGACATCCTGTTATTTCATTCAAATTTTGTACAAATCATATAAATATATGATATAGGAAATAAAAAAATAAAATAATATTAAAATAAGTAAGAAAAAAAAAATTTTGTTCAATTAGAGGAGAAGATTCATTTTGAAAATTTAAGTTTATAAAAAAAGATAAATCTTTATAAATGAGGTTTAAATCCATTGCATTTTTCTGCCATATTAAAAATATGAAATTAATGTTATTTCGTTGAATCTATGTTCAGATGGGGGGAGTATTTTGAAGTCAGTCAATATTAGAATTTATTTGAAGATTAAAGATAATTGGGCGATAATTAATTATTCTTTCTCACACAATAATTAACAATATTATTATTGAACCTAAAGAAGAGATAATATTTCAAGACAAGTAGTATGGTCATCCCTGAAAGACCTAAAAAATGTTGGGAAAAAATAACAGATATTTACTAATTTATTTCCTGGAAATTTAGGTTAAATATATTTTATTAGGAGAACATATTCTTATTGTGAAGTTGTAATTATTCAGAAAATAGTTCTGTGATATTTTAAATATGAATTAAATATATTAATCAGAAAGATATAGTTGGATAATGCACCTTCCCCGGTTAGGAAAGAGACTCAGGTTCGAATCCCGGTGGCGCAATAACAATATTTTTCCATAAAATTTATTTTATATATATATCTTTCTAATTAATATATTTAAAATACATTTTATTTTTCTGTAATTTTGCACTGTTTCAAACATTAAATGTTTAAATATCTACTTATGAAGGAAACTCCAAATGGTCCCACTCTATACCGGAATCATTTTGAGTTTCGATTCCCCTCATCAAAGCAACGCGTACAATATTTTACAAAATCTTAAAGCTTGTTTTTGGACTATATTTTTAGACCAGTTCGTTAATTTCCAGCATTTACTAAAACCTTATGGCTTTCCACAACTTTTTTTATTATTACAGTTGGTCACCATTACATTATTTATTTTATTACATTCAGTTATTAACATCTTAATATCATCATAGGTTGGCTCCTGTATCATCGTACCAGAGCCATACCTGTACAATTTGACGTGAAACTCGTTATCACATTAAATTTAGAAATCAGCCAGAGATAAGCTATAGAAATCATACACCCCCAAAAGGGGAGAATAGACGTCACATTTTTGCATTGCAGTCGCAGAACTCGGTCACAGTCCAGCAGAAATTCACCCTATCCAGGTCGCAAGAGGTGCGAACGAGTGCCAGTAGAATGCTCAGTTAGGTCTCTCTAGCCACTGTTCCTCCCGGCATCGTCCATCCCAGCAATCCCCAGCGGGAGACACATACCCTAATAAATTCACAGAAATGTCAGAGATTCCTCTACTATAAATCTATCTACTAAAAATATTTTAACAATTTTTTTTTTTTGTTATTATTTTTACTGTGTTTTGAAATGTCTATAGTATAGACTCTATACAGATTTTATTAGGATATACTGATGTGTATTTTCAACCATCCTGTTGATCGTCATTTAACAACTTTGTGCTACAATTAGTTATTGGTAATCCGATATTGTTACTGTGGTTATGTTCGATTATTGCGATGTAATTGATTATTCGTAATTCTTCAAGGAATCACTGGTACACCACAAACTATACCTTCAGTAGTTAAATCTCAGTTACCAAATTTAAATTAATAAATTTAAATTTTACGTTGTATAAGTGCTGGTTTTCGAGTTGAAGTTTAAGCGAGCAATTGTTGGTATTGATTGTTAGACCAGTGTTCCTTGAGCAATGTTCAGAATTTTTTATCCTAAGCGTGTTGATAATGATAACAATTTCTTCCGGAGTACTTATTGCTGCCTACGGTATCGTGATGAGGCACAATGAGCGTAGGATTCCCAGTAATGTTTATTAATCCATTCATTCGTGAAGGTAAAACTCTTCATTGAGTTTATATGTGAATATATATACTTGGATCAAACAATGCAACTAGGGATATATGATCACGAGATTGAAATTCAGCCGAGTTAGGCGTCATTTAGAAAGTTAAAACCTATCCTCTAAAAGCCAAAATACCACAATTACCTCAGTACTCTTTCTACAAATCTGTAACATAGATCCTCAAAAATTACCGAAAGAATGATATGCTTGAAATATCTTTAATTGCCCGGTCTCAATGAGACTTTGTATGTTCTGAATGTGTCGTTCTAATCCAGGAGCACAACACATATAATTATGATTTGTAGATCACTTCATGCTGAACTGTGTGCCGTTCATGTTGAATATAATCAAATCTCATTCTTGGACACGACTGGAGTGTTTAAGTGCCTCTTCTTCTTCTTTATCCAAATCGGATCGGGGTCTTAACGCTTGGACATCACTCTTCCACCAATCTCTGTCCTGCTCGGGGGCACTGATAGTTTCATCTTTCAGGTCTACTTCTCTCTGACACTGATGCGATAATCTGTTTCGTTTCATATTCGGAGAATATGTCCAAGCCAACTCATCTGAGATTTTTCTATTTGGATCGAGTGTTTAACATGCAAACTCGTCAAAGAACAAAATCCAAAATCTTGTGAAAATGGGCCTGAAATATCTGTTGAGATAGTTGAAATAAAAGGTTCTGAAATGGAGGCTTCGCACTGGTAGATAAGTGTTGGAAGTCCTCAAGGTCGATGGAGCAATGACTTCAGAAGGGTGGCGTGCCACAGGTCTGTAGATGTCAGTGAGGTAAAAATGATGAAGACTTTATTTTCTTGATAATACACTCATCATAAATTATCTACCATGATTACAAATATCGTTAAAAAAATATTCGAAATCGTCAGATTAGTTCGAGCGAGATTGTTTATAAATGATTGGTATAGAGTGCAATGAGCCGATGACTCGTCAATATACATTGACACTCAAGTATGTCAATAATTTCGATGAAAACTAATTGAATGTTAGATTAACAATCTAATCTAAATTAACGAAAACACATTTTTGTTGTGAAGTTGCATTTTCAGAACATAGTTCTGTGGTATTTAATACAAATTAAATGAATCAACTAGAAATATATACGAAACAATCTATCTATCGAAAAAATATATAGTATCCCGGTAGCAACTAAATATTTCTAGTTAATTCATTTAATGTGTATTAATCTGAATTGTTAACATTTTTTTGGAATTCAATTTTTTTATGTTTCAGAACATTCTGATGATTGAACGTACACAATTTGTAAAATGTTATCAAACCACATAGGTGAATCACAATAATTTGACATCTCATTATAGTATACCAAGAATTTTCAATATGTACATTATTATTCCACCTAGTTTAGTGTAGTTATGAGGTAATGGTGTATATGACGCTACATGTGAATTAAAAAAAATAGTATGTACCTAATACCTGTCTATAGGAAAATCCCAAGCAACTGTTTCTTAACAAATTAAATTTTTAATGTTAAAAATAAATGTAATAAAATTTCATATTTCCTTCCTTTCCAGTGAACTGCACACATAACACACACACACACACACACACACAAACGCGCACGCGCGTGAATGATCTTATAATACACAGCCAAGAATATATCTACTAATTAACTCGTATATACTCCTCTATACACGAGTCTTACTCTCATAGAGAAGAAAAAAATGTTAATATATAAATATATATATATCCACTGATTATTCAAATTGTATTATTTTTTTAATATTAATAAAAATAAAAAATTGTACGGAATCGATTTTTTAAAAATAATTACGGCAGAACTGCTTAGATCTAAAATATTCTACAAATTTATAATTTTGTTATTGAAAATAGGACAAACTTTCTATTGTGCGAGTGCGTCGAAACGAATCTGAATTTCGGCCACGAGACAAACGAGATTTGCATCTGACAGCAGACGATTTAACTGTAGTAAGATTCTACTCAAGTAATTAGCCACAAACGTATTCGACACAGCATAATGTATACCCGAACACTTCTCCCATCCGTGTCTTTATTTTTACAGTACGCTAGTTTTCGGGTTACTCTGTACCTTCGACACATCACTATTGTGTTTTTATTTGCCATCACGCTAGGCACATTTTTTTAAAACTTCCAATGTATAAATCGAGAGTGAATCGCGAGGACAGCGCGCCGCGGTGAACCATGACAGTCGGACGAGTCCATCATCACGCCTGGGGCCATGCAGGTATGTACATTTTCAAGACTTTAACCTTAAAAGTGTTCAATAATATTATTAACTACGGTATTTATAGATTTCTATTTGCATTTATACGGCCCGAAGGTCAGAAAAATGTACAATTTTATTGTCTATCCTCGGATAAGACAGTAGCGTTATATCAGCACCAGTGCAACGGCCTGACTCTGTTCGTACAACTACTCGCGTTGACTGTCTTTACTGACATCTGTCTAAGGTTTGCAACTCCCTTTCATCGTAGAGGGATATAGACACTTTTATTAACAAAATTAATAGTTGTATCGATATAAAAGCAATTTTAATTTAAATGTGTTTTACTTTCGTATGAATGTATATCTTAAATCCAGTAATATATCTAGTTGTCTATAGCATTAAATTCCTAAAGAAATATAAACATTTTTTTCAGCATCTTGTATCCATCACAGAATAAAGATTTATTTCAATATCTTATCAATAATTTGTTTAGTTATTCAATATCTATATGTATACAAATATATATAATAATAATAATAAATATAATTTATAAAATACTGAGTGAACTATTTTATATAACGTTATAAACAAAAATACAACTAGTTAAAAAAATAAATATATATATATACATTGATAAAAATAATAAATTTAATTCCAAGTAATATATTACAATAAATGAAATCATTAATATTTATTTACATGTAATTAATCTGAAGTTTACAATCTTACTATTAATGTATAATTTATGTAAGCAAACTTAAAAGTATTTTTCAGTGATTAGGACTTCACCGGTATAGTTTTATTATGGATTTTTTTGTCAGTATATATATAAATATATTTTAAATAATCATTCCCTAAATATGTATGTGCGTATATTAGATGTACATGTTATATATATATATATATATTTTTTTTTATGTAATACTGTTTCTTGTTGAGGGACATTTCATTGTTGTGGCTTTGCTTTTTTGCATGTGATCCACTCCAACAACCGGTCCATGAATGTCCTCCTCCATCGTCTTCATTAGAATTTAATAAAAATACATACATACAAGATATTCTAAATTAAACGTGCAAAATACGTGTATAAAATCAAATTATGAACAAAAAATGTTGTATGCAAATTTGGTTTAAAATTCTCCATGTCTGATGTATATAAATTAAATGCATGAAATGTTGGATTTATTTACTTCGATCATCTTCTTTTTCTTCTTCCTTCTATCAGTGTTGTTACGAAATGTTACAGAAGATGTGACCCAAACATTTTCCGCACCAGTGTGTCATCGTCCTCAAGAAAAATTTATTTTCTACTGACTTCCAAAATCTATCCGTCTAATTCTCCTCAGGCACCACATTTCGAAAGCTTTCAGTCTCTCTTTGTCTCTTTTCATTAAGTTCCAAGTTTCACATTCTTGTAATGCTGTTCTACATGCATACATATGTATGTCTTTATAAGATATTATTTTTGTATTTTTTTTCACCCTTGCCATTTTGATTAATACTGCATTAAAGTCATTATATTTTTTGATCAGATTAAGATTTGTATTAAAAAATATTTTTTGAGTAAGAAACTAAATAGGTTCGGGTACGATTTAACAGCGCATTAAAATTAATTATTAATGCATTACAAAAATAAAAAATGGACATTAAATAAATAAACTTAACCTGACTTAATCTAATCTAACCTTACTAAATTTGTATGATTTTATTGCACAAATAATTCGTTGTAAGGAACAAAGTATTTGTTTATATGTATTAATAGTTTCCAATAGATTCGTCGTAACATCTGAAGTCGTTCTCAGTGTTTATATGACTAATTTACGAATACCTAAATATGATATAACCATGGGAAAAAAGTTTTTTTATTTAACATCATGCAATAGTTTGTGGTAAGCGTGAGACGTGTATATTTATTATTACATCTGTATATAGGATGTACTTACTCAGTTGGTATGAGATTTTTTACAGCAATTTAGTTTCGAGCACCCATCACTGTCCAACCGGGGTCAGTCTAAATATCGGTCGTTCCGAGACAGATCTTCTACCGTCGTACATTCTAGATTTAACTGTTGAATTTTAAATTGTTATGGCGAATTATTCAAGATTATCGCAGTTACGACAGCGAGACGCTATTCGTGTAATTTTTAAAAATAGACTGCATGATTTTGTGATGCACGGATTCCACATGAAACAATATCATTTGAAACACTTTGGTTAATCCAAGCGACCCGTTCCAATAAATCGTTCTAAAAATGATGCTTTTATTGATAAACTATATTTCAATTAGTACACTAACCAAGTGGAATTGAGTAGCAGTATCTTAATTGTGAATAAAATGTGACAATATGCATCCATTCTATTGAAAATACTTTGAATATCGCTATGGAATTGATAGCGGCGGAGAAGCACGACATCTGTTTACCTGCGCGTGTACTTACGTAATTTAGTAGTCGCGTTTTCCGCCAGGTGTCTCTCAGGTGGTTCAAGCCTTCGCTGTCACTATCAATGCTCTTATCATATCTTATCAACCTGCAGCATTGGCTTTATCTAGATATTTAGTTCACATCCGCCATCCGTGTGTATTTTTAATGTTTTATTAAATGAAGTCCAGTATGTTTCTAATTTAAATCGACAAAAAAAAAGAAAAATCAGCTATCGGTATAATAGTGAGTTGGTGGATTGAAAATTTGGCACACCGTTGGTGAAGTGACTGGATGTTTGTTCCGCTGTGCATGGCGACTTCATACGAGGCGCGCCGTTCTCGCATGTTATGCCTATGATGTTTGGTCGCGTTATATTTTGATGTGCCCTTCGTCAGCACAATGAGACCAGCGTCTGTAGTGAGGACTGCCTCCGAGCATGCGGCCGAGTTCAGCGTCCCAACCGTCAGTATTAAAAAAGGTTAACGAATTTCACCATTTGTTATATCCAATATGAGATATTTCAAGAATTAACCTGCTTTAGGTGTACATGAAGGTTTTAAAATAAAAATGATTTTTTTTGTATTAATTTGATATCTTCTTTAAAAAGGTTTCATAATAATTTGAATACAAACTTGCAGAAAGCATTTAGCTTCACCAATTGCTTTTGCTAAATAGTGTAGTGGTCATTGTTGACCGCTGCGCAGCCACGTTTTTTTCCGTAAAACTTATTTTTAATTTTAAAAAATATAAATTATTGGCAAAAAAGGGAAGTGGTTCATAACAGTACAACCACATTTAACCAATTAATGCAAACAAATACACAATCAAACATATTCCTATTAACGTATGTTAAATTTCCGTCGTCCTAGCGGCCATTATTATTTATTGTTATTATATAATTAGAATACTTATGCGATAATAAATATTTCAATAGGTTTGTGTCTTCGATAACACTACTACAATTACAACTATGAAGTATGTATGTCCTATAGTAAGAGACTTATATCACGTACAAGTACGGTTACATTGTAAGTTTTCAAAAGATGGAAAATGTGCTGAAACGTCGGCCTAGGTTTCCTCGAGGAAGTCACCCACAAACACGATCTAACTCAGAAAAGACACCAGTTTCACTTCAGTGAAGGATGGTGTCATGATCTCTTGATCATGATCGAAGAAAGTGCATTAAAATTTTCCAGAAGGTATTTCATAAAACACTCCGGGTCTTACGGGTAGTAAATGGGTAGTATTTATAAATAACCCCAACAAAAACAATTTTACTGTGTTTTCAAATCATCTGAGACAGAGCCTCATTTTTGATAAATAATAAGGCAATTAATTTTTACACATAAGCATCAAAATAATAATAATAAATATATTATTTACCTTAAAACACCACTTAATGTTAAAGAAAATATATATATTATAATCAATTACATCCAATAAATCCCCCCTCTTAACACTATTGCTACGGCTACGACCATGTCCATTAAATAATTTATTTTCGTATTTATTTTGTGAATTAGTTAGTTGGCGTCTGTTCTGATAATAATACAGTGGTATCGAAACAGTTTGACGTCAACGAAATCAATGTGGTTAATACTAAATTATTTATTTGTTTATATTAATATAATCAACTATTTTTCTTTAACGTGTTCTGTTCATTGCTTCCTCTTCAGGTACGATAGATTGCGGCATCGCCGTTCTTCCCTGCTGCCTGCCTCCCTGGTTCCACAAGTTCGCCACTCCGAAAGTCTTTCTGCTGGCGCTGGTCCTCCTGGGAATATGCCAAGGATCAGCTCAGGCCTACTTTGCAGCAACAGTACCGTATGTCACGGAAATATTCGGGTATCCTGCAGTAGTTACAGGTAAATACAAATAATTGTTTGAGAAAATTTAAACATACGTGAGTTAGTGCAATTGATAGAAGGTGTCCTTAGTGTTAGAGTATATATTATAATCTTTCATAAAACTACTGGAATCATACTGATTTATTTAACGCAAACGTAAACAAATTGTTTTTAATTGCGACGCGGACGGACATAATTAAATTGAATTAATCATTTTATTTGAATTACAGAATGGCTGTTGGTGTCTCACGATCTGTTCCTCGGGGTGTTTGGTCTGATAGTGGCTCACTGCGGAGTCAGGATCCACAGGGCCGCCTGGCTCGGAGGCTTGGCCTGCCTGCAGGGAGTGTGCTGTATTCTGGTAATGGTGCCGTATCTGTTGCACGACACCAAGAGTACAGGAGTAGTAAAATCTACAGGTTAATATTTAAAATCTATCATGACCAAGTGAATTTTTAATCTTAAATTAGTATAATATAATAGTTATTAGGTATAAGAATATCTTTGAGTGTGTTTTCACATAAACAGCATTATGCTGGGGATAATCAACAAGTAGTGTGAAAGAGTTAGATATTTGAAGAGAAATTTTTGTGTGAGGATATACATGGAAATATACGTATATCTATAGTGAAGGACAGCTATACAAATTTATTTGCATGAGATGAAAAGAGACAATATTATTCATTGGAATTCTGAGGATTTCCATAAATTTATTATATATTTTGTCTCTTTTTACCTCATGCAAATAAAATTATACTGCTGTGCTCCATTATAGATATAAATACAAGTTGTTGGGTTAATTTGTTAGATTGATAATGCCCTTACAAGGCGAAACGCGTCTCACGTAAATTAAACGAGTAGAATCAGAATACAACCTTTTTATTTTCACATATGTGATTACGGAGTTCTACAAACATACCTCAGAAACAGTAAAAAAAGGAATGTATTTGGATGTAGGTTACATTAAATTTATTTAAGGTTGATTATACAATGGATGAAGGTTATAAAGGGGCACTAGAAGCAGGGGACCCACCCTTTCCTGGAACCGTTGTAGAAGTTTCAACTTCTTTTATCGGTTCTACGGTATACAGTATTACAGAAACGTGAAAGGTACAATTAATAAACACAAAAGAAAGGAGATAAAAAATAAAAGCTAATGTAAGAGATTGCGAAAACGAACAGAGATTTAAATTTAAACCTTCCTGCGCCCTTTTAAGTGCTATCTTTATTTATTTTTAAATTACAAGTATATAACAACATTACAAACAAACAGATAAACAAGTTTTATGTACAGAAGTAAAGAAACCAGTGGGTACAAGACAGCCATTAAAGGGCTAACTATCAAGAACACTCTCCCATGAAGGGACTTGGACGAAACACAATGATGTATGAGTCACGTCATACACGGTACGCAGTTTCGCACGATTTTGTTTGTTTTAAGAATATGACTTGTGAAAAAAATGTTGAAAAGTGAAGTGTCCGCGTTCTCGCTGACACGATATTGTCATCATCTGCCTAATATACCCCATCTCGTAGTCCCTATACAGCTTGAAATTCTTCGCATTACTGATCAGGCCGACCGTTGAACCCAGTTGAGCCTCCAATCATGCGATCATGAGCATCCCTCAAGATGTGTTCCGGAGTTTGATTCACTCGCTCACTCAGGGATGAAGGTTAATACTGTATGCGTGAATTGAGATCAGAGGCGGCTTCTGGAGCTGCTATTCGGGAGACGTCGATAGGTGGTAGAGTGACGAATGGAAGCAAGCTACTGTATGTATATTGCTGCACGCGGCTGTCAGTATCCTGCGTCTTTATAGCTGGTGGAAGTTAGGTTGTAGGTACCGCCTTGCCGGACGCGTTCAGCTTTATTCTGCTGTCTCTGGATAACAAAAGTAGAGGCGAAAGCCACAGATTTATTTTCAAAAAATATCAAATTTAAGTAGAGTACGAGTTTCTCTATATCTATAATATGATCTGTAATATTTACGATCTTCTTATTAACTGACATCTTTTTGAAGAACTAGACGGAAGTTTTTCATACCATCACAATATATCTGAATTGTGTATCAGATTAACAAGATTCATTTTAGGCCTAACCAATTTAAATGTTTAGACCAATAGTATTAGACAAATATCAGATATCTCATAGAGACAAAGCTATTGTTTATTATATTTAATGGAAAATGTATGGAAGCATGGGGTAATTACAGGGCTTACGACCTGTCTTCGGCTGGCTTAACTGAAAAATATGAATTATCAAATTTGGTCCGTAGATGGCGATGATGTAGTGGTACTCGAAGCGAGTCCACATACTAACATATATACAATTTTAAAATTTTCAATAAATATGGAGATTGAAGGGTGAGAATTGGTGAACGTTATATATAAGTGATCACTTAAGCCAGCTGAAGACAAGTTGTAAGCCCTTTAATTACCCCATACTTCCATATATTTTCCATTAAATATAATAAAAATAGCTTTGTCTCTATGAGATATCTGATATTTGTTTAATAACAGTGTCGTTGTACGTAAAAATCCAGTAATTGTGTGTTCTTGGACATATTCAAATATCGCTAATAATATTAGACATTACGATTCCATTCAGGATCGGAAACTGGATATAAATTTTTTTTTAAAAATTCATCGAAATCTACGCAATAAAATATAGCTAACTGATGTGGTCGATATTATAAATTAATACAAATGTCATTTATATTTATTGCATTCCAATGAAGTAACATTAAATTGATTAAAAATTGTTTTTATTTTGCAGGTCCAAATCTGTGCAAACATGAACATTTATCAAATTTAGAGAACGTGAACGATGAGTACGGAAATCGTTTGATAACATTAGTCGTACTCTTTTTACTACAACTCCTCATTGGTTTAGGAAATGCATCATTTTATTCCCATGGGTTTTCATACCTCGATGACAATGTAAAAAAGAAGAATAGTCCATTTTACTTGTGTAAGTTGTAGAACATAATTATGAACATATATTATCATCTAGAGTAAATTTGGTTAACCTATGATACGCGGGCAATTGCGGAATTTTTTAAACACAAATAAATATGAAAATATCTGTTATTTTTATATTTCGTTGTTCTGCTATGAGCCGAGCGTTGTGAACCTCTAGTCGTCTACAGGAACGTGTAATTGACACATATTATTTGCTGATGAGTGTCTCGAGAAGTTCACGATCACATGTAGTGATGCTAAACTGTTACGTGACTGTGATCGTGTCGATTATTGGTGACTAAGATTTAACTGTCGGAGGCTTACTTTCTAGTGTACCAGTCATTGCTCGAAGAATTACGTTAATCGGTTATCAATCAACGTTACAATCGAACACAATCACAGTCACAATAACAGTTAAAATAACGAATTTACCATCACTAATCACAGGGATAGTTGAGGAAAAGCGAGCAAGAAGACTTCTTTAAGATGGATATACAAAATAAATAAGTTAACATAGTCCGCTGTGATCAACGTGGCAGAAGACCGCTAGGAATGGACATGTATTCTGTGTTAAGTTTCAGGTATTTCAGAAAACACGACGTTATACGAAGTATTAATATAATGTCGGGTGTTATTATTCCGCTGTAGGGTTAAGTTTAGCTGGTATTTGAAATTTGATAATATAAAAACGAAAATTAAAGATTTAGTCATGTCACAAAATATAAAATAAGTTGTGAATCTATACTTGTTTTGGAACCCCATCTCTGCGCAATGTTTCTATAGACTAGCGACTAGTGTTTCCAAATATTTGTAACTTTCAACTATTCGAATATTGAATAGTAAGAGACAAAATTTTCAAATATATTCGTAAAATTATGAGGAATCTAAAAGAGTAGTTTGAAAAATGAATACAGATACACACATACACATCTCTATGTTATAAAAAAGCAAAAATACTATTATTTTAATATATAAAAATAAGTCCACACATCTGATCTCTTTAACATGATTTTTTTTATACATATATAATTGATAAATCAGAACCGATACGAACGAGTCAACCCTTCCCCGGTAACTGAATTAAAACCTCGTACGCAATAAGGAACTTTCGTTTCACAACAGAAAAATGTCACTGATTTCGCCGAAAGATCGAGACACATTCCGCCATGAAATATATTCTTGAAGTATTGTCTGGAATATGATTTAATGGATTAATTAAAATTTTCAAAATATTTCCCTACAAATATGAACGAATATTTTAAGAATAGTTTAACAAATATTCGAATATCGAATAATTTAAAGATGGGAGAATAAATCGGTATTCGAATATTCGAATTGGCGTCGCTACTGTCGGTTACTCCAATGCAAAATATATTAAAGCAAGCTCTTTGCAATTCAGAATATTTCTTATAGCCTGATAGTCTACATACATATGGATATTCACATACATGTTAAACTAATCATTTACTTCTTTCAGCTATCCTCATAGCTATACGAATGTCATCTGTCCAATTTGGATCCTTCATGGCCTGGTCCTTCCTATCTCAAGAACGTTCCTGGTGGATCGGGTATCCCATCATTGGATCCCTTCTTCTAATCACTGGAACTATTGTAGTCACCTTTCCTAGAAACCTACTGTCAGTAGTAATGGATCAAACAGTGGCTACTATATTAGAAACTGTTCGAGGAAATTCCACTGGAAACCTCACGGAAGGAGAAACTAATCCAAAACCTGAAACGGGTAAGATTTTGCAAACAAAATATTTTTACAATCAATAATAACAGTTTCACTATGAATTGTTGAAGATTCTTGGAACATATCGTTCCTTGATAAGTAAATACATTCGCGACTGAAAACTTGATCTTGAATCATTATTTCACCAGTAAACTGTCATTCCAACTATGCCAACTCAATTAATAAGGGTTACATTTATTATTAAGGATAACACATTCATATTGTGAAGTTGTAATTTTTCAGAACACAGGTCTGTGATATTTTTTTAAATACAAATTAAATTAAGTGTAACGTGTAAATTCGAAAATTTGTCGTCAATGTACTGTGTTGGTATAGCATGATCGGCGCATGCTACCAGGATCGACAACAATATTTTTCGATAAAATTGATTATATATGTATAACTTTCTAATTAATACATTTTATTTGTAGTTAAATGTATTGTTTGCATCCTCCATGACGGCTACTAACTTTAATAAATTCACTTTTTCACATATGTAGCTTTGAAATACATTTCAATTTTATTGATTTTATTTTTCTGTGACATGTTAACAATAAAATATTTTTCACCACTTCAATAATTGCTAAATTACTTTGTGGTTAGATATTATATTAATATAATAATATTAATTATTCGTTGTTTGAAACCACTGTTCATTAAATTAAAATTAAAAGTGCAAGAGACAAAAACAAAACTATAAACATAAGTGATGGGTAACTAATTTATTTAGTTATTTATAATGTTTAATTTGTTATTAACACTTTTTCTTATTTCTATAATTGATTATTTATCTAACTGTAAACTCCTGGTATTTGAATGTAAATTTTCTAAACAGAATGAATTGTTTCCAAAAACTGATCGGAAAATTCAGAATAGTTGTTGCGATTTTAATTTTAGTATACACAGTATCCTGAAAAAGGGACCATTGGTCTTGAAACATGTTGATTTATCAATAAACATTGGTAAAAACATAGTGTTTTTATTATTATTATTAAAATACTTTTATTTATATATACTTTTAAATTTACTTTCTTTCATAACAATTTATTAAAGTGACGTTTATTTTTAGGTTTCTGCGTATCATTTAAACGCATCATCACTAACAAAATCGTAATCGTCAATACATTATCATCAGTCTTCATGTACATGGCTGTGGATAATTTTTCCAGTTACGAACCGAAATACATGGCATCCGAGTTTTATATACCAGTTATTGGAGAAGGGTTTCGAGATCCATGGTTATCCAGACTATTAAGAAATATTTTCAAATTTCCAATAATTGGTCTATGCATTCTACTGGCCGGTCTTGCAATAGCCAAATTCAAGCCCAGGACGACTCGCTTGGCTAGTTGGAATGTTATTACATCATTGATAGTCGCTTCTGTGTTTATTTCGTATGCATTTATCAGCTGCGAAAAAGGAAAACTCGTCGGAGCACATAATGGTAACCTTCTGACTCCACTATGCAGTAGAATGTGTCACTGCGCTGTCAGCAATACCGAATTTGAGCCAGTTTGCACAAACGATGGAACGTTCTACTCTCCGTGCGACGCTGGGTGTCGTTACATCAAGAATCCGGGGTTTGTTTATTATTTATTTTTTATATTTTTCAATCTCACGTTTGTCCTGAGTGGCGGCTAATCAGAGTGGTGGTGAAAGCATGCCCGTTTGCGTGCAGCGTCGCGTGCGCATGCAAGTTCAAACCAGTTTTGTGGTAACGTTCGAGACTGCCTTCGAACAAATACTATGTGAAATTCATTTTTTTCTAATATATAGTCAAATGTTGACACTTATATTCTTGTATATTCGCGGAACTTCATTTAATCTTAAAATTTCATATGTAATTATTTATTTATTATTATAATTTCACCATTATTTAAGTCAAATTTTATAAATGTGTTTTTTTCTAAATACATATAAATAATATCAGGCGAAGCCTTGATGATAGCTTAAAATACGGTTGCCACACTCGGACACAATCTTTTTACTGAGGCCACTCAGTGAACGCTTTGTCGTACGGCCCGCACACCGCACACCGCAAGCCACACGCCACACGCCACACAGAACGCTTTTTCACTCAGAATTTTTTCTTAGATATCACCCGGAGGCATAGGTCCTAGGAGATCTCGGAATCACTGAACAAGATTACTAAGTACAACTAAATAGAAAAAATATCCAACTTGAATAATTTTAAGCCTAATTAAATTAATTCCTGGTGCAGTATCAAAAAGTGAGATAATAATGAAGAACTGTTTGTCTAATTATCAAATGTTACATTTTGGCCGTGAATTCTAAATATTACATAATTATTTTATGTGTTTTTGAGTTATGAATGAAAACGTATGTTTTGAAAGCAAAATATGAAAAAAAAATTGTACAAAATGTTTGTTTTTAAATGTCAGCCCTTTTTAAAGAGACAATTCTGTAATGTAAATTGTTTTATTTTCTGTATATATCATTCTGGCAGCCATACTGGATTGTAGATCACGTAATCATCAACAAGCATTGTGATTAGCCGATTTCATTTTATGGGGAATAGCAACTTATATTCTGTCTGCTTTGCGGTATTTTGGAACTAACTCTGATTGTGAACACGCATTATCGTTAGATTTATGCGGCTTTTGTGAAAAACAATATATTCTGCATGTAGCTGACAAAAAAATCTAAAAATTTGCATATTTAACTCTAATTATCTGATATGCGTTTTAGGGTGTTTAAGTGTTACATATGCTCTAATATAAACAAGATCAAAATGTTCCTTTTTACTACAACTTATCTTTCACATATTTGCTTAGTTTCATTTTGAATCTGTAGTTTCTCTTCTTTTCTTATATAATTTGACATTTCATTGAAAATCAATTTCTGTGATTTAGCCTTCTTCCTGAATGGCAGTCTGAGTCTGTCTCTTCCTTTTGTGTAATGTTCGTGCTCATGTTGATTTGCATCCATTTATTATTCACACTATCTCGAGTATCTATTGAGTATCGATTATTGCAACTTTTAACTGATAGGTACATTTGAGACGAATTTATGTTTCCTTCATTAACAAGGTGAAACGAAAGATAGATACAATAATTACTTTGAAAGTTTTATCTGTGACTAAAAAAGTTAATATTGGAAAATTTGACTTTCTAGATAACAGTGTACTTGCATACATACGCGGAGATATTTTTAATTAAAATCATTTTATTATTGATATATAAAACTAAAATCATTTTACATTCAATTAAAATGACTGTGTAACAGGCAAGAATAGACGAAGTGAATGAAGTCTTTTTTTTCTTCTTCTTTTAAATAGGCAATCCACTCTTCAAGAGTGATTTGTGCCATTAATCAAGTTAAAACTTTATTTTATTGAAAAAAGTACAATAATATTATAGAATAGGAAATATTACATTACAAGTCAATACCATTGTCGTTCAAAAAATGTGCTATTATATAGATTAAATGTGGTGAGTTAAGGGAAAGAAGATGACACAAGTTAACCGGAAGTTGAAAATTACCATTGACGAGGTTAATGTAAAAAAACAGGCAAAAAATATATGTTCAGGAGTTTCCTCCTCGGCACCACACTCACACATTGGGGATCTATTAAGTTCAATCTGAATAAATGTGAGGCTACCTGGCAATGCCCAATTCTCATTCTAGAGATATTTGATATTGTTATTTTGGAGACTTTCCTTTTGGCGAACCGGGGGTGCGGGGAATAGGTATTTGAATTATTTTAAGCCGATTCCCTTATGATTGTATGGATCCATCCATTTTGCAGTTCAGATAGAATTCGTCCGTTTTTTTTACCATATGAAGTCTATCGTACATCGGGATATGGAATTGAATGAAGTCGATAATAAAGAATATGAAAACCATGTGAAATAGTTTTTCTTCTAGTATTTATATTGTTTTACAACAACAGTTTCTTAAAATTTGCGTATGCTGAAATGGACCACACTTTTGATTAAGATTTGGGAAAACGATAGAAGTATTTTTAATAACAATGTTTGGGTATTGCCTGTGTCAACTATAAACCGTAAACGCATTAAAGTGTTGTGTGCTGTGCGCTGGCTCAACCTGGGTGTACCAGGAAGCATCAATAAATGAACTTCAATCCTTGATATTTTTGTTTGCAATTTTTTTCAGACATTACAGTAACTGTTCTTGTGGCGGGTCCACTTCAAGCGCCACCCTCTCGGTAGCAACGGCTACGGAGGGTGCCTGCGACAACGAACAATGCGCCCTGCACTGGCAACTGTTCCAAATCTCCACCGTCTTTTCTGCTGCCCTTCTCGGTAAAGGTTCTTTAATTTTACCAATATCTAAAAAAAATATTAGCTGCCCGGCAAAGATTTTAGCCAGTGACGTAGTAAAA
Source organism: Eubasilissa splendida (assembly GCA_031772225.1). Lineage (NCBI taxonomy): Eukaryota > Metazoa > Arthropoda > Insecta > Trichoptera > Phryganeidae > Eubasilissa > Eubasilissa splendida. Next base: position 33,439,787 of record CM062848.1, on the reverse strand, counting down.
AATTGCCGGACCCCCGAGAAACCAGACATTTAAATAATTTTATTAAATAAATATTAAAATGTGTATAAAAATAATGTATCAATTTGAAAGAGCTATAGAATATAAGTTCTAAAATTGATCTTAAAACTACTTAGTTGATATGGCGAAACTGGATAACGCGTTTACTCGTATAGGAAATGATCCATGTTCGAATCTTGGTAGCAACTAAAATATTTTTTTGATAAATGATCTTTCAAGTTAATTAATGTAATTTGTATTAATAAATATACATATTTTTTAAAACACTTTTTATCTGTTTTGTAAATTTATTAACATCAATGTAAACATGTTTAATATTTAATAATCACCTTTTAAAAAACAAAAGGACTAGTTTATGTGTATTTTGATAGTATTTTTTTCACTTTATAATCTAGTTATCTTGGGGGCAGCCACCTAGGCTGCCCAGACGGTAGCTACGCCATTGGCTTCAGCTCAGTAACACCATGGTACCATATTCTATCATAAAAAATTATAACTGTTCCAAAAATGGCATCTGTCGGTAGGCAATTTCTTTTGAGACAATTATCTACAGAATTGAATAATTACAAATTATATCTTAAAATGTACATAATACAACATCGTAGAAGCTATCATTTCTCTGTTACACAATTATAGTATATAAATACAACACATGTCTCCACGCCGAAAGGTGGAGAAGAACATAATTTTAAGATCTACTTACACAGATCTTAAAAATGACACTATGTATCATATGTATGTATATAGAGATAAAAGTTGATACTATGGGATGGTTCGGTATTATTTGACTATCGCTCTAAGTATGCCCTTATCTGACTAAGGCTCGCCTGATATCTGATAACACTCGCTAAATCTAATTTTGATATCATTCGCTAAATTTAATGACTTCATCTACCATTGGTGAAATTACAACTATTTTATTTATGCTCATAAACGTAAATAGCATTTTAATTTTAATTTTAATGGTCAGAAAAAAGGCATCAGACATCTATTGTTATTAATCAAAAACTATTACTACTACTACTATATATATATATGCACGACCCGAATCAAATGAAACTAGGAGCAAAATCTTAGGATACTTTTTAGAGCCAAAAATGGATACCAAATTTGGTCAACGATCTTTCTTATTTTGTGCACCGCGTATATTTAATAAATTGTCATAAGATCTTAAAGAGTCTAATGTGATTAAAGATTTGAAATCAAAAATAAAAAAGTGGTTGCTTGATGCGGGTAGAACACAAAATGAAACTTATTTGTCATTTGTGCTAATGTAACTACCTACACATTTTGTCTCTAACTATATTATAGACAAAAATATTTTTTATAACTTTTGCTTGTACTTTAACAATATACATCTTATAAAAACTGTACAGCTAATTACTTTAGAATAGATCACGTCTAATAAAGTAATTACCTTTATTTCAAATCCATTCTTTTATGCTAAAAAAATAAATTAGAAAACTTTGAAGTCCTTTTTAATTCATTAAACTGTAAAGATCCTATAATGGTTTAATTTCGATTTTTAAGGAACTGGCTATGTTGGAAACCTTCTCATTACTCTGAGGGCAGTTCTGCCCACTGACAAGGCGATGGCAATAGCATTCGAAATATGCATGGCTGGAATTCTAGTACACGTTCCAGGAAAAATTATATATAATATAATATCAGGTATGATATGATCAACAGTGCAACTTACCTTTATAGAGAGAAGTCACGGCGTCTGACAGATTGTGTTTTCGTTCGATTATGCTTTAAGATTTAATAAAAGTGCAGAAACTATTTATTTCTTTGACGATGAGTCATTAACTGGAAATAACAAAAATACCCGTACCAATTATCTGCGATTCCTACAACAGTATATTGTAGTCATATATATAGTTAGTTCAATATTAATAAAATATGAACACTAATGTGAAATTAGTAATATACATATTTATAATGTAGTTTTTAAGGGGAAATTTCTTTCCATGTATTAGTCCTGATGCTGTACTCGCATGTTTAATGAGATCATTAATAAAAATACATCTTTTTTATTTTGTATATTGACATGAATACTGTTTTTGTATTTATAATCACGCTTCATAATCGATATAAAATATTTTATTATATTTAAAATATTGTGATTTGAACGATATGGAAAATATTCCCCGCCTTTTCAATTTTTTCTATTGGCAACGTCCATTTTGAATATCATTCATAATTATCAAATTTTTAAAACTTTATACATGACGATGATGAAATTTATATACTTAACATTTAAGTGAAAGCTGAATGCATTCTATTTGTAATTTTATTATATTTTGTCAAATCAAATTTAAATACAACATCACAATCAATGTTACGTAACTAAGAAGAAATAAATATAAATAGTGTGTACTTAAATATGTTTAATATTATTTTAGACTCGACCTGCCAGTACCGAAGTTATGACGCCCAGAGCTGTAGCCTTCACAACGAAAAATTTGGAGATATCGTCACCTTACTTACTGCTTCACTTCTTTTCGTTTCAATCCTAATGGACTGTATAGTAGTTTATCTCACCAGAGACCTGCAACTCTTCGATGATGACTATTATGAACCTAAAGCATCTGTGGAGCCACATCTGGGAGGGTTTTCGTACGATCCACCGTTGTCGGAAACATCTACTCTAGAGCAAAGGCGGCCACCGAGACCGAGGAGCTCCGCGAGATATTCAAGTGTTGAAATGGAGCCGCTGACATCTGAAGTTACTCGAGAACCGCAAGAAAGACTACAGACGAGGAGGTCGCTGGGTCCACAAGGATCTGATGGAAGACCCCTGAGTACCGCAGACGCACAAAGAGATGTGATCGAAGAGTTCAAACAGAGATCTACGCGGATTTGAATAACATGCAAAAAGTGTTTTGATAATCATCAACGTGTGATACAATGTTAAAGAATAACGGATTTTTTTATTACTTTTGATGTGCAGTAATTTATATTATGAATGTTCAAAGAACCGTAGACAGTCATAATAATACTATTAGGAGAACACATTCTTATTGTGAAGTTGTAATTATTCAGAACAGACGCTCTGTGATATTTTAAATATTAATTAAATATATCAATTAGAAAAATATACAAATAAAATCAATTTTATAATTTCAAATAATGGAACGATTAAATGTATTAATATAAATTTGTCGCTAAAAATATTGTCGCTGTAGCATAGTTGCATAATGCACATTCCCTGGTTAGAAAAGAGATTCATGTTCGAATCCCGGTGACGCAACAACAATATTTTTCGATAAAATTGATTTTATATGTATATCTTTCTAATTGATGTATTTAATTCATATTTATAATAATACTAACTGAAAAGTCCATGTATAGTTTAGCGAAAATAGTTACTATATTTAATATTTGTCGATTGGACTGGATTTACAATTATGCAATAAAAAAACTAAAATATATGTTGCGCTTGTCATTGTGTCGATCATTATTTCACGGGTATTAAGCTTATTAATCTACCATGTCTCCTTTGCGGAGTCTTTCACATTAAAATAGTCATAACTTCCCTTGCTTTGGTTTCTGCATCTTAATATTTATTATTATTTACAACCAGTTTTTTATTTAAAAACATATATTTTAGGTTTAAACAACAACTTATAAAACTAAATTTAACCGTTAATACCTATTTATATTTGATTCTATCGAGAATAGCGCTACACGTTCCGGTTGTTTCTGACATCCGTCGTCTCTATCACGTTCACAGTTCATTTCATACAACTCCTTCCATTCTGCATACTTTTTACTTTATTCTCCGTCAATAGTTGACTAACATACTATTTCTTCTTTCTATTCGTTAAACTATCTCTCACATCGGCATTATTTCTAACTTTATTTATTATTCTTCTCGACGATCGCATTTCAACTGCAACATGAATTTGATTTTCTCTTATTTCATTTAATAATTACCGTATTTTTCAGTGCATGTGTAGGTACTCGAAATGGGAATGACAATAAATGTATTTTCGATTTTTTATTACCTAATATAATATTTCAAGTAGGTAGGTACCTATCTTCCAATTGCCGACTTCTTTTAATTTAATATCGCGTGTTTCAAAATTGGAATGCTCAAAACACACGGAAGCTTCTGCATATGTTTTGTTTGATTTTTACTTCACGGTCACAGTATGTTTTATTTTATTTTTAGCTTCACGGTATTGAGCAAATTATTATATAAGATAATATATTTCTAATTTATAAATCTTTGTTACAGATTCGTGCCTAATGATGAAAGATTGTTAATATGTGTGTGACTTGTACGTACGTTTTATTTTTAATATCTTATGATTATGATAAAAGTCTTTATAAAATTTTGCAACAAAAAGTGTACTTTATTACAAAAAATAATTTAGATGTAGTATTTTACAGATCTTCGTTGTGCACGGATTCATTTTTTAAGATATTTTTTTCAATTTCTTTTATATTTTTATTATTAATTTGCTCTTTATCTTCAACTGATTCTGTAGCGTCGTCCTCCACACTGTTTGTCTTCTTCATCATTTCAAGGCCATCGTCGAACATGTTCAGGTCCTTGACATTCCACCAGACGAGGAGATCGAAGAAAGTACCAAAGAAGAAGAAAACGGCCGCGCTGTAGTTAAGTCTCTTTCGTAACAGAGCGGCATTGTAAAGCCAACAGTTTCCTTTTTTGGTACAGGTTTTCCCCCACACCAGACATGTAGAATCTGAAAGGGCACATGCCATAATTATTAAACGTAAAAAAAAAAATATCGTAGTTCAAACCTAAAAAAATATAATAAACAAACCCATAATGTAACCGTAGAAAATTGGCGCAGGAACCAAGGCAAATAGACTGATCGCACTCATCCCTATTCCCAGCGACACTGTTTTATCTCTCTCTTCCACGCACCTGCGAAATAAGTAACAACATTAGAAATCTATACTATATTGCCCCAATAACGTTTTATATGTATGTAGTGTTTGGTATAAACGTAGCCAAGGCACATAGAAACGGAAATAATAATATTATGGAGAACACATTCTTATTGTGAAGTTGTAATTATTCAGAACAGACGGTCTGTGATGTTTTTAATACAAATTAAATATATTCATTAGAAAGATATATATAAAGTCAACTTTATCGAAAAAAAATGCTGTTGCTGCCGGGATAAAAATAAAGAAGATGGCTTTCAAATAATGGAACGATTGATATATTAATTTGAAAAGTGTAACACATAGATTCGAAAATTTGTCATCAATGCACTGTGGTGCTATAGCATAATCGGTTAATGCACGTTCTCCAGATTGGGAGATATCCAGGTTCGAATCCAGGTAGCAACGACAATATTTTTCGATAAATTGATTTTATATGTATATCTTTCTAATTAATACATTTAATTTGTATTAATAATAATAATTTATACGTCTCATATTGCCGGCTTTCTATCAAGGAGCACAGGTTCATATCCTCGACTGCTAGCCTCTTTTAATCTCTTTTTTTTATATTTATTCAGTTTATTTATTTATTTAGCTAAGATACAGACGCCTTCATCGATATTCGAATATAATCTGTCGCCAGGTGATGTTGCATTTGTGTATCGCTTTGTCGCCGGAATGGTACATTACGTATCTATTGTAAATTATTTTCACACCCGTACTAGATTTACATGGTTGTCAGATGAGGATATAATTTCGGTTATTCTGCAGCGGGTCAGGCCGTTTCGGGCTACATTTTAATGGCATTTTATTTCATTCTAACTGATGCATGCAATGCATCTTCATCTTCAAGTTTATGAATTGAGTTATTATTTTTGTAGAAATATATTCCGATATTATTAAATGAAAAATCACTAAAAAATATTTTGGATCTTTAGAAAATTGTACGTTATTATTTATACATTTTTCATTTAATATAGTATTAAACATAGTCTGAATAAAGAATAAAAAAACATACCTCACTGACACCAAGAAATTGGTGACCCTGCCCATGGCTCCGAATAGTTTGAGGACGCAAACCATGATCAAGAAAAGATAGAAGTGGTATTGACAATCTACATCGCAAGGACCAGAGGTGGCTGAACCCGCGGGGTAATCAGGAAAAGGATTTAAAGTATCGAATTCCGTAGTATTTGAAGCGGTTCTGATACAGGAACAATTGGTGTAAACCTAAAAAACAGCATATCATCAAAATTAAAATGATTGATCAAAAATTTTAGTTGGAAATGGACGAAAATATGACTTGGATGGGATGAAGATAGCTTGAATTAGTGTTATGGTTTACCAATTTTCCATTGTCCTCGGTGTACTGCTGCGTGCAGCCAGCATGGCAAGCCGATATGTAGGTCTCCTTACTACCGATGGAGCACACCGGGGAGAACTTTACGTAATCACATTTGCAGTCCACATTGCAAGACATGTTGGTGTTAATTCTGAAAATATAAAGTTAGTTCATAGTAAAGAATAATTCTGACCTTGAAGTCCGATCTTCTCTTTTTCTTCTGGTTCCGTGCTCTTGTTCCAGTCTAGTCTTCTACAGTTGCGGGATTACAAACAGAAATGACCATTTATCTATTTGAGTCTTTGGCAACTTGGACAGTTCGTCGACACCTAGACTGGTAACCAGGATATATTTTTTCTACTCACTTCTACAGGATTAGTAAGAAAATTATTTGAGTTTTTTTTATAGTGTATAGGATTGATATACTATTGGTATTGGTACTTTTGTTGTTTCCAGTTTACGACTCACCTTTAATTTAACAGATTCTTCTTATATATAAAATTTTCCTGCTAATTTTTGTTTATTTAATAATATTTGTTTTGTTGACTCTCATCTAATAGCTATTTCAAGAAGGGCTATTTAATTATAAAATAAAATCATCGACAGTTTCATTAATTATATTTTCAAATCTTCGTAGTATTTGAATATCTGTCATCGGTCAGAAAACTACCTCGCATTATTTATTGAACAAACCTTTCTGTCCTATAATAATAATTATCGCTACTAAGTTGTCGATTTTTGGGGAAAAATCATACTTTTAACATTGAAAAATAGGTTTTTCAAAAAAATCGGCGAAATATATGAGTGCTGGAAATATGACGTAATGAATGATCTGTGAAATGAAACACTCCGGGCCCGAATTAAACATGTGTAACATGTGAATGGTGAAATAAGGATTTGTAAAATAAAACTCCTCGGCCCTGAATTAAGCGTGTGTAACATATGAATGGTGAAATAAGGATCTGTAAGATAAAACACCCTGGACCTGAATTAAGCGTATGGTAACATTTGAATTATGAAATAAGGATCTGTAATATAAAAAACCCTGGACCTGAATTGAATAGGTGAATAGTTTAAAAATGTTGAGGATAATTAATTTTCGAAACTCACAACAAGAATAGATAAAACGTCTGAAAACTCGGAGATCGATCTATAAAGTTAGTTAATTCGATATTAGATGAATTAAGGATCTAACAAGTCAGAGGAAGGAAAAACGAAATATTAATCTAAGAGATATATCATTTTAACACCGAACTATCCGATTCTTGGTGGAAGTGTTTTATATGATTTTTTTTTGAACTCTCCCATCAATAAGTGTCAATGATAAGCTGATATTTGATGTTTGACGTCCAATAAGCGTGAGACGGCGAAATTCTGAGACTTGATGTCTACGAAAGCCGAGAGTTATCTCCAGAGAATCTCATGGCAGCACAATTCCTGTAACAGAGATTGTCGCTAGTCGAAAATCACGTCCGCGGACAGGTTAACCAGTTTTAATTGTCCAGTTTCGGTCTTTAATCCCGGAATAAAATATGTACATTAATGTGCATTTAGTTTCAATACGTTTTTAAATATTAGGTTTTGTATATAAAATGTAAATATAACTTGATACTTTAACGTGAACTTACTCTCCATTTGAGAACATGGGCATATGTTCATCTACAGCTGAGCATCCGAGCACAGAGTACCCGAGGATTCCAAGCAGCGTAATAACTCCGATGATCATGTTCCAAAAGGCCATGTACTTGGCTCTGGGCTTGAACCTCTGCAGAATCACCCCGGAGATCAAGACGCCCAAGGCCGAGAACACCAGGCCCACCGTGCCGGTCACCAGACTGGAGACAGAGGCTGACTGTCTGTACTCCGTCTCGATGTACTTGGGCAAGAAAAACCAGTAAGGAGTGTAACCGAACACGTAGAAAATGTTGGACAGCTGATTGTAGTTGTAGATGGAGTTGGTCATGAGTCTCTTCACAGTAATCATCATGTCTGTAATGAAATTATTAAAACAATTAGACATTTAAAACGTAAATAATTTTAATACAAATTAAATTATTCAATTAAATAGATACGCGGAAAAAATCTATTTACAGAAATAATATTTTAGTTACTACCGAGATTCGAACCTGGATCTTTTCCTATCCTGGGAAATCCGTTATTCACTTTGGCAATATTAACCACCGAGTAAGTTTACAACAATTTTTTAAACTTATACTTATTCTATATATACCTGTTTCAAATTAATACATCTGTGTGTCATGATACACATTGGACATATTCCATTTTTAAAAGCAATCAACTTTATATTGCGATGAATCTCAAATACCTTTGAGTAATATACGCCAGATATAAATTTCATTTTTATAAAATTAGGATAAACTTTGATATATATTTGTATGGAGAACACGTTAAGTATTTCAGTTAGATTTTTGAGGAATATCTTGTTAGTTGATTGATTTAATTCATTCTGAAAAACTATCACAATAATCATGTGTTCTCGGTAAAAAAAAACTAAATAATTTTAACTGAATTAACCAGCTTAGCATTAGACCACTTCACCGAAAGAGTAGACAGAGATGATGGAATGTCGCTATTGTCTCGTTCATCTTTATACACCTTTTCAAACATGCTAATCAGGGCCGATATCCTCAGATATTCAGTTTAGCTGGTCGCATTAGATATCTATTCCTTTGTCTTCAACACTGCCTTTGTACATTTTATGACTATCTTCTCCATCTATCATACTGTTACATGACCCATCATGCACAAACTGTTTTAGCAACCCATTTATAATTCAGATCACCAACATTATAAACATTTGTTATATCTACGTTTTAAAAATAATAATTTTGAAAAAAATTGTAAAAAAAAAATTCTGCACAGTTTGATATGAGGTTGTCGAGACAATTAACATTTTATAAGAACATTTTGTCAAAAATCTACCTTTGACAGATGGCTTCATGAATTCCTCTGCTTTGGAATCCTTGCTCTTCTGTCTGAGGAGTTGCTTGCGCGCTGCGGCCCTGGGCAGCTCTCTCGGCAGCGCTACTAGCAGTGTGGCGAACAATGCGAGCATCACTCCCAAGAGCAACCACCCCATCCACCAGGCCCCCAGCCAGCGGGGGTCTGAATTGTCTATGGTGGGGCTCAGCTCCGGGGCTATGTATAGCTTCAAGAATATGGATACTAGTGCGTAGCCCATCGTTGGACCCATAGTTCTGATGAAGTAGGTGAAACCTGGGAATAGTTTAATCTTAAAAATAAATTAAATAGCTCACGTGTCTACTGCAAAAGTGCTTGCACACGTGTGAAAATTTTCTCTCGAAACTCATACTGTGAGGGTAATAAACTGGAAGAGAGATTTCGCAGAAGAAAATGACGGTAAATCTTGCAAGCTGCCAATACCTTGATTATGGTGATGTATTTTGTATGCAAAACAAAAACATCACTTGCTTTAAATGCACATCTACCGCTAAATTTCCAAAACTCTAAGAAAAAGTTTCAATATTACTATTATAAATAAAAGGTACCAATTTTCTATTAAAATATTATTTTATTGCATTGCAAAACAATTTTTAAATTAATTCATTTTAGGCGGTACGCCAATGAATGAAAAAAAAATCATAATTATAATAAAATATAAATAATGTCTTTTTTGAAACATAAAATAATAATTATAGAGACAGCGTATCGCAAGAGTGATCAAATTTTTAGAAAAGCATCTGAAAATTTGTAGTAGTTAGTCTGCAGACTTAATACAATAATGAAAAAATTGAGACAATCTGAAGATGATGTTATTTCACACAAACATATTAAAACTGTCACTAAAATTAAAAATTATTAAAGCATTAAAGAAAGAATGAAATGTACCAACTTATGATAACAGGAGATTTTGATTTTTTAATATTATCGTCCATATAGGAATATCCCAAACTGTAGTACAGGGTGCCCCCGATGCCTGATATGAGCTGGGCCACAAACCATATCACTAGGGGTGCCATACTCACTTCCCCTAGTTCACATTCAGCATTCACTAGAAAATAAGGGATACATTAAATAGTCATAAACACTAAGAGTAATTGAGTATCAAAAAATATCGTGATTCGTGATTCTTGTCTGAGAATTTTGTCAAATAATATTATAAATACATTATGCTTTTTGATTTGAGTTTTATTTAATTGTTTATGCCAGGAAGGTGTGATTTTGATCTAGTGATAAACTCAGAGATCAGCTTGAGATTAATAGAAAGATACAAAAACTCAAATCAGTGTAGACGATGATCGATCGAACGGCGAGATTTCACATTTGCAAACAAGAGTCACCTACCATAGATCCCTGCAACTATCTATTTTTAAAATTTATCATAAATCATAAAACATGAATATGGGGTGGTAAATTACAAATATTTATTTAGTTTTAACTGCTGCTCAGGAGATTCAAAATCACTCAACTGATGAACGACAATAACATTTGACGTTTGACGTATATGACGAACTTGAAGTAAGGTGCGAAACGGCAAATCTCTGAAACATAATCTGAGAATTGTTCCCAAAAAATCTCATGGGAGTAAAATTCGTATTTCAGAGATTATCTTGAGTCGAATATCTCTTATTTATCTCATTCGTGGACACGGACCGTTTTGACGATATTTTCTATATTGTTGATATGATAATGTTATTGGCGGTTCGCACTAATTTTTTTCGGCTGAAACTAAAACAAATATTGAATCTCAGTCACCAAATTTGATTTAATAGAGTACCAACGTACCGCTACTTGGCGGGCGTGAGCATAAATTGTTACATCGCTTAAATCAGTGGCTCTAGTTGTTCCATTTTAAAATGTTAAAAAAAATATATATATATTTTATCGTTTGCTTTTATTTATTGTAAAATATATGTAAGCATAAACATAATTTATAAAATTTACAAAATACTTTCTTATAAAGGGCACAAACTGTAAACAGAAATTAATTATAAAAAAAAAATTATATTACATTTTGTCTAGTTCCATGTTACTAATGATTTATGGAAATATTTCAGAATCAATTCAGATGCTTATGTTACATCGCTAAATTTACTGACAACGCGTATTGCCAGTAAATTTACTGGCAATACGCGTTATGTGCACGCAATTATGAGGTATAGAAACAAAATTAGACATGTCCAATTTTTATGGTTTTTGAGTTAGTCATCTAAAAATATTAAAACAAATTAATATCTACAAGACTAACTGGCCTATCGAAATTAGATAAATATCACCAAATTTTGTATAAAAACGAATTTAAAATTAGCTTATTACTTCAATCGCAGACCTGTAGTTATGGTCATATTCAATATGACTCCAAAAGTGGCAGTTTTTGCACAATGGTTTTTTGCATTTTACTCAAAAACAGGTAAAGTGGACATGTCTGCTTTTGATTCTGGACCTCACATATATTGTATAATATTCTGCAAATTTTGGGATGGAAACCTTTCGTCTCTAATGAAGTTGAACGAATTTATGAGATGTTAATTCACTTTCAACGGATCTTAAATTATAAAATAAATAATTCGTACACCGAAAAAACAGTAACGGGCATAAACAGAACATACGTTCGGGGTTATAAGACCTCCGGTAGACTTATATATGGAGCCTACTTATATATGGAACTAATATAAACTTCTTCAATAATTGTAATTGCAACATATTACATTATTATACATATAATATATATCAAATTTTTGTTGCTACTGGGACTCGAACCTGGATCTTTTCCTATCCGGGAAAATGCGTTAACCGATTATACTACACCAACATCGTAAGTCGATGACAAATTTTCGAACTTGTATGTTGCACTTTCAAATTGATACGTCTGTCGTTCCATTATGAATACTTAGTTTATTTAAACACATATTGATTTATTAATAAACCGTGGTGCAAAGTGTTTTTCTTATTATTAATGTAATATAAATTTCTTTTGAATACCATAAATAGTAGTCGCTACTGCAGACGTTATTTATGAGAAAATCACAGTATTTACTAACAATAAAGATAAGGTGTATAAAGCAAACACTCATTAAGCCTTCTCACGTGTCAAAATATTTTTACAGGAATGTTGAAATGATGTCGCACATTAATCATTATCTAGTTTCCTGTAATTTTAATTAACGATCTAAAACTAAATATATTTAACACTATATTTTTTTATACTTTTAAAATCAGCAATATTATCTTTGTGGTTAAGATTCATATTTTTATTTATTATCTTTGTTTTATTAACCACTAAAATAAGTTTAAATACATCTACCGGTTTCGAAAAATACCATTTTCTTCTTCAGGATGTCATAACTAACTAAAACATATATATATATTTTTTTAAATAGATTTTTTAAAAATAAATTCTGTCAAAGAAACAATATATGTTTTAGTTAGTTATGACATCCTGAAGAAGAAAATGGTATTTTTCGAAACCGGTAGATGTATTTAAACTCATATTAGTGGTTAATAAAACAAAGATAATAAATAAAAATACTATATATTTTTTTTTTTTATATTACAAACTAAAAGAACATCTCCAATGAAAATAATAATAACAGCAATAATTTAAAAAAAGTAACCAACTAACTTACTAACTTACCATCACGCCGTTTTGCCGCGGTAGGCAGGGAGAATAGAGCGCCACACTCTTCGGTCCTGACACACAATTCTCGCCTCATCCACATTCATACGTACATCTTCTCATACAAGCTCGCCGATTATTGTGGCTTCTAACAGAACCATCCTCCAGTATCTGGTTTACCTGGTCGTGCCAAGTCTTCCGTGGTGCCGTCAACACTTGCGTCATATATCTTTCTTACCATTCTCTCCTCATTCGTCCGTTCTATATATCCAAACTACCTAAGTGATTATTTTTTAATCTTACTCTTTATACTAACATCAGCTATACATGCTTTCCTTATTTCTTCATTCTTTACTCTGTCATAAATATATTTGCTACATATACGCCTAAGTGATCTCATTTCCAATGCATTCAGTCTACTTTTGTTCCTCTTTTGCCAGCTCCAGGTCTCACTTCCATACATCATTGTCGGTACCTTACCTTCTCCTCTCAGCCTTTCCGTTTCTATCAAACATACTTCTCAAATACACAAATTCATCTACTTGTTCCAAACATTCATTACCTACAAGTATTTTGCACGTTGTCTTTACCATAACTTTCGACTTGTTGACATTCATAATAAAGTCGCTTCTCTTACATACATTGTACTCACTAGACTCTAGTTCTTGTTCATTATTCGCCATTAGTACAGCATCATCGGTGTACAATAAACAGCATACAATCAAATCGCCCATTTTTGCTTCTACATTTATACAGTCCAGTTATATCACAGTATTATCTATACACAAGTTAGACAGCCATGGAGACATTACACATTACACTTGACATCAAACAATAATTCATTTCGTCAACAATAGATTCAAATCAAAGATTTGTCATTGAAGGTGTGCCGGGAGCGATCGTCAAGTGTGTTACAAAATTTGTTGGGTATTGTAAAATTCAAGAGTTTACTGCGTAGACTCTATTCTAGTCAATTTAAATGATGTTAATTTTTATGCACTTAATTTTTTTGCAGTTTTTCTCTTAACTTAACACATCAAAACGCATGATGTGTTAAGTTAAGTGATTGAAACATGTGATAGGTACGTAAGTATTTTTCAGTGTGCTGTGAAAATTTGCCGTGACATCAAAAATGTTGGAAACCACTGAAACCACTGAATAGACGATTTCGCAAAAAAAAAAAAAGCTGGGATCGTTGTCTAAATCTTTAAATCCTCATATTTCAATAACTAGTATAAAACAGTAAACACTATAGTAGTGAACTGAGAGAGTACTGATAGAACTAAGAAGTTACATTTCTGTCAAAACTCTCAGCAACAATTTTATCAACAATGTAATTCGTGTAATGTAACGTAAATATAACGTTTGTCTAAGTTAAAATAGTACAATTTAAATAAAAATAATAAAATTATTAATAGTGTACTCGTGTACAATATTTTAGGGGTAGATTACACATTAACCCCTCCCAAACCATACAGTAACACAGGTCTACCATCATAATTAAACCTGTAATATTTCGATAAATATGCAACATGAAATTCATATTTTAAATAATCTTAATGAAAATATCAGCGCTTAGGGATGACTAGTGAAAAACCAATTCTGAAAAGGGAATCGTATAAAACAATTATTTTTCGATTCAATACGTTGTATAATTAATATGATAGTAAAAATATCATTTGCGATATGAAAGACACAGATTATACACTATTTTCACAGTGAAAAGAACAACAAACATACAAATATAATTGTCTCTTTCTCAATAATTAAACGAAGAGAGATAAGAAGGAAGGAAACATTGTATAGGACTTAATGAATGCTCTAAATTATGTTATTAATCATTTTTTCAAAATTGAATGCTCAATATTTAGAGTAAATTCGTACCATCAAAGCCATTTAAGCTAATAAAAACATTTTTTCAAACTGTTATTTACGGTAACACGAGTTGACGGCATGGCTGCGTTTGGGTATTTTATATCATGGTATGGTAAAGGTTAAAAATACTAGTCAAAAATGTTCAAATTGTATGTGTCTAATCTCAACCAAGTCATAAATATAAGCATTTTCAATTATTTCAGTTAAGTGAAGTATTTATAAATTAAATATTGAATACAAACATAAAAAGTCATCAAACTTCAAGCGGCCATTTTTATTTGATGATTTAAGGCTCAAAAAAAAAATATACAATGATTATGGGCCAATTTCGCAAATATTTATTTCAAACTACATAAACATAAAGCTTGACACGATTTTGTAAAACTCTGGCAATAACATTTTTTGTAACGGTGCATAATTTGTACATTCTCTTTGAACATTTTCAACAAGTAATTTATCCAGGTATTTACGCATAAAATATTGTGGAATAAGTCTGTTACATCATGCATACTTCTCTATCCCACACTATTAAAGATCTCCAAACTACGAAATCCACAATATTTAAAAAAAAGCGTCCAGAGAAAGTTTCAACAGATAATGTCATAGAGCTATAGACTATTCGAAGATCTTACAAATTACGAAGTTGGACTGAGTTTTGTCAAACTTTTGAATCTCTCCCAAAAAACTAATGTTGTACTTCAGTTTTTTTTTATACATTTGTCAGTAATTCCCGAGATTTAGTCTTTGCGATAAGCTTTACTATATCTATCCAAACATTACGAAACTAGGTACATGCCATTATCAGTAAACAATTACAACACTAATCTGGGCTTGTTTTCTAATAAACAATACCTTTCAAAAATGATGCGATGTTATGGCCCGTAACCACGGATGAGATTTTTAAAAGATTTTCGACAATCTCTGAGATACGAATTTTACTCCCATGAAATTTTTTGGAGACAACTCTCAGCTTTTTTACTCGCACCATGTCTTAGAGATTCACAATTTGTCAAACGACAAATGTCAGTCCATAGGTCATTAATGTTCGTATTAACAATATTTGAATTTTTGTCCAAATTTTTGTAAGAACACACAATTACCGGATTTTTACCTTCAAATGGATTGTTATTAAACAAATTATAGATATCTCATATTGACTAAGCTATTTATATTATATTATATGGGATAATATGAAAGTATGAGTAATTACAGGGCTTACGACCCGTCTTCGGCTGACTTAAGTAATCACTTTACACAATGTAACGTTCACCATTTCACCCATAATCAACCTCCATATCTATCAAATTTTTGGAAGTTATATATATATGTTCGGTTTATTCAATTTATACGCATTTATATAAAATTAACATTTAAAGTAATTTAGTATTATCAAGACAAAGGTATGAAACTAGATTTTATTTTTATTTTTAATTGATTAGTTTGTTACACACATTAACAACATCGTTATAGGATAGGCTTAACTTCTGTATATAATAGAATTAAAAATCAATTATATTATTTATGACACACCGTCTTATGACGGGCTAACCTCCAATATTATAATACATAATTACCTAATGAGTTGCAGAGGTGTTTATTCTTCAACACTTCCGTAATATTTTTGGTCATGTTGAGCTGGTAGTCATCCCCATACTCGAAGGTTAACTGGAGGGCATCCTCCCCGGGTCCGTAAAGGAGATGAGGAAGAGCGTTCAGGAAGCAGAAGAGAGTCACGCTGTATAGACCGAAGGCTATCCATCTCGGCCGGTGGCCTTTTCCAGCGTAGTAACTGAGGATCACAGCTCCTAGCAACTGCGTTATATCGTTACCGACTGATATTATACCTGTGAAAAAAATATTTTTATTTTTAACGAGAATATGCATTAACCGATTATGCTACCCCAACACAGTAAGTTGACGACAAATTTTCGAATTTATATGTTGCACTTTAACATTGATACATCTATCGTTCCATTATTTAAAAGCCATAATCTGTATTTTAACGGAATATACCTTTGAGTAATCCGGTACCAACAACAATATTTTTCAATACAATTGAATTTATATATGTATATCTTTCTAATTAATACATTTAATCAGTATTTAAAATATCACAGACTTATGTTCTGAATAATTACAACTTCACAATAAGAATGTGTTCTCCTTAATAATATATAAATTGTATCAATGTGTCCAAAATGTAATTAAAATAAATTATCAATTCTGGTGTCTCATATTAAAGGAAAATACGCAAGTTAACCTTTCACGACTATTGGAAATTTTGGACACATTGAGAGAGATCCAGGTTCGAATCCCGGTAGCAACAATATTTTTTCGATATATTGATTTTATATGTATAACTTTCTAATTAATATATTTAAGTGTATTAAATTTTTACATTTTAATTTTTTTATTAACATTTATTGTTTTAAATGTGCTATGTAAATGAAAAGATAATTAATATTTCACATTTTACACAGTTCCATAGTAAATTTAGTCTAAGCCGACAGAGCGCTAGAACTTTTATCTAATATTTTTAAGTAATAAAATACAACTCTAATATTTTTTATATTTCGATATATGGTAAGAACTTGACTTAAGGAGGTATTTGCAGTTTAAATAATAGACAGAAGGTCTTTATGTATTTTAAGGATTGTTAAATAAAATAATTAGACACTAATACAGTAATTGATGACGTCCAAGAATACCTAACATGGTAAGATAACCAGGTATTCGAGGACAGTCATGATTGAAGATCTAGCGTGCATGAGAAGATGTAGAAAGTGAACAGGGAAAGAATGGTATAACGGGATAAATGAGTGTGACGTCATCGTGACAGCGTGATGGTAAATAACTTAGATACAACTTTACTGTAAACAATTGCACTGAACCTTAAATTTATTATAAGATTTTTTCAATTATCAATTGTTATTGTATAACTAATATTTAACTATTTAAAATAAATACATTAGAAAAAATAGTACGTAGGTATTTATATATATTTAAAAATACTAATTTTCAATGTCCAAAACATAATTAATTATCAAATAAAATGATGTGGCCTATCAGGGCATAACTTAACGTATCCAATAATTGTTAATAATTATTTACACAAGCAAATTACTATTATCAATTAAATGAATTATTTAAATACCTTATTATATTTAATATTAAAATATTTATATGCTTAATATATATATAAGATACTATAAATGTATATAATTACATTTCAGAACGAACAATATATAAAATAAACCTAAAATAATTGACATTACTATTTTTAAAATAAGTTACTAAATTTTCAAATTCTTGATGATAATTGTATATTGTTAAAAAACAAATACACATTTATTTAAATAAAAACAGTTTAATAAAAGTAAGAAAATTAATGGTAAACTAAACAAAAATTTACTCTTATTACAACTTCACAATAAGAATGTGTTCTCCTAAAAATAAAGTTGTATCAATGTGTCCAAAATTTAATAAAAATGAATTGATAATTCTGGCGTCTGCTATCAGTTTACTCAAAGGTATTTGAGATTCCGTAAAAATAAGATAGATGGCTCTTTCAAACAATGGAATAATTAAATGTATTAATATCAAAGAGGTAACATATTGGTTCGAAAATTTGTCATGAAAAATACTGGCGCTATAACACAATTGGTAGTGTACTTCCCCGGATTGGAAATAGAGATCCAGGATCGAATCTCGGTAGCGCAAAAACAATATTTTTCGACAAAATTGATTTTATATGTACATATTTATAATTAATTCATTGAATTAGTATTTAAAACTTTACTCACCCATTGTTTTACTGGGAATCTTAAATCGCTTCTCCATGGTTGTGATAGTTCCGCTGAAGTAGGCGTAAGTCGAAGAAAAGAACATTCCTGAAATACCGTACAAGAGTACGAACATTTTTTTATTAGCCAGCTTCTGCAACCTGGGCCCTTTGAACATCCAGAATCCGCAGGACGTATCCTCGGTGACGGGCATCCCCTTGATGAATTCGTCCAATTCCTGTTCGAAATCAGCCTCGGGGAGCATCTTTTCTTTTTCCTCGGAATCTGCATTTTTGGATTTATTAATGCCTTTAGAAACTTCTCGAACCACAATCGTATTGTTTTCTGTCATTTTTCAATAATTTCAATTCACTGTTATTTAGCACGTATCGAAAATATTAATAACGTTTTTTATCATATCATTTTGACACTTCTAAATTCTTATCTTTAGAATTGCACAATTAAAACAATAAGCACTTATGAAGCCAAAGTAACATTTATTTCTCCATTTATATATCTGTTCAGCTTCTCGAAGATCTCGTGATCCAAGTCCATGTGAGGGACACTCTGAGTCTTGAAATGATGGGAGACATGCTGTGTCAACACCATCTCACCGATTCCGATAACAGTAAAGATAACCTGCACAAATAAGCATTGTTTTAAATCAATGTGCATAAAAATTAAATACAAGCCTAACGAACGACAAATAATATAATAATTCTTGAGAGAAGTGAAATATTTAATATCGCAAACGAGCGTTAATTCTAGCGCGACAACAATTAGTGTTATACTTAAGCAATCATTATAATTACACTTATAATGTTTCTTTTCTCATGACAACATAAGTTGTTTCAAAATGAACCAAACTCACAGACGACTAAACATTTGATAAATCTGTATCAAAATGTTTTAAATATGAATTAAATATATTAATTAGAAAGATATATTTATATATATAAAATCAATTTCATCGAAAAATATTGTTGTTGCGCCACCGGGATTCGAACCTGCATCTATTTCCAAACCGGGGAAGGTGCATTATACATTATTTATTTTATATGTATATCTTTCTAATTAATATTTATATTTAATTAATATTTAAAATATCACAGACCGTCTGTTCTGAATAATAACAACTTCACAATAAGAATGTGTTCTCCTAATAATAAAGTTGTATCAATGAGTCCAAAATTTAATAAAAATGAATTGATAATTCTGGCGTCTGCTATCAGATTACTCAAAGGTATTTGAGATTCCGTAAAAATAAGATAGATGGCTCTTTCAAATAATATAACGATTAAATGTATTAATATCAAAAAGGTAATATATAGGTTCGAACATTTGTCGCTAAAAATATAGTTGCTGTAGCATAGTTGGACAATACACCTTTCCCGGTTTGGAAAGAGATTCAAGTTTGAATTCCGGTGGCGCAACAACAATATTTTTCGATAAAATTGATTTTACACGTATATCTTTCAAATTAATACATTTAAAATATCGCTGATCTATGTTCTGAATAATTACAACTTCACAATAAGAATGTGTTCTCATAAAAATGTTTTAATTTTATTTTTGATCTTGTTTATTACGATATTGTTTAAATATTACGACATCTGTATATACCAACAATAAATAGATATACTATTTATAAATACTATATTCTTACTGCGTCAACGGCCAATTGAAAACACGTGGAAGAAGTAAATGATATATTGTTATATACAGATGTGTTCGAGTTCACGTCATCTTAAAAAAACACCTTGACTATGCAATAACTACGCGAGTTTCTACCTGACATTATATATTGGGTCGTCTAATAAATCTTTGTTGTTTTTTTAAAAATGCAATTTTCCGGCCATTTTGTTTTTTGTGAGAAAAGATAACACACTAATCTATAGCATTGTTTCTGTTCTCGTTTTAAGTCAGTGTCGTCGTTTTCCTGTATTGGGCTTAAATAATGGAGTGTCATATTGAAAAAAACGAGCATTTTTAGCACATATTTCTTTTCACCTTTCATCAAGGTTAAAATGGTCATCCAGGAGCTCAACTGGGAAATTCGGACAGTTCCGACCTCGCTCCGCCAGATTATCATCTTTTCGGTCGCTCTCCAATCAAATGTGTGGCATTACGTTCAACATCGATGATGACCTCAGAAATTGACTAGATAACTATTTCGATACCAGACCAGTAGATTTTTATATAAAAGGCAATCGACAAATTGCTTGAAAGATCGGACGAAGTCTTGAATAATAACGGAAAACACATAATTGATTGAAATGTTGTAATGTTTGTTTTAAAAATTGATTTATAATAAATAATTGAACAAAACCGCAACTTATTAAACATATCTACATACACACATCGGTACATACTGCGTTTATTATCATTAAATTCTACCAAATAATATGAAGATTTACAAAACATCCACCTGAAAAACATTACGAAAAATGGAAATAAAATCTTTGTTCTGTACGTTACATTTGTTATTTTTTTTCAATATTGATGTTTGAAGATATGAGCTATATTCGATGCATGTAAGAATAAATATAAATAGTTTTGAAATATATTTTGTAAATCATATAGATTAATAACTTGAACTGTATTTTGTTAAATTTAATGAGATTTTAAAAGATACAAATTTAAAATATGTTATTTCAATTATTAATTTCTAAAAAAAATATGGATTTCACAGTAAATCATAAAATAAAAAAGGTAAAGTATTCATGAGCTAAATTGCAAATGATATTTAATTATCTAATTTAAAGGTCCTAGAAAGGGGGTAGCCATGTTTTTATTAGCTGCGCGGGATTCAATAAACACTGCTTCAAATAAACACAACAAAAAATAACATCAAATATAACATCTTTTTGATTAAAAATAAGTTGAGGGTTGCCAGGTTTCGATCCCAGTACCAGTTGTGGTAAAAATAAAATACGAGGAATATTAAAAATAAATAATTTTCATGACAGATTTTACTGGCTTACTCGTTGAATGAACATATTCTACGTTAAAACAATATTTTCTTTACATATTTTCAAAATATCGTTTCTCAGATAGCCTGTATATATGACTCGTACGAATTTTAAATCATTTCTCAGTTTAAAAGCCTTAAGGCGCGGGTACTAATGACCCCAGTTTATCATGAACAGTGACAATCACACACCGTGTAGATAAAGCACATATTTCATAAATCATTTAAGTGAGGCAAAATAACAACGACCTGAAGATGACGTGACAATTGTAGAGAATTGTACATAGACTCGTATCAAAGTAAACACAAGGAAGATGATAAAATAGCGGAATAATTTCTCTATTATTAAGGTCCATGTATACGAAAGGAGACACGATGAGATAATCTTAGAGATTCTGAAAAACAAATATTAATTAGATAATCTAAATGTTATGAACGGACTATTTATTATAATTATGTTAGAATCCGCTTTGTACCAATAGAATCTTTACTTGCGTAGTTTTGAATGTGGTCGTCTACATTTATAGTACTACAATTGTTAGCCACTGTTTTTAATCTACCGTTCAGGATATTCTTCATTTGTTGCTACTTTAAATTGCTAGCTACTTTTTTTAAGCTATACAATTGCTGACTTGAGAAGTCAGAGGCAGATCAGCTAATCTGAGATACATTTCAATAATATGTACACGTACAGAGGTTTTGATCTGGGGATAAACTCAGAGATCAGCTTGAGATTGGTAGAATAAGATAAAAACTCAAGCCAATATATATGATCTTTGATCTGCATACAGACGTCACCTAAAACCACCATAGATCCCTACAATGGTCTATTTTGAATGTTAGACATAAGTCATAAAATATTAGTATTGATATACGGCGATAAATTATAACAACCCAAATAACGAACATGGTGACAGTGACAGTGACATATCCTGGGGATATTAAAAAACACCCAGATAACGAACATGATGACAGTGACAGTGGCATATGCTGGGTATATTAATGATGACAGTGACATTTGATATATAGGAGTGTGAAGTAAGGCGCGAGATGGCGAGTCTCTAAGCCATAGCATGTACACTGGAAATACGAATGCCGAAAGATGTCTCCAAAGAATCTCATGAGAGCAAAATCCGTATTTGTCTCGAGACGAAAATCTCATAAAAATCTCTTCCATGGACACGGGTCATTATACTACATAAACGACGATAGACTACTAAAATCATAAATTTCTATGAATATACTCATATTCATATTCGTTTCTAGGTAAATTAAATATTTGCAAAATTAACTTTGTGGTTTATTATATCAATTATTTAAGACATTTTTCATCGTAACTATTAAGTAATAAATTTAATTTCTAAAATATTATAATTTTAATTTAAAAATATATATTTTTTTATAAACATTACAATGACACGACATATGTTTTTTGGTTAGTTAATTTACATCTTGATTTTTCTGAAAATTGAGTTTTTCAAAAGCGGTTGATGTTTGAAAATTACTCGTTAATAGTAAACAAAGATAAATAATATATAAAATATAAATTAAATCTATTTATCGAAATATCAAATATTTTATTTTAAAGGCAATATTTACACTGAAAGCCTTCAATAAAACAATTAGCATTAGACGATTAGCATAAAAAATTAAGTTGAATTATGCAAAAATGGAAAAATATTAATAATGACAAATATTATTCTGACCACCAAGTTATTGTAAAACTTACTTCACTGTCATCTTAATTAGTTTTCTGTATTCAGTCAGCATATTTCAATAATTAACTCAGAGATAACGATGATTAGATACATTATTAAGGTGAACACATTCTTACTGTGAAGTTGTAATTATTCAGAACAGACGGTCTGTGATATTTTAAATACAAATGAAATATATTGATTAGAAAGATATACATATAAAATTAATTTTATCTAAAAATATTGTTGTTGCTACCGGAATTCGAACCTGGATCTCTTCCTATCCGGGGAATAATGCATTAACCGATTATGCTATACCAACACAGTGCATTGACGAAAAATTTCCAAACTTATATGATTACTCAAAGGTATTTAAGATTTTATATTTATTATACTTTTATTTAAAAATTCAGTTTTTATTTTTTTGACTAAAGGAGCCTGACCATGGATGAAATTAAAATGGTGCTGGATGGATGGGAGTCATCAAAAGACAAATACAACATCGTAGAATGTCCGGAAGAAGATTTTAGTACTGATATAAATTTACAGTTAGATCGGATTGAAGATATTACTACTACTGTGTTGGAGGATTCAATGGCTGTAGGTAAACTGGACTGCTCCCATATACAAGAATCCCAAAAAGGATATACATATAATAATAAAAACTGTGTCCCGGTGAATTAATATACGAGCATTCAGTTCCAATTTCAGTGGTAAAATGGAGGAATATCCATATTATGACCACTGTTTATGATATCCTAAAGAAATAAAGATAATCAAAAGAACACAAAATAATGGTACAAAAAAATAAATGTATTGACATTTGGCAGTTGTGAAATACACAGAAAACATAAGCGGTGTCGGTCACTTCGATCATTATCGTTCCTCTTTTTTTATGGTGTTATTAGTATTTATTTTTCGAAACCGGTAGATGTATTTAAACTCAATTTAGTGGTTAATAAAACAAAGATAATAAATAAAAATATGAATTTTACCCACAAAGATAATATTGCTAATTTTAAAAGTTCCTCTATTTCAATAATTCAGGACGTAAATCAAAAAAGAATTGGTTTCGCCTATTTTTTTTTATTGGAGTCTGCGTAATAAATTCATACATTTTGTTCATCTAAGGCCAAGATATATGACTCAATATACACATGACATTCCGGTTACGCTTAAAAAGAAGCCTCACAGATATTTTTTCTTCTAAATCTAAAAGAGCACCTGTGTACAAAAACAAAAAAGGCGGCTTTTTTGGTGTACCAGATGAATTGCATTTGTTCCACATTGGTATTCGTGATATACATACATGAGGTATCATTATTGCAGCACATGGGACATGGACAGAAGGTATGCTAAGTCCCATGGTGTGCTGCTACTTCTTTGCCGACTTTCATTATAACTCTTAACATATTGTACTTTAACACCACTAAAATGTGGGTTTTTATTATTCATTTATATCAGAAGTTATAGTCTAAAATTTACTTTTTTTAAACTATTACATAGATAGAACCTTTACACTTATGTAAAATTAATAAACTGAATGTTATCTGCCATAATTAAGAAAATATAAACATTATAAGAAAGACCGCGATCATTAAATTTATTTTCTGCGTGCCACAAAATTGTCTTAATATAGAAAATTCTTGCATGAAATATATTTTCAAATTTGCATTGAAGCAAATTAACAAAATGGAAAAAATGAATAGTTATGAACCATTCTATTTGTAGAACATATTATCAATTTTCGACGTTTTTAACACTGTGTGTTAGTGAAAACAAATTATTTTTAATAATATATTATTTTTTCTTACATGCTTTGAGACTCTAGATACTATTTTAAATCAAGTTATATATTTAAAAAAAACATCAATGTATAATTTTTTATTAAATAATATTTATTTCGATCCTATTAATGTGTTTTTTTATTGGTTTTATTATTTCATATCGCCGAATAAAAAACATAATAAATTCCTTGCAAATTGTTGAAATGTTATGCTTATTACCATATAAATAATATATTGAAAATAAGAACAGAAATACATACATTTTAATCGCTGTAAAGGTGACAGCACTTTTTAATACGAAATAAAAAAAATATTAAAAAAACACAATTTTTGAAACCGGAAATATAAAATTTGCACTATCATATTAGAAACCTCAACAATTGACGAATATGTATCAGATGAATGTATGAAGATGGATAAAGAGAGACAAGTGTGGCTATCTATCCTCTCTGCCTATCCCCGCAGCTAAACTGTTTGATAACAAAAAGTTTGTGTTTATTACGTGTAGTAAATTAAAAGATAACTTAAATATATAATATAATAATACAAAATTCTTAATATACTTTTAATAACAAGTTGACTTTTATCATATTTCTAATGTATGCACTAATAAGTTTATTATTATACCGTGTAAATACTATTAGAATACAAATATTGCTATTAAATTTAGTTTCAGAACATATTGTTTGCACATTTCTGACTCGACTAAATGATATACAAAAAAATATCATGTGATACGAATCTGGACTCGCGTTCAGGACCCCATGGTCAGTAAATGAGTAAGCGTTACACCGCTGCGCTGCCATAAATGGTACAAAAATTGTGACTTAAAACAAACCCTAATTCTCGTCTATTTGTAAAACTTTACAACTGCCATTCATACATTTGGTATAATTTTTTAAATTTATACGTAATAGTATTAAGTATATATCAATATTAATTTTTTTAAATAAGTTTAATATGACCATTAGTAAAATTAGATTGTGCTCAGTGGCGTAGCTACCGCCTGGGCAGCCGGGATCACTGAACATCTTCAACAAACGCAACAATTATAGCAAATATATTTTTTAAATCTTAACCACGCATAAATTATAAGGTAAATATTAATAACTTCGTGATACCATCGACGAGTAGATGATAATTGAACGTAGCTTTGAACGTCAGATAAGATAATCCCGTTTAGGACAACTGTAGTAATAACAGGTATCTGTGTTTTAAATGTATGTATGTATTTACATATGTAACTAATGATAATTTAAAAAAAATTAAAATATAAATGTTTCTACGAAAATTATTTTATAGTAATTATTTTCAATTAAAAAAAGTAAGACGACACTTGTTGGAACATTTTCCTGGGGTCCCGGTTGTTACGCCACTGATTGTGGCCTACGGAAACTTTACTGCCACCTATGTAAATAAATATCAACCAAAATTAGATTACGTCATAATTGGCAGTAAGATCGCCGAGGTAAGTCGAAAACAATTATGTACATATATAATATATTGATTTACAAATAAAATAGGGTGTTATATGCGTCAAAGGCTAGTGGATACAATTTCTACTTTAAAACGTATCTAGTGTACAAACATAAACATATTAAATTTTTTTAAATTCTTTGATAATGCCATCTTGACTGATGAAATCCACACAGAAGTCTAAACGTTAATAACTTTTACCCATAATACACCACTTCTAGCGTTATTTTTCTAGTGTAAATATCTTAGTAAAAAATTAATATTAAAATTTAACATATTTTTATTATAGGTTGGCATTAAACAATGTATTATTATATACGTGGATTGTAAAACTGTGATAATTTCATTTTTATTTAATTGTTTTTTAACATTTTCGTTAGATTTTGTTAATTATCATCTAAGTGTTATTCCTTAATTCGATTTTTTTGTATACACATAAAACTCTTTCAAAAATATATTAATAATATGATCAATTACACTCTGAATTTTTAAAAATGATAATTAAATTCACATGATACTGACAATTTCTGTCATTCCATATAATGTGTGTTAATTGATACTATCCACGCTGTGCTAAAATCACTGCATTGCTGCACATATCCATGTGACAAGCTTTATCTTATTTTAAGATCACGGGCGAACGTTTCACCTTGAAAGCGTATCCTGCGAATCACAATGAATACACACGCGTTTCCTGCAATGAATACAGAAAATGTACATACACGCACAATCCTGCGGTTTGAAATTTCACGAGCTTCCATTTGCTTCCATGGACCAATGTCCCACTTAATCCGAAGTTAATTGGAAAATGTGCTATTTCCTTCAGCGGGCCAGCTACGTGAAACATCTCCCGCCAAGACGTGAAGGACAACTGAATTTCATTGACTCCATCCATATTCCCAGGGTGCACTCACGGGTAAAAGCAACAAAAATCACAATATCACATCACAGACCTGTGTTCTGAATAATTACAACTTCACAATAAGAATGTGTTCTCCTTAATAAAAAATGTTTACATACTTTCGTGTCGTAATGTTTTGATTTGTTATGACTAGGTTCATACAAGTACAGGGACGTCGCAAAATAAATTAAACTTTAATATAATTTGTATGTATTTTAAAAATTTGGTCTGACTTTAACTTTTTAAACTTTTTGATGTGCCTTAACGTTATTTTATATTTATTGACGCAAGTCGAATATTACCTTGGCATTTCTTTCCATCGTTACATGATCCGTTAATATACCTGTCCATTTCTGGCTAACGTGTACCTAGAGAGTGTCGCCGTGCGTTAAATCCGGACCCCGAAAAAACAGCGATATCTCCCTTTTTCACAACAACAGTGCGAGTTAACGGAAGGTGTAATTTGTCGTCCAACCCAGGGCTGAGAACAAGGTAAGCCAGATCCTTTCTCACCTTATTCCTTTCGTACTCCAATTCGGGCTGCGTCAACTAAACAATAATTTATTAAAATCTAATCTATTCCTACCAATGTTTCTTAGTCCTCCGATAAGATAATTAATTTGTGTTAATATTTTTACATATTAAAACCAACGAAATGTTTTGGTTTACTCATATTATATTTAAAATATAGATGAACAAAAGTTGAAGAAATTTAAAAGAAATGTTTCTTTATTTCATTAAATCGAAAACTGACTTTTTTTATAAATCGAAATGGCGTCAAATAAAGTTTTTTTTATAATTTTGAGAAATTACTAAAAATATTTTTATAGTAAAGCACAACACATAGTATTTTGTGACTTAAATTCAAATTTAATGGTGAATTATTTAAAATATGCTTTGCTCATGCTTTGTTACGTAAATAGAATACTTTCGTAGGAGTCTGTGTCGCCATCTGACATATATAGACTATATACCTATTTTCCAAGTACCTTCAATGATACTTAAATTTAATATATACCAGAAGAAAGATACCTCTCAATGAATGTTCCCTCTAAGTTTGGATCACGGTGTACGCACAAACAATCTTTTGTGCAATTTTAAGGATCAATACCATTATTTGTGCGCTACGGGAGAACATAAGAAAAACATTACCTTACTAGTAAAAGGCTACTGGTAGGGCATGGGTTGACAATATTACAAATCTTTTCTAATCCGAGGAACGTACATTAACCAATTATGCTACAGCACACAGTACATTGACGACAAGTTTTCTAACCTATATGTTACATTTATCTTTTTTTTTATCGGGTTGGAAGAGATATTTATCGATAATATTGATTTTATATATATATCGTTCTAATTAATACATTTAATAAGTATTTAAAATATCACAGACCTATGTTCTGAATAATTAAATCTTCACAATAAGAATGTGTTCTCCTTAATAACTTATATGTTTAATATTAGCAAAATCAACTTTTTGGTTAAAATTCATTTTTAGATTTTTTATTTTTGTTTTTATCACCACTTAATTAATTAATACACAAACCAGTTTCAAAAAATACAACTTTTTTCTTCAGAATATAAAATTAACTAACCACAAACATATACATATACAGAATTTTCTTTAATAAATATAATAATCCTTATCTAT
The DNA here is from genome assembly GCA_031772225.1 of Eubasilissa splendida. Classification (NCBI taxonomy): domain Eukaryota; kingdom Metazoa; phylum Arthropoda; class Insecta; order Trichoptera; family Phryganeidae; genus Eubasilissa; species Eubasilissa splendida. The sequence continues at coordinate 33,410,760 of CM062848.1, read as the reverse complement.
AATATATGTAAGTATCATTGAATTACTTGAATTTAAAAATAATACTAATCAATTTAACAATGAGAAAAGAAAAGTAAACTCAATCATGTCTTGTGATTGTTAGAAATAAACAATATTTCTGTTAATTATTATTACTATTAAGTAAGTAATTTCCAATGTAACGCTGTTCCTTAGCTCTAGTCTAGTCTAGAAACTGGATACATCTTTTATAGAATATATATTTTTAATGATTATAATGTAATATGAATGATTTGTAAGATTACTGCTCGCATGTTTCATCTCGCATGGATAAAATGCCGCCCACCTGCAGGGATGCTGTCAGCGGACCATGTGATGATATCAAGTGGTGAATTAGATGATTGCCCTGTTCAGAGATGTCAGTCAATTTATTGGCTCGCACGTCGCACGTCGGTGCCGGTGCCGGTGCCACTAAGCAAATGAAAGTATGATCGTAGTAAAATTAATCTCTTATCTAAATAATTGAATTACTGGCTAAGAAGGTTCTTAATTGAATTTTAATTGTGTTATATTTTATTGGTTTACTTAATGTAACGATACTTGTATGATTACCTATTCTATATATCATATGTAGTAGTTTATTTCGCGACATGTTTTTAAATATAATTCTATTCAATTTAATATTAGGTATATGAATTAATTTATGTAATGAAAAAAACATACGCTGACGATTAAAATCACGGATATAAAACATAATGTTTTATATATAGGAAGTACATAAAAGTAATATTTTTAATGATATCACGATTTTATTGCTTATTAAAGTTGCAATTTCAGAATATTAATAATATAATATAATATAATATTAATATTAGAATATTAATTAAATCAAAATAACCTGGAAAAACAGATGTGAAAGTAAATGATTAACATAGAGAAATTGGTAACTTTTCATATTCATTTTGGCAACGTAATTTGTTTGAATAAAAGCTTTATTAAAATGTTTTTACGTAAAGTTTCATATTATTTTATTCTGATTGAGGTTTGGTAACTCACTCTCTCAGTAAAGGAAAGTTCCGGGTTCGAATCCCGATGATACCTATGTTTTATCTTTATAAGTGATTCACCTGATTTGTTTTATATCGGCTTTTAAGATTTAAGGTTTTTTTTTTCTTTTTTATTTGGCACTGTTAATAATTTGAATAAAAGTATTATTACGTCAATTTTTCATTGTAATTTACACTAATTGATTTTTTGTACTTTTTAAAATTGAAATCCTATTTTCCATTTGTTTATTTTAAATCTTAATAACCTAATCGTGTTGTCTATACTATATATTATAAAATAATTATTAAGAATGTATGTATGGTCTTATATCGAGAAATTCAACATTTTCTACAATTAAGCATAATGTTTTCATTTAGTTAAGTAGTTGTTAGTTAGCAGATGTTTGGTGAAAGCTCGTACGGATGATTCATTTCATATCAATGAACGGCTAAGTAATTATTAATTAGCGATATGGAATCAACAAAGCCGCTGCCTTTTAATACACTTCACTTCGTAATGAGATGATACGCCACGTAATGATGTGATATGTGTTTATGAAATAGTTATCGTATTACTTTCTCGACATAAATGTACAAGATACGAAAAAAAAAAAATGTATTTATTATTCGCTTACTACTATATTATCACGTAATTTTTTCGAAGCAGTAAGCAAAGGACACAATTTTTTCATAAATCTTCCGTCCCAGTTCCTTTCATTTTTTCTTTCGTTTTCATTAATTGTATTTCAATTTTGTTTATTATTTATTTATTTTATTTTATTCTGTTCATGTTCTTAATATACGTACATATTATACATTATAAACATTCTTATAAATATACAAAAAAGGTGAACAAGCTTCATAATGTCTCCTTAATTAGACCGAAGTCTGTACTAAAGGAGACAGGTTCATCCGTTGTCTGTCATACAAATATGAAAACCATTATTAATAAGAATATTTTTTTTTTTATTTAAACCAAAAATTGTAGGAATGAAGAAAATAGGGTTATTAGTAATTCTAATAACAAAATAAATAAGTAAAATACTCTAGCTATCCCATGATTGAAATACTGTGCAAAACAGAAAAATGAATATAAAGAAATGATGTTCTGTTCATGTGATCATTTCCATGAATCTTTGCTCAGTTTCCTTTCTGTCAACACCAAATAATGAGATCCTGAGATGGTGTTTGAGTTTGTCCATCGTGAATTATTTCATACTGCTCGGCAAAATGTTATAGGCTTTGGGGGGTAGAAACATATGGAAGGATTGACCAAAGCTTGTTTTCATTTTAGGCTTAACGGTGAGCCTATTCTTTTTTACTATCGTAGCATAATTATGAGATGGATACTGATGAAGCTCTTTCTTGGAATGAAAATAAAGGATCGAATAGAGTTGTCGAATTTCAAGAAGCCGACATTCCTCAAACAGTAAGTTAGAGAGAAACCTTTATAGTTTTCTGTAGATGATTCTGAGAATGGATTTTTGTTTAATTACTAATTGGTTAAGGGCAGTTTTCCCAACTCAACCCCAACCTAAGATCAATGTATATTGTTCTCAGCATACGTTTCTCTAGAACATTCCTAAGACATCTGAAGAAGTATGTCAACTTTCTAAATTTAACATAGTATTAAATACTTTTTACTCTCTAGATCCTTACCTTTGTATGCTATGTATGATGAGTGTGATCAAGGTAGAGTAGTGTTATTATTACAATTATGAAGTTTTAACGAATTATTGAGCCTTATTACTTGTACATTTTAGTTTATTAATCAATACTTCAATTTTAAACCAATGATTTATGTGTTTTTATCTAGCTAATTATTAAAGTTTTGGTCTTGTTCTTAAATATAGAACCGTTATAAGAAGACAGATTAATCTTATTAAATATAAAAAAATTGTGCTAAAATAAAACTAAAATCTAACAATTTTTACAAATTTGCACAATATTTTAATTTAATTATAAAGAGTTCTTAATAAATAAACTAAAAATGAGCTGTGTAAGGAGAATATTGAAAAAACTCATTAATTGCAATGAATAATGTTAATCCTTTTCATATCATACAAATACAATTGTATAGTTGTTGAGTTAAATTGTTAAATTGATAATTCCCTTACACAGCGAAACGCATCTCAAGTAAATTAGACGAGTAAAATAAAAAAACAAGTGTTTTATTTTAACACGTGTGATTATGGAGTTCTACAAACTTACTTCGGAAATAATAAATATAAAATAAGTCATATTGAACTATTTATTTAGCGTATACATTAGCCACAGCGGGCAGCAACCGATAGACTCAGTTGGACATTGGCAAAGACGTTTAGGTTGTTTCCGATTGATTTGAGCGTTAGTAAGTACATCGTTTGTAGTGGCTCCAATTATCCCTAGCTCCCCTACTTTTGTCTTCTGTATTAAGTTTTATGGGCTATGCTGCCGTCTGTCTTCGACTTCTCGTGTATACTATTGATTTGCAGGACACAGATTATCTACATTTCATTATTGATATAGGTATAATTCATTAAATATGATAGTATATGTGATATTTATGTTTATATCTAAGTACACATCTATTTTATTAAATGCTTTTATTTCTTACATTATCGTAATAAATACGTTCAATTTGATTAAGTATCATATTATATTAGTTATATTGTATAAATTATAGTATTATATAAATATAGTAGAGATATGCACTTACTTACACTGTTAAATAGGGCACTGCATTTAAAAAAATATAAAATTCATATAGGTATTTAAATTATTATTATAGGAACACTTGGGAATGTATCTGTGTGATAATCTTATTAATGTTGAGTGACTACATATATATATACAAACAATTTTTTTTTATACATTTAAGACCGTCATAATAAATAATTTTTAAAAGTAGAATTTTATCACATTATGATAGTAATGCTTTATTTGAGTTAACATTTAATAAAAAAACGTACACACATGATGTTGTAATAAAACGTACAAAATGTGTATAAAATAAAATTCTTAACAAAAAATATTAATTAAATGTATTAATTAGAAAGATATACATACAAAATCAATTTCATAAAAAAATATTGTTGTTGTGCTACCGGGATTCGAACCTGGATCTCTATTTCCAATCCGGGGAAGTAAGTTGTATCAATGTGTCCAAAATTAATCCCGGTAGCGCAAAAACAATATTTTTCGACAAATTTGATTTTATATGTATATATTTATGATAAATACATTAAATTAGTATTTAAAATAAATATATGTATATTTTTAAATCTTATAAATAAATATATGGACCGTCTGTTCTGAATAATTACAACTTCAATATAAGAATGTGTTCTCCTTAATAATATATCTATTTTACTATTGTGCAGCTGTCTGTTGGTTTGCCTGGGTTATTATTAGTTTTGTTTCGCTTTTGCTTTTTTTAACGTTACCTTAATACGGAGTGTCCTTTACATGTTCAAGAGTTTTGTTCCTTAATTTTATTTGAATATAAATAGTTGCATTAATCTTCATTGTAAATGTTTTTCTTTCATTGATTTTTCATTTGGAAGAGAGAAACTATTGCATTTACTTTATTTAGTACAAGGTATCATGTAGTTCTGATTCATTATCTGCTACGATAGATTTATCGTCTGCAAATCTCACCCAGAGAAATTATTCTACGTTGAATTTGACCCCTTCCATTAACTAAATTTTTCTCTAATCATAATATTTCAGTGTTCTTGTATTCCCATTTTGCAGCATAGGATATGAACTATTTCATATAATTAAAGTGCTGTGGAACCACCGTAAAACCGCTTAAAGGCCGCAATACGGCAAATGGAGTTGTGTGCATTTTCATAGGGATGTTTTAAAACTTTCCCCATCCCCTGGCCACCCTACCCCGCCTCCTTCTCAGCGCCGGAGCTGACCACGTGACTATCCGAAAGCTTCATTTCATTAATGTGCTCATAATTCCGTTCGCACGTGTACAGTTGGAGAAAAATAAATATACGAAAATAAATGTTATATATGTATGTTAAATATCAACGGAAAAATTATTATTTTATTTATACTCATGTAAGTATTATCCTTTTTATCAATTTGTCTCAAAGGAAAGGTTCTTATCAGGGGAGTAACTAAAAAAATGGGCCCCAATTCAAAATATAAAAAAAGGCACCCCGTATTCGTTTCGTGTATAAGAATATTAAGTTTTCATTCATTAAATAGTAAGAACAAAAAAAACGCAGTCGATTTTCGCTTAATGGTAATGATTTGATCTTTAACCCGAGAGCATATATACGTATCCGTGTTGGGAAAGGTAACGATACTCGCGTTCTAAAAAAAAATATTGTTGGACCCTGAAACTCCATCGACACAGCGAGGTACGAAAAGATGCTGGATTACACTAGGAGAGATCGGAAGAGCATTGAGTGTGGTGAAAATGTAAAAATAGTTGTAATGAAAATGGGTGGATCATGTGACCAGAACAATTGACCATCGTTGGACGAATCAAGTTCTCCAGTTATAGCCACGGAGCAGACCAGAGCACGAAGCAGACCAAAGCCACACTGGGTTGACGATATTTGACAAAAACATTCTGAAATAGCTTGGCAGCGGGACTCCAGATACAGAAATTATGTAGAATTTACCTATTTATCTGTATCTACAAATTTTCCGACACTTTATTGTTTTTCTCTACATATTCACGACACATACTCTTGTATATATTTTTATAAGAAGAGTAAGAGACGGAGCTATTAAATTAATTTAAATATCATGGAATAAATGTAATCACTATCATAGGAACTGTTGAGGGAAGAAGAGCAAGATGGATAGACCGAATATAGAAGTTAACAGGGTGCGCTGTGATCAACGTGGCTCAAGACCGGGAGGAATGGAGACGTATTGTGTACCAAGTTACAGACAATTTAGAAAACTACCACACTTATCATTGAGTATACGATGAAGAAGAAAAATAAGAAGATAGAGAAAAGCTCGATAAAATAACGACACTAAACAGACGTCGATAGAATGGTAAATCGTCACGCGCAAGAACGATGCGGACAAACGCAAACTAGTTGGTTTCACCTGATATTCTCTACCACGCCAAACGAACAAATATTACTCGAATGGGACTGTAGAAAAAAAAGTTTGAAAAATAAATACATTTAATGAAAAATTGTATTATTTTAACGTCCCTACAAAATAATTGACTGTAATAAATATCAAAAAGTACTGTTTTAGTAATTAAAAATTCTAAATAATTACACCGGTGTTGCCACTGTGGTGACCGGAATATTTGAACTATGTGTGCATCGGGTTGCGTCGGTCAAAGCGGTACTTAACCCCGCATTATATAAATAGTGAAAAGTTGGTCGCCCTGTCCTGCTTTGTGGACGGCTCGGCGGTGGGGGAGAGCGCGCTGATGGGGAGGCAAGTAACTGCAAACATTGTAAAAAGGAACAAGTATAGTCTTTCTGCTTACCACCATATGGGACCCTCTTAGTCAGATAGGTAACAGGTCAATCAGTATGCAGCATTTCATATTATAATCCATACATTTTTATGTAAGACAAATGTTGCTAATAACTGAGAATAATTATGATTAACTTTGCACTATAATATATTTGTATAGAATATGTCTGAACGAGGGGGTTGGGAAATCACGGGATGTAGAAAGGGGGGAAGGAATTTAGGAGAGGAACAGGAATAGGGAGTAAGGAGGCTGAAGGATCAACCAGAACCAGGAAACACGACTCACCTGTGAAATGCTTCTTTAGGTATCTGAATTTTCTTCACAGGAATCACATGTCTTCTGGCTTTAGAACACGTACTCCGTTGTTCCGCACGAAGTACTCTTGTTCATATACTTCGGTGAGGGCACGAAGTGAGACACAATAAGTACAATAGCACGATGTATTGATCAGAATGCACGGTAACGAGAAACCGAACACATACATTACTCTCTCCGTCAATTTATCATTCCCACACGGCAGGAACGATAATTCACATTTTCACAGCCTACCGTAGGTACCACTGGTAAAGGATAACTGTCGTGTTATGGGTATAGGGCAAGGGGGTAGTGGGTAGGTAATAGACAGGAATTATATCTACGTGTACACGTGTGCACGAGACGACGATCGGCGATCCATAAATCATAAAGATCGAATATGATAATAATTCTTAAGTATAAATTAATTTTAATACAAAACAATGCTCTTCATAATCTTTTTTTAACAATGTATGATTTTGTGGTGGATACCACAGAGAGCGCTTCGGGATGAGCAACGTGACGAGCACGTACAGAACAGAGAGTAGGGGATCGCAACGACGAACCAGCGCGCAGCGGTCGACGCCATTATTATTTCGCTATTTTTCTCATGCCTGTCTTTCTCTCTTTCTTGATCGATGTGCTCATGACACGGTCCTCTATTCTGCTTCTATAATGCAAACTACTTGCCTCCATTCTTATTTAATGCAGCAAGGCTCCAGTCATGCCTCGAGCTTGGTCTATCCATTATATTGGAAATCAACCTCTCACCTTCCATGATCACCGATTTTTCCAGGCTATGACGTATGAAATAATTATTTTACTGCATGTTGTGGACAGCAATTCTTTAGTTCACATTTGTTCATTTCACGATCCATGGTGTAAGTTGCATGTGATACCAACATCATATATTAAAGGTGTCGAGCATATTCTTTCACAGGATCCATATTTTGACTCCATACAAAGCTATGAAAAACGCCAAGGCCTTAACCAATTACACTATTACGTTTCTTGAAATAAAGCGGTTCATCCAAACTTTGGTTAACTTCAACATAATAGACTTGGCCATACCGATTATTTATTTGACCTCGACCTCGCACCCTAAGCTATTATATGCTTTTATTTTAAAATAAATACATACAAACAATTTTTTTTTTAATATTAATAATTAAAAAAATACTTTGTTCATACCACTGTTTATTGATAAGTCAACACGTTTCAATACCATTGGTCCCTTCTTCAGGATAAAATGTATACTAAAATTTAAAATGCAAGCATAGACAAAAACCAAACTATACATACGAGTATAAGTGATGGGTAACTAATTATATTCTACTGTGGAAACAAATTTAATAGGTGACTATTTGCAAAATGGTTTTGGTTATTTATAATGTTTAATTTGCTATTAACACTTTTTCTTATTTCTAAAATTTCTAATTTATCTAACTGTATGTACAATTTCTAAACCCTTATTACTGTCAAAAAAATGGTTTGTTTCCAAAATATGATTGACGAATTCAGAGCAGTTGTTGCTATTTAGACATCTAAAGTACTCCATAGTTCTAATATAAAAATACCTGCAAGTTTTACTTATATTGCAAATTATGAATTCACCAATCATCTTTTGGAAAGTTTAGTTACTATTTCTTATCAGATCTTTTAGAGCTTGTCTATTACGAATTATCATGGTCGTCTTCTTAATCCTTGTCTCGCAGTATTTCCAATTTATTATTAGGGATCCTGGGTACGCGGTGATCAACGCACGCCTCTGCTATCAACAATAATACGACCTCAATGGATTGGTAAAGAACTTGAGGTCCAATCTTGTTTTGATTACACTGTCATTATTTTGAAACATAATTTAATAAATAAAAATTTTCATTTAGATTTTCTAATGAGTGCCACCGCGTGACCAGAAAACGTTGTTAAATTTTCCGGCCATGTCCACAGCTTTGCCGCTGCTCCGCTAAGCCTGGCTCGACAAGTGGGCCCCTCCACGCCGCGGCCCGCGCCCAACTAGCCCCCCACACACGCACGTAGCGAACTGCTTTATTTCGCATAAGCGCAGACCGCTTATTGACTGTTTACCAACGCTTCCACCAGAGGGCCAGAGGAATATTTGCACTGTCAAATTAAATTGATAACGAGTGCTCCAGTTATCCATTTTAGCTAATAAGCAATTATGACTATTATTTAATGTAATATTCAAATATATATTACTAATTTTACGAAATTTTCTTCTGAAAGGCCATTTTAAATTATATTACAAATAATAATACAGTTTACTTTCACAAATTTGTTATTTATTATAATGTTTTCAATGCTGACGCATCATCTTCAGTAATGTTACTAATGCAGTAATTAACATTCTAGGTATAGGAAGAGGGGGTAGTAGATAGGTATATATACAGGAATTATATCAACGCTTTCACGTTCTTATCAACGATCCATACATCATAGAGATCGAACAGAATATAATAATTCCCAAGTAAAAATTAATTTTAATATAAAACAATACTAAAAATTAATATCCCCTTCATAATCTTTTTGTTTTACAATGTATGGTTTTGTGGTGGATACTTGTATAAAAAATTAGCAAAGATTATATTTTTCTGAAATTTATTAAACTTTTTTTATGCGTTTTTCGATATATTTTAACTAATTGAATTAGTTTTATGCGATTTTAGAAAATTATGGAACGTATCCTTTATTTTTATATATGTATCTAGTTTTTTTTATGCGTATTCTTTTGGAACGTATTTACCGTATAAAAAAGAGACCTGAGTGTATACTTTGCAGCGAAAAACTTTCCAGACAAAGAATGGACCTACTATATTTCTAAACTCATTATTGTCACAACCTTCAGAATAGAATTTCAGTAGTCTAGCAAAGATTAAAGACAAACAACTCAAGGACTAAAATAATGATAAACTGCTTTGTTAACTCGATAGTCATTCATGTTAATGGAATCCAACTTGAACAAGTTTATAATTATGTATTTCTAGGACAATACATTTTTATAACATTGGGAATTATTTCCAAAGAAATTATTCGCAGAATAAAGCTGAGCTGAGCAATTATATGGAAAATGGTCAGATAATATCCCTCCCATGTGGCTGGACAGGACGAAATAGAGCGTTCAAAAAATGGTCAAATACCTTGGCCAATCTTCAATGAAGATATCGAACTACAAAGGAAACAGTTAAGCATTCATACGAATATGCATTCACGGCGTTTCTGCCGATGCAACATTATTTTTAAATTGTTCTTCACCAGCATGTATACCTGCGAGCTCTGGTCCAAATACAAACAAGTGAGGTACAACGGTCTACGAATTCAGTACAATAACTCATACAGAATACTGTTCGGATTGGCGCGTTATTGTAGCGCATCTACAATGTTAGCTGAAGGCCGTGTGCATGGATTCGTTACGCTTCTGAGACATCGAGTTGTTGGAGCTCAGCTCTCAGCACCAACTCTCTAGTTCAAGTGGCCCTCTCATGGTTCCCTGACAGTTCCCTGACCAGAGAATGCATCGACTGCAGAGTGACTACAGATACAATAATAGCCGTGACTGAAATGTATTATTTTTATTTTGTTTAGATATATACGTATGAACATTTTTTTTGCTGTTCTTTTTATAACATAAATATTATCATGTTACTTGAATGTATTCTATTGTATGTATGTATGTATGTATTATTATTATTATTATGGTGAATCGGATCTTACATAAACAACCTGATCACGTTAAAAAAAAAACACGTTATTATTAATAATATTATTAGCAGTATTAATATCAGTATAACAAACAATTACTGAATTTTCACGTTCAAAGGCTCTGTTATTAAACAAATAATAGATATCTCATAGAGACGAAGCTATTTTTTATTATATTTAATGGAAAGATATGGAAGTATGAGTTTATGACCTGTCTTCGGCTGGCATAAGTGATATTTTTATACAAATATAACGTTCACCATTCTCACTCATTAATCAATCAAATTTTTGGATGCTGTATATATGTTACTATGTGGAAACTCTTCGAGTACAACTACACTATCGCCATTTATGGACTAAATTTGATATAAATTTCTCTGAAATAGCAAAGATATCACAATGAGAATCTAGAAATCGGAGACGCCAGAATTTATTAATTAGTTCATTTTATTAAATTTGGATAATCATTATACCGAAATAGCTTTGTTTCAAAAGTATTCTGATAATTTATTTACAAACTAAAAATCACATATTGGATTTATTGATTGACGTTATTAGATGTTTATTCAGGTTGCCATGTCGCCAGGTTCAGACGATCTTTGTATAGACCATGGTACTAGTTATCACAAATCAAATTTAACAACAAATAACGTGTTCATATTTTAATCTAATAATAACAATGACTTGATCGCATACAACGAACTGAAAATAAAGGTTTACATTTTTTTAAATTTGGCACACAAGTAAAAAAAAACACAATTTACCAAAATCTTGACCATTAAATTAAGATTAATTTCTGTTATTTTTCCCAACAATGTTGGATATTAAAGAAAAGTCAATTTACATTGATTCTTAACATGAAATAAATATATCACAGCTGACTGTATGTATACTTTTATTTTGATTGTTCATTAATTAATTCATAATTCCTTATTTAAATGGTGTTCCAATAATCACCTAAATCTTAATATCTCTCAAGTGCCAATCTATTAGTTTTAAAAAAAAAAATTATCCTATGAAATTTTCGTACTTTTCAGCGATGTTGACTTGGTATCAGGAGATCAATGATCTGGGTGTAATATTTGACAGTAAATTATCATTCATTCCCCACATTGATTCGATAACTCATAAAGAGCTCAAAATGTTGGGATTTGTTTTGCGGACTGCAAAAAACTTTTCAGACCTGCACACTTATAAAGTCCTATACACTTCTCTGGTCAGACCTCAGGTAGAATATAATTCAGTCATATGGTCTCCACACTTCATTGTACACTCGATGACAGTTGAAAGAATCCAGAGAAAGTTTCTAAGGTTTATTAATTTTATATTAAATATTCGCTCTGAGGATATCAATTATGATTATTTCCATAGCCATCTGAAATTTTTAATCTTATTAGTGAGACGTACGATGACCGACCTTATGTTTCTATATAAGATCATCAATGGTATGATAGACTGTTCTCATATTGTTGGTCTGCTTGACGCACCATTGAGGTCATCGAGACACAATTCATTGTTTTATTACAGTGGTAATGTCAGAACTCACGCACTAGCTAACTCCGCAGTCCCTTGAATGCATTCTTTCTAGAATGAATATGCGGAGGTAGTCGACATTTTTGCTGTTAATTTAACTCTTTATAGGACTTTATAATGGTAACGGATAAATTGCTACTTCACATTTTATATTTATTTTTAATATTGATTATGTAAAAACATGCTGACACTATGTATTTTTTTTCTTTTTGTATTGCACTTCTGATGTAATTTTATGTTATTTTACAAATTATGTTAATGCCTGAATAGGGCGTGAATAATAATAAAGAAATAAATTAACGGTTTGCGCGAGATTTTTAATTTCAACAACCGGTACGCGCGAACCGGTTCAAATACAATCATCATTAGACCAGGCTGATGAAAGGCTCGTATCTAAAATAGACAATAATTTACAATGAAATTGGTTAGTTTAAAAAACCCGCCATAATTGACTTTATCATAAATTTTGATCGTATTATCATTTTACGTCTTGTCTCATAACGTTTCGTTAATATATGACAATAAAATGAAATCCTCCACATTTTATTCCAAATAGCGTTTGAATTAATAATTGACAATATTCCGTAGGTACCTAAAGGTTTTGATCGATTTCACAATTTACTCGATGTGAAAATGTCATGTAGATTTACATCGTATATTATATTAATATTTAAAATGTTTCTTAGATATTATAATATCATAAATAATCAAATTTAAATATTATAAAAATTAAGCCTACAATGGTTGGGATGGAGCAGGAATGAAATACAATATGTAAGAAAAGAAAATAAGGCATGTACATTTCTATTAAATCCACTTAATATAGAATACATGCATATTAATTCAATATTATTTTCATTGGTTGTAATCTGATTCTAAAAGCTACCTCTGTATATTGTTATATTGAAAGCTTATTTAATTTTCCGGTGTACATTATAATTGGTATTGTCTACAGTTCTCTATACATACACATACACGGTATACAAGGTATCTATATCACATAAATTAAACCCTTCCTTCTTTCGATATTCCCTCCCCATCCTACCCCTAAACCACTTCGTTAAAACCACTCACCCCACCCCCCGTCTAGAAGCTCCGTCGCAATCGTAAAAAAGAACAATATTCTTACGTGATCCCGGGCGCTGTTGCCATCTAGCGGTGGTGGCCAGAACGTACTCGTATTTAGCATATTTCTGATTAATCGTCCATTCTTTCTTCGTTCTTTTCATTTCACATTTTTTTATTAATTCCTTTCAACCGAGTGACTGGATTTTATGAAAATCCTCGATTCTTGTCTAATTTAAAAAATATTTAATATTAAAAAGTTATACATGCGTACACGGAATACAAGTCATATTAATATTGTTATTAAAGTTGATATTGTTATTAAAGTTAATAAAGTTGTATCAATATGTCCAAAATTTAATAAAAAATGAATTGATAATTCTGGCGTTTGCTATCAGATTACTCAAAGGTATTTTATATTACGTAAAAATAAGGTAGATTGCTCTTTCAAATAATGGAACGATTAGATGTATTAATATCAAAAACGCTAACATATAGGTTTGAAAATTTGTCGCTGTAGCATAGTTGGATAATGCACCTTCCCCGGATTGGAAAGAGATCCAAGTTCGAATCCCGGTGGCGCAACAACAATATTTTTCAATAAAATTGATTTTATATGTATATCTTTCTAATTAATACATTTAATTCATATTCATACTTGTGCTCTAGAATTAATTTGGTGGTGTCCTAGAGCGAGGCTCAAATCCTCGACTATCACCAGGCGAGTCTATTGGCCACTAGACTAATAAATTTCTCAATATTATATACCTCTAACATTTATAATAAAATGTGTTTTAATAATAATATCATGTGCAATAAATTTCTTCATACATGGTTGTTGATTAAAATATATCTAAAATATATAATATAATACTAAAATTTATTATCTTATTAGTTTTTTAGACCGAGAGAAAGAAATCGAAATTAAAAGTAAATTATCATTATTTTCTAATTATATGAAACCTTTCAACCATGACGGGAAATTAATTATTTTAATAACCTTGTCATTTAAGATCTATAGACATCTATTTAAAATAAATCGAGCTGATAACATTTTGACCGTACCATGAGATATAAATTAGACGTTATCATGTCACGCACATACTATTTTAAACTATGTTTTTGGCAATGCTTTGTGGTTGGCGGCACTGTGCAGAGTGATTTCGTTTTTCTGACTAAATCATAAATTTGATGTGCTCTAAGTTAACTTTATTCGCTTGGTTTTTATAAAAGTGTCCCAAAAGTATTTTTCATAATAAAAATTTTGTAATAAAATAATGGATGGGTTTAATAAAAAAAATATATATTTTTCATTTCAGTACAGTCCTTGGGTATTTATTTCTTTAAAAATATTTTTTCTAAATGTGATCCGTTATTTCGCTGGCACTCTTATAAATAGGACGCAACATTTCTGAGAACTACTCGGCACTTATTCTCCGTGATCGCCATTTCTTCTTGGATACTTTCTTTTAATTGGTCTAGAGAGGGAGGGATTGTTACTGTATACATTTGATTTGAGGTAGTCCCATAGGAAAAAGTGCATTGGTATCAAGTCATGGAGGCTAGTTTATGTCATCTCGTCGGGATATCAATTTTCCAGGGAAAATTTCATGAACTACTGGTAAAGACACGCTCCATAGCGACTGAATTCCCAAGGACGCGGCTAGCGATCTACATACCCCCCCACCCTTCTCCAGATCGTTGGGTTGGGTAGCGAATGAACCAAAATTAAAAAGACTTTTGGAATACACTGTTACACAAAGTTCCATTTTGAAAACGAGGAATGTCCGCCCCACGTATTATACATGACCGTAAGTTATAGTTACGCTGGTGTGTCGCTCCAGTTATCCATCACGTATGATAATGTACGCCGTAAAAAAAGATCGGTTTGAGATACGATATACAGTGTTGCTTGATAACCACTAATATAATACAATATTTAAACATTTTTTACAGCCACTTAAAACATGCGAAAGATTAAAAAATCGAAAAATGTCGCGTGTGTTGGCTACGACACTTTATTTTAGGTGTTGATATAATAGGCATGTGTATATGACTTATTTCAAGACCTAAATTACTATTTATTTTTTATATATAAGTCTAAGGAGCGAATGCTGAACCGTATACTGATAAAATATAATTTTTTACTATACATTTATGTAAATATTTTTCAGCATTACAATAAAACTTAATTGTAAGGCGAGCCATCGCGGCTTAAAAGCTTCTGTTTTTCCATTTCAGTTCCCATTTTTAATTTCTTTCTTAATCCAGCTCGCTCTCCGCCGCCGTAAAAACATCTTCTGAATAAACATCGCGAGAAGACACGGCTCACTATGCAAACGATCCGCGGGACATTTTTAATTTAAAAAGCCTTAATTTTAAGAGCCTTCGATTAACTAACAAGGAATGGGCGCCAACCAGGGATTATAGCTCCGTGTATAAATATTCGTTAAGATCTGTACACATCGCGCGTAAAGACCGTTAAAAACCGCCATCAAAATAAAACGACTTCGTCAAAAACTTCAACGCTTAACTCTTAACATTGTTTAAGATGTATACCGACAGTAATATCCGTTGCAAAATGTTCGGTTCATTGCTGATTGTTTTACCGCGATCAGACGCGGTTTTAAGCTCGCTTTTCCCGCCTTGTGAAATCAAGATGGCGACCGTGGATATTAGGTTTTTAATTTAAGGAAACCCTGTTATTATTGTGGCTGTTGATTTAAAGGCCGGGGGGCCGAATGTAAGAAGGGACAAATACGTGACTTGCAGTAAGGTATGCATGCCATCACGGACATTACGGCAGCTGGTCTGTGGTAGACATACATAGGCAATAGAGACATAGATGAAAGTGTTATTTGTGAAATTTATGATTAAAGATTTTTTTATTTTTATTAATATTAAAAATATAATACAATTACAATAATCAGTGGATATATATATATGTATTAACATTTGTTTCTTCTCTATGAAAGTAAGACTCGTGTATAGAGAAGGAATATATTCGAGTTAATTTATGTTTCAGTTAGTCTGTGTGCATATTTTTTTAACTTCAGTTACAAATTTATGATAGTCCGTAATTTTTCTAATTGTGATGGGGAGATTGTTAAAAAATTTGATACCTTGATAAATATATTGATTTTTAGTTACGGTATATTTTAGTTTTGGGATATCAATTTGATGTCTATATCTTGTAGATCGGAAGTCGCTTCTAAAATTTAATTGATTTTTAATTTTGAAAATTTGAATTATTGAATTTTTTTTGTAAATGTCTACTATTTTTGGTACTTTAAAATCTGTGAAAAGTTGTATACTTAGACAGTCTTTTTTTTTTTAGAATAATTTTTATAATAATTTTTTGAGTGAAAGTATTTTTTGAACCCATTATATTAAAATCTAATATTATTACTAACACGTGACGTCCTTATTTATTTTAGGGTAGTTGGACGGTTCGGGCCTCATCCCGGAGACCACCAAATCAGTCCAATTTTCATAGTACAAGTGCGTATACCGAGTATATATCGCGACATATATTTAACAATATATAGCAACTTTATTTAAAAAAACATTAAAAAATTGTAAATTACTAAAAACTTTACGGTAGTTAAAATATATTTTTAGTGTACATTTTATCGAAGATTCTACATGTTCTTAGCTCCAAAACTGTACAACACGCTCAGCACGAACTGGAAATCGTTCACTTCCAATAAGATTACACAAATATGGACCCAATATATGATCCAATCGGGTAGAAGGCAATTAGAAGCATGGCTATCTAACATTCTAACATAATCATTATATAGTAGTACCTACACTAATAATTCACGAGTTCTACAACACTCCCACTACATACTTTATTTTCTCTATGTTTATTTTTATTCATATCTTAATCTATTCTATTTTAATCTTTATCTTTCTTGAATTAAATAACACCACAACAGCACGAAAAAACTGGCTACTTTAACACAGGTTAGCAAAGTAGCCAGGACAATGCTGTAGATATCAGAGGTGGAGTCTACTCCATTCCACACAATAAACTACGAGTAATTAATTGCAATATAATTGTGACTTATGTTTATCATATTATATTATAATATATTAACTTCTGTTACAACAAAAACATCTATGCCAATAAAGTCTAATAAATTAATTAATAAACTGTACGAGTATTGTATATGCCTTAAACCTACATTTATTTGTAATACTTATAGTTATAGTAGGTAGCAGTAGTTTATGTTTAGTTATAATCATTTTCTGAAATTAATATATATATGTTTACTTATTATATATCATACATGAATTTTATTTATTTAGAATTTAGAATTCACACTGCACGAAGCCCTTTGCCTTTATGGTTTAGCCACTCTTTATTTCGAAAGTTAGATCGATGTTTATATAGTTTATACGGAATTTTTCAGATCTAATTTTATTTTTATTTAGTTTATTTTATATTAATAAGACAAATTAAAAACATGTCATGATGGACGTAATGAATTATCCTACATGAACATATTACAGTACAATATGAAGTACAGTACAAATTATTTTGACAGTTTTTGTGATTAAAAAGTTTAAAAAAAATTTTAAACAGCTAGGTTGCAATGTTACGGATAACATTTGTATACGGTTAAATAGTTAAATACTGAGTTAAAAAATAATTATTATAAATTGACAGTTGAATATTAAAACTACCAGACAGATACAAAGCGCATTTAAAGACGTCGGAACACGTGAGGTGTGATAAAATGACAGGTATGACAGTTCAAAAGCAAATAGTACAAACTCGAGGAATGTAAAGCATGCATTACATGCTCGAATGACTATCAACCATGGACAATATAATTTCGTTTATTTATTATATTAACTATAGAGATTTTTATCTGCAGATAAATTCAGAGATCAGCTTGAGATTGTATAGAAAGAGACAAAACTTAAACCAGTATACACGATATTTAATCTGATTTGCGATCTAAGCGAGATTTGACACGTGCACACAAACATACCCTAAAACCACCATAGATCTCAAAAGTTATTATAAACCATTAAACATTAAAATTAATATAATACGTTAAAATCTAAACATTTATTTAATTTTAACTGCTGCTGGAGAGATTTAAAATCACTCAATTGACAAAGGACAATGCTATTTGACGTTTGATATTCGTGACGAGTGTGAAGTAAGGCGCGAGGTGGAGATATGGTGCGTAAAGCTGAGAGTTGTCTCCAATGAATCTCATGGAAACAAAGTCCGTATTTCAGAGATTGTTTTGAGCCAATAATCTCCTAAAAATGGACACGGACATTATAAACGTAGGTAAAGACATAAAATTAATAATAAGAGAGAAAACAAAGGAAAAATATATATTTATTCTCCCTATTAGTGTTCAATTAACTATGTATATTAATACTGATCGAAGAGGCACTTTTCTCGTATCAAAGCGATCTGGAAGGTTTTATACCCTAGGGTGGTAGAAGGCTTTGAAGAGGGTGGCAAAATTGGGATGGCGTGCTGGAGGAGGAGAAAGGTTGGGGCGGGGGGTTCCCGTCAAAGATGGCCGCTCCGTGATAAAGGAGAGATGAGTATTTGGATGTTCCGGTATCGATCTTGAATCTAAATTCACATTATGTAGAAGAGTCTGTGGTAAGATTTGTCGTCCACTTAGTATAGCAGACATTTGAAATTTAGATTTATTAGCATTGGAATGTTCTGCTTTAACTAACCCCAGCTGTCCCTCCGGAAATAGAAGAATTACCGCCAAAAATGGCTTGACGGAATAAGTAACTTTTGTTTTAAAATTAGGTTGATGCGTAAGATCGTAGCGTTTTTGTTTTCCAAGGCAAAAGTACGTTTAAAAATAATTATTTGACTTATATATTAATATAATTTTTATGCCTTAGTATTGTTGTATTGAATTTTTAAATTTGTAGAAAGTTTGTTGATAACTATTAACTAAAGTAAATGGAGTATCAAATGCAAAAATAAAATTTAGACATACCTTTTTGTATTTTGAGTTTAACTGAAGACTTAAGGTATCGTAGGCCACTAAAGTTTAGTTTACTTCCAGTTTAGTTATGCACGATTATTGCTTCCAAGAGAAATCTAACCATTATTTCTGAGCCATTTATTGCCAATACCTCCGTTGTCTTGAGGTAATTTAAGAAAAATAACCGGGAAGACGGCATAAAGTGATTTCTCAGCATGATAATGCCCGTCCAAATTATTAAAAAAGCAGCTATTCAAGAGTTAGATGGGGAGATTGTTCAGATTTTCATGTTTTCCTCTATGTATCTAACAATCTTGGAGGAATCGCCTTTAATAACGACATTAATACGACTTCTGCATCTTCAAACTTCAAGCGTAGAATTGAAAAACTTCCAGAACATTTAGAGTCAATTGTAAACAATATAGGAGATTGTATTATTAATAAATCTATGTATTTTCTTCATTTCAATATTAAAAAATAATTAAAACACTACTTATTAAGCATATCAATGAATTAGTTGTTGCCGGACCTTCTTCGGCAGCTTATGACATATATATTATACATAATTAAAAAATAACACAAAATTATGAGCTTAAAATACAAATTAATTATTAAAAAATAAGGTAAATAAATAATAGTGTTAAAAAAACGTACAGGGTAAATATTATGTATATGTGTAAGTAAAAATAATTATTACATATATTATAAACCATGAAAAGTAATTAATTTATCATTATTCCGTTTGTATCTAGAGGGATAGGCAGAGAGGATAGAACACAACGTTCTACTTAATTCTCACTTAGTGATCTACTGGTCGGGGGGTTTGAACCATATTGCAGGAGGCTTTCGAGTTAGACCTATTTTCATAGCACAAAATTTTAAACAAGGATTTGAATTATATTTGCAATCCACGCAAAAAGGCTTAGTAGTGATGATGTTAGTGAAGCAATATTCCCTGCCAGAACAGTGATAATGATTTGATCATTACAGATCCAAGTATGAATAAAATAATATATATATGACATATGAGTTATTTTATTTTTATTTATTTATTTATTTAGACACATATAATGTATAAGTATAGTACAACTAAAAAAAAGCAAGTTTGTTACATATATTTTACACAGATTTTAAAATGCATTGCCCAACTAGGCAAGCCTGTTTTAGGGCAAATTGGCAAACAGATTTTATTTCACAAAACCAAATAACTCATTGAAGGCAAAACACAATTAAATATAAAATGGAACATACAAGGCAAGTAAACGTGAAAATATATAAAATGAGCAAATAAAAATACTAATGTGCAATATAATATGTATAAATAGAATGTAAGCACATACAAAGTAAAGGAAAATATGTAAGATTCAAGTTATAATGCAGTGCAGTTATAAAAATTATTTAATAATATTAATAATACACGTATAGTTAAAAATCTAGCAATGAAAAATAACAATCCATTTTTTATTCCAATATATAGAATTAAAAATCCAATGGTATAATATCAAATACTTATTGTAAGTAAGAACTATTAAATTTTTTTTACTCACACTAGGTACTCACGTTTTGCTGAAATATCGCTACATTATATCTTGGGAATATCGGAGTATGATGGCAAATAATTTTTATGAATTGAACATATTTTTTGAATCGCATTTTCATGCATTGTTATTCAGGTTTTTATCAACAAAGGAAATATTTTATTTGTTGCCCTGTCTGCTACACTAATTTTCTACTGTACACTGTATTAGTGCCTCACCTAGTTTAATTAGTTATGTACTTCTAGTATAAGAATAATTCCGTTTAGTTTATAGTTTTTTTTTTTCATTTTGATGTATGTAATAAATTTGTGTTATTTTCGGATCATAACAATGACTTCCAACAGCCATGTTAAAATTATATAACTGATAGTTATTATAGTATATAGAAGGCACCCTGTATCGAATCCATGAGTACACAGTGTGGAGACCTACATATATACAAACGTACGTGTAGACACCGTAGATAAGTTATAAAAAGTCTCCTTCCATTGGATAGTCTCCTCGAAGCGGATCTCATGAAGGTCCGCCTACAAGCCGTGGTATGTAAGCTCCGGAGCCTTAACTGCCGCCCACCGCCCGCACCCCCACCTCCGCGCGCCGCCCTGGGGAAGCTATGGACAAGGATGAATTCCATATAATTTTTCTATTCATAAATTATTATTTTTTTTAAATAGACACAAGGTATATCTCAATTTATAATTATTTTCAAACACGGTAGTCCGTGACTATAAGACTAAATATGTTTGATCTACTAGAGAAAATAATGTCGCTTATACGAATGTGTGGAAAAAATTGTAGCATGATCGATCGAGTTAAGAAAGTATAGAATATATGAGCAAAAATAGAATAGTAAAAAAAACATCCGAGACGTACATTTAAGGCAACAGGAACAGAGACCGTCGACGAGAAGCTGTATGAAAGTAGGTAAGGTAATAATGGTGTGTAAGGGAAAACGATTGTGGTTTTTCTATATGCCTATCATTGCGGAGGCTTATAAAAATAATTAATTATTCAGTTATTGGTCTTCCAGAACACCCTCGTCTCCCTGAGAAAATAAAAAATAGAGAAATAGAAATAAAACCCGTCAAAAATGTGGTCTCTTCTGGACCCTAAATACACTGCCATGGTTCAGTTTTTTTCATTACTGAAGTTTTGGACCACATTCAATATATTATAAATTATCATGGTCGATGCATCAAAACCAATCCAAGATAGAATAACTCTGAAGAGACTATACCATTATTTGACTATCGTGTCAATTCGAATATTTATTTGTTAGTAAAAATCTTAAATCTACAGATATTATTATTTTCATAAATAGGTTTAAAATGAAGAGAAACAACATATTATAAAGTGATTATTATTCAAATTAATCTTTTGAAACTTATATTCTACTTGTATTACAACTGTTTTTTGGAAGCCAACTTGATATAACATACCACTGAGTCTCTCTTTCAGAATAATATATATAAATATTTAGTTAATCAAAACAATATATATTTTTATTATTTCAATTTTATTACATACACATACATTAAAATTTTCAATGTTTGCCCAACTGTAGAACTGTTTTATGGCAAATATTGCCTTTCACATAAAATTAATTAATAAAAGAGTTTTCATCGACAACATTTTTTTTTAAATGATATACAACAAAATAAATAAATAATTAGATGAGAATGTGTTATTTTACTTAACATTTCAGGGTGGTCACTGGGGTCTCTTTATTTTATATGTTTAATAAGTCTTAATTGATTTTATTAAATATTCGTGGCACAATATATTCTTTAATTTTCTCACCCTACACATTGTTTGCGATCGGTCTCTCACAGTTCAATCCGACAATCTGGTAGAATAATATGGTGAAAGTAAGTATTCATATTTACATTATTTATCATCTCTTCTATAATTATACTTGTGGAGGTAGGTGGTTAGAATGAAATGGAAACGCGCGGTTAGTGTAGTCATTTATTGTGACAGAGGATAAAACAAAAAGTACAGAAAACATGCGTGTAAAAATGGAATGTAGAGAAGGTTGGCGGTGTTCGGTGTTGGCCCCGCCGGCCTCGAGCGCCGTTATGGGACAGCAGAACGGAAGATGTGTCTGATGAGGCAGACTGTGGCGGCAACACTTTGCCGCCAGGTAGGTATTGCATGCAGATGTCGCTGGTGTCAATGCCGGCTGGAACGGCGGTGAATTTGAACCGCTGTCCCTTATATACTATATGTTACTTTTTTGAGAACTGGTAAGATTTTGAATATTGTAAATAGTTTATGATAATCATCTTTATACAAACTTAAAATCTTAATAATAACTGTTTGATTTTATCAATATATGTCCATAGCTACTCACTTCATAACTGATAACCGAGTTGACCATCGCAAAGTACAGTGTGGTCCGAGAGGTGTATAACTTTAACATATAATATGTATATTAGCTCAAATATGTTTACAAATCATCTGCCACAATGACAAACTATTAAATATACTAGACAAAAAATCGAAAACGGTAGAATTAAATTTCCCGTAAGTCTATTAATAAACCATTACAGAGAATTAATACCAAGATATATTTTATTTTTTTACATTACTTTCGTATAAATCATCGAGAACTAACTATACTCATAATGCACAGCCTTTGATACTAAGTCTTCATAAATTAGGTAATACTTGTTTTTTAATTAGTTATGTCATAATTAATTAGTATAGCATAATGCATCCTAAATACTATCACAGATCAAATCCATTTAATGTAATGAAACATTTTAATATAGGATAATTATTTATATAGTTACTAACTATTACGTTTACCACTACTAGTAATTTTTTTATAAGTATTGTGTCATCGCAGTATGTTGTCAAATAAAATAAAAAGTATGTTTTTTTTCCTAAAATGTTGTTATAGTAACTCCTAACCCATTGCTATCTTGTTTTATTGTAAATATTTTTTTCGCTTTTGCCCCGGAAATAACAATAAATTAACAATATTATTTGCGATGTTATTAAACTAATTTCAAAAATAGTATAAAATGTACTATTTATTTGTCGAAAACGTAAAAACAATGGCAGCCCTGCATACGTCAGGGCTTTCAGTCAGCATGCTTGATCCGGTCACGTAATGAAAAATGACGAAAGCCTTCGGGCTGAGAGGCTCCGCAGACTTCAGACCATGCCAGTGTAGTAAGACCTCTCCCAACCCCCGCGAGGGAAGTCGACAAGTTTAACTGATAGCTTTACTGTGATTGGTGAAAAAAAATTCTCGAAATAAATGCTGAACCTCAAGATTCGGGGATGTCGTTATTAAACTTGTGAAAGAATTAAACCAAGTTAATTTACAAAATATACATTTACTTAATTTAGAAATAGTAAAAATATTGTTGTAACATGTATTCTCTATTTTTTTTAATGATGGATTCTCCTTTAAGAAAAATTTTGACATTTCTTCAATGTTCAATAACTTTTAACATTCGTTTTAAAAATGTAAATTGAAAAAAATGAGATGGTAATGTGCATCACGCTCAAAAAAGCGTTATTGTATATATAATATTTTAATGAAAACACAATTTCAGAACATAGTTCTGTAGTAGTTTTAATAAAAATTAAACGAGAAAGCTATACAAAACAAAACAGAACAACTTCACAACAAAAAATTGTTTTCATTAAAATATATAAGGTGTATCAAATTTTATCAAAATTTAATAAAATGGAGTGCTTTATTTCTATGTATTATTCATAGGTATTTGAGATTCAACGTAATATAAAGTTTATTTACTTTAAAAATGGAATAATAGGTGTTATCAATTATATAGAACTACTGAATTTGTCGAATACGAAGAAGTTCAGGTTCGAATTCTAATAGCAACCAAATATTTTTCTATGAATAAATTTTTTATATATTTATTATTAATCTGGTTAACTAATTTAATTTGCATTATGTATATTATAACATTTTTCCCTCTTTGGGTATCTAATGATATGAACGGCTGTGAAAACCCGAAAATATTTTTTTTACGAAATTAATTTAATTTTTTTATCTATGTAACATTTATACGCCTATCTCCTTATATCTAAACATTTTTTCGGCTTAAATAATACGGACCTCGATGAATAAATAAAAGATCTAAAGATATTTCTTTGAGATACCTTACAAAACCATTCGCTGCCTTAATTTCTGGAAGGCATCGACGCTCAACTTTATATCTCGAGTTGAAAAAGCGTCACGGGCTTAATTGGGAAGACTTTACTGATTCATCCCGGACTTAAAATTTGAATTTGGAATAAGGCATTCTAAAGGAAATTTTTGAAAGCTCAAACCGTCATTAATGAAGGTTTAACAGCGAAAGTTCAAACATTAATTTACTATAATAACAGGAAAGGGATCACGATACAATTTTTATAGTGGTACGATTCCCGACCCTATTGCTTAAATTTAAAAGCTTTTTTTTTTAATGTTGCAAAGAGTTTAAATTGCGAATTGTTTATGATTAATATTAAATAATAAATATAGTTATGATATTTCGTATTTCAAATACTAAAATATTTTTTGTTGACATATTGATTTTTAATTAATATTTCTGATACACAATTGTTCTGAAATATTTAAGAAATATTCTCTTGCACCTGAGATTAATGTTATATAAGTTCGTAAATAATAAAATAACATTGGTCCATAAAAAATTAATTGAAGCTGATTTTGAATTTGATTGCAGAATTTTCTTGTCACCTACCATTTTGGAAAGAAAAGTGTTTTACACCAAAAATAACATTTTTTGCTGCTCTTTGTTTGATTGTCGCTTTTACATCGGAAGTCTCAAAAATGAGTATATCTTCCCTGAAGACCTATAAACATTGCTACAGTTTTCAGATTAGTACATTCCACGTTTTGGTTCCATTATGTCTTGTTAAACAGTTTCATGTATTTGTTTCTTCCTCATATGTTTTTCTCGCATAAGAAACTAAACTGAATTTCAAAGAATTAATAAAGAGCCTTCAGTGTACTGATATTACAGCACCTTAAATACTTCTAATAAACATTGAAGGTTGTTACAAAATTAAATCATCATCCATTGAAAATAATTTTTAAATTTCTAACTCCCTTTTTCTGTAATACGATACATTGACACCTTTCGTAAGAAAGTTCCAGTGTTGAAGATGCTATTAACCTTTTAACTGCCAACCGTATTTGAAATGAAGGACACCATATAGAGTAAGGGTGGGCTTTAAGGGTCATAACTTTTGAGTACTTACGGTATATATCAAAAGCTGGGAATTGATTAAAAAAAATGATTTTAATCCTTTGCAAGGTCAAAAAGTGCGTGTTATAACGCATATAGCTTTGCGTGACATGCAAAGTTTGGCGTGATAACGCGCTCATGGCATTTAACATTTAATATATGGCGTGATAATGAAGAAATTTATAGAGCATCACGATTTTTCACGTGCTGGAAGACTTTGGACTCGTATGTATTCAGCACTTCAAAGTGAAGATCACATGAAGTTATGACATTTTTTTTAACGTGACAATTTTATTGGTCAGTTTACTTGACCAACCACATTGAATTAAATTGTTTAGTAAGTATTTAAACCACACAATATATTATGTAAGAGTAGGTACGTATATAAGTATACTTTCAAATGTTCTAGAACTTTTTGATTGTCGTTCCATTGACTTTATTTACCCTGTATTTAGCTGTCTTGTTTTTGACATGGTTCACTTTGACGCGCTGAGTACTGCCTTAATTTGATCAACCGGTCGGCCCCAACCCCAGTTCGGTTTAATATGTGGAAAGATGTATATTCTGGTTCGACTGTTTAGCTCTTGTTCGAGTACGCGGTACCTCTTAATCAATAAATCTTATATTATGGTAGCGCAGTGCTCCGCAACCGGTGTGCCGTAGCACACTGGTGTGCCGTGAGCCGGATACAGGTATACCGCGGTCAAATTCAATGTATTTGACATTTTACAATTTTTAATTATGTATTTAATACACAATAACTTTTGTGTTCGTTGAAACAAGCGCAGGCATCACATTAATTAATTATTATTTTATAATAATCATTAAGATTGCGTAAAAATAAATATGTTATAGTTTTATGTATGGTATACTTTTCAAATAAAAAACAAAAATTTATTGTTAAATTTGTGTATCAATTTAATACCTATATATTTTAGCTTTTGGTGTGCCGCGGAATTATAGGAATAATTTTGGTGTATCGTAGGTGAGAAAAGGTTGCGGAGCACTGTGATAGCGAGATTGGAGATCTGGATCCCAGACCAGCATCAAAACATTGGTCTTTCACATTAATTTCGAAAAATTCACATATGTTGGATTCATTCTTAGTTCATCCATATCTCGATTGTTTAATTAGCAATTTTTTTCTCAAATAAAATAAATGCTTTGAATACACACATGTGAAAGTTAGCACGTCCAGTATGATCGTTTTGTCTTGGGTAGAGTAATGAAGCTTGATAAATTTTGATTTAATTTTTTTTAAATATTTTTGAGTATGTCCAAATCTTTGTACGAACTAATTACTGAGATTTATCCCCTGAGACATTGTCATCAAGCTATAGATGTCTCACAGAGACGAAACTAATTATTTTTACACGGGAATTATGAAAGTCTCGGGCATTACAGGGCTTACGATCTGCCATCGGCTGGCTTGAGTGATCACTTTACACAATGTAACGTTCACCTATTTACCCATGCTACCACATCTATTAAATTTTTGAAAGTTGTATATATGTTATCATGTTGGAACATTTTAATTATTTATTACCAACTATGCTGTCGGCATTTATGAATTTTTTTGAAAATTTATATTCATTCTCATGTAACAGTATAGATGTCGCTGAAGTTGAGACTATTTTTTGAAGTATGGGGTTATGTACTTTATGCGTATATATGAATTCATTCGAATTCATTCGAATTATTAACATATATACTAGAATAGGTCTGAAAAGGTAGGATTTTTCAAATTTTAACTACATATTTAGACCAGCATAATTCACAATATTTTTGAGTATGTCCGAATCTTTGTAGGAACCAGTTATTTATCCCCTGGAGGATTATCATCAAGATATAGGTATCTCACAGAGACGAAGCTATTATTTTTACAAAGGAAGTATGGAAGTCTTGGGCATTACAGCTCACTAATATATATGTTAATAATTCAAATCAATTTCATATATACATATAAAGGATATGGCCCCATACTTCAAAAAATAGTCCCAAATTCAACGACATCTATACTGTTACATGTGAACAAATATCAAATTTTCAAAAAATCCATAGATGGCGACAACATAGTTGGTAATAAATAATTGAAATGTTTCAACATGATAACATATATACAACTTTCAAAAATTTAATAGATGTGCTAGCATGGGTAAATAGGTGAACGTTACATTATATAAAATGATCACTCAAGCCAGCCGATGACAGATCGTAAGCCTTGTAATGCCCAAGACTTCATTTAATTTTTTTTATTTTTGTCACGACTATAATAACTAATTTGGTTGTATTCAACACGTTGTTAAGTGAAGAGATGGACTGCACCTCTCGAAACTAAAGTCGTGACGAAAATAAAATACAGTTATGCGTGCAGTACAAAGTTTAGTTTATTTAAAAAATTCAATATTTCCTTAGATACGCTTGTATTCCCTTAAGACTGACTTGGGTATCAAAAAAAATCGATGTATTTTACAACACGGATTTTTTGTATAATTAGAAACAAAAAATATATACCATTACTCAATAAAATTTCTAAAGAACAATTAAACCGATATTACAAAAGAATCTCCATATTAATTTCCGAATAAATATTCATCAGCATTGCTCCAGAAGCAATTATATTTTAAGCCTTAAAAAATGTCTTGTTTGCGAAGCTAACTCGAAGATTCATTTCCCTTCTCCTCTCCGGGAAAGCCGCCAGAAGAAAAAACAAACTGTTTTTTTTTTCACCAATGTTTAAGTTGTGCATGGAGGGGTTGGCGGCGGGGTAGGGTGGCTGCGGGGTAGGGTGGCCGCGGGGTGGAGGCTTTGTGTCCCAACCTTGTAATCCCACTCAAATGAATCGTCCCCAAACTGAGTACACCTTTAAGTAATAAAAGAATAAAAGAGTTTGTGAGCTTTGCCATTTAAAATTTCCTAGTGGGGATGAATAAAGCAGCCGCAACCTGCGTATATATAATTAAATGTTATATATTATTTACATTTTTAATAAATAACTTACTAAATATTATCATATGAGGCACTTAACGAGAACATAGGTCAACTGTCACTATATTGTGTCAAAATTAAACAAAAATTTTGCACACAAGTTTCATTTGTTTCCAGCATTAAAAAAAAACAACGGTCTAAATGCAAACCAGAAAAATTGCAACAAAAAAATAGTGAAATTTTGTGACCACAAAAAAGGGAGAAATCACGCCCATGAACTTTTAAAAGTCATAAGATTAAAATTGCTACAACAGTTCCTGTACATCGAATAATACAATTTTACGTAACTTTTATTTTGTATTTGTATGTTATTTATCAGAACTTGTTTTACAATTTTTATTTAATGCTACTTAACCATAATGCAGTGAAATACCAGTATAGCAGGCAGAGTACCGAAATAAGCCATTTCACTTTGCTTTCAAAATTCTAAGCAACCTCTTATTTTTGTAATAACGAAACACACTCCGAAGTATAAAACTAAAAAATAAAGTATTATTAAATAAATATTATTATCATTCCTCACTTTTTTTTTCTTCTTCTTTTCCATCTTAGAATGAATGTTGGCGATCATGTTGCAGTATGCTGACCTATCCCGTGCAAAATATATAAGAGCAACGTTATTTTGGATGTTGAGGTACTTTTTGAGGTTACGCAGCCAAGACAACCTATTTCTCCCTAAGGCCTTCTATCTTCCCCTGCATGATGAATTGTAAGAGATTATATTTCTCATTACGAAGGAAGTAGCCGAAGTGTGCAGTTTCCTACGTTTGATAGTTATTATTGCTTCTCTCACTTATTCATGCATCTTAATACCTCTTCATCGGTAACATGGTCAACTCAGGAGATCTTTAGCATACATTGGTATATTCATATCTCAAATATGTCCAGCCTTTCCTAGCTTCCTTTAACGTTCATACCTCGACTCTGTGTCACAGCATTTTATATAGAATATGGTCAGCTGCTATGTGAATATTTTTCAAACTAAACCAATGAATTAAAAATAATTTGAAAATACTATAAATTTATTATTTTAGAAAGTATTAAATTAATTTATTTAGATAAATATATTTAATATTAACGTTGTACAAATGCTTAGAGAAAATCATCAACTTAATTCACTGATAGTCTAAAGAATATTTCTAAACATGTCATATACGCTGAAAAGTTATATAACGATGTGACTAGAATTATGAACATTAATTAATTTATTAATTAATATTCATAAATATTATTACGTGATAATAATTTGTTATCGTTAATATTACGTTGTAATATTTGTTGACAGAATTGACAGAAATATGTTAAAAAATTTAAATATTATGCCGGCACTTTTGAGTAATACTTTTATACCATTTACACTAAACAATGTTCAACATGCAATATTCTAGTACTCGAAATAATATGAAACACACGACACAGTACATTATAATATATTTCTAATTTTACATAATTTTTCTATATATTTCTTATTTTCTATATATTTATTTATTTTTATAACAATTGTTGATTTTAATACAAATATAACAACATAATAACAACAATAGAGGTGTGCACCTCCAAATAAGAAAGGTTTTGAATTATGGGGGTAGCTATCGACATTTTTAAAAAACAAGATCAAAATCTGGAATAATGCAATGTGAAATAATAAATATTTACTTAAATGTTAGGAAATTGATCAGATTAGAACTTCTGGATAAAAAAGATCTCAGAATACATAATTATTTAATTATTTTGAAGACCTTTAAGCCATTTTAAAACCTCTTTTTGTACACATTTATATTTGCTGCTAATTTAGTTGATTTTGGCAGTTGGTTATACAGTCTGGGAGCAATGTACGATGCATTACTCTGTCCTATTCCTAAATTTTAAAAGTAATATGTTCATTGGTTTTACTCCGAGTCTGATAGATAAATGTGGTACTTAAAAAAGTTTATTACGGTTGTAAATCAATTTTAATATTTTTGAAATAAGAAAATATGAAAAATTTTCTATTGAACTGATTGTACTAGAAAAAAGAAATACGTGTCCTTTCAAATGATGCGAGCCGCCCCCTTTTTTAAGAAGTGGAAAAATAATGATTTAATCCTACTTTTTCGTTGTCGGGCATATAAAAATATCTCCACCCCTCTGAACGTGCTCGTGATTGGCCGGGGCCCGAGTCGGGGGGCGGAGGGGTGCAGATCGGGGTGGCAAAAGAAATGATTTTAATCTTTGCTTTGTAAAGGTGATTAAAAGGGATTAAAGGTTTGGAAGTATGGCGGGTATTTTAGTAGCATCCTCTTTTCTTCATTACGGTCTTGGGAACGGCGGCGGGGAGGGGTCCCGGCGCGGGGTAAGGTTCTAGGGGTGTCTCGGAGTAGGAGTGGAGAAGTACCGCTAAGAACGAAATGAATAGGTGGGGATGAACTTTTTAATAATTAACTCAGTCACGGGGTTTTAATTTCTTTTGATTTATATCTAAGCTTTCAGTTTTCTTTGAATATTAGGTATGTCAATATATTAACAGGGTATTACAATTTTGTTATTTTTTTTTAACGAAAAATTTTGACATCCATTAATATTATTGTTTAATTAAATGATCTATCTAATACTTTATATAAAACAATGTTATTATATTTTTTCCAAAACATATGAGATGCAATGCTATAAAGATTTATAAAAAACTGTATTTTATTCTATCGAAAACAAGATATGAAATTGGATCAGTCACATAATGAAATATAATAGATATAAACATTAAAGGAATATGACAAAGACAATAGCCGACATATATATATATATATATATATATATATATATATAAATCAAAGATTTATAAGTATTAGAAATATTTATATCATCAAAATACATAAAAATTAAGGCGTATCTTCGCGAACTGGAGCTTATAAAATAATTGGCGATGAATTAAGATAAATTAAGATAAATCAACACATTTAATATTAATGATTTAAAATCAACGATGAACTACTCATGTAACCCTACAGGTTGTACGAAGGTACTCGCAAGAAAGCTTAACACTTACAATTAGTACCGTAACTTGGGATCAGAGGTCGCAAGGATCGCGTGTGGGGCTTCTGCTTAGGTAGCGAGATCCTTAATGCTAAACTAAGATTCGTGTCTGAGTTTCTCTTGTATAATCTGTTGAAGTAACGCCTTGTGTATAGGCCACCGCATCAGCACTAGAGTTGTGTGGATCGCGGGGAAACAGAGATTTGGGTGTTTGTTAAACCGTCTGAGTTCACGCAAGGCGACTGCACAAGGTGGGACGAAAGTTAGAACAATTTATACTATACTCACCGACCAGTACATCAATAGACATGAAATAAAGTGTACATATAGGAGAGGGGTTTGAAACATTACTTGCGAGACGAGGGGCATTCTACACACATTCTTGATAGAAACATAAATGCGATAGTTTATGACACATTTATGCAACAGTAAAAGTATTTAATATGAATTAAATATATTAATTATAAAGATATACATATAAAATCAATTTTATCGAAAAATATTGTTGTTGCGCCACCGGGATTCGAACCTGGATCTCTTCCCTAACCGGGGGAGGTGCTTTATCCAACTAAGCTACAGCGACATTATTTTTAGCGACAATTTTTCGACCCTATATGTTACCTTTTTGATATTAATACATTTAATCGTTCCATCATTTGACAGAGCCATCTACCTTATTTTTACAGAATCTCAAAATACCTTTGAGTAAATCTGATAGCAGACGCCAGAATTATCAATTCATTTTTATTAAATTTTTGGACACATTGATACAACTTTATTATTTTTTTAGGAGAACACATTCTTATTGTGAAGTTGTAATTATTCAGAACATAGCTCTGTGATATTTTAAATATGAAAAAAAAAAAAAAAAGTATTTAATCTTTGAAAATTAAATCTTTGTGTAAGTAAGACGTATTTTTTACATTAATGCATATTTTATTGTCAGCGCTCAAATTTTTGTTCCAATCGAGTCATATCTTAAAAAAAGTCGCGAACCAAAATAAAAGAAAGAAAGTAACACCAAAATGAAAATATTGGGACAAGAAATTTAGGTTAGTTCATGTCTATACTTATTTCTGCATTATAATAAAAATATTCTTCAAAAATTAAATAATATATTGCTGTACGGTTTCTAACTATTTTTATTTCCACCTTTTCTTTTTATCCTTCCCAGAAAAAAAAAATATCGTGGTATGGTAAAAGGAAAAATGCATGAATATTCATTTTCTTATCATCCACGTCGGTCTCTCTTGACTGAGGATAGTGATATCTGTGAATTCCCTCCCTCTTGACTATGCTTCTCCACGTTTATCGGCATCCTACAGATCTTAGGTCTTTTACCATAGACGCGCCTGTTGCAATATTGTTGTTCTTTCTCTGTCTATTCTGTATTTTATGACTTAAATAATTTTAATGTTTAATCTTCCAATACTCAATAATTGTAAAAACCGCTTTTACAATCTTCTACATAATATTACTTACTCACTTCCCATCACGCCGTTTCACGAGAGGATAGAGCTTCACACTCTTCTGTCCCGACACACAATTCTCGCCTTATTCACATTCATACATCTTTTCATACAAGCTCGACGATTATTGAGGCTTCTAACAGGACCATCCTCCAGTATCATATTTATCTGGTCATGCCAAGACTTCCGCGGACGTCCTCTACTTCTGGTGCCATCAACACTTGCGTGTTATATATTATTATTCTCTCCTCATTCATCCGTTGACCAAATAACCAAACCACCCTAGTGATCCTTTCTTATTATTACTCACTATACTAAAATCAGCTTTACATTCTTTCTCTATTTCTTTATTCTTTACTTTGTCATAAATGGATCTGCCACATGTATGCCTATGCGATCTCATGTCCACTGCATTCAGTCTACTTTCGTTCTTATTCTGCCAGCTACAGGCCTCACTTCTATACATCAGTGTCGGTTCCAGGACTCCATTGAGAACCGCTAGTTTTGGTGATAATAACCCCATCGTACCACATAGTAATATCTTTTGCACGGATCAATTAAAAATAATTTTAAGGTAATCAGACAAATTCATCCCTTTCCTTTTAAAACTGGTTTTGTCTTAAAAAGTCTAATGTTCAATAAATAATTCTTTTAAAATAAGCTTGATATTTATAATATTATCGCAACATGAATTAGTTATTAACAAACAACTAAAAAAATATTTTCATAAAAATGTGTATAATATACTACAGTCCACACTAACACAAACAAAATAATGTAATGCGGAATTATATGGCATACATTTATTGTTTCCATGTTGTTTGAGTTCTACCCTTGTACAAAAGTGATTTCCATCGTTCTTAATATAATATTATGAACATCAGTTCATTAGGTTTTACTTTCAAAATGCTAGCTAACAACATGAAATGAAATTAGTGTTAATTAAATTAGTTCAGGTTCGAACCCCGGTAGCAACTAAATTTTTTATTCGATAGATACATTTATACTGTATATTTTTCTAATTGATTTATCTAATTTGTATTGACATGAAATGCTATAAAATTTAAATTATAGATATCAAAATATTTTTTTTTACAATGTAACAATTTTTTTCAAATATTCCATTAAATATAACAGTTAAATAGCTGGCTTAAACAAATTCGTAGCGTTTTTTTGTGGATTTTTAAATTTAAATAGTTACAATAGTTCTCGATCACCCCTAGATCTAAGGGTAACTAAGATATGGTGTAATTCCCAGGAGAGCAGCGATAAGTGTGGGCCTCCGCGGTTTCAGCGGAGACTAAGACACCACAATAGGATCACATTAAGCAATTGGTAGGTACCCGTTCTAACAGGGAGCATCCAAACTCCTTGAAAGCCTTCTCGGGTTCAATAGAAAGGCTCCTTGAAACGATTACACGCCTGCTTCAGTCTTTACTGCATGCATTTAATTTTTTTAAATAATATACTGTACCTCACATTACATCGATATCTCTAAGACATGATTTATTATAAAATTGAAATTAAATAAATGATATTTGTAATTAGTAACCATCTGAAATCCAATACTAAAAGTTTAAATTTTTTATTTTTAATGAAAATACATTTCTATACTTTTAAAATTAGCAATATTAACTTTGTGGTTAAAATTCATATTTTTATTTATTATCTTTGTTTTATTAACCACTTAATTGAGTTTAAATACATCTACCGATTTCTAAAAATACAATTTACCATAAAGTTATGACATCCTGAAGAAGAAAATGGTATTTTTCGAAACCGGTAGATGTATTTAAACTCAATTAAGTGGTTAATAAAACAAAGATAATAAATAAAAATATAAAATACATTTCTGTTGTGAAGTTGTAATTTCAGAACATAGTTCTATGGTATTTATAATAATATAATTAAATGTATAAAATACCCCGGTAGCAACTTAATAATTTTTAGATAAATAGTTTTTTTCTGTATATATTTAATTTAATTTGAATTATAACATATTTTGCTTTGCTTGCTACAACATTATAATAATAATTACAATTATACTTGGAGCTTTGCTGCTATTTGCATAATCGAAAAAATATTTTTTATATATGTTTTTTGTATTTATTATTAACTAGCTCAGGGATGTTAAATTATGTTATCCTATATTCTTGTCTCAATAAATGTAATAATATTTAAACAAAATATGCAGTATTGTTTTCTTTGCTATTAGATCATAGATCGTAGTACAGTATTTAATAAATTGGGGTATGTTGACTCTTATATCCGTTATGGTGACTAACTTAGAACGAACGAATCAATTAGGCATTTTCTATAAATAAATACCAATTTTAAAACTAAGAAAGATATAAAAATCTTACAGAGTGAGAAAATTCTTAAATGAATAATATTACTAAGTAGAACACATTATTAGCTGCAGTTTTTCAGAACATAATTTTGTAATATTTTAATACAAATTACATGTATCAATAAGATAGATATAAAAATAAAATCAATTTATCGAAAATATATTTTTATTTCTATCCCTTGGAAGTGCGTTGACTTATTACACCACGTCAATATTGTAAGTCAAAGAAAAATTTTCGAAAATTTGAATTGGATAAGAAAGGTTCCTCATTCGAGTCTGGGTGCCAACAAAAATATTTTTATCTATATATCTATCTTATTGATACATTTAATTTGTATTAAAATAATATTAAATTTAGTTCATGAATAGTTTATGACTTTTTATTAACCCGCACAGAAGACACCGTCGTATCGTTTAATAAAACGCTTGTTTATCTATTAAAAGGCTGTTTGTAAGAATTCTATGTAATTCGTATACTAAAATAATAATAGCCGTTATTTATTAACTATTGGGAACATTTTGATGACAAATGTATTCAATATGTCAGCAATAGTGAAATCAAAAACTGCTTTCAAATTCGCACTGCAATAAGCGATATATTGCAGTGGTTATACAACTTCTGTAACCAATTATATTGTAAATTAGATTAGTGATCATGCACCAGTTATTTGCTTTAATTCTATTCATTATTAATAACTAATATAATTAAGATTTAATAAATGGAAACGCTGTATAAAAGAATTTTCTCTTATAAAATCTATTAATAAATTCTTTTATTTCTAAAATCAATTTTCAGTAAACAAGAAATCTTTACAATTTATAGACGTTCGCTTAGTTATAGTATTTAAGTCTTCTAAACAATAGTTTCCTAAACCAACTGCTTTTCCTAATAAGTGGAACATTTTTGGTACAATAGATATCAGACGTAAGATCACATCGTCTGAAGATAGCATTATCAGAGGATGAAACTGTAAGACCAGAGTGGAGGCAAAGCCTCGCTATTGAATATTCATTTGTTGATTCTCCCGGTCGAGACAACAGATGGCTCTGTCGTGGTCCATTATCATCTAGGCCGGTGCTCTCAACTCGCGGGATGAGGGGACGATCAATATAATAATTGTTATTATATTAGTTCGAATTTACAGATTCTCGATCCTTTTTTTTCCAATTCCTTAGAGTCTACGATACTCTGAGTACTCCACATACAATGGTTAGGTTCAATATAGGTATGTAGAAAAATAAAAATATATAAAACAATTATAAAATATGGTATTGATTGCAGAGCTGACCACCAAAATCAAAAGCATGCTGAGAAGTTTGTAAAAGCGAAACCTTAGTTAGACCCATTACTGGAAAGACATGATGAGGAACTTCTATGTTAGTCCATAATGTCAATTATCAAATATAATATCAATTGAGAAAGACAATGGAGATGAATGATTCAGGTTACCTCACATGGCGCTGCGTGGAAGGTTCTCTGGCAATTGTTGCAAAAACCGAAGAGGGAACACACTGACATCTATCTATATGAGAAATAAGTCGAAGAAAACCATAAAAAAGATCAAACTTAAATGCAAAATAATAAGTAATACTTTTTTATGTTTTTTATTAATAGATTCCGTGTAATCATACGATATTAAAATAAAACTAAACTGAAATGTCGAGAAAATAATAATATCTTTAAAAATGTTTTTTGATTTTCACGGACGTTCAGAATCGTCTGTGTACAGTTTTCTGAGCTAATTTGCCAGATTATAAAAGTCAGATATACACGGAAGATTATCCCAGAAAACTGTACACAAAATATTATCTTTATAATTTCATATAACATTATTATAGTCAGAAATGATAAGTGCATTATGAAATTTTAAGGCCTTATAAACCGATTCTAACAATAATTGTTAAATTGGTTCAACAGCCCTGCTTTATATTGGAGTACCGCGTATAGATTTGAGTCTAAGACATCGTATTTTAACACGTGAATCGGATCTCTAGATTCAGGGTAGTTTACTGTCTTTATCACTAAATGTTGGAGTTTCTGTGAGGGCGGTACCCGAGACTGACAAGGGATGTACAAGATAGCGAGAGAGCCTGCGCTGAAGGGTAAGCGAGCGGATCTATTGTGATCAGACAATATATTAACTGGTTTTATCAATAACGGACCCGACAGACTGAAGGCTGTTTTGTCTGAGATCGTTCATTGTTATCACGCTGTAATATGTTTCAAAGTAGGACTCGAGTAAACCACCCAAGGATATGGAGATACGACGGACTTTGATGATTAAACCAAACAGACAAGTTTCCTTGACAAACGTCAAATCATTGAAATGAAACGTCGTCGGATCGAAATAGTACCTGCTTTTCTGTGACTTATTTGGTTTTCCTGTAATTACAACTCTTGACAATTAGTTAATGTAATACATGTATTTCCTAACGCGACCATATTTAAAAAAATAATAAAATAATGAAAAAAAACTGTTTTTATTAATTTCAAAATAGTACATACACTAAGAATCCTGATGTTATCATTTTTACCAAGTCTAGTCATACATAACTTCCGGTGCAGATAGGTAAAATCTATTATGGTAACCTACTTTAAGTCATCGGAATAAACGAGTTTTTGCTTTCACTAAATAGGTAAGGGTTCTGTTAGTTTTTTGATAACTGTTTTGTGTTGTGCACGTTATATTAAAGTAATGTTCCAAACGTTTAAAGTGGAGAGTCAAAAAAGTCACGTATACGTTCGGCAACTTCAAAGAGTTCAAGAAAAACTGCACAAAAAGCGTCTTGCACTCGTCAATCGCAAAAATATTATAATTTAATACGACAATGCGAGACCACATACAGCAAGGGTGATTCAAGAAAGAATTCATGAGCTTGAATGATCTGTTTTACCACATCCACCTTACTTTCCGGACCTTGCTTCGACAGACTACCACCTTTTCTGTTCCTTACAGAACTTTTTGAATGGAATAACCAACTAAATTTGACGAGGACAGAATTTGCAAACTGCCAGTAAGATGAAAGTAGATCATACATGATAGTAGTGACTACATAATAGTAGTGAATACATAATAGTAGTGAATACATAATAGTAGTGAATACATAATAGATTAATATAATTTCTTTGTTTTATGAAAGAAAAATAAATGTCTGATAAAAAACGTATGTAATTTATAACTCAACCTAAGTATATGACAACTTTGTATACATTAACATTGGCCATTACCATCATTTATTGACTTCTGAATATATCATTATTACACAGGAAATATTTTGGTTAGGAGTGTTTTTTTTTGGCAAATATTTTTTAACTTTTAACTATCATACACATCAAATATCAATCCATCATATTTAGAAGAAAAAATATTATTTATCAAAAACCATCAGTCAGTTGGGGCTTTAAATACCTTTTATTTGTTGATGTATAAAAAGAAAATCTTATTCTTTAGTGTCGAGCACAATGAAGATCTCGGGCCGAGCACAAAGGCACTGTGGAGCCCGGGAATCCCGGTACTCTCCTCCTTTGACCGACTTAATTACCAGACAGTAATCCCTTCTGAGGGAAGATCTTTCAAGCTACGCGAAGAAAGCTTAAAAATTGCTAAATAATTCGGTTTTACGCTCGGGGAAGGAAGAAAAATGAAACAAATATTCAAATGACACCCGGCGCTTATGCGTAGCATCCATCACTCTATTGTTGGGGACTTAGACGTCGACGTTTTGTCCTTTCAGCGACTTCCGGTCGGTGCTCACCTGACTCCAGGCGGTGGGAGAAGCGTAGCATTTAATACTACGGCGTAGAAGCCTCGTCCTTTAGAAATGATAAAACCATTATTCAGATGGTTTTAAGTAATAAACAGTTCATTTTGAAAATCATAATGGCTGACAGCTAAATCGGGTCCTCGATTGTGTAAACATTAGCTAATCAGTATTAATAATAAATAATTCATTTACTTTGTTTTTAACTACTGTAAGTTTATTATATTCACGAGCCGGTGAATATAATAATTTATTATTCATTACTTCAATTTCCACATCTTCCATCATTTTAAAAATTTGTCAGGTTCTGTATTTATATAAAAAAAATATTTTTGAATTAATTTTCTAATACTCTTTAAAATATAATTGAAAAACATTAGAATAATTTGACATATATTATCATATTCACTATGCTAAGATCAGTTTTACATAATTTACTAATTTGTTAATTCTTTAGTCTATCGTAAATGGATTTGCCACATATGCATTAAAGGGTTCAACATAAATTTAAAAGATTTATTAAATTAACTTCAAACTGTGAATACCCGTTGAACAATCGAATTATGATTTTCTAATGGGCACTCTTCATTTAACTAACTTGTCGTGTAGAAGAACTTTAAGTGATTTACTGTTTTTATTTAGAATAGTAAATGGCATACTGGACGCCCCTAATTTAACTGAACTGATTGTATACCACGTTCCTGCGCGGAGTACCAGGCTGTCGGCGCTGTTCCATGTAAATGAATCATATACTAATTTCTCTAGGAATGCACCCACACAAAGATTTCACAGACTTGAGAACGATTTTGGTCTTGTAGATATATTCCGATATTCAACGTTTAAATATAAGAGTGATGTTGTTGATGCTGTTCTGATTCAAATATACAATTGATTTTGATACTCAGCCATTCTGTATTAAACCTAATTTTTTATTGTTTTTCTGTCTTGAACCTTAATTTTTATAGTTTGTTTTGTTTATTTTTAAATTTTTTATTTTTTTTAAAGCTGTGTATGTATATTCCGTCAATTTCTATATTTATATATATAATATATTCCATGCTTTTTGTGTAGCTGCTCATGTTTTTTTTCACCTAACCAATTTTGTAATAAGGGCAAAGCGTAAATGAATAAATAAATAAATTAAAAATGAACTACTACAAGTCTACTTTCATTTCTCTTCTACCAGTTGCATGCTTCACTCCATTAATAGTTAATAAGTTTCCATTAGAAATTATTATATACAAAGCGCCGCAAATATATTAATTACATTTTTTATATTTGTTGCCAATTTTACATTGTCGTTTTTATTCATTTTAATATACATTATTTAAAACGTTATTCTTACACACTTCTTGAGTTAAATTTAATACACCAACCGGTTTTGGAAAATACCATTTCCATCATCAGGACATGTAATAAACTAAATGAAACCATATATGTCAAAATGTTATTTTCTGACTTGTCTAAGCTGGTATCATCAACTTTAAAGCGAACAGAATACTTTCGGCTAATTGTTAAGATCGTAAAGTGACTCAGCAGCTTTCCACCTTTCCTCCAAGTGGTACAACATTATGTGGCGTATATGTGTATGGTTCTCGATGCGCATCTTAATCTTATTAAAAAATTATATACTGTTACGTACTTGACATTTTAGTACGCCTTTAGTGTACACCTCGTAATGTGAAGTTCCAAGAAATAGACTGTAACAATTAATCTTTTATTACAATAAGCTACAATTTAGTACAAGGTATATCACTAGTATAGGTCAAACTATTAAGCCGATGAACAGCAGATAAAAGAAACGCGCGCCGTCTTTATAGCTACACATACCCGCACCGGCGGTGCGGCACACATACACAAACCATCCCACCATTCCAAGGACATCACAATAACAAATGTTAATTAAACGTCAAATTCAATAAACAGAACGGCAGATTATCATTGCATCAACCTAATATTGTTCGCATACTAAAACTATTAAATCAATAACACTCAATTATTCCGAATGGGAAATATTAAAAACGGTAATTGATCGCGTTACAATAAAAGTCATACTACAATCTTTATTGGAACATTGTTAGTAATACAAATTAATCTCGTTCGCAGAATTCAAACGTGTTGATATTTATAACTATGAAAAAAAAGTTACCTTTATCATGGCACATATTTGAGATAAAATAATAATTATAAACATTTCATAAATCATCTAAACAGTATTGGCCAGCACATTTTAAACCCTTTTAAAACGCATAATTTTCCCGATAGCTCCAACCCTCTACCGATGCTCCCACCCCCTCCTGGTGGTGGCGGATTTTAGCGGAACAGGCTGAGCGATATCCGAGCGGGGCCACGATTCGTTTAAGTGCTTCTTTTGTGTCGCTCCATCACTGCTCCGCTCGTTAATTCGATTGAAAGCTCAAAAATTAAGTTAAAACACCGTCTGTACCGGTCGGATGCGAAGATATTCAGCTCTGTCCCTTGTCCCGCTCGCTTTCACCCCCCCACCCTAGTGGTACGTGGGGCGGGAGGAGCTGTGAGAGCTAAATGTTGAGGTCTGGGATCAAGTAAAAATTGAGCAGCTTATCGAATGAATCAGCAACTGAATGGAAGACAATCATTCAATATATAAATCTTGTCTTCTTCTTTTTAATAGGGAATCCACCCTTCAAGAATCAAGTTAAAACTCCATTTTATGGAAAAAAAAAGTGCTATAATAATAAAAAATAAGAAATATTTCATTACAAGTCAATACTATTGTCGTTCAAAAAATTTTCTATTATATAGATTAAATGTGGCTAGTTACGGGAAAGAACATGACACAAGTTAACCGGGAGTTGAAAATTACCATGGACGAGATTACTGTAAAAAAAACCTGTGATCCGCAATGGACTGGCAAAAAATATATGGTTAAGGGTTTCCTCCTCGGCACCACACTCACACATTGGGGAATCTATCAAGTTCAATTTGAACAAATGAGAGGCTATCTGGTAATGCCCAACTCTCATTCTAGAGATATTTGATATTGTTATTATGAAGACTTTCCTTTTGGACCTTTCCCCGCACCCAGTGGGTGCGGGGAATAGATTTTTGCATTATTTTAAGCCGATTACATTTATGATCATTTGGATCCATCCATTATTATATATATCCAGATAGAATTCGTATACAAATGTTGTCTTTATGTATAGTTTTTAGTGACCAATCACAGTCAAAATAAGGGTTCACTATTATTACAAATATCCAATTAATATCCCCTTACTCTCTCATATAGATATAATGGAACGTATCCACGGATGAGATTTTCGACTTTTCGATTATGCCCCCATGAGATTATTTGGAGACAATTCTCGACTTTCGTAGTTGTGCAATCACCAACTCTCACTCCACGCTTGTTGCACGTCAAACGTCAAATATTAATCCATTGATGTTTTGTTCTTCAGTTGAGTAAATATTTAATTTTTATAGTCTAACAAACTTTGTATAAGCAACATTGAGTAAT
Source organism: Eubasilissa splendida (assembly GCA_031772225.1). Taxonomy (NCBI): domain Eukaryota; kingdom Metazoa; phylum Arthropoda; class Insecta; order Trichoptera; family Phryganeidae; genus Eubasilissa; species Eubasilissa splendida. The sequence continues at coordinate 33,367,859 of CM062848.1, read as the reverse complement.
TCAACTTCGACCGGTTTCAATACCACTGTATATTCGTCAGAACGGTCGTAGTATACTAACTAATCCATAAAATAAAACTGTAACAAAGTTAAATATCGGGCGGGGGTGTGGCTACAGTCATAGTGTAAGAGTAGGTGGAAGAGTGACAGGGCGACATTAAAATGGGGAATATATTAAACGTTTGTTGAAATTTTTGCGAGTGCATATCTCATACAAACTGTCAAAAAAACATAATAACGTAGCTGCGTCTGTAGATAATTATAGAGCCTTTGGATAATACGGCGTCTTTAGATAATGGCATCCTTAGGGTAATACGGAGTTACAGGTTGTTGCGTCTTTAGATAATACGGTTTCTATAGATTACGACTAAAAGTGCTTTAACTATTGGTTGAACAGCTGTGATTATATTTTTAATATATAATAATAATCACGTTTAAAATCTTTCATTATATCAAATCATGATGTAAATGGCCCATTAATTCTTACACAATACATACACATAATAATACTGTCTCATAGAGAGGTGCAATCGCCTACATAAGTTTACTATTCATCTTGTACTCGGACAAATCATTCCATAACGGTTCTCTTATCACTTTGTCATACACCTCTTGTAGGATTTTAAGAAACGACGGAAATGAAAAAAATATAGATTATAATTATTATTATCATTAATTATATATTTCTTATAAACACCACTTTAAACGCTGCGATCAACATGGTAAACCAAGGACCGGAAGGAATGAAGACGTATTGTGAACCAAGTTTCTATCACACGACGAAGATGAAGATTTTTTAAATGAAAACACATTTTTATTGTTAAGTTGCAAATTTAAAACCACGTTTCAAATAAAACGATTATAAATATATACAGAAAAAATTAATCCATCGAAAAAATATTTGGTTACTGCCGGGGTACGAACCCGAAACCATTTATTGTCGGGGAAATGCGCTACCATTAGACTACGTTAACCATTTAAGTTTACGACAAATTTGAGACTTATATATGAAGCTTTTTATAAATTATTCAACTTAAATACTAATTAACCGACTATACTACAGTACACAGTACTTTTGACGACAAATTTTCGAACCTATATATTACAATTATTTGAAAGCCATCCTCTTTATTTTATTATAAGAGATCCAGGTTCGAATCACGGTAGCAACAGCAAAATGTTTCGATAAAATTGATTTTATATGTATATCTTTCTAATTAATATATTTAATTAGTATTAAAAATATCACAGACCTATGTTCTGAATAATTACAACTTCACAATAAGAATGTGTTCTCCTTAATAATTATACATCTATTAATTCATTTTATTTTTAATTATTACAACTAACTCCACCCTTGAGGGATGAACCACTTGTAAAGAATTATGGGAGCGGTGATTCAAATTCACCGCCATCGTCGCCGACCCTGGCTGACCGACGACGCGAGCTACATCTACATCCAAGGTCCAGTCTGATCCAATTGTTGGACTCGACGACAGTTATTTCGCTTCTCCGCACATCCCTCGGGAGGGACTCTTTGCCAATCGCACAATTCAGTCCACCACCAAAACCTCTATAGGTTAATAAATAAAATAATATATTTGCTATATTATCATTATTAAACCGAGCCGAGCAACAACGTGCCGTATGGATTTCACATAGTCAGTAATAATAAAAAATATTTTATATTTTACCTCCCATCAGACCTCTTTGTCACGAAGGCTTCGGTGCATCCCTCCCCCTCCATCGACTCACCCCTGGCCACACCCCGTCACCGGGCAAATCTAATAACAGCCTTCTACGCGTGCCGATTACTTATTAATCTTAATGTATTTGTATCGAATTTTCATGCGAAATTGAATCTCGTTCTCAAACCCCGGCACAGAAGAGCTTGGAACTATGGCGGTTTAAATGGTTTCACTTTGTGTCGTAGTCGTACCGGAAGGGGACGCTCAGGACGGCCAGCCATCGATTGCTTGTGTCAGGCTTCAGGTCTGTTTGTTTTAAAAGCATAATTTATTTTTATAAACAACATATTTTAATGCAATAATTTTTTATTGTAAGGTAATTAATTTCTAGTACATTTTTGATAATTTAAAAAAATAGATGACTATCTTAAAAAGACACAGAAAAATTAACTGCCGATAAAGCTATTTTCTAAAAATTACACCATCAAATGTGATCTCATTGAAAATGAATATACTAATTTAATTCAGATCTATGTTTTGAGTAATTACAACTTTACAATAAGAATGTGTTCTCCTTAATAATATAAATTAATATACCCATAATTGATTATATTTATGTTTTGTGATTAAATTAAAATGACTGGAAATTATACCGTCGTTTAATACGTAGTACACAAAACTTTCAAGATTCAATTGAAATAAAAATATGCTTTTAATAGGAAATAATAGATGTAAAATAAATTAATTTATGTAATCAAAAAATAAAAGTGATTCATCTAATTTAAAAATTAATAATATAATTTATTTTCAGCAAAGTAGTACTTACAACAACACTGCCCCGACAGTTTCAGAACGCACCCGGCAAATACCCGAGTGCAAACCATAAGCTCTAATCAGCCTCATAATCTCGCTGGTATCGATCAATTATTGACAACAATAATTTGTGCGGGCAGCCACCCAGTAAGCCGATCTTTTAGATTTACTTCTCTCTCAACAAGTTTTCACTGCATATAAATTTAACCTGTAATTGTGCATCGATCAGCAATAAACGTTTATTAACGGTCTTTATTGTGCAAATATTCTTGTCATTCACATTCACGCACATATCTACATATACTCTCCGCGATATCATCCTCAAACGAACACGTGAGTGCTGGGAGAAATGGGGCCCCAGTCTTCGCACATACAACCTTCTGAACAACACTCTTTCATAAACTTCACAACTTTTCCCCTAAAACTTTATTCTTCTTCGTAATTATACTGTTGACATGTATATTAGATCTGGTAGCTATCTGAAACATATTATTGCATGTCACTAGATCTACTACAAAGTACTGATTCAAACTCGTCACGTACGTAAAGACGTACATAATATGGATTATGTGAAAAACAGAAATAATTTAAATTCAAGCTGAGACGTGGGCTCTCTCCGTCAATGAAAGTATTCCAAAGAGCAGTGGAAAGGGCTCTGATAAATCTACTACCCTACTGATATTGCTCAAAATATCTGCACGCTCAAGTGGCGATGAGCTGGAGATATTTATTGAAGAGATGATGGAAGGCGGGGAAGAAGAATCCTGGAATGAAGGCCTCGCACTGATAGAAAAAGTATTAGCCGTGACATTAGAAGAGTGGCAGGTAACAGAGAGATGATAGGAACTGAAGACATAGAGAATTTGTGATACTTGGGGGAGAGACCTATACTCAGCAGTGGAGACACACAAGCCGATGGTTATAATGGTTTAATTTTGGAAACTCGTCACTTTAGACGGGTTAGGTTTAATTAAGTCGGCTAATATCGAGATGATTTTTGAAAATAAAATATTTTCCCATAAATAGTGACCTGATTTCAAAAAAAAAAAAAATATCCTGTCGCAAGTATTTAAAAAGTTGTTATATGAATTTTTATCATAAATTTTGGCATATGAAACGCCTTTATCTTTGGATATAACGAAATCACTCAATGGTCATACTAAATTTTGAGATATTTTACAAAATGCACATTTTATGATACAATTTAATTTTTATACTCTTTAGGTTAAATTGGTTAGTTCGGTTTGGTTAGGTTATGTTAGTATATTTAGTTTTAATTTGACAATCCGATGATGGTGTATGTTTTTTGGATTTTGGTATTATTATTAATATATTTTATGGATTTTAACGGAACTCTAAAAGTGAATTAATTTTTTAATATTTTCGACTGATGGGTCATTTTTGCTTATTTTGAAGTATGTTCTCCATAGTTTATTGGAAATCACGCCTTTTTCAGAAATCTTAAAAAATAACCATATATAAAGTGTTTCAAATGTCATGAATTATTATGGTGAAATTTTTAAACTTTAAGGTGTAATAACTTTTTAAATACTTGAAGATTCATTTTTGATATCAAGACACTCAAATCTGTTGGAAAATATATTTTTTGTAAAATTCCGCAAAACGACTATATTTTCGATATATGCCATTAAGTCTGTAACAAAATTCGTGAAATGAAAGAATAAATGATGAGAGTCGCGTTTGGCTCGAAATTTTAATTCAGAATAGCATAACAAAAGAAAATTGTATTCTGAGGAATTAAGTTTCTGAAGCCACGCAGAAGCGGGTGTAAATATCATAAGTCACTCATTCAGGGCGCGTTTCGAGGAGGAGATTCCATTTAGTTACGGACCAAAGGAGCCGCGGAGCCAAGAATCCGGAATGGCCGGAGAGATGTGAAGGAGCGAGATGCGGGGCTATCTCCGCGAGACGCCGTTAATGGAATGAAATCCTCGGCGGTTTAAGTCGCAGAAAAGCAACGCGAAATTAAACCATCAAAACGTTGACGTTACGCTTCTCGCCAGTGAGGGACTGGTTTCCTTAACTTTATTGACGTAATATATATTTTTTTATATACGCAATTTTTTTAATGTCTACCTCATTGAACTTCGGCCGTGCTGAGTTAAATATTTAACATTTCAAGATTAATCAGTCATGTTGCATTAAAAATCATGGTAAATTCGTTCAAAGTATCGGTTTCAAAATCTCTCATAAATATTTATCAGTTTGGAAGGGTGACCATACTTTGGACACGTGCTCGATTAAAAAAAATTATCTATGTTTTTATATGCATAAAATAACTTATTTATATTTTGTATAATACGTGATAAAATTATACAGCAAAACCCTTAAATACGTAAAGGACTTTTCTTGCTTAGGTAACATTATGAATATGGAAAATAATATCTTGTGGTAACCCTGCATGCGCCCATAGATATGACCGTGTAAGGACTCACCTATCAACCGTATGGAGCCAAAACCAGAGCGACCAATCAGCAAACGCAATAAAACAATATGCACTAGAGACGGATTCTGCTCAAGCAGCTAGCAACCACTCTTTCGTAGACCGTCCTCTCATAGACATCTCTATTCAATAGCATCTCTAGCGAGCTATTCCAGAGTTCAACGCGAATTTAACTGTATAATTCATCACATCAATAAACGAAACTTTGTAAGTGCTTATTCATTTCTACACCCTTCTCTAGTTACAATAGCAGTCACCCTACATTGCAACACATAAACAACACGCGGAAGACTAGAATTTGTCAGGAGCTTCTGTCTCACAGCAACAAAATCTTTCGACACAATCACGAGTCAATCATATTTAAATAATCTCAACATCCACGCACAATCAACTCCTAAAAGCCATAGCAATACTAGCATTCACTATGAACAAACAATTGTATAGTAACAAATAAGAAAAATCCTATAAAGATAAACATAGTACTACGTGAATGTAAAAGCCGAAACCTAATGAAAAGACACAAAGACGGACTGGAGACCTTCGAAATATGATGCTGGAATTATGAAAATCCGACGGACGGAAAGGGCAAAAAGAACAAAACCTGGCACAAAATAGGAATCGAGGATAAGAACTACAGAGACAAGGGAATATCCCTTAAGAAAAAAAAAAGATACGTGAAAATACAGTAACACATAATGTTAGTGAACAGACGCAACAGCCCCTGGTCACCACTGAAATCATCGCTGTTATAAGACGTGGACATGTTGGACACGCGAAAAGCCTAAACCGGGCGTGCCTTTCATACACATCAGCTGGAACCCGGCGTCTCGGACATCCCGCAACAACTAAATTCTACACAGCAGGACTACGGAACAAATAGGAAGATGCGGAATGAATGGTGAAGTTTTGCCTTATTCCTAACAAAAAAAAAAATATTTTTATTTTATTTGTAACTATATAATACAATGTAAAATCTATTTGGACTGTGCCCGTCTCACTAGAGAAATTCTGTGTCGAGACGGGCATAGTTTAAAAGCAATTGTTCAATTAATTAGAATTACAAGTAGTAGATAGAATTACATTTATTACTATATAAAAGGTGTATATGAAAAACAATTTTAAAGTGGACTTAATTTTTTAATCACTTTGTAGCAATAATTAATATAGGTATGAGTCAATATGTTTGGGTGAGTGCACCAATAGTTGCACCAAGTTTTAGCATTCTATTAAATAATTTAGATCCAAAATATTTGTAGTTTCTTTGACCATATGTTGTATGTACTCTTGGGGTTTGTAGGTTATTTGTATTTGTCCGTGTGGAAATTATATTTTGAGTTGTTTTAAAATGTGTCTGTTTGTATTTATATATGTATTTAAGAGTAATATTAGCGTATATTTTTCTTATATCAAAGACATCGAATTTATTAAAAACTTCGTCAGTAAATAAGTATAAGTCAAATGAAATAAGTGTGCAAATTACAGTAAAATCAAAAAAAAAAATTCTGTTGTATTATTTTTAATGACTTCTCTGCTAGGCTCCTCGTCTGTCTTGAAGACCTCATATATATGTATACATATTTGTTATAGTTATAAAATACAAACGTTTTTGCTTCCAGGATCAGAAAATATATATACACAATGGAAATCACTTGCCATTGACATTTTGGAAGACTCCGCTAGGTGGCGCTATTCAAACAAGAATCGTGAATTAGGATATTTTCTAATACTCAATCGATATTAGTGATTGACTCATAGTTCATAGTACTACGACATACTACGTAGTACATATAACACTAGTAAGCACCACATAAATTTCTATTATATTGTTTGAACTTTTTTTATGCCAATTTATAATTAATTTATATTTCTGGTATTGTTCGGCTCTGTAAATCAGAGTCCGCTGAATCCAAAGCTTCTGGTAAAAAGTATGGAACCGCACAGGGTGCGCAGAAGATGGCGGGCGTGTATTTCATTAAAACCATATAATTGCCAGGCGAGCTTTGGGAATTAAGATGATACTAGCCAAGGACAGTAAATCACGACAGCTTAATTATCCACTCTCGAGGCATCCTCGAGAAATGCAACAACTTACAACTAATATTATACCACCGCAAAAAATAATACAGTAATGAATAATACTTCATTATTTTTATCATGAATTTTAAAATGTGGTCATTTTATATATGGATTTTCACAGAGAGAGGGAAAACAATTATCTAGGCTACTTATGGCCCGTGTCCATGAAATGAGATACGATGAAATTTTCAGAGGTTTAATTGAGATAAATCTCGGTACCGTATACTACGAGTATAACATTATTCACAGTTACAGTTTGACCCAATTATCGAACGAGACATCATCAAACTGAAGTTTGACGTTTGAACATCAAACAAGTGTGAAATACAAACCCTATCTCAAAGACTGCATCTTAGCAACTTCGGAAAGAAGCCAGCAGATAGATCGCCCCAGACTAAATTGAAATTGTAGTTCAATTCAACATTTTTTTTTATAAATTTAATACAGAAATTAAAGTTTGTTATAAAAATTTCATCTAAGGACGTTTTTTGTTTTTTAAAATTCATACGAAAAATGAAATATTTCGAATATAATTATGTTAAAATAAAAAGGTGTCTGACTGTGTATGACTAATAATCTTTTCTGGATGAGTCATGAGACACCTGAGGAAAAATGAACTATATTTTACCCATATGGGTCCTGGCATTTTCAAAAATATACCTCCATCGGTCTCTGCACTGGGCTGCTATCCGACAATTGGACGTCAAGAGTGGACAAGTCTTTATCCGATGTTCGACGAAAATACATCACGAAAATTATTATTATTAAAAATCTAAATTATACCCGGAAAAGCTTTTCAGTAAATAAAACTTAAAATATAACATTATAAAACACAAATATATTTCACTTTAAATGCGCTTCATCGATAAACGACCCAATTTTACATTATGTATTACGTAATAAATCCTTCGATAAAAGTTATTTTATTCCAAATATCACGTTAAACCTCTAAATTTCTTTAAGGTTCTAGATCTCAACTGGCGTATTCATTGCATTGAATTATTCTCTTTGTTAACATGTATGCGCGTCTATCGAATGTGTAGGTACTAGAATGAACTATTTTGCAAACGAACTGTTAAAAGTACAATATATTATACAAAGCGGAATCAATTGAGTGTCAGCATCGTTAATAATGACGCAACAGCCCGGTGTAGGTCATTATTAATGAATTAGAGTGTTTTATAAATTAAATTATTTTCCAGGTCTACAAATACTTTCGAATCTCAAAGTAACGTTTGTGGGCCGCCTGTTGGCCTTTTTTAAATGTCTGTAGGTATGTCGTCATTTCCATATATGTGAAATTACCCGTATTTTCACAGGGGCTATAATTATTTTCACAGATTTTTTACAAACTTTTCTGTTATCGCAAAAGCAGTGTAACGCCAATACAATATTTTTTGAGTAGGTCAGATTACATTTAAAACCTTTCACATTTTCCACTAGAAATAATAGAAACTTACACAATAGTATGCAAACCATAACGCCAATTCCTCGAAATTCTATAATGTACAGATAATGCATTAGTACAAAAAATTAATTAACTAATTGACTAATCAAACATTTTACATTTTGATAAATGTTCCGTGCTGCGTTTTAATATAATTCTTAAGATCCTGGCGGCTTGTAACTCAAAACATTAAGTCATTGGGAGCCCCGCCAAAAACTAAACGACATTTAAATCTCTAGCCCAGATCCTAACGAAAAATACAGGAAATAAATAAAGGAAATGGAAGCTATACTTTTGTCCTTGCACCCATCTTGTTTTAATAATATTACATGTATATATCTGAAATCCTTTAAATTTTTAATAAATTTGATAGATTCATTACGTAGAAATGATACAATTTACGCGTTGTAAAGAAGCAAAAATACATTATACCATAATGTCGCAACGTCGTGCAGGATCATATTTTGTCTTTTACCTTCCTGAAAATTGTTTAATATACATATTACTAATGACCTTACTTCGTACAAAAACAGTCGCAAAGAGTTTCACACAAAATATGTAATCTCCATACATATTTTAATTCATACCTTGAAATAAACGGTTTCACGTATCGGACACGTATATTATGTCACCCTGGTATAGAATACGGTTTAATGGATGTTTCACTAATCTTTTTTAATTTGATTTATACTTTTTTTCACATTTCATAATTGTCATTTCACCCCTTCACTTTTTCATCACTTATAATAATGGATTTGATTCTACCATCATGTTACAGAAATTTAACTCTAAATATAGCAAATTAACATTAAATATATCTAATTTATCTTTAAATGTAACAGATTTCCACAGAAGGCCAGCAATTAAACATATTTTAGGTTAAAACCTGCGTTAAATTAGCTCCAGAATCTAGGTAGAGCTAAATATAAATTACCAAATCAAAATATTATAAAACAAATTTTTAGTACATAACAAATTTGAATACAATATTGTATATCTTCTTCTTTCCTCCTTCACGTCAGTATTGACATATAATGCACTTAATCAGATGATACTCGGTTCGTAATGAACCTTCACAAATCCCAGTCCTACATTTCCCTCACCACTGACTCCAGAGTCTTTCCATCCATTAATTCTTATCGGTCTTCTTCATCCTAAAGTTGTGCCCATGATAACATACTTTTTAAAGCTATCACACTGACGTAAGATCGCATAAATATATTGATGTATGCATATATACACAATCGTTGATTTACTTATAAATTCCAAAGACAAAGATGATAAATTTAATAATTATGGTGTTTATAAACATAGATGTAAAGATTGTACTGCTTTCTATATTGGTAAAACAAGTTGAAATTTTAACATAAGAGTCAAAGAGCATTTAAGATGTTAATGATTTTTCTGAATTTACCAATCAATTATTAGAAAATGTTCACATTTTTGATAAAAAATTGGAATTGTCTGTGTGTATGTAACACAATGTTGGTATTAAAATGAATAATTTAAAATCATTAGAAATAAATCAATCGTGTAAAATTAACCAAAATATTATAGATAACAAATTTAAACATTTCTAAAATTTTTTTTAATAATTTAGTATCAAAGTCAATTTCCACAATTTAAATTTGGTACTAGATTTATTTATTAAATTTTTTTTTTTTTTATAAATAGATTTTCTTTAGAATGTGATTATTATATTTTTGGTTAGTTAATTTGACATCCTGAAAAAAGGAAATGGTTGTTTCCGAAAGTGATTTAAAAAACAAATTTATTACTAAAAAATAACAATATCAGTAATTGTCGACCCTAGATTACTGATAGATGGACTCTTGTTTTATATCTGCACAAACACTCCACTTGGAGATCAAGTCCTATATTTTTATCTCGTTTCTTTTCTTCTTTTACAATATTATTAATTACCGATAAAGGTTAGTTGATCAGACCATGCACCGTACAAAATGCAAATATTAACGCAGAATTAATTCTGTACTGCCCTTTTACCGCTATTTGATTTGTGTTTTGAGTTAAAAAAATATCATCCACGGACACACTCTACAACAGAGACTCTCCGAGATACAATGAACAATTTTGGAAACATTTCACAACAAATGATTTTATATATTCATTAATTTACTTAGGCACTCACTATTCACAGAGGCAATTCAATAAAATATTCCCTCAACCCTCCGTTCCTTCCCCCGCTCAGCAGCCATGTACCATCCCTTATCGCACTCGATACACACAAGTTTCGGTCTTATAAAAAAGGAAAATGTATCCACATAATATAAAGTGGTCGTAAATAAGAAATCTGAATATTCGGATACACTTTTGCCGCGCGTATAAATCACTCCATGTCTTTGGTTATTATCCATACGTAAAGAAATACGAGTTAACAGTCTGTTTTATCGAGTATTTGTTTAGAAATAAATCAAAAGGGATGCCTGCTTTCTTATCGAATATATTCTGTCTTCGTTGCTGACGTATTCACGTGATTTAGAGGACTTTTTATCGGAAATTGAAGAGAAAATGTAGGCGATTACATATACCATATACATATTTTTTAACTAGACGACCAAGCACGGTTTCAGGTTTTTTTTAAAAATATATAACGATTCTGAACTATACTGGACTGGATTTGACCACTACACGATGCAGATGGTCTCGGACCATGGCGAGTTTCGAGCAAAACTCTTGGGACGACTTGGGACTCGCTGGGCACTAGGGTCTCTCTATTCCTGGACTTTTTTTATTCCCGGGACTCGATTCGCAGCTCTGGATCATTCCCGGAATTAATTTTAATGAAATATATTGTATGTACATATTTACAATCAATCTATTCTATCTAAACAAAAATAAAATATTCAAATTAAATACACACATTAAAACAATTTTATTTAAAATAGCATTTTAAAAATACCAAAATGTTTCAAATTATATCTAATGGCCTGCTTCTCTATTTTGTACATATATTTTCAGCAATTGAACAAACTTTCAACCGATGTCGGTTTTATTTTTGTAAATTAATTGTTCGACGGCTAAGAATTCCTATTACCGAATGACTTCGAAACCGTTACAAGCCAGGGTATTCGGTAAAAAAATAAAATGTTGTTTCAGCGAAAGCACTCACTCATGTATGTGCTCGTATTTTTATTGCACTTCACCGACAGTCGTCAATGCTAGCAAATTTCCAAGAATTTGTAACTCTGCATTTTGCGACTAAATGATTTATTATTTCCTAAACCCATTGTTATTGTTTTCTAGAACCCATTCGAAAAGTATGTTTTTTTTTTGTTTTGACCCAAACATTTCTTTTTAACTGCGTTTGTAAGATAAAAAATTTGACCGAAATTATTTTATTTATACTCTTCCAAAATTATAATGAATACTGGGACATAAGCATTCCCGTGACTCGATGCATCGAAAACCCCATGTATTCCCGGGTCGACCCGGGTCAGAAATCCTACTGGGCACCCATGGTCCGTCTGTGATCGTGTGGAACAAACCCCGGTACATATCCTCTGGGAATGTGATATTAAGAGGGACGCAAGGGAAGTTATGGGAAGTTATGCTGGTCATCGTTCGGTTAGAAACGACGACCTTATGAGGAATGAAAGGAACTTCGGATACTTTCGAGAGTCTGTGAGTGTGTGGGTGACCCGCTGGGAAATTTTTAGATGATCAAATGCTGCGATTGAAGGTGAGGGTTATTCGCTTTCATATAACTTAGCCTTCTTTTGATCAGATATCTACCGGTCCTGGTTTCCTAGCAATTGTATTTATTTTTGTGCTTAATCCACTTTTTTCTTTTCCCTTTAGGGGGGTGATTTATGTTTTTCACCTTTACTGTTTTTTTTCTGTGCACTATTAAATATTTCCATATTTATATATGTGTAATAAATAAATATGTACAATGTTAATAAATACTCTTGGATATGGGCGCTGAATTGGACAATGAATGATGTTGGTTTTGGTGTCCGTGCCAAGCCTCCGTCTTGCTATGCATCTCTGAGACGTAGCAAGATCGCCTTTATAGTATTAAAAAATACCAAATTGGCGGCGAATAAGAAAGATCTATATGGGAACTTTTGTTCATAGAACGGTCTCGGGTAAGTGGTGGGTCCCATTCAATGTTATAAAACGGTACTTTAGGACAATTAAACGGCTAAAATCATATTTATCTATCACGACGTTGGTATATAAAACAAATGTAATTAATTTATTATATTTATTACAGCGCGTGTTATTTTTAACTTTTATTAAATTAATTAAGTCTCTTTGACAGATGTGAGATATTAGAAAAATGATGCAATATAAAAAATGGGAAATTATCGAAATCAACCCGTATGGAATTCTCACCAGGAAAAAAATACGAGGAAGCTGAAGGACCGGAATCAAAAGGAAATAAAACGGTCTATACGAGTGCTTAACTTCGTGTGTATCAGCTCAGGGATCCACGCTACAGCTCTCTCCTTTCAATTATTTTGAACTTATAATCATATTTAAAACCCGAAAATGACTCATTTATGTAGACTATTCGGCCTACCTGCCGTGCATCAAAACACTTAAGTAAATTAAAACGAAGCTGTATAAAATAATTATTAACACAATCTCACTTCTATATCTATGCGATTGAAATTGAGTTATTTTAAATAGTGAATGACGACGTGCTTGTTGGTTTAGTAGTTAAGAATCTCGGGGGTTTGAGTCTCATTCAATTTTCATAGCACAAGCGTTTAGCTTAGTTTGAAAATAGTAAGAATATTTACGTGACACGTATTCCGTGCACGGATCTTTATTTTTTTTTATATATGGTTTTAGATGAGTGAAACACTTTGTGGATTCCTCCCCAAACTATTACTGGCAACTAAATTATATATCCAAAATAATATTTTAATATATTTACTGTTTTCGAGGTAAGTTTGTAGAACTATCACGTATATAAAAATAAAACATTTATTTTTTTATTCTACTAGTTTAATTTACTTGATGTCATTAGTGTTGAGACTGAATGGTTACATATAATAATTAGAAGCATTCAAAATGTATGGAAATCCTCAAAATACCAATTAATAATGTTGTACCTTACATTGTATATCTGTCCTCCATTATAGTTATAAATACAAGTTGTTGAGTTAAATTGTTAGATTGATAATGTCCTTACAAGGTGAAACGCGTCTCAAATAAGTTAAACGAGTAGAATCACAAAACGAGTGTTTTATTTTAATATACGTGAATATTTAAATAAATACGCTTTAACGGTGCGAATATCATTTGAACGTTATCTATTAAATCGTTCTTAGATGTTGGTTTAAAAAAATTATCAATATGAAAATAAGAAGCATCAAAGAAATTCTCCCACAATACGCTCGACATAATACGCAGCTACAAATTACTCGACGTTCGTATGAAAGATTCCACGACATTTCCATGACAAATACGTACACGATAAGTTGCCGCATAACACCCTGGCAACTTCAAATAACAACCGACGCGCCGTCGCGGTGCCGATTCCATACAGAAAAAAGAAAAAGATGTCGAACATTTTTATTCTAATCGCGAAAACATATTTTAATTCCTTTATAACGACTGGGTTGGTTCGCGCTCAAAGCGGAGGAGCTTTATAATAACTGGGCTTATTTTTCGCTAGCTTATTTTTCCCGGGAAAAATTATTAGCGGGTAACATTCGCGGGCTTTTCACATAAAGACGCAACCAGAACCGTCTCGGGCGACCTCTCCCACCCCCCGGGCCCCGACCCCCGGGCCCCGCCCGCCAGCGCCGCAGCCTCCGCACCCCGGGAAGGCTGGGTAAAGCAAAGGAAGTTCATCGTGTAGATTGTTACCATCCAGTAGAGAGCGTTCAAAGGGATTTTATAGAATGCGGTGTGTTCAATTTTCGCACGGAAAAACATTGCGATTTAAATATCTTCTGTGGCCGTGAATTGGAGTAACGGCTCATGTACGCAGAATGAGACACTATAAGTCTCAGAGATAATCTCAGCACCGTGTGTGCGTGTTGAGATTTCGATTTGGAAATAAACTCATAAATTGGTGAGATAAGACGAAATTCTGACCCGTGTACGCGATAGTCAATTTTACAGTGAAACTAGACACGCACAAACGTCACTTCTTCTTCTTCTTTTAAACAGGCAATCCACCCTTCAAGAGTGATTTGTGCCATTAAACAAGTTAAGACATTATTTCATAGAAAACAGTACAATAATATTATAGAATAGAGAATATTGCGTTACAAGTTAATACCATTGACGTTCAAGAAATTTGCTATTATATAGCTTAAATGTGGCGAGTTGAGGGAAAGAAGATGACACAAGTTAACCGGGAGTTGAAAATTACCATTGATAAGATTATTGTAAAAAAAATCTGTGATCCGCAATAGACAGGCAAAAAAGACATGGTCAAGGGTTTCCTCCTCGGCACCACACTCACACATTGGGGAGTCTATTATGTTCAATCTGAACAAATGTGAGGCCACCTGGCAATGCCCAATTCTCATTCTAGAAAAAACGTCACTTAAAAGCATAAATACCAACAACAATTTATTATGACAAGTTATACAATCAGAAGCTATTAAATTATAAATAAATTATTATATTTCAATTGCCACACGTAAGATTAAAATTCACGATCAGAGGTCAATAGAGTAACATTTGAAGTTTGATGACAATAAGTGTGAAGTGCGAAGCGAGGTAAAAATATCAAACCCTATCATAACAAAAAGTGACGATGTCCGAATCTCTGATGCTTGGTGGTGATACTACACGATGGCCTACGAAAACCGAGAGTTGTTTCCAAAAATCTTATGGACGCCTAATCTCTATCTCGGCCAATCTCGAGACGAAAATCCAAATTGGCCATACAAATGACCAATATATGTTATAATACCGTTATTCATATGACATTTCATCTGTACAGTTATGCGCTAATCAATACTTTACATACTCGTACTCGGACACTTGAACGGTTCTTATCCACGTTGTTAAGATGGCCCAGGTGATCTGTCGCGAGTTACAATTTACAATCAAAAACATTTTATTGAACTGTCAAAAAAGGTAGTCTGCGTACAAAATACAACAATACATAAATCATAGCTTATATCGTACTCGATTATTGTATACTACTACTAGTGAAGTTTATCCCCAAAAATGAATAATATAATTTTTTATGTAATATCAATGAATAATACAAATTTTGTGAGGGATGTAATGCATATTATATTGGACGGTTGGGTCGGATAGGGAGCACGAGTTTACATTGCAATTTCATAAAATGTTATCCTAGTTTTCCATTAATTACGCAATAAAGTTTTCCTGTTTCCCGCCTCCACTTTAGTTTGCTATTGAAGTGCGTTAAACTGTTAAGTTGACAAATTATCTTCCTGCCGTGTAGGAATGATAAGTTGGCATGTGAAATTAACGTCCTGCTATTTGAGCTCGCCAGACTTTGTAAATTATCATCCTGCTATGTGGCGTTGATAGTTGAACTGTTCGTCTTGCTATTAATCATGGCGCGTGAACGTACCCACTTCATGCAACCAACGAAGTGTGCGTTTGAGAGTGTATTGTGCGGATCAATGAAGTACGTGTTTCTGAAGTCAGTTATAGAAGAAACACAGATATCTAAAGGAACACCTCAGGTAGGTCGTGTTATTCCTAGTATTTAGTTGGTTCTTGAGCCCCACGTTCGCTATTCCTGTTCTAGACGCTAATCATCTTGGGTCAATCGAAGATTGCGCGCGCACACGTGTACTTTTAAGCATTTACTAATCGCTGTCAATAAATTCCGGTCTTTAAAAAAATATGATTTTTTTAAATGCCTATTCTTTTGAATCCTTTAGTTTGTGATAAATCCACGTTAGTTATTAGTTCACAGAATATTTGGTAGGCGTTGGTCAAGTACATGTTAAAAAATAGAAGTTTGAATCCGAACAACCTCTGTACGGTACCCACTCTCTGGTGAGACTGAGCAGCCCCCACCTCCCGCCACCACGCCAACCCCACTGCCGTTAGGAAAACGAACCGATAAATAAATACATTTTTTCGCTATCCTGTCGCAGAAGAAAAGTTATTCCCACCCCTGTCTGTGCTAAATATGCGGGACGGCACATGGGTGTAGCCGAGAGAGAATGTAAGGAACATCTTTTCAAAACTACTGTCTGGTACAGATAATATACTCTTGCCTAGTGTTTGGTTATATAATAGTTTTAATAATCGAAACACAGTTTATTATTTTTACTATTACAATATACTGTTAATTGTTGGTACATTCCCTGAAAAAGTTGAATTTAAATTGTGCTGGTTGATGATATACAAGGCAACACATAACATAAAAGCTTTGTATCACCATTACTTACTTTGTATCATTAGATACTTCAGCCGCAGTAAGGGTTGTAGAACCGACCAGCATTCCTGAGGCATGACCAAATATCCAACTCAGTGACTTTTTGTTCAATTACAAAAAATATTATAAATAAAATTGTGCTTTACGGTTCATTATTATTTTACAGACTATATGCGTGTAAACAATAGGGTATTAAATTGGACAACGTAGAATAGTTAGAAATAAAAACAGCACCAAAAATAACCAAAATATTATAAATTACCAAATGAATTTTACCATCAACCCAAATCAAAAATGTTTCCATAGGTTAGGTACTCGGAAATTGCAATTGAAAAAATAATAATTTCGAGGCCATAGATTCAATTGAGATACATCTCAATACCATTTACACATGTTGAGATTTTGATCTGACCTGAAATTGGTAGAAAGAGACAAAAATTCAAATCAATGTATATAGCATACAAATGTCACCTAAACCACCATATATCCCTGCAAATATCTATTCTGGAAAGATAAAAATAATCTCATCAAACATTAAACATTATTAGTAATAAAATAAGTTACATTACAATAATTTATTCCATTGTAACTGCTACTGGGATACAAACGATAGTGACATTTGACTTTTAAAGTATGACAAACGTGAAGTGAGGCGCGGAAAACGGTGAATCTCTGAGACATGGTGTATACATAGGGACTATGAAACCTAAGAGTTGTCTCCAAAGAATTTCCTGAGAGTAAAAACCTTATCTTAAATATTGTCTCGAGTAAAAAATCTCTTTAAATTGTTATTCGTGGAAACGGGCCATTATAGATTTATAAAAATAAATAATAAAAAATACAAAACACTCGTATCTGATTAATAATATTTTGTTATTTTAATATTAGAAAATATAATACATTTTTAGAATAATCAGTAGGAAATATATATATATATTTCTTTTAACATTTATTTCTTCTCTATGAGAGTTAGAGTCTCTATAGAGACGGAGTATATATGAGAGTTTGTTTCAGTTAGTCTGTGTACATTTTTTTTTTACATACAGATACAAATTTATAGTAGTCCGTAATTTTTCTAATTGTAATGGGGAGAGTGATAAAATATTTGACTCCTTGATAAATATAGTGATTTTGGGTTGCGGAATATTTTAGTTTTGGAATATCAATTTGATCTCTAAATTTTGTAAATCGGAATTTTTAATTTTGAAAATTTGGATTATTGATTTATTTTTGTATGTCTATTATTTTTGATACTTTGAAATCTGTGAAGAGTTGTATACTTGATAAGTTTTTGAGTGATTTCTAATTGTGACATTGAAGTTTTATATGCTCCTCTCCATCTAATAATACTGCATTGCAACTGTATTTTAGGACAATCATTTTAATTTTGTTTTTAAATGTATTTTTTAATCGGACTACAGTCCACCCGTGGTGCAAATAAGATCTCTCCGTATGCTTGGCTCTTCATTTGATAAGTAGTTTCTTCCCGGAGTGAGTTCACAAATAAGTCGATACCTTCCGCCTGAATACCCCTCCGCTCCGTAGACCCATTTCCTACCGAGTATATCGTGAATAAAGCATTGAAAATGTGTGATTGCTAATTAAATATTATATCTGCCGAAGGAGAAGCTTTTTTCCACATTTTTAGAACTCACGGTATAATAGCAGTCTCAAATAACTTCTTTCAAAAATGAGTCTTAAGAGTACTTCGGCACGTTCTAGATTTGAGAAGATTACATGGAGTATGTTTTAATTATTTTATTTATTATAATAAACTTCAACTTCTAACACATAAATTCATTATTCATCTTTTTCCATTCTTAGGTTACTCTTAATTCATTCAACACAAGTTCACAAGATTTGGTACTATGTATTTAATTTTGCTCCAATGTTCTCTTAAACCATTTTGTTAAAGATCTGCCCCCAGTCATCTGCTTAGTTCTTGTTGCAGTCACGTCCAATACAAATGCTTCGCCCTGACTAACCAATACAAATGCTTCGCCCTGACTAGGCCAAGTTCTAACCCACCAAATTCCCAACACCAAGTATACGCCTCCTAGCGACAGAATATAGTAGTGCAAAGTGATTTGTTACTTACACAGAGTGAATCTCGGCTAAAATATACATCATCGTACGATAGCACATGCAGCAGTTACTTACAGTTGCGGATAATATAGGATTACTGGCTTTAAAAGGAAATTTTCATCATTCAAAAATCCATGATATATAATTTTTTTTTTTCAACGCCTTTGTGGGCTTTTACATAAGAATATATTTTTATTTAATTTAACCGTACATTTTTAATTGACATTTCAATATAACAGTTTAAATATAACATAAAAAAATAAAAACTAAGTATAATATACATACAAATATTTCTCCAGCTCAAGAATGCAACGAAAAATGTCAACGAAACTCAACTTGTTACCAAGCCGATGCATCCGCGATATTGGCGAGTTAACAGTATAATTATTTATATGTGTACCTACAAAGAACACTAAATGTTGTCTCGATTGAGTTGGTACTTTATACGAAACCACTTATATCAACTCAGGGCAGTCCATCAAGCTTCTCCTTCTCCAGGCTAATTTTTTCAAATGAAAACTCATTAAATAATCATAATTTATTAACGCGGTAAAGTAAATATAAAACACCTAATTCGAGATTGAAAAAAACATGCTAGAATATCGATATCCGCGTAAGTTAATGTGCAGAACTTATTAAATGTCGAATAAAAGAGCCAAAAAAGCGTAAAATCATTAGTCCAATAAAAAAGAAGAGAATTATTATTCCATTTTTAAAAGCAATATAAAGTTGATTGATATAAAAGATGTATCAAATGGAAAGTTACAGAATATATGTACAAAGTTAGTCTAAAATGTAAAATGTAATGTAAAACAAAGATAACAAATAAAAATATTCACATTACTCTGTTCACATAGCTCGTGCATTACTCAAGTCATATAATTGACTATTTACTGAATTGAAAACTCCTTTCGATTGATTCGTTTTGTATGGAGTCGTTACCTGTATTGCTTTTAAGAGAATAACATTAGAAAATCTTAAAACTGCGTGCAAATCATTGAAGTGTCTACTTCCTCTTTTACCAATTCGCGAATTTTACTATCTTACTGTTTTTAACGTGTTGATTTTATGGCCGTTCTTTGCGTTCGAGGTGCATTTAGTGCATGAATTTGTTTTTGATTTGGGAAAAACGAAAATAAATTAGCAGAACTATTTTCTAGGTTAACCTTTAATAAAAATAATTATTTCCTTAAGTTATTACGTGAAGGATTTTCAAACAATAAATGAACCATGTTTACTCATAGAAATTGTTCTTTAAAACGTCCATACATTTTTTATATGGGTAAGAAGGTATTATTGCACGTTAAAACTTAATTTTTAAAAACACTATTAATAGTACTGTAAAATTAAAAATAAATACATGGTAGGGTCGTATAAACGATGGATTCATTTTGTCTAAAGACGTTGGTTAAACGAAAGTTCATAATCATATGTATAACATATATTATATACAATTGTGTAATACCATTGGTAACAGAATAACTTAATCTATACTTACTGCACGCCACTGATATATACATATATATATATTGTGAGGCGTATCCCGCTACGACTTGGAAGCGCCATTGTGAGGTGTAGCCCGCTACAACTTGGAGGCGCCTTCGTGAGGCGGACTATCCTCCACAGACCAGTAACAGCGGAGAGCATGATATGTGAGAACGTGAATCAGAAGCTATCTACTTACCATAATGACGAGATCCACCTTAACCATCTTCTGGGAAAATAAACTTTACTAAACAGTAAAATTATGAAAGGTGATATTTCATAATAAAAACATTATTAACAAATTTTACGTTAAATTTTATTGAGATAATCAAACAAAAGAAAATTACTAGTATTATTATTTTTTAAATAAATAAATAAAATAAAATAAGTTATGGAGTTATATAATAAAAAGTGCTTCGACCTTGGACGATTCTTCTTACGTCTGCCGTAAAATTATTATCATCTTCTTGCATCCTTGCATTTTAGTCTCCTAGAAGCAGCATCCACCGCCATTTCCGAGTGCCTGGCAATTGGTCAGAACACTCCTTTAACCGGCGGTCCACGCACGAATCTTCTTTTTTCAGGTAGACCATGATGAGAAAGACGGATGATAATTGAGAAGGAAAGATAAAGGAAGTAAAGTAAATAAATCAAGAAATAAAGAAAAGAAGAAGTAAAAGAAAAGAAGGGAAATGAAATTATTACCTACAAAAATAGACATTTTTACGATACAGTTAGGATTCATAATGCTAGAAATGAGTGCTTGTAAAATCGACGTATTATTTGGATGTTTACCCTTCTAATTTCTACATGGCGTGACGTCCATATGCTACTCTGGCGTTGGCTCTGCGCCTAGATTTTGTATAGGGCTCCATCCTCAGCGTATCTTCTAATATGAATTAAATAGAATGGCGGCAGCAGCCGGACAGCTGCCCGTGGCCGATCCCCTCAGCTCGAAGCGGCGAGTGGAATAATGAATGTACCTGCTAGCGCTGGTCCATCACTTCAAGCGACGGTAGCGAACCTAGCGGCCAACATCGAAATTACTACTCGGCGATCCGACACGAACGCGAAATTATTTAACCAGGGTGTTTACTAGCTAAATTAGGTACTAACGTTACATTCTTCTTCTGCCAATAATTCGTAACATTATAATATATATATAACATTGATATTCATGGGAAATCAAGCGGCAGACAGGCTGTCCTAAAACCCACTGGACTTATGAAATCATCGAACTCTATGAAAATGTGTGGCATTAAATAACAATCGACAGAGAAAAGTAGACATAAAGTAGACAGTAGATAGAAAAAGAAATGGAGACACTTGGAGAGATCTTTATCCATCATTGGATGAAAAATAACTTATGATGACTATATATTTATAGATATACGAGTATATATTTCAATATGTAAGGCGTCATATTTTTAGTTTCTATTTTAAATTCAATTTATAATACGTACTCGCTATGTTTTTTTTAAATAACGTAAATTATTTAAAAATGCGAGGTCGTTTCCCTAGATCAGGCCTAGCCTAAGAGGAAAATTATCATAATAATATTATTGTTGTGAAAAAATAATATGTACTAAAAATAAATACACTGCGTGTAACATATCTTAACATTTAACCTTTTAAATGCCATGAGCGCGTTAACTTTGCAAACTTAACATGTCACGCCAAGCAATAAGCGTGATAACACGCACTTATTGACCTTGCAGACACAATAGTTTTATTATATATTTTTAAATCATTTTGTCATCTGTGGACGACAGTTTCCAGCTTTTCATAGATACTGTATCAAAAGTCATGACTCTTAAAGCCTACCCTATATATTATCTTCCATTTCAAATACGATTGGCTGTTAAAAGGTTGTTTTGTATAAATCTCATACAATAAAATTGTCCGTAACGATACAAAATTTATACATATTTCTTGAATATTTTTGACTCTATCCACCCATATTGTGGACGAGGTCAGTTACACCCTGAATGTATATGTACATGTAGACATATTTTAATCGCTCTACGAAAATAATTATCATTTTAATGTTATAGTTAAACTATTTTGAGCTTCAATAAGAGAAGATAACATTATAATTTATAGACAGACATGCGTGTATATTTAGACTTACAGATGATAAATGGTGAAACTCTCGGTGGCTTTATTACTAAAGTGAAATTTAGTGGTATTAAGTTGAATTTATAATATCTCGGTACACGCTCTGATCCTTCAAAGGACGCTTCTCTAAGCTAAGTGCCCCTTCCACAGAAGAGACATGCTAAGTATAATACTCATCTCTACTAAGTGAAATTCTGCTCTGATCGCGACTAACCAAATAAATCGCGTAAGTATTGGAACAAAGAGTTTTATTAACTTTTAATTAAATAATTAAATGGACAGAAACATTTTTGTAATGCAATATATATTTTTTTAAATTTTCTATATACATTTAGAGGTTGTGCATTGTCTTGTGATGAAGATGATGCGTATCATAAGGTACCCCGCCTTTAATCTCGGGTTCCCAATCAGAGATTGTTATATACTCGTGGGTATGTCGCGTGTATGTACTTAGATATTCGTGTGGACTATGATAAATAGTAAAACAATCAGGTAATATAGAATTAAATGATAATATTCACTATTTGAATACACGGAATTTATTTTAGCTTAGATTACAAAGGTTTAATTTCAGAAGCTGTTGGGGTAGGAGGTGTCGAGGCAGGACCCGCTTTAGCTTTTACAGACTTATACATCGCTCCGGACAAAAATATAAATTGACGCCCCGCGACATGTTTTAAAAGTTGAAGAAATTAGCTGCTTCCAAGGATGCTTTAGCCACATCAGTAATAACTAGTTGAGTGAGTGGCTACTATACGGTACTTGAATTTCGATTAATTGGATTTTTAACTTAATAATATTTTCTCACATTCACGGCCAAAATGTCGCCTTTTAGATTTGCCGCCCCAGACAAATGTCTGGATTGTTCGCCCCTAGAGTGGGCCCTGGCCGAGGAGATAGTAGGCGTTGTGCGCGACTCTTTGCGCATACGCTCGTGGTGCTGGGTGCATTTAGCGCGTGACAGAAGGTATCACCATATTCATAATATATCTTTATGCTACTTTTAAATATTTAAATAATTATCTAAATTTGATAGATGTATCATTTGTTGAATTAAAACTAAATACAGTGTCAAAATAAGTTGTTTTATTTTAAATACAATCAGTATACACATTAAAAACATATTTTAAAATTTTAAAAAGGTACTTAGATAAATCTAAATATCGAAAAAATATTTGGTTACTGCCGGGATACGTACCCGAAACTTTTCCGGGGAACTGCGATACCAACTTCACTATAATAACTACGAGAATATAAGATTCCGAAAAATGCTGAACCTTAATTATTAAATTTGATTAATTTATGATTACTTCATAATAAATTGAACAATTTATTTAAAAAATATATATTTTTAGTCAGTTTAATTGCCCTCGACACTCGTAATAGTACTTAAAATTAAAAATTTACGGACTTTGTGTCGGAGCGAAGCATGGACACATTATTACAAACTATTTAGATTGCCACCCTAAGTACACTATATGATTAAAAAAAACATACGTATCTGACTGATTTATTTTGTTTAGCCCTAAGACAATCGATTAGAGACTAGACAGTTGGAGGCTCGTTCACGGAGATCACCAAGTTAATAATATTTTCACAATACAAGAACTTGCCTTAGTTTAAAAATAGTAAGTATAGACAATATAAAATATTAAGTAAATGACACGTATTCTATATACGCATTTAAAAATATATATTTATTACATTTTGACTTATATTTTTGGTATTGTGTATTAATTGGAAACTTAATCAGATGTATAAATTTTGAATTCAGTTTTGTTTCAAATAAACACATGTATAGACATAGATTTAGTTTTATATCTGGGAATATATTTATGTATAAAATATACTTTACTATAAGTCTTAAGAGGTCCATATTTATTCCATCTGTACAGGGGAGGCTGCCTGGAAACTCGCACACGTTTTTATGGACCGTTTGTTTCAGTTGCTGGTTCGGGAGATGGGGGTTGGGGTGGGTGTTTGTGCGCACACGGGTAGATGGCGCTATGTTCCAAACCGAATGCAAAATAGATAAAAGACTCATTCAATTAAAGTTACATGCGGGAAATAAGTTATACGTTCCTGTCGGTACACCCTATCGAAGTGATACAATTATTAATTCGTTTAGGGAACGGATTGAAGATGTTTCTCGATCGATTATATTTGAATCCTTTAATTAAAATTCTTTGAGCGGACGCATCACGCCATCTGTGGTTGGTCAATCGAAACGCGCCCTAGCCGGGACGCGTGTTGCATTCCGGCTACCTACCTTCTCATACTTCTTACTTCATACTATTACCTATAGTACTATTACTACCTACTTACTTTACGGCTTATCAAAGTACACACAATTTATAATAGTTAAATTCATACGTACATAAATATCATTCGTTTCTATTTTTTCTTTGTCAGGCCAACGAACTCGGTTACTGGGAAGCTCACTTGAGATACTAAGGGTCGATGTTTAGGCTAACCAGCGGGTTCAATGAATCCATAAAAACTGTTGGGACTAAAAGCTTCCCTTAAAACAAAACATGTTCATATTAACCAAGAACAAAAGATTATAGATAATAAAAGGCCCGAAGCCATAACTAGCAAATTACTGTGTTTTGGGTATAGGTCGTGGGAAGTTCTTCTTAAATATGCACTTCTTATTTTAATTCGGCACTACGCTGGTACGAGAAATATAGTTCGCGCGTCGATCTGGTTAAGTCATGGTTCACGTGCATTTTCTCTCGTCTCCATCCCTGAGCAGCAGATACGTTTCTCGACCAGCTAGAGGCTGCAATGTCTACTGTGTGGATTTATCTTTACAATATATTAATGCAGCTTCTTCACTAGACCTGGGTAGGTGAGATTTTAGACCAAATATGAATGGTTAGAACAAAGAAGTACAATGCACTGGACTGGCAATATTAAGAAGACTGGTGGCTTTTGCCGAATGAGAATCGTGGAATGTGAAGATCAACGAGGGAAGGCCTATGTTAAATAAGCTAAGGAAGAAGAATACATCCAGTTTTGAGAGGTGTATTTTCACTTCCCTGAAAGGGATAGTTCCCACGAGTGTGATAAAATATAGTTTCATTATAATAACGCATTTTGTCATACAATAAATAATCCTAATCATAGGTAAAGCAATACATACAAATTATTTAACTTGATATGAAAGAAATTTAATGACTCGCATAGAAAAATACACAAAAAAATTATCTCCCAGGACTCGAATGGGACGAAATTTTCTTTTGCTAAGAGAATGAGATACCATTTACACTATCAACTAACTAATTACTTTCACTTCGAATTTTCGACTATATAAGTATTTATTTTATTCAGTGAGATTGGTTTGGAAGTCCTAGTATTACTCAAATTTTTTTTAATTATTGCAAATAAACGTATGATGTAAGTGATTAATTTAAATTGTTTTATTTGTTAAATAACTATGTTCTAAAATTGCAACTTAACAATAATAAAAATGTGATTTCTTTACAACTATATCATGATTACGGTTTTCGAATTTTAATATATTTATAAAATATGTGTAATATTTAGCTTTCTTTTGAGTGAGATAAAACTATCCAGCGGGGTAGGTTTGCGGTCCCCTCTGGGACCAGTTACCCGGGCGGGGCGCGCTGCTCCAGGAGCGGCGGCGGAGTTATTATTGTTTATTACTGCTTACTGCGCCGCCTCTGTAATACCCACAAACATTCACTTGGATTGATATGGCTCGGATTCGACAAACGAAGTAAATATATTTTTATAAAAATAAACAGTTTTAAAGGAATGTGAAAGGAATAATAAAATGGTTTTTCTTTGTGTACAGGTGGAGTAGGCCGTCCAAGATAACTACCCACTCTTGTCGCTGATGATACACCAAGATGAAGATAAAGATATGAGAATCGTGCAAAGAACAACTGTATAATTTATAGAACGAGTATATTTCTATTAACTGCCTAGTATTTATTATAATTACGTGTCACGTGACTGTACTTCTGTATTTGCGGGGTAGTTTTCAATATCTTGTTTACTCTAACTCAATGCCAATTTGTAGTATCACATTCATTTTTATGCGTTCACAATATTTCTAATTTTTATCTTATATTGATGTCGTACAAGGGCTATCTATCAAGATCATTAACGACTTAGTGATAATCTGTATATTTTCGTATAAAACAAATTATATTAAATCCACATTTTACTGGTATACGATTAATACAGAGAAATATAGTTTCTTGATAATTAAACCAAATTAATAAGGTCGTTAAAAAAATTAAAAGATTAAATATTTTTAAAAAATGAATAAAGTTGTCACCGAGATTTGAACCCAGAACCTTCCAATTAACGGTAGACCGCTCTCGAGTCGAATCTTTCAGAGAAATCTCATCCGCGGACACAAGTCATTTTGTCCATTATCCTCCAGTGATGCTTACCAGAACTAATTATTATTATTAAGGAGAACACATTCTTATTGTGAAGTTGTAATTATTCAGAACATAGGTCTGTGATATTTTAAATATTAATTAAATGTGTTAATTAGAAACATATACATATACAATCAATTTTATCGAAAAATCACAGACCTACATTCTGAATAATTACAACTCAACAATAAGAATATGTTCTCCTTTATAATATATAAGTTGTATCAATATGTCCAAAATTTAATAATAATGAATTGTTAATTCTGACGTCTCATATAAGTTTACTTTCAAATAATGGAACGATAGGTTTATTAATTTGAAAAGTGTAACATATAGGTTCGAAAAATTGTCGTCAATCCACTGAGTTGGTATAGCATAATCGGATTATGCACGTTTCCCGTATTGGAAGAGATCCAGATTCGAATCCCGGTACCAACAACAATATTTTTCGATAAAATTGGTTTTATATGTATTTGACTAATTATTAATTTAAAGTTTTATCTTATTCATTTTTAAGAGCAGATTGAAGTATGAGATGTTAATTGACTTTTAGCCGCCCTAATTTCGGCATGTACCAAGAGCATCGGATGCAACAAAAAATGCATCTACAATAGCAATAAAAATAATATATATATTTTTTTAATTTACTAGAACTAATAAAGCCGGTAAGGCTCAGCTGGAAGAGCGCACAAAAGAGAGTACAGCCTTGAACCCGACGCAATTATAATATTTACGAATCATATGTTTGGCGCGCGGTTTAAAGTGATGCATTCGGTATTCGATATTCGTACCATTAGCGACTCACAGAGATCAAAGTCTCATTGAGAGTTCAACGTGGACACGGGCCATTTTAGTGACTGCGAAAAAATATATATACACACATTAAGAACTCTCCAACGTCCGGCATTGTACTGAACATACCCGAGAGTATACAGGATAAGTATTTCTCTTCAAAAATGGAAAGGAACACATATTATATTTTTAAACACTTTCTAAATCATCATTTGAGTCAATAATCTAATTTCAATTGTCTTTACAGATTCCTTGTATGAATATGTATTTTTTTAGTCTAAGTTATAACATAAACTGAGCTGTTCACTTTAAGGCTGGTTTTAAAGAAGAACCGTAATTTCTGATCGCAGCCTTTAGTGTTATACATGTATATTGTATATACGAGAAATTAGTGGAAGGCTTTGATAGTCTCCAGAAATTTTGGAACACTTGCAAAATAGTTGGAACTGTATAAACGAAAATAAAAATAAATTACCCTCTAAACTAAATTAACTCACGGCAATGTTACTCAGTTCACTGTTTACGAAAACATACTGTTACACAGAATGGTGCTTAATACAATATGAATTAAATATTTTCATAGAAAGCAATCACTTTATGGTTTGACATATCATATTATATAAAACAACAATAACTTTGTATGAAACCACAAAATTTATTATACGTCGACCGGTTTCGCTCATATCAAGCTTCACCAAGACGTATTTAAAACTGAACATAAATACAAAAAGAGCCCCATATTACGTATATTTTCTTTAAAATAAATGTAATATCCATCAACACTATATTTTCTCACCCCTTAATGTTCTGTTTATCTGTATACGTATTTTGTCTCTCTCTTTCGCATATAATTTTATATTCTGTCTCCCTCGATGTACTACTTAACTATATATGTATTCTGTCTCTCTCATCCACATGTAATTTTATATTCTATCTCCCTCATTATGTGTGTATATATATTTTTGTATTTATGTTCAGTTTTAAATACGTCCTGATGAAGCTCGAAATAAGCGAAACCGGTTGACGTACAATAAATTTCGTGGTTTCAGACAAAGTTATTGTTATTTTATTTAATATGAGTTAAATATATTTTACTTTTATTGAAAATACTGTAAAAATTACATCTCGTTTCGAAATCATAAACTTTATGTAAACTACATAGCAATTTCACTGATATTTCATTCATGGCTTGATTTACATTATATTCGTAAGGTAAGTATGCCGATAATTGCGACTGGCAAATCCGCAAATCACGCGCGTCGAACAATACCCCTCCCACTTACCTCACCCTGATTTTATTTATTTATTATTTATTATTTTATTTATTAATTTTATTTATTTATTTATTAGATGACATACATATTTTTGTTCTAACAGAGGTGAATATATTATACATAATAAACATAAGACATAATACTCATAGTTACAATTCAATCTTGAAATTTTTCCGATAAACACCTTTTATATAGTTTTTATATCATCAAGCTGTGTAATTTCTAGAAGGTTTAGGAAAACACACCTTGTTATTAATCACCATGCATAGGTGTGCATAGGATGCTATCCACTGGCAGCGAAATTCGGGAGTTAGATACGCTAGCAGGAATTTCAGATACTTCATCTTGCCTATGGTTAATTTCAATACTAAACTACATCGTTTTGGATATTGTTTATTGAACGTGTCCAAAAATCAACTAAGGATTGAATTTAAAATTTTTGTATAGGTTCAGGTATATTAATTATTTATTTTTATTTATATAAACATTTGTACAGCTGCAAAAAAAATACAGTTTGTAACATATATTTTACACACATTTTAAATGCATTGCCCAACTAGGCAAGCCTGTTTTAGGGCAAATTGGTAAACAAATACATTTTACAAAACTAGAACTCATTTAAGGCAATACAAATACGTACGTAAATATCGAATACATTTATTAATATTATAATTATTTGATTAATATTTTTATTTATATAATTATTATAAGTATTTTGTAAAATAAATGGTGAGTATTTTATAATTTTTTGATCAGTATAAGTTAGTAAGAATCAACTTCAAATAGAATTTTGCCAGTACTATATTATTTTTTGTTTGTATAAACTATAAAATTACAATAATGATTTTTAGTCAATATTTTTGGTTAGGTTAGGTATGTTTAGATTGCTGTTACTTACTGATATTTCGATATAAATACTGACAATTTATTTAAAATACTTATAAATTATTCTGTTTTTCTACTGACCATTTTATTAAGTACTGATATTTTAATATACATTTTGACCGTCTATTAAAATACTGAATTAAAATGTTTAAAATATTGAGCCAATATTTTAAGCCAACCATATTCATAAACTCCAACGTTCTTACGTACAGCGTCTTGTTAACATTATGTTATATAATATAAAATAAATTTTTATTCTCATATTGTAGATGTTTTAAATTTATTTATTTATTAGATGACACATATTTTTGTTCTAACAGAGGTGTATATATTATACATAATAAACATAAGGCATAATACTAATAGTTTATTGTGTGGGATAGAGCAGACTTCACCTCTGATATATACTGCGTAGTCCTGGCTACTTTGCTAGACTGAAGTCTGTGTTAAAGTAGCCAGTTAAATATATTATATTTACATTTGTCATGGGTAAAATAAATAAATGGAAATGATTATTCATACAAAAAACTTGATAAAAAAAAAATAATATATATATTGTGACATGTTCGTCCAACCGGTGCGCTCAATGGAAAGCATGAGATGCACAGAATTGACCATACCGTCTCCCATCCACATCAGTAATCATTCTCAAACAAAAAATAATAGAAAAAGTTTTAGATTTACAGCATTACAATAAATTAGCTTTTGCATACAAAATTTGAGCATGACAGAATAAGAAAATGTTAAGAGTCTACAAGGTAATATAGCACAAAAAATAATATCACATCAGTGTGATTTCAATAAAAGATTTTCAACAAATCGTGTTCGACAAAATAGATTTTCAACAAATCGTCTACAACAAAATTAGCTGCTTATGCATAATTTACTGCTTCTTCAAAATTTTACAACTAAGAATTTTCTTCACAACAATTAGACACAAGAACCTTTGATCTTCAGGAGCAATCCATAATTCGAATTCAGTTTTTAATGTTCCGAGTCACCTCGTACTTGTCCACTTGGTATCTCCTCGCATCGCAAACGTCATAAAGGCTAGGTTACTTGCTTCCTGGCATGGTTCCTGAAGTAGCGCAGAAACCCTTGCATTCTCATGTTGTAAAATAAATTAACCAGATGGAACACAATCATGTTCCCACCATGCTTAGGCTCGTGAGTAATCCTTCATGAAAAAATTAGTATTGTCGTCCAATTACGCCTCATGGGCGTCGTGACAGGAAGGGATTTTTTACATCCTGCAAATACACAAACATAATAACAAAAACTCTTGACAAACATGGTGCAGCGTAACACAGATACCTAATATTTTATATTATTCTCACCCTTCCTTTTCTAAACCTGAAGTCATATTTTTTTAATATTAATTTGACAAACTGCTTATTGCGCACGCTCTCGATCCGTCAGTTGAAAATGCCGTGGAGAAATTCCTACCCGCGGTGCAGTGTTGCCAATTGCGAAACGTCAACATGAAACAATATCTCGTGGCGGGTAGGTACTATAACGTTTTAATATTTACATGTATGTAGGTATCTAGTTTACATGTTCCTATTTTTAATTCATTTTAAAAATGTAAATTTCAAATACCTATATATAATGCATAGGAATACATTTAAAAAAATATTTCAACTTTGTGATATTTAAAGAGAAGTACCTATTAGTGATTGGCTTCACGTAGATCTTGAGTAACTATGTATAAAATAAAAATTTACTTTGATAATACCAAGAGTTTCATAAACCTTTAAAGATGATGTTTTTATTCGATATATGATGTTTATTCTTGTAGATACGTATATATGTTCTTTGACAATTTTAAATTATTCTATTTTGACGATTGAAGAGTGACTTTTCGATACGACAAAGTTAAAAATATATTTTGTTTTTTATAAATGTTGTCAGCGGTAAGGCATTCCAAGTATCTTAACTATTGGTTTTTAATTTACGATAAAGCTTTTATTTTTATTAGTCTTAGCTATGAATTCATAAAGGTTCACAATCGAGAAATATATTTCATATCGTGTAATTTGTTTAATGGAGAGTTTTTCATAAATACGATTTCAACCTCCATTTGAAATCTAATAATTTTAATGTAACACAAAAAGTTATTTAATATCGATATTCAAAGAATGCAAATTGGCGAGTTTTTAAATTTGAAATAAAACATCATATTTATGTCGACGAAAAGAAATCCCGCCTATGTGAATTTTATTTCACCATGTGTCTTTTACCAATATAGATATTCCAAAACGGAGAACATCATCGCTAGCTATATTACTAAATGAATATTTCTTCTGTTACAAGAGAGACATTTACAGAATGAAATATGTGATATGAAAGAGAATAAAGAATGGAACACAAGAGGAATGAAAGCCGAAGAAAGAAAGAATTTAATCAATTTCTATGAAGGCCACTTCTGCGAGTCGCGCCCGATTGTCGTTTTGAATTCTGTTCCAATAGCGATAAAACATAGAATAAAAATAATAAAAAATAATGAAAATCTATGTAGCATAATACCTATCTAGAATGTGAGCTTATTGTACAAACATGATTCAAATCATTCGGGTCTAACGCACTCCGTGCGAAAATATTTCCACTTTTAAAATATTGCGTTACTGGCTTTGCAATGTAGAAAAGTGTTGATCTAATATATCTTAAGCCCAGCGGTAAGAAGTTCATTTAGATGTCAAGACGTAGGAAATTTAATCCTCTTCCCCTCATCCTTCAACTAGCATAATATAATTCTGTGGTTGGTTGGTAAAACTTATTATGTCAGTTTTGTTGAAACTGAAATATTATTAATTTATTAATTTATCGATGTTTTTTTCTTTTTCATTAGCTGAGTTTCATTAAGTTCCTTCAATTTTAGTTTAACAGATTTATAATTATGTTATTAGGTAGATTTTTTTTGACGTAAGAATATTATGACTTAAAATTATTTATCCGCTTATAAATGAAACTTGAGTAATATACGCAAAAAATAGCAGTTTTCATATTTTTATCAAATCATGACATAATAAGTGTTACTCGACAAACACAGATTCCGTTCAGGGCTGGAAAGAGTGCTGGGGTAAACCACCCCGTGTCTAAAAAATAAATTAAAAATTATTAATTTATTTGGCTCTGAACCTTTCCTGTGGCTCTGATTGACAGCTCGTAATTATACTGTAAATAAATTAATTGAAGAAATGTTAAAGTGTAAGGAGATGAAATGAAGAAAATAAGAAATATTGGGATGTTTTTTTAGTGATTTTTGGTTTTCGGAAATAGTCAGCTGAACTATTTAGATTATTAGGTGTTCTTAGAACGTCATTTAATTAATTTTAGCCACAAAATGTACGAAAACACCGTAAAATATGACTAAAACCCTGTTTTTATGGATGTTCCAATATTATATTGATAGTAGGGTAACCAAATTCCTTGATTTTTAAATATATAATCTTTTTGAGACAAAGACATCTCTGATAGAATTTTGAAAAAAAAGTCACTACTTGGTACCCTTCTCCTAAATTAAATCATTTGATCTCAGGTAAGATGCCGGTTTGAACAAATGCAAAACTTATATATTTTGTTTTTTTTTTAATTATTTGATTTGATAATCAGTCATTAAAGGCTAAATTAAAATGATTTGCCACATACTCTGGTAAACTCGTTTGGTAATTTTGTTTACCAAGTAAGTTTACCAGAGTATGTGGCAAATCATTTTTACTCCACTTCCCACACTCTATACAATACTATACAAGCAAGTGACGTCTAACCGTCTCCGAATTCAGTACAACAACTCATACAGAATACTGTTCGGATTGGCGCGTTACTGCAGCGCATCTACAATGTTTACCGAAGACCGTATACATGGATTCGTTCCGCTTCTGAGACATCGAGTTGTGGGCGTAAAGCTGAGACTGGAACTCAGCACCAACTCTCTGGTGCAAGGGGCGCTCTCATGGAAAGCTGATTCCCTGACCAGAGAATGGCAACGCCTACAGAATAGCTACATATATAACAATAGCCGTGACTGAAGTAGTTATATATGTGATATTTATATTTTGTGTGTATATATATATGTGTGAATTTTTACTTTTTATTTATTTTTTATTTATTAATATTTTCCTTGATTTTTTTTTTATTTTTCATAACATTATATTTATTTCGTAACTTTAATGTACAACATAATACGTATTATCTTTATGACGAATCGGGTTTAAAAAAAACCTGATCACGCTGGAATAAACACATTATTATTATTATTATACACAAGAAATAATCTTCACTTTTCGTAATTTACTATGCAGAATCGACACATAAAGATTTTGAGTCTAAGCATACATGTGTTTCTATAAGGTCTCCATTACTAACTACAATACATTCCTGAACTATTTCAGGATAGTCATAATATTCTTAAGGCAAAATAAATTACACATTTTGATTTATCTCATTCGTGAAACATAAACTTGGGGGCGGTTTCAAGTCCACAATTTTTGAGTTTCGAGTTCAATTTTCCATGATCATAACAGTCAGCACAATGTGGTATAGGTGTCGTCAATTGAACTTTATTCAAGGCTTCTTGCAATAATCATTGTGTGAAATTGTTCTTTATATCACATTTTCTTGTTCCAGATAGACAACAAAGACTTACTTGGCATATTGAAATCTTGAAAACAGTTTTTTTTAACATAAGGTTCTGATTTTTTAGACACATACGAATTTATTTTGTTCTTAAATTATAAATAACTATAATTGTGTAAGTTATACGTTTTTTGGTGACTTTAGACATTAGGTATTATCATAACCTAGTCTCAATTAAACAAGTTGTTTTTACTTAAGAACAACATAACTGAATAATTGTTTTGCTTGTATGCTAAGTGAAAAGTTTAAAATTGTACTTTTAACAAAGGTTACCTTCTTGGGGCATTCAAAGTATACTAGATGATGAATTGAACACAACCTTCACATACCATAAATTTTACTGTTATCTTTCTGTGTTAATTTTAAAATCAATGGTGTTTTTTTTTGTTAACTATAGAAGTAGAGTATGTTATGAACATCAATTTCCAGAATGCTCCCTATCACAAATCTTTTAATATGCAGCTTTTACGCTTTATGTTAACTTATTAACAATCCAACTTATTTTTAAATTGGTCATTCAAAATCGGTGTTAGTTGCTAAATCGGTTGCTTTTGCTAGCCGCCATTTACATTAGGATTCAACCCATAATAGTTTTTGCTACTCTGAAATATAAATAATATGGAAACTAGCTTGTTTTGGAAAGAAGATATTGCATTTATTTTGGGTTTTAAATCAGATTATAGTAATTTTCATTCGTAATAATGTTCTTATAAATAAAAAATATAGAGGTAGTAATTAGAACCTACCCTCAATTTATTTATTTTCTGAATTGCCTAAAACAGGAATTGCTTAACGTCTGTCCACTTTACTTGTTAAAGTATACGTTAATAGAGGGTATAGAAATTTAATTGGAACGCTCTGTATTTCGTTAAAGTATCGCAAGTGCTGAGATAGAATCTGAGAAGTCTCTCCGAGAGTATCCAATCGGGATATACCTCGGCAGGAAGTAACTTATCCATTTGGAGGGAGAATCGAGAAAGCAGCAACCGGAAAGGTCTCAGACTGAAAGCCATAGCTAATATTAATTATATTATTATATTAGGATGACTCGATTAACTTGATTGGGGGTAAGTACCTTAGCAAAGGAAAAGGGTTGGGACGTCTCAGAGATGAAGGGTGTTGATTGAGAATTCAATAAGTGACTGGAGAAGGTGAGTGATTTCTTATAAAAGTATTATATGTACAGTCTCCGAATAAGGCTTTCTCTTAGTGCACAGACTTTAGCGAACCAAATGTTGAATACTAAGCAGAAAATAAATCTGAATTAAATATATTAATTATAAAGATATACATATAAAATCAATTTTATCGAAAAATATTGTTGTTGCGCCACCGGGATTCGAACCTGGATCTCTTTCCTAACCGGGGAATGTGCTTTATCCAACTAAGCTACAGCGACATTATTTTTAGCGACAATTTTCGACCATATATGTTACCTTTTTGATATTAATACATTTAATCGTTATATCATTTGACAGAGCCATCTACCTTATTTTTACAGAATCTCAAATACCTTTGAGTAAACTGATAGCAGACGCCAGAATTATCAATTCATTTTTATTAAATTTTGGACACATTGATTCAACTTTATTATTTAGGAGAACACATTCTCATTGTGAAGATGTAATTATTCAGAACAAAGGTTTGTGATATTTTAAATATGAATTAAATATATTAATTATAAAGATATACATATAAAATCAATTTAATCGAAAAAAGAGATCCAGCTTCGAATCCCGGTGGCGCAACAACAATATTTTTCGATAAAA
Organism: Eubasilissa splendida; assembly: GCA_031772225.1. NCBI lineage: Eukaryota > Metazoa > Arthropoda > Insecta > Trichoptera > Phryganeidae > Eubasilissa > Eubasilissa splendida. Next base: position 33,331,552 of record CM062848.1, on the reverse strand, counting down.
TGTATATATATTTATATGTATATCTTTATAATTAATATATTTAATTCATATTTAAAATATCACAGACCTATGTTCTGAATAATTACAACTTCACAATAAGAATGTGTTCTCCTAAAAAAAAGAAAAAAGAAAAAAAATCATTTATTGTTTTTATGAGCAAACCAACCTCTTTAATTTATTTAATTAAATATTCAAGGAATATACGTTGCAATGTTTCTTAAGCTAGCATTTTTTACAAAAAATAGTACTCGAATTTGTTATCATTTCATTTTAAAACTGTCGTTTTGATTTTTTATGTAATATTAAATCAAAACGCTTGAATCCTGGTTGGAAAAATAGAACACAAAAATGATATTATTTTTAAATTATGGATTGTTTTGTAAAATATCATTAATCACGTGGGAATAAATTATTTATCGTTGCGGCGCCTAGTTTTCTGCTATTTTCGTAGCAATGTGAACGAATATTACAGGAATGAATTTATGAAGGCGTACAATAAATAACTAGTGGGTAAATTGTTTTGTTATTTTTTATTAATCGCTGTATTTAGTAAAATTGTTTTTTTTTCAATTATCCTCTTTAACATTAATAGTAACAAATGGTTTCAATGGTGAATTAAAAAAGTAATTGTTTTTGTTTTTTGTGATTAACTGACGTACATCAACCCGAAGAAAATAGAGCATCACTAAATTCTGTCCTGAAACACAACTCTAGCCTCATTCTTATTTACACATCATCTCGTTCATGCAAGGCGATCAGCGATGCTTTCAACAGAATCTTCTTCCAATATCACATCATATGTTTTTCTTACCATTCTTATCTAATCATTATTATTATTTTATTTATTAACTTATTACAATATATACGTGCCCATTGTTATAAAAGTCATGTTTCTTTCGTTTCGAGATATTTAATGGATTGCGTTCAAATTGATTAAAAATATGTTTATATTACACAACACAAAGTTTCAAAATTTATTCAGTCTACTAGATTTATAATTCATTTCGACATATACATGTTGCATGTAGTTTGTAAGGAAATAAAACATGTTATTGTTGAAATGACTTGCTCTATTATCAAAATAAACACTAGCGGAATACCGCTGAACTAACACTGAATATAACGTTTCAAAATTTTCACAATTGTTACAATTTGCATCATATTATATTAATTTAAAACAATGTGACGCGAAATAATTGATAAACTCATTTTTTTCAATTTCTTCATATCGACCACTTTCAAAATAATGAGAACATATATAAGATTATACATTATAAATAATATTATACATGTAAAAAAACAGCAAACATTCAAAAACACCTATTCTATTCATAATTCATAATGTAAGAGATGTTTACGCTCTTCTTAACTAGACCGAAATCTGTGCTAAAGAAAACACGTTCATCCGTTATATCTAACGATACAAATATGAAACAATTATTCTCAGTCTAAACCAAAAATATTAAAAAATATTATATTACAACTAATTTATTAATTTAAATACTAATTTAATGTTTTAATTATAAATGTATACATATAAAATCAATTTTGTCGAAAAATGTAACACAATTGGTAGTGTACTTCTCCGGATTGGAAATAAAGATCCAAGTTCGAATTCCAGTAGCGCAAAAACAATATTTTTCGACAAAATTGATTTTATATGTATATATTTATAATTAATACATTAAATTAATATTTAAAACATCACAGACCTATGTTCTGAATAATTACAAATTCACAATAAGAATGTGTTCTCCTTAATAATTTATTCATTCTTTACTTTACTCTATCATAAATGTTTTTTTTAAATATGCCTGAGTAACTTCATTTTCAGTGCATTAAGTCTAATTTACTAAACTATGTACATAAACTACTATTAAAAAAATTAAAAGCTCTGGGAATAAGCTATAACACCTTAAAATAAATCGATAGATAGCTTACTTCTAGAAAACTTTTCGATAAAATACATCATAAATCTTTTCAATTTAATGTGTCCTATTGGGTACCACAAGGATCCCACCTTGGACCTCTTTTATTTTTACTATTCATAAACAAAATTGTTGATATTTTTAATGGAGTTCATGTTCTGTTGTTTGCAGATGATCTTAAAATATATAAAGCAATTTCTATTATAAACGACTGTATTATTTTGGAAAACAACCTAAATTTGCTTTATATGTGGTGCTGTGCGAACGAACTATATCTCAATGTTGAAAAATGTAAACAAATAAATTTCAATAAAAGTAAAAATCAATTCCTTTTTTAATACAGCATTAACAATAAACCTCTCAGCTGCTAAACAAGTGTACTTCATATGATATCCCTTGCGCGGGCCTATTTTCGAAAGTCGTAAATTTGGTTGAACACAACTTTTAAAATGACATTTAGATATAGATGCACGCATCCTGTGAATGATTTATCACTTGAAAATACTTCTCCGATAATGTTGTTAATATAAACAATCAATTGAGATGTTCAAATCCTTAAGATAATATAAATATTGACTGAACAAAACAATGATCCCTAAAAATGGTCGCCGACTTACGTATACTCTCGCGCGGTCACAAATACACTCACACTGTTTATACGATTATACCGACCTCGTTGAATTGGATTGCTGCGCCGATATCTTTATTATGCACTTACGAGTATGCTTATATTTTTTCACGTTTCTTGAAGATATTTGAAAATAATGTTTACATTCGTAAAGTAAAACCGCGATATAACGAAACCCGATATAGCGAAAAATGACGTATATCGAAAAAAAAATCGAAGTTTAGTCCCTAAAACCAATTTTTCATACAAAAATGCATTTATATAACGAAATCCCGTTAATATTTATAACAAAATCATTTTTGTCCCGTACGAAAAAATGCCAATACATTTACGTAAATTTATAACGAAATAAAAAAAGTTAAAAGATGAAAAGATGAAAATATTATTTCGCACTTACAAAGCCGCGCCGCTGCATCTGCCGTATGCGAACGGTTTTCGGCGGTGCGCGGCGGTCTGCCGACAAGGTAGTACAACAATTAAATCTTCTTGGGTTCATAGTATCATATTTTGAAGTGGTTGCCGCCGTTACCGGTAAGTACCTTCGTAATTTATATACGACTCATTTTGTAAAAATGCCGCGATTCAACTGTCAAATTTTTATTTTTGAATTATTTTTTATGTTTCATGCCCAAAACTATGTTTGAAGCGGCTCTACATTTAAACACAATTAAAATATTGTTTTGTGTTTGCAATATTCTGGAATTTACAAAAATATCTTCCAATTGGTGTTGAATAGGTTCTGTTCTTAATTTAATTCCTTTGATTATCCATTTGCTTATCTGTTTTAATAACAAAACTACTAAAAATATGTAGGTATTCAGTTCCCTATGGCCTTCTTCCTCCTTTGTTTGCAGAATTTGCGATCTTTTTTGAAGCCGCGCAACATTTTTTTGCGACGGCGCGTAACATAAAGTAGGATTTTTTTTATTTATTTCGTTATATATGGGAATTCGTTATTACGAATTTTTATTTTTTGGGCCCTTGGATTTCGTTATATCGCGGTTTTACTGTATAAAGTCCCTTGGAATACATAAATAAACAAAAGAGCACAGATGACTAGAATATGTAAACATTAATATATCACATCAAGTCAAGTGTCGCATCAGAGATGTCCGCTCACACGATAAATAATATAATAACAGCGGTACTTACCCGCTCCTTTGAGAACTGCGCCGTTATCTTCAATATAACAACACTCATACGTAACAGTTATTTAAAAAAGTTTTAAAGTGGTTTGGAGAAAAAATTATATTAAAGTATTATCAAAATGTTTGTTTTTCGTGATAGGTCCTAAAACACGGCCACACGCACAATGTCACATTACACTGCGAGCATTTATATTGTGACATTTTTCTAGTTTTGGACGCGGCGCAAACTCGACAGGCTCTCTGAAGTCTTTGGGATTTGTTTCCCGTTATTGGCTCAGGCATATGCTTTGCTAATGCCCTAGCAGTTAGTCTTAGGGGCGAATCATGTAACGTACGGGGATGGGGTGCTGGTGATTTGTGCGTAATGTGATATTTTTCTAATAATTTAATAACATTTTTTTTCGTTATCATTTTGTAAACTATTTGTGAGTTTAATAAAAATAAATCAATTATATGAAAAGCCACTTTCTTGTACCATTTTATTGTTTTTCGTAAGCAACTTACACTACTCAACATCATGTCCACTTTATCAACAGAACCCATACACTTATTATAGTCATTGACACATTTCGATTTAATTATAGGTTGACCCGTTTTCCAATGTATTTTGCCTGTCGTACCGCACGCATTAGTCTTTTTCTCGTGCAGAAAATCAAACAAACGAGGGCTAGTGTACCAATTATCGACGAAAAGGTTATGTCCTTTATTGAAGTAGTCTTGAAGTAATGTTGTTACCACCGCCCCTGTGACTCCGAGACATTCAGTGTCAGTTATGTCAGTCCCTTTACCACAATAAATAATGAAATCTAAAATAAAATCTGTCTTGACGTCACACAAAATTGTAGTTTCCGATACAATATATTATTTCAATTATCCACAAAACCCAGATCGCGATGTCAATATTTCACATCAACGCACACTTCCGACAAATACTAGTGACCTCGAACACACGACAAGCGGGGGATGAGTCGGCGCCGCCAAATTCAAATAAACTGAACGGCGTTTCAAGATGTCTTCGTTTTTAAACTGATTTATATAAACAAATAACAATATTTCACGTGACTAACGTAAGATGTCAGCAACAGTATAGATCGAACTAATTTTTGGTATATTTCCCCGCTCGATTTGCCGCGCTGTCACGGAGTATTCAACAAAATATCATACGCGCATCATATGATGCGCGTAGCGTCTGAAGAGCGAATTATTCGCGCATCATATGATGTTCGTAGCGGCGGTCGGGTTACTAAGTGCGACGCACTTGTGCGGGATATGGGTGTACTCTTCAACGAAAACTTGTCATTTATTCAACATTACAACGAAATTTGTGACAAGGCGATGAAATCCTTAGGATTTATGTTAAGGACAGCCAAAAATTTTTAACTCGCTCCACTCTCTAACTACTTTACATACATCTACTGTAAAAAGTGGGCTGGAATTTAACTCCACTCTGTGGTCTCCCTACTACGGCTCACATATTACAAAAATTGAAAGAGTGCAACATAAATTTCTAAGATTTATTAATTTTAAATTACATATTCCGATAGAAAATATAAATTACGATTTTTAATGAGTCTTCTTAATTTGAAAAAATTACCCTGAAGAAGAGATGTGAGTGATATAGTATATCTATATAAAATGATCAATAGCATGTTGAACTGATCTGAGTTGATACAAATAATTTCGTATAAAGTACCTACTCAAACAAGACAACATGAAGTGTTCTTTGTAGGTACACCTAGAAATATTTATGCTATTAACTCGATAATAGTTTTTTTTATGTTATATTTTAAATTAAATAAAAATGTATTCTTATGTAAAAGCCCACAATGGCGTTGAAGAAAGAAATAAATAAATAATTTCGCTCCTCTTTTGCCAGTTTCAGTACATCAAGAATACATACGACAAGTATCGAGTAGCAATTACGCATTCTAGGCACTATTCACTTCATTCCCTGTAGTCACCTCTCCTTTTAGTATTGTTCTCAGCCTTTTCGTTTCTATTAAATATACCTACTTTCCAAGTACACTCTTATTTTTATCCTAATTTTTATTTTTCTTCTTTTTTTTTTCTTTTATATAAGAAATTCACCCTATCTTAAACATTAACGAGTATTTTGCGCGTTGTCTGATTTTTGTCAATTTTGAACACATTTTTATTTTTCCAAATCTTAATAGGAACCAATTATTGGGATTTATCCCCTAAGGGATTGTCATTCAGATATAAGTGTCTCACACACACGAAGCTATTATTTATTTACACGGAAAGGTAAGTATGGTAAGTCTCTGGGAGACGTCTATACCATCACTTTTGACATGCTAATGTTCGTCGTAAGGTTATATCCCTTGCGTACATCGTATATCCTATATACCAGAATATGTATATAAATAAATCTTTGCCCACATTTTGCGAAAGGTTTTAAGGAATAACTACGTTTTTTTTTGGTTTAGATTAGTTAAAGGATATATAGTATTATTAGAGAGACAATTTACAGCGCGTGTATAAATATTCTTTAAATTTATTGTCACGTTATATTTGTTCTACAGGATAAAATAAAATTTAAAAAAACTAATTAGGATAGACAGAGAGAGATGGTTTTTTTTAAATCTGCTTGATGATCTGCAATTATGCTTTATTAAATTTAATATATTGTTTTGTAGACCGAAAACGCAATTGGCACACACGTACAGAATATGATGTTAGAGCGTGACAAAGGACGTGCCAACAAGCCCTTTCAATATTTCACCTATCCTACTCGTCCCTTTTAAAGAAAATTGCTAAATTTACCGTGACTGCTTAACTTTACCCGAGGTAGTCAACATACCTGTCCCGTTTTTTATACGCCCGAATAGAATACCGCTTCAGGCTTGATAATCTAAAAAAGGGTATCAGGATATTGAATTTTAAATATTTATTATTTTACCTTAATGTTAAGGTTATTTTTTTGTTATGGGGTCCGCGATTCTTAATGGAGTCTTGAAAGAATAATGAAATTATTCTCAATCTGAAAAGATGAATGGCAATATGTACACTATTGAGGCTTAAGTTGAGCGAGGAGCGAGCTATGACTCATTTTATTTTGCACACAAAGTAGAATAGCGCAACTGAAACACTTACCTATGCCAACAAACCTCAAGTATTATGCGTAAAGACGCACTCTAACAGTATGGAAACATCCATACTAAATATAATGTGATATTATTCGATTTTTAACACTCAATACATTAAAGGAGTAAATTTTCTAACCGAATTCCAGTCATTAAATGTGTTTCAAAGATAATATAAAATGTATGTTTGACAAATATTTGAAAATATTGATGCATTTGAGATGTAGCGCTAGTACAGGTTGCTCTAAATTCTATAGACTGCCTGAAGATTAAACCAAATTCTTGTCCAACTCCAAATAAAAAAACGACTCTCTACAATGTCCTTAAGACATAAATTAAATTAGAATTAGGTTAGAATACCTTGATATGTAGGTGGCCATAGACAGCATCCCAGGAAAATGAGCGAAAGGACGTTTGCCAGTGCCATGGAGTGACCACGTGAATGCCACTCAACCCTGCGAGCAGCAGAATACTGAAAGGAATGGAGGACTTTGGTTATCATAAAAACTACTGTATCGCAGAAGAATCGTGCCTTGATCTCAGCCTTGAAGGACCGTCGGAGAAAAAGTGTTCATACAATTAAAATAGAATTAAAGTATTCCCAAAATGGATGACATAAATAAAACAATGTTATTACTCTACTTGAGTTTATAAGCACTACTTGAGTTTCAAGGGAAACGGTAACTCTCATCGACAGATCAAGTATTAAACTAAATAAACGCTAATATAAGAAACAAGGCTTAGGTGGTAGACATTTGTTAAACAATATTACATTCTCCGACTCATCTCTCTCTCTCTCTCCTCTAAATATTTCCATTACAACCACCTCTTCACCTTCCACCTTCTGTCGATATCTAATTACTTGTATGTCTATCACATAATCATTTCTATATTAGTGCGTATTTAGTTTAATACTCCACCTGTCGATGATAGTTACCGTTTCTCTCGAAACTCGAGTAGTGCAAATAAATTCAAGTAGAGTTATAACATTGTTTTATTTATATCCATCCATTTTGATGATACAACTCTACAAATTTAACACCGGTTCCACCAATAATATATAGTATTCCATTTCATGCGAAAAATCATATACTCATCACTGTCATTGATAACTGTTGGCCAGCAGGAATTTAGATTTTTCGAGATTTTAGGCAACTTTTATGCAATGAGTCCAAAAAGTTCATGGAATATTATCTCTGCAGTACCTATAATAATATTATAATGCTTATCAATGCACGCACGTATCTATATTTTATACTGATTCCAAATTATGTAATTACATATGTTGTGATTATTAATACATCGATAACCCGCAGTGTAAAGACCAAAATACTATATAATATAAAAGATTCAGAGGCAAGATATGACTCGATCAAGTAAATCAGATACCTGTGTCACGAGGCGTATACAAATGAAGGTTGTAAATAAAGATGAAACCGAAGCTGTTTGTCACCATCAAAGATAGTGGCGATCTATCCAATCTGTTTCCATAATCGTTTAAGATATGATTATCTATTTTTATCTTTTAAGCGTACTGCGATCAAGATATCTTGTTACTGAGTTTCCGAGCAATAAATCTCGCAGAATAAAATATGAATATCATTTATTTTATGTAAAATCTTAATGTATTTTCATTAGTAGGTGAATGGAATTCATTTTGATTGAAAAGTGAATGTGACCTAATTGTTTTCTGTAGGTATATATTTCAAAACAGTTAATATTGTAAAAAAAAAAGATTTCGAAAAGTAATAGATGTCTCACAGAGACGAAGCTATTATTTTTACATGGGAAGTATGGAGGTCTTAGGCATTACAAGGCTTACGATCTGTCATCGGCTGACTTAAGTGATCACTTTACACAATGTAACGTTCACCTATTTACCCATGCTACCACGTCTATCAAATTTTTGGAAGTTGTATATATGTTATCATGTTGGAACATTTAAATTATTTATTACCAACCAGTATAGATGTCACTGAAGCTGATATTATCTAGACATCATTTATGAGAATGAATATCAAATTTTCAAATAAATCCATAGATGGCGACAGCATACAATATCTACGGGAATCAAAAATATTTAAACTATATAAAAACACCAAACAGTTATTTTATTGTCAATTAAAAAATATATTATTATCATAATGTTTATTTACTATGGTTTGTTTGTGTACACATGCCATGTGTGTGGATATTTAAGAAGTATTTTATTACTAAATATGGAAAAAAATATCCAATTCTAAAATATAAATGTAGACTCACATCAGAAAATATTATAATTAGTTTATTTACATAATATTTTATTGTACAAACTAATCTATTATAATTTTGTCACAATCTCTTCAAATGGTAAAATGGTTAGAGTCTTTCTGCCGTCGCCTCGGCGGCACTTTTGGCAGGTAGTGTCCACGTGACCGTATTTCCCGGAATCTCGGCTATCCAGCGATCATCTCTGGCCCCTCAACATCCCCACCAATACATAGAATCTGCTCGCTCACACAACTTCACAAAAGTCATACTTTATCCATCTCATACTTCGTGACTCTGCATCTAAGTCACCAGAGAGGTACTAGAGATTCAGTTACATTACTCAACTGTAGATATATATTTAATTTACCTATGGGTCTATTTTTATTAATAATAATCAGTTGATATACACCTATTGCATCCAAAAAATCGATTATTTGTTTTCAAAAAAAAATTGATAAAACTATTAGAATGATATCATACGGAAAAAATAGAAGATATATTTGGTTATCACCGGAATATTAACTCAGAACTTCTCCTTACTGGGAAACTATGATACTAATTTTTCTACGTTACCCACTAATTAAGCAGGGACGTGCAGTGCATACAATCACAAAAGTTGTGCATTACTAAAAATTCTGGGAAACAAATATAAATTAAATAATCTATAATTTGGACATGAACGGATATATTACCAGTAGAAACTTAATTCTAAAACTACCATGATAACTCACCGCTATAATCGATGTATATGCGTCGATTGTAGCTATTCACACTGCTCTTTTTTATTTTTAAGCTAGTGAATTACTCAAGTCATACAATTGGCTGTTTACTGAATTGAAAATTCCATTCAGTTGATCCATGAAAGGCTTACGCCTGTGTATAAATCATTGAAGTATCTACTTCCTCTTTTACTAATTCGCGCATTTTACTATCTTACTGTTTTTAACATGTTTATTTTATGGACTTTCTTTGCGTTCGAGGTGCATTTGGTGTATGAATTTGTTTTTGATTTTCGAAAAACAAAAAGCAATTGGCAGAACTATTTCATGTGTTAACCTTTAATTAAAATAATTATTTCGTTTATTTATTACGTGAAGGATTTTCAAACAATAATAAAATCATATTCAGTCTTTAAAAGTGTTCTTAAAAAGTTCCATACATTTTTTATATTGCTTTTTATATGGGTACAAAGGTTTTATTTTACGTTAAAACTAAAACTTTAAAAATATTATTAATAGTACTCTAAAATTACAAATAAATACATCGTAGTCGTACAAACGACGGATTCATTAGTTGGTTAAACGAAAGTTCATAATCCTATGTACAACATATATTGTAGTACATATATTATATATAATATGATTGTATAATATCATTGGTAACAGCATAACCTAAATCTATACCTACTGCACGTCACTGCTTCGTGTATGTAGGCTTCTGTAAATAATACTAAATGATACTACAATCCATTATTCTATTTTAAAATAGCTACACCTGTAAATCACAGTTCCCCAGCTAAAAAAGGACCGGGTTCGATCTTGGTGGTAACCAAATATGTTTTTGAGATAGATTTTTTCTTTATATCTTAAGAATTGATTCATCTACTTTATTTAAAATATCTTAGAACTATGTATGTTCTAAAATTGCAAATTTACAATGAAATCAATTTTCATTAAAAAATATATAACTATATTTTGTAATTGTTATTTTAATTTTTTTTGAGTATATCTAACATGTTGTGCTACCAAGCTATGTAAGTAGGAATCAGTAAAAAATACATGCGGATTTATTTCCAAAATTCATTGTATATTAATTCTTATGCCATCACGTAATCACCCAAGCACCTAAAGCTAATACCTATACATGTTTGGATTTACCACACTTATCAGGCTTGATTAAATTTATACATTATCTTAGAATCAAACAAGATAAATTTTGTGTAATATATAACTGTTGGTAAATCTCGAATTTTTCTTGTTTTTCTTTAGAAAAAGATTATCATAATCTTTAAAAACTTTCATCGAAAATCTGAGGTAAGATTATATTTAAAAAATATGTCAATAAGATTAGTAAATCAATTGGATTTTTTTTAACACTTATCTCTATCTTATCATTAACATAAATAATATTGTTCTTAATCCGATTTAATTTTTTTGGCGACAAAGTCTAAGTTATATTGTAGACCTTGCATCGTAATATAAACGATGCAAGGTCTAAAAAGATAAAGTTTTCATAAAAATATGTGACAAAATAAATTCGTTACAATGGTGAACACATATTTTCTTTAGTACTCATAGAGAAAAAAGTTACGTTTTGACACTTTCTAAAAATTCGAATAAAATTGTAACCTTTCATGTCACGGTAGGTACGTTAAACTCTTCTTTATGAATTCAGTAGGTACCTACATGATACCTACATTAAAAATATAGTACCTATCTAAACAAATCTGGGTAACTGTTTTTTAATAAATTTAATTTTAAAATTTCAAAAATATATATCAGAATTATATAGTCCTGAGGTATTGAATCAAATGTAATCCGGTTAGGTTAAGTTGTGCGAAATCTAAATTATGATTATATTTTTTATATTTTAATCTCGTGTTATCTCGAGATCTAAACTAAATCGAGCGCAGTATTGCCGGTGCAGTGTAGAGCGGATGATCACAACTGGGTGGAATAATTTTTCTTTTAAATTTAAATGTCGTAAAGCGAGCAGTATTGGATATTTGTAGAAAAGGATACTTAATAATATTACACTTCCCCAACTACATCTATGACTTTCTAGATATGATGGCTTCGGTAGTGTCATTTGTGGTTCAGGTATCTCACATACCTGGACCACAAATGCAGGGCAAAAACGAACGTTTTCTATTCGGTTTATGCTGTCTATGGTAAGGGAGAAATCTTACTTACTATTAAAATTGTCTATCTGCGATTCTCATATGTCATTTTTGTTCGTTTTGACAACAAACTTGTGGAATCCATAATATTATTACGTAATTTTTATAACATCGACATTTAAATTACGTGTGACTTTTTTGGGAATTCTCTATCATTGAAATATATTATATATTCAATTGAGATCTTGAGCGCGTCAGTCAACAATATCCACGTAGCGGCTACTATCAGCCGCGAAGCGGCCACAATAGCCGCTTATCTTGATTTTTTTCTAGTATAGGTCAATTAAAAAATAATTTCTATGTCTTCAAAGATGTTAAATAATAACATTATTGATGACATATAAATATTTTTTCTACAAAACATTTTGATTTGTAGAAATATGTTACTATTTACATTTCGAGAAGATAGTTTTATACGTTGGACGAAGCAATTAAGACAAAACATATGGACATTAATATTTTCAGGTTTTTAAGAATGCACATTTATACATTTTTCCTGATTTTACAATACGCCCCTGTCTTCTAGAATGGTCCATTTGAGCGAGTCCACTCATCCGATATGTTAGCTCATCCATCTTCGCTAATTCCTCTCGATTCTTATTCTGTCATGAGCTGTGCATACCTGCCCCTGGCCGCGGCCCGCTTATGCCAAGACAATGTAAACGGATTCTGGTCGATATTTTCTGTCATTCTAAACCAACTTCTAAACTTAAACTAGACTATGCTTCTATATTCTTGGCAGATAAAAATATAGTTAAGGTGAATTGGGGTAAGTGTGACATATAAATCATCGACATAAACTTTGAACTGTTTTTAAACTTTATAAGATGATGCTATGACATTGATAGAACTTTGATACAAGAATCATTAACCATTTCCTAATTTAAGTCTTTAAAAATCGGAACGAAACTTTTTAGGAAAGCGGATATTTATAGCATTTTATTACACTGGACGTGTAGATTCACGTATTTATGGTAAGAACATCTAGATGTATTATTTCTGAAAAATTGTTAAAATAATAAAAATTTATTTCTTTCTAAAGTAATTAGGAGATGTATATGCACTTTCTATATAGATGCACTAATCCTGACTAATCTTAATACCTATTTTTTAAACACTTAATAATAATTAATCAGTTTTTTAAATTTATAAGTTTTTTTTTGCACAATGACTTGATGCTGTCAATTATTGTCGTATTATACTTAATACAATTAAATTATAGACACACGGTGTTAAATACGTGCATTTTGTTCTAGCGGTTACTGATGTGACATGTGTTTCGTATTTGCATTTCTATTCAAAAATAACAGGTACCTAAGGTTAGTGATTTGATATTACGATTGCTGTATATGGTGATACGTAATATTTTGACAGCGGAACACTGTAAATAGACAAATATGTGAATTATTTACACTCAGACGTATATGTGACTAATCCATTGTAATGAACAAATTAAGAGTAAATGTAAAACTGATCATGGTTGATGGTCAATTAGGAATACAGAGAGGATTATAAGAAAAAATATGGCGGAAGACGTCCGTGGAAGACTTGACAGGACCACGTAAACCAAATACTAACAGAACCAACTAAGCAAGCATAAACAATCGACGAACATAGATGAGAAGATGTTTTAATGTATATGAGATGAGAGATGTATGTCAAAACAGAACAATTTGGTGCTATTGAACGTAGCCTTTCTGAATAAATAAATTCCTAAGAGATAGGCTCTCTGTCTGTGATATGAAGTAATTGTTCGATAATGTGCCAAGAATTTAGTGTACGTAGTGTGGTTGAACCAAAAAAGGCTAACAATCGAATGTTGGCAAAGTGGGCGGAGCACGTGATTCTGACCTCGTCATTTTCGCTTTATTTATGAGTCCCGTTTACGCGTCAAGCCGACACCGCTTACAGCGATAGTTTTCGGGCCATCTCACGCTCCCGCTTACCTGAAGCACCCCCTTCAACCTACCTGAGAACTAAGCTCCACCGACACGTTTAAGGGTTGATTCAGAAATATATGTTCATCGCCTATGACGAAGTATTTAAATGGATAAGGCTTACCTATTTATTTTATTTTTGAAAATATAACACCTCACAAACAAAAGTAATTGCATTGTCTTGGTTTAAATCGTTGTAAAAATGTATTTGTTTATATTAGTACACACATAGCCATTATTTATACTACAATTGCAATTAAACGTTTTTTTATATAATCCCGCCATACTAAGTGAACAATAGATTTTATGTACATTAATTTGTATGAATATAAGGTTCTATAGAATAACTAGGCAAATTATTTAACGAATGGCCTTTCATTTAATAGAACAGGAGGTGAAGAGGATCCTATTTAAATCGTCATTCACCAGCATGTATACCTGTGAGCTCAAGTCGAAATACAAGCAAGTCACGTACAACCGTCTCCGAATCCAGTACAACAACTCATACAGAATATTGTACGGATTGGCGCGTTATTGTATACATGGACTCGTTCCGCTTCTGAGACATCTAGTTGCGTGCGTAAAGCTGCGGCTGGAGTTCAGTTGTTATACATTTGTAGTCTATAAATATTTATTGTCTATTTGTGTGCTTCTGAAGTGTTCTATAAAATTATTTATTTTATAACTATATGCTTCTGAAGTGTTAATTTAATTTCTTTCTAAACTCTTTAATATCTTTAATTTATGTAGGGAGACTATTGACATTTTTTATCCCTAAGTATATAAAATTTTGCTGATAGTGTTTGGTGTTACATTTAGGGATTTTAAAGTTATTTTTAAACCTTAATAATGTGTTTGTTTCAAATTTTACAGTATCATTTTCTTTAAGTAATTGAATAATCGAGATTTTTTTTGTAAATGTTTTCTATTAAATGTTGATCGTTTTTTTATTATTACTTTGATAATTGATCTCTGTATTATTTTTACCGAGTTCATTATGTTATTGTATGCTCCTCCCCACCCAATTATTCCATACTGGAGTAGTGAGTGAACAATAGCAAAATGTACCCTTTTAAAATTATTTATACAAACAATGTTTTTTAATCTTATGAATATATAAATACATTTTTTTATTTTTTTCACTAATTCGCTAATGTGACTGTGCCATTTTAAATGTTGATCAATAATTACATTAATTAGCTTATTTATTCTGGCCTGTGTTGTGTCATTGAACTGTTAATGTTTTGTATAATACAAAATATTATAATAATATATAATATTAAATAGCTATAATATAATCGTTTCTTTCTGTAGTCAAACATTTTCATCAATTTTGAGTCGTCACATTTGTTCTCACAGGGACCGAATCCTGTAATGGTTGAGTTAGGTGTGCGAGTTTATCACTAACACAAATTCAAGCGTAAAAATATAAGCCTCACTCACTTGAGATTTTCATAATCTCACTTGAGCCGACAAATGCCGGAGTTAAAACTGCAGACCTATTGTCCGACTCGCAAATCCAATAACTTAAGTGAAAATATGTCACAAAGTGTCATTTGTAAAGGTAAACCCGTGCGTGGAGGCGGTTTTTTTCCCTTTGACAGACCCACAAATACCATGGAGACTACACTACCTGTGTAATAAATGAAATAACAGAAACGCCATGCATTTTTTTCCAGCTAAATCCATTTAACAGCGCCATAGAATAGAATACATGGGAGATTTGGGAGTCAAACTTGATTATGCTACGATTTCACGGATTAGAAAATTCTCAAACTTTCTGTAAAAATTTAAAAAAATGTTTTAAATAGTCCGATTCATTTTTAGGCACTTGTTTACAATACTCTGTCTCAGAGTATTTCACTAAAGGTTGTATAATATCAATAATTGGGTGGGGAGGAGCAAACAATAACATAATGAAGTCTGTAAAAATAATACAGAGAACAATTATCAAAGTAATATTAAAAAAAGGTCAACATTTTCAATACAAACACTTTTTACAAAATTCCCAGTTCGCAAAATAGAAAACATTTACAAAAAAACCTCAATTAATCAATTACTTAAAGAAAATAACACTTTCAAATTTGAAACAAGCACATTAAGATTTTAAAATAATTTTAAATCTCTAAATGTAATACCAAACACTATCAGCTAAATTTTATATACTTAAGGATAAAAACTTCAATAGCCTCCCTACACAAATTAAAGAGTTTAAAAATAAATTAAATGAACACTTCCTTCAGAAGCACATAATTAGAAAATAAATAATATTATAGAACACTTCAGAAGCACACAAATATATAATGAATAATTATAGACTACAAATGTATATCTCGCTATATAAATTTTTTACAGTGTAACTCTCTCTCCAAGCACAAGAGCTAGTCTAGGCGAATAAAAACCATGTAATTTTAATAATGTACAACACTGAATTAATAACTAATATTATCAAAAAAATTGTAAAATTAAAAAATTATTTAATGTGCTAGTTGGTCTAGTAAAATTGTAAGGACTCATTACAGGAGACTACTAAGTTAGTCTTAGTTTCATAGCATAAGCGTTTAGCCTAGTTTAAAATATATGAATATTTAATCCTATTGAATACGCATCTCTATTTTTAAAATAACTCGGTACAATAAATTAGATATTTACATAACTCAGCTGTGTGGGTATTATGTATGTACCAATAATATGCATATATATTAAAGTAACACGTCGTAAATACAAATAATATTTAGCAGTATTAAGGTATTTTTTAGATTGTTAACATTGTTTTATTAACCACTCAATGAATTAAATACATCTACCGGTTTCGAAACATATCATTTTCTTCATCAGGATATTATCAACTAATCAAAAAAATATGTTATATTGTTTCTTTAATAGAATCTATTTTTTAAAAAAACAATTTTTTTTAAATAATTATAATTTAAAAATAAATTTTAGTACTCAACTTAAATTGTTACTTGATGATACAAAATTATTAGAATATTTTTTAGAATGTGACTTGAGATTACATTTAGTTGGCTGTTTATAATATTTTGGTTGGTTTTACTTGCTTTATTTATTTCTAATAATTCTAAATTACTTAATCTAAGACCGACATTGTTCATATGTAAAATAGATAATCTAAATTATTTTCAAAAAAATAATAATTTTCTAACAATTAATATTAATTAGTATTAAGGTATGTTAAAAGGTGTTCAATAAGATTTAATCATGATATAAAATAATGTAATATTTAACTAAAATTCTTTTTAAATATGAATTAAATATAATAATTAGAAAGATATACATATAAAATCAATTTTATCGAAAAATATTGTTGTTGCGCCACCGGAATTCGAACCTGGATCTCTTTCCTAACCTGAGAAGATGCATTATTCAACTATGCTACAGCGACAATATTTTTAGCGACAATTTTCGAACCTATATGTTACATTTTTGATATTAATACAAATGGATAATGCACCTTCCCCGGTTAGAAAAGAGATCCAGGTTCGAATCCCGATGGCGCAGCACCAATATTTTTCGATAAAATTGATTTTATATGTATATCTTTCTAATTAATATATTTAATTCATATTTAAAATATCATGGACCTATGTTCTGAATAATTACAACTTCACAATAAGAATGTGTTCTCCTACTAATATAATACAATGTTTGAGGCACACTGGATATTTATTGGCAATGGTAAAACTGTCCTACTCGCAACTTGTGTATTATGTCTACAAACGGGTTGTTTATGGTCCATAGCACTGTAGCAGGTACAATGTAAGGCATACAGACTCAAACGCCGTAGCTTCACACTCAGGTAAGCACCTATCACAAAATAAAATATTGCACTTTGGTAGGTTTCGATAATCTGATTAATTAAGTTAATAAAGTAAGAAGCTATAAAAATATAATTTAAAATCCTTAATTATATTAGGAGAACACATTCTTATTGTGAAGTTGTAATTATTCAGAACATACGTCTGTGATATTTTAAATATTAATGAAATATATTAATTAGAAAGATATACATTTAAAAACAATTTTATCGAAAAATATTGTTGTTGCGCCACCGGGATTTGAACCTGGATCTCTTTCCTAACCGGGTAAGGTGCATTATCCAACTATGCTACAGCGACAATATTTTTAGCGACAATTTTCGAACCTATATGTTACCTTTTTGATATTAATACATTTAATCGTTCCATTATTTGAAAGAGCCATCTACCTTATTTTTACAGAATCTCAAATACCTTTGAGCAATCTGATAGCAGACGCCAGAATTATCAATTAATTTTTATTAAATTTATCAGATTAAAGAGATCCAGGTTCGAGTCCCGGTGGCGCAACAACAATATTTTTCGATAAAATTGATTTTATATGTATATCTTTCTAATTAATATATTTAATTCATACTTAATTATATAGTCTAAACAGTGCTTATAATACTAACGAGATCGGATGTCTCAAGTCTTTTTAATATCTAGAGATTAACGTTACCTAAATGTTTTCTCTCTTATATAGGTACTCATTAACATCTCTTACATATTCAATTCAAACTAAGTATAATGTGCGAAATGCACTGTCAGTAAAAAATATACACCGAAGAAGCAGAATCTTATGATTTTTTTTTTCTGGCAAGTATATTGACTATCTGTCAATAAATTTTGCAGTGAGTATATAAAATGTGTTTTTAATATCACTACATTTAAGTTTTTGTAAATGTTTTGTTTTTACATAATCAATAACATTTTTCAATAAATATTTTAAAGTGCACTATTTGATATGCAGTTAAACCAATATTTATAGTATATCTATTTCTTTATGTAGTCTATTACCAATTGCTGGGAGTTGTGGCACTGGATATCATACCACTACCATCACTGCCTCGAAAACCTTCTTATCTTATCGCTCTCTCGCCTTCTTGCCTTTCGTTTTGCTGAATATCACCTGTGTCTCCAGACTATCCTCATTGTATTGCGCTATATCGTGACCTTGGAACAATAAGGTATCATCTGTTTTTTTTTTTGGAAATTTAGTATATTCGTAGATGTCTTCGAAATGTATTTCTGGAGAAGGATTTTGCAAATAATCCATTGACAGCAATCGGTTAAACAGCAATGAATAAAAAAATCATCAATTTCTTCAAAAACGTTATGCGTAGTAAGAGCCCAGAAAAGTAGATTATCCTGGACACAAGCTTGGGTTAATGAACACCTGGAAGAATGCCATAAAGGTGGATAGGTACGTTGTATATAGCTGAGAAACTCTGGAGTGAGCTGTGAGGATGATCCAGACCTGAGGCTTGTGGAGGTGGATTACGAGCAATGTGTGTCTAAGGTGTGCTGGTGTGGCAACATAGCGCACATAAAAAAATAGCAAGCACACCATTTTTAACAATACATTTCCGTGTGCCACCTTGTATCGGATATAAGCGACCATACTGATTTATTCTAAATACTAAATAAATGTATTAATTAGAAAGATATACATATAAAATAAATTTTATCAAAAAATATTGTTGTTGCGCTACCGGGTTTTGAACATGTGTCTCTTTCCAAACCGGGGAAGGTGCATTATCCAACTATGCTACAGCAATAATACTTTTGACGACAAACTTTCAAACCTACATGTTACACTTTTAAATTTGTAGTCAAAAATACTGTCGCTGTAGCATGCACCTTCCCCAGATTGGAAAGAGATCCAGGTTCGAATCCCGATGGCGCAACATCAATATTTTTCGATAAAATTGATTTTATATGTATATCTTTCTAAATAATATATTTAATTAGAATTTAAATTATCACAGACTTATGTTCTGAATAATTACAACTTCACATTAAGAATGTGTTCACCTTAATGATTTATTCTGCATAAAATCATTAACATTTTAGATATTGAACCACTTTCCGGGGTTGTACAACATAATGAATTGCAAAATATCATATTTTTTATTGCAGGTGGTATGACTGTAATACTCGTATGCAGCTTTTCTAAATAGTTGTTATTAATTCTTTTGACTCATTTCGGCGTCTTAATACAATAATAATGTGGTCAACTCGAGCTCTATACTGGTAATGTAATGTTTTTCTTATTTTCTCCTCTAGCGCACAAATGACAGCATCGGTACTTACTATTGTACAAATGATTTTTTATGCGCACACCGCGATCCAAAATTAGAGAGAACATTGATTACGAACCAAGTTTCGGCTGATTGAGACTACTACATGTCAATAATAAAATGAAGGTGGAAAAAATAATAATGTAGTCTCACACGCATAAGTAAGCAATGGTTTGATAAGTTTTATACATGTACAGCAATAGTTTGATAAGTTTTATACATATATAGCAATAGTTTGATAAGTTTTATACATATATAGCAATGGTTTGATAAGTTGTATACATATATAGCAATGGTTTGATAAGTTGTATACATATATAGCAATGGTTTGATAAGTTGTATACATATATAGGAATGGTTTGATAAGTTTTATACACATATAGCCATGATTTGATACGTTTTATACATATATAGCAATGGTTTGATAAGCTTTATACATTTGTAGCTATGGTCTGATAAGTTTTATACATTTATAGCAATGGTTTGATAAGTTTTATATATATACAGCAATGGCTTAATAAGTTTTATGCAGTACACTACAACAGGTGTTTTTGGACAACGATTGAGATTTTGTAAAATTTTAAAGGTGGAAATATCAACAATTGTCAATTTCATTTTTGGATCACTTCTGTAGTATTATTGTTAATTATTGATTAAATAATAAATATACAATTATGATAATTTTTAATAGCCCGTTAGGATGTAGCCGAAATCGAGAGAAAATATTCATGATTTTTTAATTATAAATGATGAGACGTTACGCATCCAGATATCTCTATCATTTTAATTGAGCCCGAAAGCCATAAAAGTAAATCTCAATAAACTCCGGCAGCCAGGAGGGGTGCACTAAAAATGTAATTTTTCTCAGAGAAACTCCAATAGACCAATTTGTCAAGCCTTAACTAAGAAAAATGGTTTATCACGTTGTTAACCCGAAAATATGTCTTGATTTTTATGCTATATTGAGACGCATTTTTTTTATGACCGGTCTCTTAAATAAATTTCCGCGTGCAATCAAGATGGCACCGTGGGTAATTTTAAGACTCTGATAATTTATGATAGTATAAGAACCAGTGCAAATCTGAATGGAAGAATATACACATCACTAATACCGGTCGCCTCCATTAAAGTAATGAATCGTAAATTGATAGTTTCAATGCATGTTAAGATTAGAATCGAAATTGATAACATAATTAATGATTTAGCAAAAATATTTTTTTGCATAATAAAAATATTTACTTTAGTTATTAAAACCTTGTGTGGTGTTTAGTTTATGGTAGTTCACTAATACGAAAGACGATTGAGTTCAGAAAAAGCGTCACTTAGTTAAAAAAAAATATAGCAAAATGGCGAGCTCAACAATGTAATGACATTTTTAACAGACTGCGCATTTTCCGATGGAAATAATAAATCGTCGGGGCAAGTAATATGGCAAAGCGTAGAAACACGATTTTGATTATTAAAAAGTGTTTTTGGTATTAAATTATTTAATTTACATTGAAGATCCAGTTCAGAAAATGTGATGTTAAAACAACGTCATAGAAAGCGTTTTAAATACTAGTTTATATTATATATTAATATGAAATTTATATATAAATGTGTATATTATTTATATGTATGTGTATATCGCCATTTCTGTGTGTTCTGTCTTCTGATGTTGTTTACATGTATTAATAAAAATAGGCTAAAATAATATAATGATTTTTCAAAATACATTATATTAGTTTTGCTAGGTTTTTCGTGATCACTCTCAACGATTAATCGTTCATACGTTCCATATGGCCAAACCACTTTTATACGTATAGGCTTTTTAGACATACATAATTAAAATTTTGTATATTTATTTCTTATAAATTCTTATGTCCACTGCATACTCTATGATTTAAAAGTTTCACTAGACATTTCCTGAGTAGGTAGGTACTCACTTACATTGTTTTTTGTTTCTGTAATATTGTTAGTTGTCCAACCGTTGGGGTAAAAGAGTGACATAAAATGAGTATATGAAGAAGCAGCATGCGTAGGGTAGATATACGTGGCGGTAGTTACGAGGTTTTCCCAACAATGGCTGAACATGGTGATGAATATGAAGTAAAATAATATATTCACAAAATTATATCTGTGGTATATTTTGATAAATTATATTATTTTCATAAATATATAAAATTATTTTTTTATGAGAACATACATAATTGTTTTGAATGAAATAAACACAAACTGTAGTGTTTATGATTGTTCGTACGGACTGCACGGGATTGCTGTCTCAGCCGTCGATAATCGACGCCGATAACCCGAGACGACGTCGGTTTTTTTTTACCGGCCGGGGTGAGCGGACCGGGGGTGGGGGTGGGTGGCGCTGGGCGTGTCCGGAGCGGGGGGCGGGGCGTGCCGGCGCAGGCGCCGCGGCGCTTAACGGATTAGGCGCCGCGAGGAAGTGAGCGCGGATTGGCTGGCTAATCCGGCGGGCAGCGCGCGGATTGGCTTGCTTATCCGCCGGATAATGCGCAGTGGATTTGGCGCCGACTACATCCGCCTATATCCGGCGGAATGACGGACACTCCCCTAAGGCGTAAGTCTGACGCGTTCGGATACAGATTGTGATAGTTTCTTGTTCGCATCAAAAAATTATAGACGTAATATATATCTACATGATATAAAGCTCATCTCACACTGGAACAGAATTCTTCAGAACAATATGGTACAATCCATCAAAACCGATAAATACACACTGCGTATAGTATAGTTGTAACTAAGTGACATAACATTAAATACACGTATTAAATAAAGTTAGTTAGTCGTTTATTCATTTAAACATACATAAAAATGTGTTAAAAAAATCATTCAAATTTTTTGATACTTAAATTATACCAAATCTCAAGAAACTGAAACGCCACATCGTTAAGATGCTCTACAGTCTGTGTCGCCATTTTATAATATATTTATGAACGTTTAAGGTAACAGGATAATATATCACTTAAACCCGTTACATCATATGTAATTAAATTAATAAATTTGACACGAATTTTCAGGATTTGTTTTCGTTCAAATGAGTTTTTACGCGATGTTCAAATAATTATACAAAACTTTCTCCTTTTAATATTTTTTTAAAAACATTTATTCAATTTTAAGTACAGTTTAAGAAATATTTTTTTCTTCACCTTTTATATATCATTACATTTTCAACCCTTTTATATATCATTACATATTTATACTTTGTATACATTTTATCAACATATGAATTTCTTGAGTTATTGCCTTATTTCACATGTAGATTATTTATACTTCCTAAGAGGTTATCTCATACTCTCGTTGCAGTTCGTCGACACACGAAGTTGTTATAAAACTTCAGTAAACCTCAAAATCCAAAATCATCTCGATAAACACAATCACATACTTTTAAAAATACCGCCAACTGTAAATCATCCATCTGTTTAACATTACCAAAGATCATCGATTGAAAAATATTGCATTAACCCGTTTACATATTTTATAAAAAATCCTACCCATATTACAGTTAAATATTTATTTATTAAGTAGTACACATTCTTATTGTGAAGTTGCAATTATTCAGAACATTAGGTCTGTGATGTATCAAATACTAATTTAATGTATTAATTATAAATAATTATAATTATCCCGGTAGCGCAAAAACAATATTTTTCGACAAAATTGATTTTATATGTATATATTTATAAGTAATACATTAAATTAGTATTTATTTTTTGCAATGATTCCCACCCGTTCTATAAATGATCGCACGTAAATAACACCACAATGGCTCGGTGACCGTCTGACGAGCTAATCCAGAGAGATGACTTTGGCAGAAGTTGGGGATTTAAAATATATTTATGGCACCGGTTAACCTTGAAGAGGGAGTCTGTCTAAATCTCCGAAAAAGATCTGTCCCTACCAGAAGTTTATAGAGCGCTTTAAAAGAGATACCCAACGTTTATTGGCCGACTGTAAAGTTTTACGACGGTTACCCCTTTGAGCTTTGGGCCCGATAATTCCTAACTAACGGGTTGCAAAACATCGGTGGTCAACTGCTCAGTTTTGTATACTTTATCACTCAATATTTATGTATTTTTTATTGAGAATAATATTAAAATACGTCGCTTATCTTGGACACATGGGTCATAACGACCCCTGCAAAAAAAAAAAAATTCTGGTTCGAAAAATATTAATAAATAAACTACGCAGATATTGTTGATGTATGAAATCTAAAATTTACGAAATTCTTACATATTTGTTGATAACTGGCAGATCAGAACTAATCTGAGACCAGCACAAGTTCACGGTCATGCACGGTTTATTTTTCTTTTCTTGTCTACTTTATTATTATTTTACTTTTAAGTTAAGGCTATTATTGTTTTTATACATTGTTGTTAATGGAACACCGAAATTTAAATATAAGATTGTTAATTATGTTATGTATATTATTATTTTTAATTTCTTGTTTACTTAATTATTATTAATTCTTAATTTGATTTATTTGCAATGTTTATAAGATGTATTTTTTTTTTCACTTCATCTGTGCTAAAAAGTTAGAATATGTAAAAAGTCTTTGTACTGTAAATAAATAAAATAATAATATCCATTGAGGAGAACCGAACTCTGGTTTTCCGCGTGACAGATAGGCATATTAACCATTATGCTGTGAAAATAGCAAATATACATTTTTAAAAACACCAGCTTCTTACAAAAATCATTCATTAAATTATTTAGTATTAAAATTTTATGTTAAAAATGTTTAAATAATAAAAAATATAAACAAAGAATTTAAAAAAATCTAATTATACATTTATTTGACAATTTATTACCGCAGTTTATTAGTTTATCAGTTAATATCTCATAGACCTTTAACGTGTGATACCTTAATGAATAGTGAAATATATATATTTAAATAATAGAACGACAGATGTATGTATCAATTTGAAAGTGCAATGTATAAGTTCGAAAATTTGTCGTCAACTAACTATGTTGGTGTAGTGTAATCGGTTTCTGCATTTTCCCGAATATGAAAAGATACAGGTTGGAATCCCGGTAGCAACAACAATATTTTTCGATAAAATTGATTTTATATGTATACCTTTCTAATTAATACATTTAATTTGTATTGAAAACTTCACTGACCTGTGTATTGAATAATTACAACTTCACAATAAGAATGTGTTCTCCTTAATAACATATAATGTGTATTGAAATACCCTTCATGATATTTAAAACATATGTTTATTTTATATATTTAATAAACTAAACATTGTACTATACATATAACTGATCTTTATTTTTTTCATTACTAAAAATTCTAGTGAAGTCCATCTCTTGGTTGTCAACTTAACTACAATAGTTATTTGCACCCGTCGAAAGCATAGTCGTGACAATAATAAAACTTAACTGCGTGTAATACAAAATCAAAACATTCATTTTGCACCACAAAGTAACTGCTATGTCAAAAATTGATAAAATATTAATACATTTTGTATTTTTTGATTCATATATTTCATTATTAATTATTAAGGAGAACATATTATTACTGTGAAGTTCCAGTTTTTTAGAACATATTTCTGTAGTATTTTAATTTTAAAAAAATTCGATAAATTTAGCGGGATTAACAAAAATATTTTTTTGATAAATTGAATTTTCCTGTATATCTTTCTAATTGATACATTTAATTTGTATTTCATATATTTCATTACAAATCAATAATGGTCAAAAATTTTAACAGCCACTCTTTCACAAACTTATATAAAATATCAACACCATAAAATATTCAGATATATCCATCGCATTTCTTAAGAGATAAGACTATTGATAGCATGATACCCTTTTTACTTCTTCCCTTTTTCTTAAGTACTAAAAGCGCCGACTTCTTTAATAGTATATATTCATGAGCTGAACCTTCAATATTTAAAAACTTAAGCATATTTTAAACAATTCCTTAACATTTTAAATCACAAAATGCAAAATATTCAACATAAAAGTCATGCAAAATTATTTAATTCAGCCTATATATTATATCTTTCTTAGCATTACATCTCGCCCGCCGTTTTTCGTATCTCACAACTTGTGCGAATTCAAAAGCGCTCTGATATTGCTATAAAGTTAAACGAAAAAAATGATGAGACCGCCAAACTATTCGCAGATAGATCTCAATTGTTGTAAGTAATTATACTACGCTGCACTTCCGTACTTTTTAAACACCGGCCGCCACAGATTATAATCACAGTTGAATTAATAAGTTCATTTACGTAATAGAGCAAAAATATTTTGATTTATTTTATTACCATAATATATTTCTAATACAAGATACTAAAATAGGAAAATATCAATAAAACTTAATTCCCGTTAACATGCCCTACGAAGTTTATCCAGCAAATAATCTAATAAATAATAATTTTATGTACTTTTAACTGGGACGAAATTAACATCATGGTTAAAATAATGGTTTAACATGAAACCATGGAGAACGAAATATTTTCTCAAGTCAGACAATTTTTTTATTAAAAGAATTGACAGATGCCTGCCTAGGCGATAAAAGTCATAAACTGTCAACAATTCACTGACAACGCGACCAATAAGTATGGCGAGCGGGATCCTTGTTTATTATCAGATGTAGGTCTAGTAAATAAAAAG
The DNA here is from genome assembly GCA_031772225.1 of Eubasilissa splendida. Taxonomy (NCBI): domain Eukaryota; kingdom Metazoa; phylum Arthropoda; class Insecta; order Trichoptera; family Phryganeidae; genus Eubasilissa; species Eubasilissa splendida. The sequence continues at coordinate 33,304,907 of CM062848.1, read as the reverse complement.
GCATGGACACTAAAAAAATTCGTGACGATGTGGCGACTGGTGTACTATTTTGTTCTGCCGAGATGCGAAATCTTTTCATATTAAGCATTTTGTGGGAACCATAATCTTTATCGTGTTAAACGATTTTGTGTTAAACATTTTCTACTATATCTGCGCTTTTTAACTTTAATTTTATTCTTACAAATCAATACACTATATTCATGGAATCTTCAGATAGTAATCACCAAGTTACGAGTATTTATTTAAATATTTTTTTATCAATAGTTAGTTAATCAATTTCCGTCAGTGACAACTATAAAGATATTAAAAATATGTGATAAAATTCATTTGGTTGACGTAACAAATCTTAAAATTACAATTATTATAAGTTACAAACTAGTAAATACTAATTTAATGTATTAATTATAAATATATACTTATAAAATCAATTTTGTCGAAAAATATTGTTTTTGCGCTTCCGGGATTCGAACCTAGATCTCTATTTCCAATCCGGGGAAGTACACTACCAATTGTGTACAGACCTATGTTCTGAATAATTACAACTTCACAATAAGAATGTGTTCTCCTTAATTAATACAAACTAGTAGTTGAAAAATAAATCTCCCTGAAATGATTATTTTCTTAAAATACAGTGGTACCTCGGTTTTCGTTGACTTCGGTTATCGTCGGTTTCGGTTTTCGTCAATTTTTTTCGTGTGTTAGTGTTTTTGTGCTTTTTTTGTACAGGGGTTTATGGAGAAAAAATCACCCAGACAAAGCTGTTGCAGATCGTGTCTGCAACTTGTTTAATGATAATGTCTTGCCCCATTTTAGGCAAATCTTAAAGAGTCGGCAGAAACAGACCTCGTTGGACACCTTTCTCGTGCGACATGGGTCCAATGACTCTGAAGCTAGTCTTAGTTCCAAAATACCAAGAAAGGAAGTGACCCCAGATAGTGCCTTGATACTTTAAGTCCTTATGGACGGGGATTCCCCTTCCAAACAATAATATCATTAGTCTTTTATATTAATTTATTATTGTTTTCAGTATTAAACACTATAAAATGTGTTTTTGATATGTATTTTAGTGTCTAGAACGAATTAAATGGATTTACATTGACTCATATGAAAATAATTGCCTCGGTTTCAGATTTCAACGATTGTTTTCGGACGGATTATCGACGAAAACCGAGGTACCACTATATTTATATGAAATACATACTATCAGAAACAAACCGCCTGTCACTGTTTTTATTTGGTAGGCTCTCAAAACGGGTGTCCCTTCAAATCACCCATATAGTGTGAAATTGTTTATAATTTTATTTTGAAATTACGTGCATTATTTGATGGTATTATTTACAGCCTGATACACATCTAGAATAGACTCAACGTTTTGATAATAAGACTTATTCTTCAGTTCTATGAATATCTTGTGAAAATAGAAAAATGCTTGGAGAAGCTTGTTGTGGTGGGTCACATTGTAGGATGGAGAAAAGGAGGAAGATCCCCCATCCGTTGGACCGATCAAGTAGGCATCTGATTATAACAATATAACACACTGTATTATGAATAAAAAAAAAAATATATATTATATTAGAAATCAGATGATTTTAAACACTTTTTGTATGTAAACATAAAATGCCATTGTCTTTAGATAAGATTCTCGCTAAGTTAACGAAATTCGGGATCATCAAATTAGTTCTATATTTAAACGTAAAAGCGCTTGTCTTTTAGTTTAAAAAAAAACCGCATACTAAATAATTCATTTTTAAAAAGAAAATTAAAATTTTTCATCATCGTTCTTATTCATTATATTGTATTGACATTAGTGACCAGTGGCAGTCGGTGACTTTTTGTAGAAGGGGTATTAGAAAATAAGTTTATATCTACATACTATCAAATATACAAATACATATAACATATAATCGAAGGATATTTAATGTTTCAATAATTCGAAATCAAGCATTCAAGCCAAACTGTCAAAAATGCGTCACATAAACAAATCTCTTAAAACAATCCGCTCACTTCGTAACAGGTATGCATGCTATTTTGTGCATTATACCCATAAGCATTAAAGTCGTTTTTTGTACGTTGAATGCTGTTAACGAATACGTATACAGTATTCGAAGATGTTGACAGGCGGAACTGAATGCGTATGCGCAAAAGTAGCATACTTTAAAACTTTGTGGATACGGAACGAATGATGGAATCCACTGTTGCTGGTATGTATATGTATGCTGTTGAGAATGTATATGTATTTTGACTCGCTTCGTGCGCGCGCCGTGTCGTAGTGTGTGTTATGACTGGTCTCTAAAGTACAGGACAAATTTATTTGCAGCAGTACTGTTTTCAGATAGAAAAAAACGTCCAAATCTTTTTGACTCTAGAACACAAGGAATGCGCGGAGCATCCAAAGTATGTATGAAGCGACCGCGCCTGATAGTGACATCAATCAGATGAGACTGCTCGTATTGCACCTCCACAAATCTGAGTCCCGAGTCCCTTCAGCTAAATGTATCGCATATATTCACCAAAAGTTGTGCCCAGGATAATTTCCTTTTCTAGGTTGCCACTTTGACGCATAATGTGACTAAAGAATTGGAAGAATCTTTTGTTCGCTGCCATAGACTTACTTAGGCATGTTATAGAATTGCTTAGGCATGTTATAGACTTGCTTGGGCATGTTATAGACTTGCTTAGGCATGTTATAGACTTGCTTGGGCATGTTATAGAATTTCTTAGGCATATTATAGACTTTCTTAGACATGCCATATGCATGCGTAGGTCGTGCTGTTCACGAGATACGTCTAACATGCATCTCCAAAAGTATATTTCAAAGATGTCTATTTTACGTTTGCTATTGTGGACTGTCCAAGTCACCACTGCATACATGAATACTGGAAAGAAAAGAGTGTGAAAAACAGAATCCTTATTATATATTGCGTTTTTCCATCTATTTGTTGTTACGTCACCGGTATTCGCACCTGGATCTCTTTCCAAACCGGGGAAGGTGCATTATCGAACTATATGCTACAGTGACTTTTTTTAAGCGACAAATTTTCGAACCTATATGTTACCTTTTTGATATTAATACATTTAATCGTTCCATTATTTGAAAGAGCCGTCTACCTTATTTTTACGGAATCTCAAATACCTTTGAGTAATCTGATAGCAGACGCCAGAATTATCAATTCATTTTTATTAAATTTTGGACACATCGATATAACTTTATTATACGAGTAGATGATTTTTTTTCCACCGATTGTAAAACCTCCCTGCAATTCTTTCAATACTCTTCTCGTGACATATTCTGAGTAAATATTGAATGGTAATAACTATAGTATGCATCCTTGTCTTCTTAGTGTATCCCTTATTTGAAGTAATATTACTGACTTTAACTATGACAGTGATATCATTGTAAAGGCTTTTTAGGAGTCCAATCAATTGGAACTCCCATTATCTCAAGAACCATCCGTAATTTCCATGCATTTAACTTTCGTCTATATTTTTCGTTTAAATGTAACCGGGTACTTTTCAAAATCCATTAAATGAACCCACGTGTTGTTAAGTGTCGTAATAAAGCAAAATATTTATTTTTCGGGTTCCGTTCTTTGTCGGTCGCAAAGTGTACTGACTTATCGTTAAACGGAAAGGTTGAGAAAGATCTCAGAAGTTGTAACCATACAGAATCAAACAAATGGTGAACATTGTCATTGCCAATAATAATGTGACATCTAAAACAAGATTACATTTTAACTTATATTAAACGACATTTTAATTCAAATTATATTAATCTATCTATTGAAAAAATATTTAGTTGCTATCGGATTCGAATCTGGACCCCTTCTTATCCGGAGAAGCGCATTTTCCATTCTTAATAAAGCAATCGAATGCATTTTTGACAAATTTTGATCTTATATTCTGTAATATTTCCAATTGATACATTTACTATTCCATTTTTGAAAGCAATCAACTTTACATTATATTACGGTGAATCTTAAATACCTTTGAGTAAAATCCAATATGAGATGCCGGAATTAAATTAATTAATCAATTTTATTAAATTTTTAAACTTTTATACAACTTATATATAGGAGAATACGGAACTATGTTCTGAAAATGCAACTAAACAACATCAAAAAAATGTGTTCTCCTTAAGATTTTTATTTTCCCCCGTTCCAGTTGTGCTTATTTTAGGGTAAGTGGCTTAGAAAAGTGCATGGATGTTGCAAATTTTAGATCAGGCTCTGAATGGATCCTATGATGCTGGCACCACAGTGACACAGAAAAATCTTCAACACAGCAAAAAAACTCCTAGGTTAATTAATTGGTTCACGAGTAGTTTTCTACACACAACCTTTCATTCTCGTGCTTTTAACATAAAATAAAAATAACGCTTTTTACAGAATGTCCGCCAGTGGCGTGTCATTGCCCACGGTTAATACATTTACAGGAAATAATTATATAATACGAGTAAGAAGAGAATAAGATCCGACTGAATGCAATTAAAATGAGACTAGACGTATATGCGATAAATCCATTTATGAAAGAGTAATTAATAAAAGCAGATACTAGAAAATAGTCCCGTTAGAAGCCTGAATAATCGACAAGCTTGCGTTAGAATATTTATGAATGTGGACGAGGCGAGATTTGTACTTTTATTAGGACAGAAAAATGTGGTGCTCTATCCTCTCTGCCTACTACCTCGGAGAAACGTTGTGATGGTTAGTTAGTTAGTAATATTATACATTACATTTTGTGTCACTTAGTTGTAATTTGTAATGTAAAATAATGGGGGATTTTTAAATGGGGTGAACTGTACCTACATTTAATATATCTAAAATAAAGATAGAGAAAAATGCTTACAATATTCTCGAACGAAGTAGCTCAAGACTGAGATTTCAGTAATTTCATCATGTCTGGATCCCAGTCATAACCGAATGAAAGTCTCGTTATTTGAGAATAATTAATGATTTTTTTCGTATTAAATTTTTTTTATATGTATACTGGATCCTGCTAAATAGCTGTTATCGAGGTTACTATCACAGAACCTAGGTGAATACAACAATGATACAACCAATTGTACTAAATAAGTGTTTAGCTTAATTTGCCACATGGAAGGCAGGCTGCAGGTCTTTAAAAAATAATTCTTGTAATATGCCATAAAACCAAACAAGAGAATAAAGGAAGTACCTAAAAGAATTTAGAACTTTGAGGCTACGAAACTAGATGAGTCCCGTAATACGCACTAGGCCCTCTTATGGTCGGTATCCATGAAATGAGACACGATAAGATAAATCTCAGCACCATGTAAACGTGTTGAGATTTTGATCTAGATCAAAGAACCTGAAGTAATAACAACTCAAACTCGTGTACACGACATTTTTATTTGATAGCGAGCTCGATGCATGCACAAAAACATCACCTAGAAATAGTTCTAGCCTCTACTTATTCTGAAAATTAGATGAACAGATGACAAAATTACGAACATTTATTCAGTTTTATAATGGACTAACATTTAACGTTTAACAAGCGTGAATAACGAGTCTTTAAGAATTAGTGCGTACACAGTAGACTACGAAAACCTAGAGTTGTCTCGAATGTATGGTTTAAAGATTGACTCGAGTTAAAAATCTCATCCACGGATGCGGACCATTACACAACCTTACAGAAACGAGAGCGAGGGGATAACGAAGACATAGATAGCCAAATAAGGTCAAGATGTACCTGCGGGTGAATGTCCTAGAGACTGGACCGCAACGGCGATGTCAAGTGATGGATGCCGCTATGGACTTTCTACCAAAATAGAAGATAATTAATTAAAATGGGAACAAAATTGTTTTTATTTTCGCGTCATGAACTGAATCATAATAATGCTTAGTGAGCAAAACACACGCGTGGATTAAGAAATGTTTGCGTCGATTGCAACATTGGGCAGTCCCCTGCAAATAGTCCACTGTAAACCTTGACCAAAAAAGCTAAATAACAGTGCGTGTGCAGCGTTGCAATAATTTTCGCTACAAACAAAATTGCGCCATAATTTGTTTAAATACAAACTGAATTGTAATGCAGGTAAATATTTTATTTTCATTTTTTGACGATGTATTGTCCTAAAAATGATTGTATAAATCTATTCACAGAATGATCCAAAAAAAAGAGAACATTTTGTAAAATGTGATATAATTACATCAAAATTAGTTTAACTATATCAACAACAGCTTAAATAGTTTACTAATTTATTTATTTACCTTTATCACGTTTTATTTAGATAATTTCCGGTCGCCATCTTTGATTATTAATTTTTCCATTGTTTGTATTTGGTTTTTTCAAATTGACCGTATTCTGATCAAAAATTTGCTAATTGAAAAACGTTGGGGTGATAAGAAAATGATCAATGAGTTTTAAAATAATGCATGGAGTATAGCTAAACATTACAGCGTAACTGGACATTACAGCGGGACGGAGCGCCATCTCAGATAGCCCGAAATACAATCAACTTTCTTCGTCGTGAGAATGTTAATTTCATCGAGTCAGGCATGTGGCCACCGATCAGCCCAGATTTAAACCCAGCAGATGATGCAATATGGGGTGCTTTGATGATTTCTGATTAGTTAAATATTGTGCAAAAAAAAATTACATTAAGAATTATAATTAATTATATTACGTTTTGAAATAACGCATGTGTTACAAGATGTTCTCACGTTTTTTGGTCCACCCTGTATATATTTTACAAACGTGGCCCCGACATCAGTCTCAAAAATTCCTACAATATGTGTATACATACATTAGAAATCTCAAAGAAATATCTTTAATTATTTTATATTATCAACTTTTATTTAATCAATACACTCTATCGCCAATTGACTTTACAGTTGCGTGTCGTTCTATATCGAACCACCTCTTTTTTAAGATACATTATTAGAAATAGGTTTTGCGGAAACACTGGTTGTGAAGCGACCACTGCATTTTTCGGGAAAATGAAAATCGCGTAAGAACAATATACGAGTTAAGCATATTGTACATTGTACGCAGAGTAGCAACTGATACATGCTGACCTTTACCGTCAAATCTCAAAAGACGAAGTCTTATCCATGTACACAAACATAAGCTTGCTTGATCATTCTAGTCTGCGTACAAAATATTAATAACGCCGAATGATAGGATACACCACGCTCGCGAACTGTCGCTCACACAAGTTTCGAGAAAAAAGTTTCATAAAATTGAACTCACCCTATATCTCAGAAGCGTTAAACTGAATACGGAGCCTAACTATTCGACTTTAACAATCTTACGGCTAAATTAAGAAAAAGAAAACACACACTTAGTCATACATATTTGTCACCATATTTCCTTCAAGTTAAAAAAATATGCTCGTTATTACGACCATATTTAGTTTAATCAATTATTTCCATATATTATATAAAGTACATATAAAAAGAACAATTTATATAACTATAAATTTAAACAAATAATAGATATCTCATTGAGACGAAGCTATTTTATATTATATTTAATATAAATATATGAAAATATGGGTAATTACAGGGTTTACGACCTGTCTTCGGCTGGCTTAAGTGATCACTTGATATAAATATAACGTTCACCATTCTCACCTATTAATTAATCTCCATATCTATCAAATTTTTGAAAGTTGTATGTATGTTAATATGTGAAAACACTTCGAGTACCACTACATATATTTTCCATGAAATATAATACAAAATATCTTCGTCTCTATGAGATATCTATTATTTGTTTAATAAAAGTGCCTTTGTAGGTGAAAATCCAGTAATTGTGTGTTTTTGGACATATTCCAATATTGCTAACAATATTTTTAACTATTTTAATTAGTCTATCCCCAAATAAGAATGATATTGAACTATGAAGATGGCTTACACATAAATACAAAACATAATTCAATAAAATCATACACTGATGTATTATAATATGATATATGTAGTTTAATAAATTGTATGTATAATTAATATCATGTACTTACAGACAGTGGTATGCAGTAGGTATAGATTTAGGTCATGCTGTTACCAATGATATTATACAATCATATATAATATATGTAACAATATATGTGCTTTCGTTTAACCAACGTCTTTGGACATAATAAATCTGTCGTGTATATGACCCTATCATGCATTTATTTATAATTTTAAATTCTCTTAATAGTGTTTTTAAAGTTTAAGTTATAACGTAAAATAATACTTTCTTACCCATATAAAAAATGTATTGACGTTTATAAGAACACTTTCTATGACTGAACATGATTCATTTATTGTTTGAAAATACTTCACGTAATAACAAAAGGAAATAATTATTTTTATTAAAGGTTAACTTAGAAAATGGTTATGCCAATTGCTTTTTGTTTTTCTTAAATCAAAAACCAATCCATGCACCAAATTTAAAGAACAATCATGAAATCAACAGGTTAAAAACAGTAAAATAGTGAAATTCGCGAATTATTAAAAGAGGAAGTAGACACTTCAATGATTTGCACGCAGTTGTAAACCTTTCTAATGTTATTCTGTTAATAAACAGCATAAGTAACTACTCCATACAAAACGGATCAACTGAAAGGAATTTTCAATTCAGTAAATAGTCATTTATATGACTTGAGTAATTCACTAGCTTAAAAACAGGACTGAGTAATATAAATAGCACGATGAGGCGAATAAAAAAAGAGCGCCATGAGTACGGCAGTGAGTTTTTAGAACTAAGCTATTAAAGTCTCGACTGGTACACAGATGGTACTAATTACAAAATAATGTTTTCGTTAATGTTAATCCAATTTTTTAATTTTTATTTGTTTCCCAGAATTTTTAGTTCATGCATAGCTTTTTTCCTTGTATGCACTGCACACCCCTGCTTGCCGAGTAAATTAAATTGAATAATTTAAAATTAGTTATTGTAAACTTTTCAGCTTAGATTTATATAAAAAACATTATGTAATACAATATAACGTTTATCTGTATTAAATACTAATGATTATCTCCGTTTTTACAGTCGTAATCGCTGATTTTCTAATCTATGATTAAAAGATTAAGATTTCAAAAGTCAGCACAACTTTTATACGTGTACCGACGCACTTAATAACACGAGTTTTATTCTTAATCGTCAGCAGGGGGTAATTCAAGGTGGTTTGCTTTTTTTTTATTCAAACCTTTTGAATTAAAAAAATAACTAAAAGATAATTGTGTGTACTTTTTTTGCATTAATTACTTATTGAGGGAAAACAAAATAATTTTCTGAAACGTGTTTTATGTTTTAATTATTTGTAATCATTCGAATAAAACTATATATAAACAACAGCGTCATCATAACTATTCCTTCTATATCATTATTTGACATTCGTATTATTAAGGAGAACACATTAATAATGTGAAGTTGTAATTATTCAGAACAGACGGTCTGTGATATTTTAAAATACTAATTAAATGTACTAATTAGAAATATATATAATATGAAATCAATTTTATTGTTGCGCTGCCGCGATTCGAACCTGGATCTATTTTCCGATCCGGGGAAGGTACATTGCCAACTATACTAGTGACAGTATTTTTGACGACAAATTTAAAAGTGTAACATGTAGGTTCGAAAATATGTCGTCAAAAGTACTGTCGCTGTAGCACAGTTGGTAATACACCTTCCCCGGATTGGAAAATGGAAAAGAGATCTAGGTACAAATTCTGGTAACGCGCAACAACAATATTTTTTGATAAAATTGATTTTATATGTATATCTTTGTAATAAATACATTTAATTAATATTTAAAATATCATTTTTTATTATAATTAATCAATATTAATCAAATTGTTATTTTATTCGATTATATGAATTGTAATCGTACAAAAATGACCTAAATTACTGCAGTGGTAATGGTACACGATGTATCTAATCATAGAAGTAATCGTAAACCTACGATTATATTTTAATAACTATAGTTATAACGATAGTTGTAATCGCTCAATTATTGTTTGAATATCGATATTAATAACCATTCACATCCCAACAATAACTAGCCACGTTCTTGTAGGATTGTTATATTATAGGATAATCGCATTAATATTACAAGATATTCAAATTTGCCACTTCCAAACGATGACATCACCGATAATTGCGTGAAGTAAACCTAGCAACATGGCGTTCAAGTCCATCCGCCCGCGCGATACCATCTCCGGGCTTATTCTCGACTATCCTCTTCACTTATCTTCGTCCAATGGCCTCCGGTGGGCCGGGCCAATACGGCTATATGGCGAACAACCAAAAAATAAGTACAACTCATCGAATAAAACGAACATTACCATTAAACTTCCCGCGGCAGACGTTTTTTTTCCCGCCCGACGCTTCAAATGAAAATCTGTCCGTCGAACACCCGATTTTCCCGTTCGAAACACCGCGCCCTCGCAAATGTATTTCTGTCGTGCTCTCTCCCGGCGCTTCGGGAAGAGGGCGAAGAGGGACGTAGGAACGCTGTAAGGGTTGTTCGAGAGTTCGTACGGCGGGGTGTACCGTGAGACGGCCGCGAGGTGGTTATTCAGTAGCTCGACGGCTGTCGAGGCGTTAGGACGCGACGGTGGATCTGTTATCAAATATTTCGCGCGCGGCTAAATGTTTCTACGTCAAACTTATTGTAAATATCACGTTTTGTTAAATAAAAGCTTATCAGTGTTTTAGATAAAAATTGTAGTAAGCTCGTATTGCAAGTGAAACTCTTACATATATAGTATTGTGAAAAATTATTTAATTTCTTACTTTCGATTAGTGACTCGAAACTTTGTGAAAGATTGTTTTGATTCGTATAGAACTTAGATCGTATACACAATGCCCAATCGTCCGGCGGCTTCGGGTGAGGACTTGTGAGGTTCCATCTTCAGTTCTCGCCTGCCATGGACTTCCAGAGCGCCATGGAAACATTCGCAGAGGCCTGGGTGGCTGCCAACACTAAGCCTGAAGGATCTGATGCTACGCAGGTTAGTCCTTAACTGCTCGACGTCCTCGTCTTCATGACCCCATCGTGGATGAGAGAATACTCTGCCGTAAATAATAATTGCCGTTACAGCAACACTTTTTAAGTGTACACAAACATTTAAATTTATTAAACATGTAATTTATATATTTATTTTAGTTCTGCGCGCTCCAAAGATACCTACTAATTTATTTTTAAACTCACCTGCTAAAGATTGCGTTTAATCTAGTTACCGTGTCATATCGGCTTTACAAACAATAAATTAACATCTAGATGTTTCGTACATTTTTTGACGAAGTATTTTTTATCGTATCGTAATTTCACAACATCTAATTAACTTTCAATAGGCAGGTACATACATCAAATTATAAAAAAATTCACATTGTATCAGAACGTTACAAATAGTCTTCGACGACGGCAGCTGCTCATATAAATCTAAATATCTAAACTAGACTGGTGACATAATAAACTCAACATCACTCATATATTCAAATAAATAGCGATGCAAAATATGTGAGAGATGCACCATAAATTCATCAAAATGATGAATTTATGGTGCATGATAGGTATGCGTTGTGCGCATTAGTGTTCAATATTTCGAAAGTTTATTGTTAAATACGTCATAAAGCTCTTTAACAAGTTTTCAGTATTAACTAATAGGTACGACACTTACGAATAGATAATCACTTATAATCCTCAAACGCTTCCGGTTTTAAATTTGAAGGCATTAAGTTCACATATCTTGCTGACTGATTTTAATGATTGATCAGTCATTTTGGATAACATGCATTTTTGAGCAAAATATAAAAATAATAAAACCCTCCATCATTGAAACCGACTGATTGATATATATTATTTTCAATATAATTGCAACTCGTCCAACTGCTGTTAGTCACAGCTGACATTATTTAACCTTTACCATACCATGATATAAAATACCCGAACGCAGCCGTGCTGTCAACTCGTGTTACCGTAAATAACAGTAAGAAAAAATGTTGTTATTAGTTTAAATGGCTTTATTGGCACGAATTTACTCTAAATATTGAGCATTCAATTTAGAAAAAATGAATAATACCATAATTTATAGCAATTCATTAAGTTCTATACAATGTGTCCTTCCTTCTTATCTCACTTCATTTAAGTAGTGAGAAAAAGACAATTATATTTGTGTTTGTTTTTCTTTTCACTGTGAAAATAGTGTGTGATCTCTGTCTTTCATATCACAAATTATATTTTTACCAACATGTTAATTTTACAACGGATTGAATGGAAAAAATAATTTTTTTTGTACGATTCCATTTTCATACATGATTTTTCACTAATCATTCCTAAGCGCTAATATGTTCTTTAGGTTTACCTAAAATATGAATTTTATGTTGCATGTATTTACCGAAATATTATAGGTTTAATTATAATGGTAGACCTGTGTTACTGCACGGTTTGGGAAGGCTTAAACAGATTCAATAAATGGACTAATAGATACATTACAAATACGATTTGCAGTTTTTGTGAATATTATAAAGTTTTTTAAAACATTAAATATCTTTATGTTACAAAACATGGTAATGTAAATAAATTCCATTATATTATAGATATATGTACACAATACATTTTATTTGATTAAACTAGAACAGTTATTTTATGAGTTTTTTACGATTTTTTTTTTACACCCGAACGTCCTTTGCTATAAATACTAACATATTCAATTAAATTGTTTCTTGTGATATTGCAAATTTTTCAATGTCGTTTGAATAAAAAGTTTATTGTTCACATGAAACATACCGCCGGAATAACGTCGATTCATTTTTCAATTATGTACATTTATTTTTGTTTTTTATTATTTACAACTATCCAAAAATAACCAAATGTACATAATATATTAGATATACATAAAGAATTTAAAATTTGACGAGTTAGGATTATCCATGGAAATAATCCAGGTCCAGGAGGAATGATGATCATCTTAATCATCTGCTTACATGTACATCTTAAACATTTAATATTTTTGTAATAAAAAAAATGCTATAGTTCTTATCGTTTAATTGCAAAGCCTAATTTAAAATTAAAATATCACAAAGGCACGAAATTTCAACCATAATAACCCGAACATAATTAGAAAATTCTTATTCGCTTATTTCATATGCTAATTGTTTCATCGTATATGCCGATTTTTTGAGGTTCATGATATACCAACCTACTCATTTTTTTCTTATTACTTTATGCCGTGATTCCTGAATTGTCATAGTATACAAGCCCTTAACTAAATGTTATCTTTTGAGCTCGTCTTGACCTTGCAATCTTTCCTCATATCCGTATTTTTCTCCGCCGCACATCGTGTTGTAGACTCTATGATGGTATTTTCACAACATACCACCGCATGCTTTCATTCGATATTGCACCATTTTCATTAGTGCCCTGAGAGAAATATTCAAGTAACTACAATAAATATTGTATGTGTCTAGCACGTGTTCATTTGTATTACATTACATATTATAAAATAAACAGCGAAAGCTTTGCATCGCCTTATTAAAAGACTAAAAAATTGATCTTCGATAAATACCCTCGTCATGTTTAGTAACCAGACCGCTGAATAGTAAGGTTCTCAAATTCCTGCACCCTTATATGAGTATACACTTTTCTCTCAAACATATAAAATAACAAATGTACAAAAAAATTCATCACGTCACGACAAAGATGATGTCTACTATGCGTTATTAAAAATATATATTTACTAAAATACTAATTATAAATATATACATATAAAATCAATTTTGTCGAAAAATATTGTTTTTGCGCTACCGGGATTCGAACCTGGATCTCTATTTCCATTTATCTATTTTTCGACAAAATTGATTTTATATGTATATATTTATAATTAATACGTTAAATTAGTATTTAAAACATCACAGACCGTCTGTTCTGAATAATTACAACTTCACAATAAGAATGTGTTCACCTTAATAATATATTTACTATATAAATACTTAATAAAAGGGATTCAATCTCTGTTTAGTAGCAAATATTTCCAACATGATTATGGATTATGAATTAATTAATCGTTCTATATATTATTTGTTTTATAAATAATTTCATAGGTAGGTACTTACAGTAATAAATAAAAATACATAGATTTAAAAACTATATTTTTTACATTTATGATAATCTTTGACTCGAGTGAAATTTTAAATGTAAAATTTATTCGGGTGTGTGGAAAATTTATATAGTAATGAAAAAGATAATTAATAACGAAGCGTCCTGGATTGTATAATAAATTGGCAATAAAGAAAATAGATCAGAGGAGTTTTAGAGAAGAACCGGGTATTGGAAACCAATTCATGCACGAGTAATTTGATTGTATTGATTGAAAATTAGTTAATAAAAAAGTATTAGAATTACTAGAAAATAATTCACTTCTTTAAACCGACTTAAAAGTAAACGATAGTAATAAATATTATTTTACGTTTATTTATAACACGGCTAATCTAGATATTTAAAAATCGATTAAGTAGGTTTTATCATATCACTTTTTTATACCCGTTAATAAAATTCCGACTCGATACCAATTAATTTATATATCACACTTTATCAATCACTTGAGATCTAATCTGACAGTTTGTTCTGTGATTTGATTTTCACTTCAAAATTGATGGAATTGTTTGTTCTGGATTATCACTTAAGCAGTCACTTATCTGGGGTAAGATTATAGCATTGGATTTTTTTTTCAATACATAATATCATGTTTCTTTATGTATGTACCAACTTATAACGCTCTATATAAAGAATGTTTCGTACCATTTAAATTATTAAAACATGCAGTCATGCTGTGGTCACCAATCTTAGTTTATAACCCTTATTTAAACTAGTTATTTAAAAAAGTTTATTCTTATGTTTATTTTACTGCCAATTTTGAGGGGAATTAAACTAAAACAAATTAAAATAAATTACTTAATTAAAAATATATACAGAAATCTATCCAAAAAATATATCATTAGTTACATTTCCAGTAATAAAATGGTCTGGAAATTCTGGCGTCGCCTGGCAGGTTTGTAATTAAAAAGATGGTCACTTCCAACTGGAAAAAAATTGATGACTAACTTCGAAATGTATATAGATGAAAATTTACGACTTTCTTTATGGTCATTATAGCACAATAGGAAATTCCGAATTCGAGTCCTGGTGATGACTATGTTCTTGTTTTATTTATCACGGAAAAATCATACCTTCACAAATAAAATATTATTCTATCAGATTAATTATTTTAAAGTAGTTTAAAATATTGCTTAAATTTATATTTATCAGGACATTATTGAACGTTAATTATATAATTATAACCGCACTAATCTTGCTAATACGACAATTCTTATTTATATTTTCTTTACGAAAAGATGGAAAGATTACCGATAAAGAGATTTTTTGGAAAAAATCTTCACTGACAGGCAATTATTATCACGCATTAGTTTAAAAATTTGAAATGTCTTATATTTAAAATTGAATAGTGTTGAAGACTTTTCGATGGCAGTACAAAAGAATATGCAAATAATAAACTCGAATCGGTATGTATTTTAGAATTTTTTACAAGCCGTAATCCGCTTAAAAGCTTAATCCACACCAAGTGGAATATTTTTACGCGTTCATTATTAAAATGATTACGTAATATATTTTTTTATTAATCACAGTTCATATGACGTCTGCAATAAAATATATAATCCCTTAATTTTAAGCAAATTTTACAGATTTCACAGTCACAACAGTTTTTGTAGAAATACGAGTCATTGATTGTTATTTATAATAATTTATTATATATGTATAGTAATAATTTGGTTATTATTGGCTGAAAATTGGTAAAAATTTTGTAATAACGAAATAATCGCAACAAAACTCATCTTAATAATAACAATTCTTATTAAATTTCCAAGAATTTTATTAACGTAATGATTCCTCTACTTCCAAGCAGCCGCTATAGAATAACATTGTAACATTGTCATCTCCGTACTTGATAAAAGAATTGATTATTAAATATTATATCATAGCAGTGATGAAATCTTTTACAAACTTGGGTGTTGTTGACACGGGACAGAAAACGTTATACTGTTCATTTTATCAAATGACACATTGAACATTTTAGACATGCCTTAGAGAAATATTTTGTAGCATATAAACGTAAAATCGATCAGAAACCGAAATGATATTATTTTAATTTTCAAAACAAAACTTTGTACTATACACACGTTTGGTTATTTATACTACTAAATTCTAGAGGTGCAGTCGCCCTCATAATCAGGTGATAACTAAACTAAATACAGTATTGTAGTTTATTCGGGCAATGACTAAATACGAGAATAAATAAACATTGCAGTTGCCTAAAAAATAATAACTTTTCTGAATTTTCTAACCATATAATTGAAACAAACCACTCTGTCGGTAGGAATAGACTAAAACTTCTCCACTCAGTACCTTATAAATGATTAATAATGAACAATTGGGAAACCGTTGAAGTTCAAAAGGATTTAAAATCGGAGAAAGCATAACATTCTTTAACACTTCGCCCTTACTGTCCATATTCCCGTTAACGACCGTAAACTCCCCCCTCTTTTCAAGCCCCGCACCATTGCCTGAATAAACTAGAATAGTGTATTTAGTTTAGTTATCACCTGATGATGAGAGGGACTGCACCTCTCGAATTTAGTAGTGTAAATAACCCAACGTGTGTGAAGTACAAAGTTTTGTTTAGAAAATTAAAATAATCATGTTACACCACAAAATAACCGCCATGTCAATTAATGATATGAAATAATATTTTTCAAATATACTTTAAATGATTTGTAAAATAGCTATTTTAATATATATGAAACCGTCTCTTCTGAACCTTGCTTTATAACAATGTACGGCTATAATTACACTTGAACACACGGGTTAGGTATATCTCCAAAATGTTAATTTTGATTCAATCGTTAAATAATATTATTGTTTTAAAATAAAACTAACTGTAATTTGTTAGTTTTTCAATCCATCGTGTAAGTACATACGTACCTAAATTTACCGTATATATTCCTGATATCGCATTTATTTAATCTATCAAGCTAGACCAATATACACAACAAAACCCACGTGAGGTTTCAACTAATACATGACGAAGTTTTAACGATAAATAAAAACATGTCTCAGACGGATGTATCATACCACCCCTGCATGAAATAAGTCATTAATGTTCTAAAATAATATGCATAAAATTCGGTTATATAACATTTTAATTTCCCTGGAAGAGAATCAAAACTCCATATCCCGCGTGACAGGCGGGGATGCTCACCACTACACTACCAAGAAATCAACAAACACGTTAAAATATCAGCTTACATATACCTTAATCTAATAAAGTTTAACTTTTTTTTAATAAATATTATTATTAGAATTTGGTATACAGTGTATTCATTATTAAAGAAAACACATTCTTATTGTGAAATTGTAATTATTCAGAACATAGGTCTGTGATATTTTAAATACCAATTCAATGTAT
The DNA here is from genome assembly GCA_031772225.1 of Eubasilissa splendida. Lineage (NCBI taxonomy): Eukaryota > Metazoa > Arthropoda > Insecta > Trichoptera > Phryganeidae > Eubasilissa > Eubasilissa splendida. Next base: position 33,287,436 of record CM062848.1, on the reverse strand, counting down.
TAATTAGAAATATGTACATAGAAAATCAGTTTTATCAAAAAATATTGTTGCTTTTCTAATCTGGGGAAGGTGCATTACCAACTCTACTAAAGGGACAGTATTTTTACAACAAATTTAAAAGTATAACATATAGATTCGAAAATTTGTCGTCAAAAGTACCGTCGCTGTAGCATAGTTGGATTGGAAAAGAGATCCTTCCTCGGATTAGAAAAGAGATCCAGATTCGAATCCCGGTAGCGCAACAATAATATTTTTCGATAAAATTGATTTTAAATGTACATCTTTCTAATTGAAACATTAAATTAGTATTAAATAAAAAATATCATCATAAAATACATGTATGACAATTTGTCATTTCAATCTTATTAGGAGAGTAATTTAGTCAGTGAAAGGTACCGGGGTTGATACTCAACGCATCTAAAATACATGTTTGATTTCAAAAATGTTTTGGAAGTACCTGTTATCGATCCATGTACTGGTAAAAATGTAAAAATAAAATACAAGGTGTGAGAGAATATAAAAATGTTTCCAATTTTTTTACCCAGTTTTTGTGACAAATTTCCCGTGCACCACGGCATGTACGACATTACCTACAGAGAGCGTGCATATGTTCGCTTTCTGTAATATTTCAGGAAGACGTGAGAAAATTCCGACTGATCTGAAAAAGTCCATTATTTCTTCCAGATTATTGTTGAGATTGTGTCTATGGATAACTGAAAGTTACAAGTATAAATTAAATACAGGTTCAACGAATCGAACGGTCGACAGAGCGTTCGCAAATAAAGGCACAATCACCACTGAGAACGGAGAACGGCTCCAGAGGGAATGATATTTTACTAAACACTTCAGTCGGACCTCATCAAAGCGATCTGAAGTTATTGTCAACGTTGCGAGGTATTCATTACATGATTGTATGTAACATTCACCTGGCTCTCCGCTACGCCAGATTTTAATCATTCAATTACATACCTTTAGATATACGATTATTCCGATAACGGAATGCGGTTTATAGGTGATAATGTAGGTTGTGTCAGCGATAGGTATGTATTTTTGGTTTCATTGTCCGCATGCATTTTCGCTTTTTTTTTCCAGTGGATTTTTTCAGGCCCTCGTGGGACCGGCAATTCTTTCACGTTCGTCGCTACCGTGCTCCGGCCGCTTCTCGGTAGCTCTTTACAATGTTCTCTGTATGGGGTACGTTGGCTCTACAGATGTGCTGATGATTTTCAATTTGCGTCCAAAGTGACTCAAGCATTGATTTTTGGTATCATCTGCTTCAGGATGAGGTCTGAAGATGTGAAGAGATGAAAGCAAAGGAAATCCCAGCGAGGAAACATCTTATTATAATAATAAAATGCTAATTAAATGTATTAATTAGAAAGATATATATATATATATATATATATAAAATCAATTTTATAAAAAAATATTGTTGTGGCTACCGGGAACCTGGATCTCTTCCAATCCGGGGAACGTGCATTAACCGATTATGCAACAGAACACAAATTTTCGAACCTATATGTTACACTTTTTCAAATGAATACATCAATCGTTCCATTATTAGAAAACCATCTACCTTATTTTTATGGAATCTCGAATACCTTTGAGTAGTCCAACAGGAGACGCCAGAATTAACAATTCTTTTTATTTTAATTTTGGACACATTGATACAACTTATATATTATTAAGTAGAACACATTCTTATTGTAAAATTGTAATTATTCAGGATGTAGGTCTGTGATATTTTAAAAACTAGTTAAATGTATTAATATGAAAGATATGCATATAAGATCAAATTGATCGAAAAATATTGTTAATACATTTAATTAGTATTTAAAATATCATAGACCATCTGTTCTAAATAATTACAAAAAATGTGTTCTCCTTCATAAAATAAATTTATTACATTTTTAATACGATTTTATATTAATATTATTGCTTATGTTGAGGACGATGTGTTTTATAGTTGCGTTTAATAGAGATAGAGAAATGACTTGTTACTAACCATGCCATTGCCGTCGGCAGATGTGATAGAATGCCATACCCTCCTGTCATGACAGTCAACTCTTGCCTCGTCCACATTCATGCATCTTCTCATGCGTGTTCATCGATTATGAGGCTTCACTATTATTTTACTTGATCACGCTGTGTTTACCTAAGATGCTCTCATTCATTTCACATGACTAAAACATCTAAACAGATAGTTAATATTACAATGTAATAATATTTCTTAATTAATGATAAATTTATTAATTCGCAAGGCTGTGAAAATATCTAAAAATTTGTTTTTCTTTCATTCTTCAAGAAAAAAGATTATGATATTTTATAAAATATGTAAAGTAATTAACAATCGAAAGGTTCTACCTACATATGTAACTAAATGACATTTTAGAATAAATATATCTTATTTTTGCACACTTATGTATGTTGGTTAATCTATAACCAGGCACTTATTTGTCAGTTGTCAACGTGTGTCAATAATTATTGAGATGTCCTTGCCAATAAATTATAAAAATATAACACCTGCCCAGTAGTTCCTGCCGCAGTGACCTTTTATGGTCATTTTTTCTCAAGCTCTTTACCGTGACAAATTTAAATAATAACTGACTCCCGGAAGATCGCAAATAAATACCAGATACCATTAAGTGACGGGTGAAAACTTCGGCACTTAAGATGTGTATCTTATAATGTAGACAACATCTAGAAATTATTTTAGAAACATGTAAAGTATTTTTTTTTAAATTTATAGATAATAAACATAATAGTAATAATAATAATAATAGAGATTTGTTTTTCGAATTGGCAATTGAAAGCCAATTTTACAGCTGATTTATGCTCAGTTTGGTTTGCCATTTCACCATGAATAGACTTACGCCAGAACAACGCTTGCAAATTGTGCAAATTTATTTCGAAAATTTTGGTTCACTTCGCGAAACTCGTGCATCTGAGCAAGTAATTCAAATAAGCATGGATCGTTTTCACATCACGCATACTCAAATTGATTATACACATCCGCAGAGATGTCGTACAGTGAGAACCGAAGAAACTGTCGCAGCAGCGGAGCATAGTATTGAGAAGGATCTAAATGAGTCGATTGCCATCGTGCACGGCAATAGATCCATGATTAATGACTTTTTTGTTTCCCAATTAAATGGAATTAATTTGGAAGAGCTGTGGTTTCATTAAGACGGCGCAATATGTCACATATCGCGTGCCACAATAAATTTATTGAAGGAAACATTCGAAGAGCGCATAATTTCGCGTAATGATCTATAAATTGGCCTCCAAGATCATGTGATTAACACCTTTGGATTATTTTCTGTGAGGATATATGAAGTCACTAATCTGCAATTATAAACCAGAGATAATTTGGAAGCTAATATGCTTCGCATTATTGCCGATATACGTCCCACCAGCTGCTCCAAAAAGTGGCCGAAAATTGGACTTCCAAATTGCGCTTTATTTAAACCAGCCGTGGCGCATATCACATTTAAACACTAATGGCATAAAACTATCTTTCCAATAAAGCCAATACCATGGCCATTGCCACGATTTTTATGGATATTATTTTCTTCTAAAAAAAAACACCTTTATAATAAATGTATAATAATAAACAAATAATTCGGCTCTCCCTTATAAAAGAGGAAAATGATATTTAAAACTGAAATATTAAAGTAAAACACGATAAGTATTGAGGTTTAACAATATATTTATTTTTTTATAAAAAACCAACAGCATTGAAAATGATAAAAATAATAAAACTAGTAATATTGTGGGGCAATAATGGGTATATTTTTGGTTGTTGATTACTTAAATGTGTAAAAAAAAATCAGGTACAACCCAAGTTACAGCTACTAGTTACTTACAGTTACTAAGTTTACAGTTTAAAACCTAATTTACAGCTATCGTTACACATAAATCTGCAAGATTTTATTTTAGTTTCCTCCCTTTTAAATACTAGAGCATTCATGACTTGACTTGCCTGAAATGTAATTTATTTATTACTAATACTAATACATTATAAATAATTATCGAAGTCAAGTAGAAACAATTGTTTTATTATCGTATTTAATGTAAAAATATCATCCTCAAAAATATTTAATAATTAGATTAGACAGCTATTTTTTAATTAAATTTACTTAATTAAATAATTTGATGATTATAATACTAGAAATAACCCGTCAATAATGATGAGAAATCATTCAAGATACAGTATTTTTTCCAACATTAATTTATTTGAATAATCAACGTACGTGAATGTTATTACAATTTTATATTGCTACAGAAATATAGTAGAGATATTATTTATATTGTATTGTAATTTACGGTACACTTTTTATATGAATTATAAAATTCATGTATCATTGGGCTAGTTGAGTGCCAACATCCAGAATAACAAAAACCCCATATATTTAAGACCATTTAAAGAACACATTTTTATTATATTAATAATACTTTATTCGAGCTGTACACGAATGTAAATTGTCGATTAATTGAGTAAATATAAAAACTTTAATCAAAACTACAACAATTTGCTTTGTTTGACGGGGTAACCACACATTTTCACGTGACAATTTTTATTTATTTATGCAGTGATATTGTGCTGTGGTTGTGTTATTTATGGGTATTTTTAGACTGTTTTGCGTTCTTGGTCTATTATTGACGACCAGAAAGATTTATGTCACATTTTTTCATTGTGTATTAGTAGCAAAGAAAAAATATCTACGATGAACAATCAGGTTATTTTTTAGAATTCTTTCAATATATATATATATAAATTGTGCTCAATAATTTACATTAGATAGTGATGTATATATAACACAAATGTGCATATAAATGTAATGACAATTTTGTCTGCTATTCTTAAATACATTTAATTGTAAATAGCCTAGGGCTTGTCTTATATATAATGTTGTCTCACCTAATGATATACATTAACACTAAATAGATCATACCTCGGGCACTATTTACAAGCTTGATATTTTCTGTGTAAATATCTAAAAGTATTAAGAAATCTTAGAATTGGCTGAATGTGTCAACTAACCTAACAACATATTAGTCAAGTTTCTGCGTAAAATGGAAATGTTTGATACCAAACATTGTTTATACGATTTAAACGATATGATTTAAAATAAACAAAATATTATATAATTATTTATGTATTTGTTCCAAACGGTAAAATTTTTGTTTGTATTTTTAAGGAGAACAGATTTTGGTTGTGAATTTACATTTTCAGAAGATTTTAGAGATATTTTTAATACAAATTAAATTATTAATCAACTATCAACTAAAAAATCTATTATATTTTATCACGAATAATTATTGTTTATATTATTTTATAGAAAAAATGGTTTATCCCGGTAGCACTAAAATATATTTTCGATAAATAGATTTTTTCTATATTTTGATTAATTTAATTTGTATTAACGTTGTTTACAAAATCGTGCACATTGATTTTTTTCAATACATTCATCAATTAAATTAAATATTTGAAATACAGCTGTTATTATTTTAATATTGCTGTAAGTAACGTAAGTAAAATACAAATATAATATGTGCAAAAAGGTTGCTACTGAGTAACAATATTCACAATACAGTTATTGCCACTCCATAGACATGATCTTAAGTATCGATCATGGTTATTAGCTAACTTATGATCTTACTTACCCCAACTGTATTCGTTTTAATGTTTCATTAAGTAATAATTAAGGCCACAGTCATTTTCATTCCTTTATTCCAGGAGATGACAAGTTGCCAAGAAGATTCATCTCGGTAATTAATCCTCAGGAATTCGCAAGATGTGTCTAAGCCACCTCAATTGAAATATTTTTATGTGTAGAAAAACAACGCTTATCGAGGTTACTCCCGCTGTTAATGTTACTTCCGTTACTCCCTAAGATTTCAACAACCTGAATTCTTTCCTCACTATTTTTGAAAGAGTCCATATTTGAGACCATGTATTTAAGTGGCCCTGTACATAATTTTGAACAGTCAGTTTGGTCTTGAAGCTTAACACCGCAATATAAAAGAAACGCGAAAAATTACTAGCAGCCCTGATTTAAGATAAAAAGTGAAATGAAAAATACTTATACACATAAACTAATGTACCTTTGATCACTTGCATATATATTAAATTATTTTTAGAAACATCTTATGATGTCATAAAATCTGCCTGATTTAAACAATTTTTTACTATATTAAAAATGTATTTAAATCCGCACTTTCAACATTTTGCATTTTACAAAAGATTATGTTTTAGTTTATTATCATAGATATTTTTTTCATCCTCACTTGCGATAGCTAAATAAATGAATTATTACTTTAGTTCATGTATTATTAGATAAATAAAAATAATATGCAAAAAATAAGTTATGGTTGACTTAATAGGATTGTCTTTTGCTAGGTGGCCGCTGCGCGCCCACAATTTTTTGACAGACCGACGTATTTGAGGTAGTTCGGGATCTCGCCGCCAGGCTTTTATCGTTGGCAAATAACGAATACTTGTAAACATTTAATAATTTTATTTGGGATCATATTTTTAACAATCTTTATATAATTAAATTATTATTGATACACACAAGAAGTAGACGATTTTAGTTTGGAGAGGAACAGCAAAAACAATATTACAGTAGGCTAAAAGAGCACAAAAGACAATTCTTAAGGTAATAAATATTTTAGATATTCATCAGATCTCCTATTTAAAGAGTACAGAGTCCTAGACGTAGGATAAATCTATATGTTGAGACTCATCCAATATTTCCATGCTAACAACAACTCACCCCAAGCAACCAAACATGGTCACAACATAAGGCAATGAACGAACTACACACCAGTTCCGAAAGCAACGACATTTTATCAACTTTTCTACATGTTTTTAGCTCCGAAACTGTACAATACACTCAACACTAACTGGAAATCGTTCACTTCCAATAAGATTGCACAAATATGGATTCAATATATGAATCAAACGGGTAGAGATCAATCGGAACATTGCGGTCTAACATTCCAACATAATCATAATATAATACCTACACTAATAATTCACTTTAGTTTTACAACACACTTTTTTAAATATTTTTCTATCGAATCTTTTCTTTATAATTTTAATTAAATATTACAACAGCACAAAGTAAAACTGGCTACTTTAACACAGATGGCAGTCTAGCAAAGTCGCCAGTACAATGATGTATGTATCAGAGGTAAAGTTACTCCATCCCACACAATAAACTAATAGTATTATACTTGATATCAATATATGAATATGAACTATTTTTTTTAATTTATTATATACATATACATTTTTTTTGTGAATTTGCAATTTCGGAACATAGTTCAGTGGAATTATTAATACAAATTAATTAGATTAGAATCTGGATTGTTGTAAACGTAATTCATTGCTGTAGTGGAATGGCAACACGTTTCCAAGGATAGGAAGAGATCCCAGTAGCAACTAAATATTTTTTCGATAAATAAATTTTTACTTTAAATATTTTTTATTGATTCATTTAATTAACTTAATAAAAAGTAATGGTTATAAAACGCATGTATAATACAACCCCTGCATAAGGTATGTTCTTCTGGTTCGGCAAAATATTCATAAATTCAGTTAGCTAAATAAAATAAAATATTCTCCCTAGCGGGAAACCGAACCCCGGCCTCCCGTGTTACAAACAGGGATGCTTCCCACTGTACATTTAATATTGTTTATAAACGCTATTTTTTACAAGATTATGAAATAACACGGTCAACAAAGCGTAATGTTCTCAGAATAGACTTGGAAATATTCTCACAAATGATCACAACGTCGTACGATCTGTGCAGTTTCAACGAGATTTAACCGCTTGCATGGCTCGTTACCGAGAGTCACACAAGGAACTCACTAAAACAAAATCACGGCGATCTTTAACATAATTTATGTTCAAAACCTGTGAATTTGGAACTTAATACATCACCTCTGAATTTGGAAAGGAAATACATCACCTCTGAATTTGGAACGAAATACATCACCTCTGAATTTGGAACGAAATACATCACCTTTGAATTTGGAACGATATAAAACACCTCTGAATATTTCAACGGATGAAAGTGTTTTCGTACCAAGCATCCAGAAACTGGTGCGATTATTGCCCGACAGCTGCAGTGAATAAAGTTAAGTACGATTTTCTAAACACATGTTATATTTGTAATGTAATAATTATATATTTTAATTCAAATTAAATGTTTCAATTAGAAAGATATACATATAGATAAACTCAGTGCTCATCTTTAAAATAATATTTTTTTATTTTTTGACATCCTGGAGTAATTTTTTATACAATGTAACCGCCGATTGATAATACAGACATAAACTAACACAAATGACTTGTCCCACTATTTACACTATTGGTGTCACCTATGTGATCACTGTAGTACGAAAGTTTAAACGCTGAGAATATAATATACATTAATGTGAAAAATACGTCTTGTTTACACAATTATTTAATTTTCGAAGAATAAATACTTTTACTGTTGCATAAATGTGTAATAAACTATCGGATTTATGTTTCCACCAATAATGTGTGTAGAATGCCCCTCATCCCTTAACTAATGTTCCAAACCCCTCTCCTATATAATATGTACACTTTATTTCATGTCTATTCATTTACTGGTCTGTGAATGGAACCTATCTTCTATTTTTAATATTTGCAAATACAACTTTAAGTTACTACAATTTAAGTTACGCAAGTGCTAGATTTATTTTTAAATAATTATTACTTAAATTAATTTTTATTAAAATATTTTTTTAAACATTAGATTAACGTGATATATAATATGATGATTTTGGTTGGTTAATTTGACATCCTGACGAAGGATTTGTTATTTTCCGAAACCGGTTGGTGTATTAAAATAACTAATTAAGTGGTTAAAAACAAAATTAAATAATCTATATAAAAGAGAACCGATTTCCCATTATCCTATACGTAATATGTCGTATTTTTTTTACACGGTATTCTGTAGAACATATCCACCGTAAAAACTGAATTAAGTGTTATGTAGAGGAATCAAGTAAGACCTATAACTAACAGTAGTAGAAAATAACTACACAAATATCTTAAACTCATTGTTAATACTGACTTGTTACAAAGATTAATAGGCGTAACTGTTTAAAATACACATAGATATGTAGATGTATTCATATTATCTTCGGCGTATAGCGTAACACTTCCAGTACAATTTTTGAAAACAAATTAACATCTTAAAATCAAGTCATCGCGGGAGTTCATCATCTGATGGATTAATACACAGTTCTGGAGAATTTTATCGTCGCAGAAAGACTTTACTGGTGAGAACCAGCGATGATGAGGCGACTGAAAGTGTCCAATCATCGCCGATGTATAGACTTGTGGCGATTGTAATTGGAAATCTGAATTCAGAAGCATTGTGTCGCTGATGTCAATGGACAAGAAATCTTTATGCTCCGTGTAAGTAAGCGGATGTTTATTATTTGGACAAGTATATCCATATTATACATGTATATTATTTAGTGTATGTAATTTTGGTAAATATTTCATGGAATTACATGTATTCATATTATTCAAGTAACAGTTTTGAAGAGATGTAGTCACTGAATGCTAACGGAGTAGATAAATGTATATTATACATATGTATAAAAGCATTATTATAACATTTAAAATAAAAATAAATAAATATATATAATGAATGATGGCTGATTAAGGCTGCCTATAATAACGATAATATAATTTACCAAAATGAACGAAGAGAAAATAATTATTATTATTTTAAATAGTAAACTATAATCAAATTATCTTTGATGTATCAATAAAAAGTGGTTTTAAACAAAGTATTTTTCTTATTATTTATAAATTATCTTTGTTTTTATTATATAAACCTATTTATGATATAGCAAAGGATACACATATTAGCTTAGTGAACAGGATTAGAAAATGGGTTGCTTAGTTTATTTAGTTCTGTGGATTGATGAATGAGAAAATAGTAAAAAAGGTATTTAAATTGTTCATTAAAATGATAACACCATAAGTAATTGACGTAGATGACTTGGCATTATCAGGTAAACCAGATACCGGAAGATGGTCCTTTTAGAAGATTAACAATGGACGAGCATGTATGATAAGATGTACGAATTCGGATGATGGTATGGGAATGTTGCTACCCGTGTAACGCCGGGTGTATCAGCTAAAAGTTTATATAATAACAGCTAGTTGCAGGTGTTCTTGGACTTTACTCGGTAAGTTGTAATTATAGTAATAAATATCGTAAAAATTTGTGCAGTAGAAGTGAATATAAACCAAACACGGAACGAATGGAAAGAGTAGACAAGATAGAACAAATAATTATTACAATAAATTAATAACATTGAATCAAAAGTAGACCACCGAATCTAATATGCAATAAAAATTCTAACACGAAAAGTAATTATATTTACATTCGTACCACGCATCCATTGCTAGCCGAAGTAACCGTATTTGTTGTTTTTTTTTCATCGTGTACCGTCTTCTACGAAGACCATGCCGCAGTGCCTACGACATTTTTTTCTGTGCAAAATCTGTTAGATTACAGTATATTGAACATTGAGCTACTTTTTGAGGTTTACCTACATCGCTGCTGTCTTCTAATCTTCCTCTGAATAATGAGTTGTATGTGATCATTGAGGAGAATGTGTTCGAAGTATTCAGCTTCCTTTCGTTCGATCTTTATACGTTGATACAGTGACATCTCCAGCCTTTTAATAGCTTAATACATATGATTGCATCCACGTTAGCACCTTAATATTTTTTCTTAGATTTACCAACAATTTCATAAACTAGTTATTAAAAACAATGAAATACGTAAAATTTGTGATATTTGATGAAATGGAAACAATATATTCCAAATGAACCTCTCTTGTATTACTCTAATAGTTCTGTAAATCAAAACAAACTGAATTCATACAATTTAGAAATATTAAGACTGCTATTTTGCCAAATAATTGTTATTTTACATACTTGCTCCCACAGGAGTAGATAGATAGGATAGAACGCTACACTCTTCTGTCCTGGCGTGCCACTCTTGTCTCGTTCACTTCCATACATCTTCTCATGCACGCTGGTCAATTATTGTAGTTTTTAAAGGTGCCGAATTGTTTTATTCTGAATTAATTTGTCATTAAACTTTACAAATGTTCGATCGTATTTAAAAAAACGTAAATTCTCGTGATATTTTTTCTTGGCAGTATTAATAATTTGTTTTTAAGGAGAACACCTTTTTTATTGTGAAGTTGAATTTCAGAATGCAGTTCTGTGGTATTTTAATACAAATTAAATAAATCAACTAGAAAGATGTACAGAAAATAATCTATTAATAGAAAAAATATTTAGCTGCTATCGAGATTCGAACTTGGACCTCTTGCTGTCCGGGGAAAGGAAGAGGTTTATATTCAAATCCTGGCAGCAATAATTTGTTTTTCTGTATATTCTAGTTGATTAATTTAATATGTATTAAGTTAATTAAATTGATCAATTTTGGCACTTGGATTTATTCTAATCTTTATATTATTCCATGTAGTCAAGAGTTATGTATCTACAAACTCCAGAATCATTAATTTGGAAGAACATTCATTCAGAATATTTAAATATGTCCAAGAACATACAATTACTGGATTTTCATCTACAAAGGCACTTTTATTAAACAAATAATAAATATTACATAGTGACTAAGCTATTTTTTATAATATCAAATGGAAAGTATCTGTGAGAAATCTATTATTTGTTTAAGAACATTAATTCATTCATAAACCCCTGCATGCCGAGGGAAAAAATATTTCATTATCAGATATGCTGCCACTGCAGTGTAATCTGTCCACCAGATATATCGAATTTTTTTTAACAAGCCGCGCGCCGGCCGTCCTGCGGCTGGTCCCAGCATCCAGCGTCCAGCTCCCAACTGAAATAGATTTGTGTTTCGGCCGTCACTCTATCTGGTGATAATAATTACTCGTCATGTTTTGTGAATAAACCACAATCCATTTCAGTGTCTCTGTACGACGTCTGCACCGTGAGCAGACACCGTTCACCTGACCGACAGATCCGAGCAGAGAAGCGCGCACGGGCACTCTCGCCGTCTCGCGGCGCGCACGATGAATGATGCCTTTTCGATTGAGCTCTTCGATGCTGTCCTCTGGGTTGACCCCGCCGGTATTGGAAAGCTTCTGTTAGCGCGTACGTGAAGGAACATCGGATCTTTTTTTCGTACAAATTTCAATCAGTCCAAGTATGCAGGCCTTTTTTGTTTGGATTAGTGCGCCGGCGCAGTTGCGGCTGTGATCGAAAAATAAATAAAAATTGATTTTTGGAGAGTTTGTGTCCATTATTAGGTATGCTCCGGGGGGACCGTTAACCGCACGACAGTCAGGTGTGCGATCTGCGCTGCCCGGCGATGGTTCTGCTCTCCGCTCGCCGCCAAACGTCTTGTTAGCAGATTACGGGCGGTGATCTCCCTAAGGCGCTGTGTGAGATATTCATTAATTTTGTTCTCCTTAAGAATACACGATAGCGTTAAACAGCTCATGTTACTAATTTAAGTTCATTCGGAAGCATAATAATTATTAACAATATTATAATATGTCAATGAACACACTATTACTATTTTTTCACCTAAAATAATGAATATCTCATAGAGATGAAGCTATTTAAAAAAATATATATTTAATGGAAAATATCTAAAAATATAGATAATTACAGGGCTTACGACCTGTCTTCAGCTGGTTTAAGTGATCACTTTATATAAATATAACGTTAACCAATTCTCACCCGTCTCCATCTATCGTATCAATCTCCATGTCTATCAAGTTGTTAATATATGGACTCACTTCGAGTACCACTATACTATTGCAATTTATAGACTAAATCTTATCATTCATTTCCCTGAAACAGCATATATGTGACAATGAGAATCTAATTATTTTTTTTAAATTATTTAAAGCAATTTCTTTATTTAAAAAATATTTTTAACACATTATACTAAAATACGCCGGAAAAATGTATGTTTTTAATTATATATGTTTTCTTATTTTGACCAGTATATTATTAGCAATATTTGAATGTATCCAAAAACACACAATGACTGAAGTGAGTCCACATATTTACATATATACAACTTTCAAAATTTTAATAGATATGGAGATAGAATTGGTTGAACGTTATATTTATATAAAGGATCCCATACTTTCATATATTTTCTATTAAATTTAATAAAATAGAATGCTTCATCTCTATAAGATATCTATTATTTGTTTAATAATTATTACGCTGTTCACCAAACTATTATTAAAGTCAAAAGTAAATAATTTAAAAAATACATGTCCATATTTCGTTTTTCTACCCTCTCGATGGATCGGCCATTCGGTATTAAAATGTACATAAGTGGTTAAATATAAATTTAGTGTAATCATTTAAAATATGTATAATAATGTGGTTAGCACATAGTTCTGCTTCAAATATCACAAATTGAAAAATTGTTCGTACGAAAGGAGGCCTACTTTCTAATCTTCAAGGAAATCAATAAGACACGAGTAAACCAAAAATAAAGTACATAATTGATAAAATTTTATTTAATGTATATAATAATTAGGTATTTATATATTTACTTCTATAGATTCTGTGTAATACAATTTTAATAATTTATTGTATAAAACAATAATTTAATTTAAAAAGTAAGAATCAACAGAAATAAGTGGGAGGACATCCTTGATGCAACCAACCACCGTGAGTTGTGTGCCAGGATTATGACACCATTTTTTGAAAATCAATAAATAAATAAAATATACAGTCACTTTTTACTTATGATATAGTCTGATAAATAATATTTAACGATATAATATTATGCCTTATTTAATTAATGTTCATAAAGGGCAATGTTAGAAAAGGTGGTGATTGTTATAATTGTATATTTCCGAAAAAGTCATTACAATATTGGAAATCAGACAAATAAGATTTTAACCAAAACGAAAGTCATAATCGTCGTCCAAGATTACAGATGCACTTTTACCGTTTTCAAAAGTGCCATCAAAATCATCGTCCAAGAATTACAGCGCCCTCTCGATCCTGGTTAGTCTTCTGGGCATCCCGGCTCCGCGGATTCGGCCGCTAAAATGTTAATTGCTTCTGATACCAGTTCCGTAATCATCGCTGGACGCTGTCGACATAACCGGGAGCCATGTTCACGCCCATCACCCAATTCGGGTACTTAAACCCGATCCAAAACTCCAAACTGACACCAAAACACACGGAACATCGTAAAATGATGAAACCTTCAATACGTCGCTCGCTGCAGCTAAACAAGTATAATCTCCGTAACTTTCCACGACATGGCCGGAAATTGTACGGCGCGGTTGAATTATCCAGACTGATCTTCAGTTCCCTCATAAACAATCTCTTTCCAAAGAGTCTGAAAGAGAAGGGAGATAAATTGCGGGAACAAGAATCAGTGTAGTGATAAACTCCCGATAATGATTATCAAAATTTAGGGACACTGAACTTCTCGCATGTTCGTTCGTGTAAGCGTTAATATTCTTGTTCCAAACATGACAGCCGAAAATATTAATGTGTAGTGAAAATTAGTTTAGACCGGAAATTATTAAAAATTTGTAGAGCAGTTTTTAATTACCTAGTAGTAGACACTGCTGACCCTGTACCGATCACGTGTTTGCACTGTTATTGAATTCGACAGAATTCGCCTGTGGGCTGACGCCTCGAATACTTGAATCTGTCACAACCAGTGCAGATTAGTTGTTGATCCTTATCTATCGTTGCTGGAATATTTGCAATCTTTGGAGTACCGGCGGAAAGTAGGTACGCTATCTATTTTCTATCGGTATTTGAATGAAAAGTATTCCAAAGAACTTGCGTCAACGGCATGAGAAATATTGTACATAATATAAATCATTCCTATATGCGACAGCACTGAATATTGTGAAACAATATGTTTGTTGACTCTATATGTCCTCCTTCCTGTAATACGGGTATATTTGAAACAACCCGACCCACAGGTTATAAGGATCCTAAACACCCATGTTGTTTTCAATTAAATGTCAGATATGGTTGATACCGTACGTACTTACAATTGAATTATCCAGGAAGCATATTTAAAAAAAAATATTATTGGATTTTAATAGTTTTAAATTAATTAATTTCGTATGCTTTGATTATGCTATATGCTAGAATTATTTTTAGAATTTGCTTTTTAAAATGTTAATATTTGTGTAGATACCGTTTCTACCGTATAAAGATCAATTGACCTTAACACATTCGAATAATTAATATATTCATAGAAATGTTGTCACGTAAATCTACTTCCCAGCATTTAGATTCACATTATACACCGTGGAATACACAGCTTAGATCGTAGAAGATGAGCTTAAGAATCAGAACTCTCTCTCCATAGTCGGAGCCGCACCAAATACCAGACTGGATGATGGGTTTTGGCTGTTTTTTAGCCAAGTGGCAGTTGACGGATCCGCTGATATCAGCGTCCCCATTGGACGGACGGAAGGGGTTCCGGTGGCGATTCGTCTGCGGTGACGGGGTCGCCGACCCTGGCGGAGGGCGGGGGGGTGGGGCCTATGGGGCGGGGACCCGGGGACCAGCTTGTCCGCATTGCGCCGCGTCCCGCAGCCCAAAAACTAGCCATAAATTACGGCCCGCTGGTCCAGGCTTTTATTCAGGACTTCGAGTCATCTGCGCATCACTCATGGCGGACGGATCAGCTCCGGTTATGTGCATTGCAAATTTTTGACATTCTCCACTTGCAGACAATGGGAGCTCCGCAAACAGCTTATTTTGATCGTCCCGTGTATTTGCGATTACTAAATTTTGCAAACAATCCCCTAATTCTGTGCATTTTTGTGGCATTCGATTCCTCTACAAAATTACATATTCATTAAAGAAACAAAAAATTCTGAATATTGACACCATCAACCATAATTAATTTGTGATTAAATTGGCAATTTATTATTATTATTGTAATTATAGTAAAATACTAAAAGTTCACACTATTTTTTTATATTTCATCGTGTTGGATCTCAGGGGGTTGCTGAGAAGCTCCACGAGTATATGAAAATTTCATTGTTTTGCCAACTTCATATCGTTTTCATTTTTATATTCAACGGAGAATATTATATTATGATTATGAATAACTAATTTTATAATTAAGTTTTACATATGAAAATACTAAATCTAAAATTATTTTCAAAGATATTTGAAAGACAGTGCATATGAGACATCATTTAGAATCATAAAAACGATAAAATCAAACATTTATAAATCATCAAAGTATTATTTTTGGGTACTGACTTATCTTATTTAACAGTATAAAGTACATACCTAAAATTTCCCATGTGTGTATGCCTTGCGCTATATAGTTCCATAGAGCCAACAAGTTTTATAGTGTTAAATATAATTTAGCCATTTTCTTAATCGCGAAATCATTTTATATCCTATTAATAACATAAGGTTTATTTTTTAATATTTAGCACCTATGTAATGTATTTATATAATCATGATATTGACGAGTTTTGTCATCTATGAATAAGGGTAGAACGTTAAGAATGGTGTACGACAAAGACGTTCGTGAAAAGCTACCAGAGATAGGGAACGATGTCAAAAGTCTTAACAGCTTTAAAGCTTAATAGAATAGCATGCGTGAGATGCGTTGGTAAATTATTTAAGATAGTCAGTTGTATAATAGCTGTATTAAATTGATTGAAAATTCGATAAATCTAGGTGATTTTAGCGGTTTGTATCAAATAATTTTCTATAATTTACTTTCTACATTTTATGTTTTCATATATAATTAACGTTTTATAGGTACTCGTCTAATTTACATTAGTCATCATAATTAATAGTTTATTCATTTTGTTTTATAAACTACTGTGAGTACGATCACGGTTTTTTCATCCTGATGAAGGGAAGGGTATTCATATATTAATTAATCACCCTTACAGAAGTGCATTATCTAAACACCGCGAAATCTTTGGCGCAATGCAAAAATCTGCCCCGTTTCGCGTCTGTCAAAAGTCCCGCAGTGATGGCGAAGACGGTCAGCAGCTGAAGGAATTCCAGTAGCCCTCGGCATTCATGGGCGAATCAGCGGGGCTGCAGCGCGTCCAGTTGTCAGCTGGTAAATTGACAACGAGGAGTAACAATGTCACGTGGAGAACCCTACAAAGCGCACAAAAGAGAGAAATCGCAAAATTACTCGCTGCAAACGGAGAATACTTTCTAGAATAATTGTAAATTTGTGGATCTTATTTTGGCACGCACCGATTCGTGATTTGAGATAAATATGTCAGGTTAACAGAAGGCACGTTCTAAAAAGGAAACACGTATTAGATGGTGACGTCTTATGTTTAAAGTGCACGAACTTCAAGTTTGAGGAAAGAGCTTATTTACTAAGAGCTGTTTTCAGGTGTTCAAGTTTTTCTTTCGGCACTGCGTGCGTTGCGTAGTCGATTATTCAGAAGGATACGCGATCCAAGGGGGAAAAAGTGTAACACGAGTAGAGTACAAGTATGCAATGGATCAACTTCATGGACAAAATTGTACCGATAATTTAATGATCTTATTGAATAATTATTATATAAACATCGACTGTAGATGCTACTGAAAGCCCTTATAGTAAAAAAAATATTAATTTATTGCGTATCTACCAAAAAATATTTTACAATAATCAAGTTAATAGTGACAAAAACAAATTAAATGTATTAATTAAAAAGATATACATATGAAATCAATTTGTATCGAAAAATATTGTTATGCTTCCAGGATTCTAACCTGGATCTCTTCCAATCAGGGGAACGTGCATTATTCGATTATGCTATATCAACACTGTGGATTGACGACAAATTCTCAAACCTTACACTTTTCAAATGAATACATCTATCGTTACATTATTTGAAAGCCATCTATTTTGTTTTTACGAAATCTCAAATACCTTTGAGTAAACCGATAGAAGACGCCAGAATTAACAACTCATTTTTATTAAATTTTGGATACATTGATACAACTTGTATATTATTAAGTAAAACACATTCTTATTGTGAAGTGGTAATTATTCAGAACATATGTCTATAATATTTTAAATACAGATTAAATGTATTAATTAGAATGCTATTCATATAAAAAGCAGGATCCAGGTTCGAATCCCGGTAGTAACAACTATATTTTTTGAAAAAATTGATTTTATATGTATATCTTTCTAATTAATATATTTAATTTATCACAGACCTATGTTCTGAATAATTACAACTTTACAATAAGAATATTTTCTCCTTAATAATAGTGACAAAGTCTTAGATACGCATATTAAGTTATTGATATTAAAAATCGTAGAAATATATTTTACTAATTAAATAATTCCTTAACCCCCTTTAAACTTTATTAAACTTTTATCAAAATTTTTAATTTATACAACCTTGGTACCGGATAATCTGCATCATAGCTCTATCATAGTTGCTTCACGATGAAAAGTTACATTCTGTCTAGTATTTCTTATATAAGTGGGTGAAAAACGATACTTTACTATTTATTACTATTAATTTACAATTAATTAAATCTATTGCAAATTTTAATATCAATTAATACCTAAGAAGATTTATTTTATAAAATATAATTTAATATATTTGTTTAACCAATCTCAGACAAACGTCTAGATATATAAATTAATGTAAATGATTTCTTTGTATGGTGACGTCAAATCGTATAATTTTAGTATATAAGTAATTATCATTATCGTAATATTATTTGGTAAGTATTATTATTTCTGTTGATTTTGATAGAAGTATTTACCTACTGAGAATATTTTAGTATTGCTTATATGTTGACTAATTTTAAATTGATTGAAACTAACTAATAGTTGATATATAATAACTTACTGTATGATTATATGTAAAAATAAATAGCACAATTTTTTTTTTCAATTGATTTTTGATCATCTACAGTTCGTGTACTTTTCTCTCGCTCTTCTTTAATAAATTAATGCAACGCCTACCTCACGCCTCAATTAAGCTCAAGTTTCAAAAACTATATCCCATTTTAAAAATAATAATTTATTTGAAAAAAAACTATAAATAAGTTTTACGTTTACAAAACAATCGTTAAAACTACATCATCAAATTATTTATTTACAAGACCTTGTTGTCTTAATGTCATAATCAATCTGGGTGGACTATCTTCAACTAGAGCAAATATAATGAACTTGATGGAATATTACCAATTTATGTCGAAATAATACTAAATCGGACCATGAAAGCCGAGTGCGTCGCCTCCGGATTCGTACGCGACAGAAAAAGAGCAGGTCAACTGGGACACGCCAAACGGGCCGATCTCGATATGATGCGTAAACGCGTCTTATGATTCTGGACATGGACCATTTCGTCTCAGGTACTAGCCAATATTATTAGTCCGGAAGGGGGTGTGGAGAGGGACTTCAGAGCTTTCAAAAGTATGCAGGATTATTTCGAGCAAAAATATTTGGTTAAAACGTTACTATTTACACTTTATCTGCATATGTTAATTTATATGCCGATTTTATAATTCATTGCTGATGTACCCGGTATTGCACGGTTAAAAAAGATTAAATTCTAAAATTTCGGTAAAGTTATAACAAAAACTAACAACGCTAGGCCAATATTTTATACCAGCTGGAACCCGAATGTATTACCATGTTCATACTTGTGAAGCAGCTGGGCGGACACCACTAACATAGTGAAAAAGATTGAGAATGTTATATCACTTATTTGGTAAATAAATATATCAGTCAACAGTAATTGACATTTACTTAGCAAATATTAATTTTATTATTACTTACAGAAGTTTTTA
This sequence comes from Eubasilissa splendida, assembly GCA_031772225.1. Taxonomy (NCBI): domain Eukaryota; kingdom Metazoa; phylum Arthropoda; class Insecta; order Trichoptera; family Phryganeidae; genus Eubasilissa; species Eubasilissa splendida. The sequence goes on along the minus strand of CM062848.1, from coordinate 33,267,565 downwards.
AAAACTATTTCATTTCATAATTATTCAAAATAAGAACCTCGATTTAATCTTTATTCGCCTATTTTTATTTTGAGTCGTTAAGAATATAAAAATTGAATTCAAATTTAAAATATCTCATGTGAACCCACGTTGGCTACTTACACATCTCAATCCTTTGTCATTTTAAATGCAGCGAGAGGACGTTTTTGCACAGACGTGGTCCATGAATATTTATATATACTTGTATGTAAGGATATGAAGGAAAGATGAGTACGGATGAAGGGAGATTACTTCCCGCGGATTATCTTCATGACGTTCAAAGAATTTTTTGCTACTCGTATTTATTTATACGAATAATCATAATTAAAATCGCATCGCGATTATGGGAAGAAAATTTCTCGAATCTGAAAATATGTTTTCACATTTACTACTTTTAATAATTTACAACACACTTGTCTTTTTGCAATACTAACTTCATGTCATAAATATTTAATTTAAATAACGATATTTTCTTAAGTAGATATAAAAAAAAATCGCAATCATTTAGTTACAATCGGGACTCGAACCCGGAACTTTATCAAGTCAGGAGAGTGTGTTACCATTACACCATATAACTAATTTGATAAAACAATTACTAATTACTAATAGATTAAATGGTTAACATATTGTTCAGTAGATACAAAATGAATGTCAATTTTATTGTTACAATTGTGTACAATACAAATTGCGTTGTTATTACAAAAAACATTATTTATTAGGTAAAGCAAATCATACTATAAATGTATTATTAAATAATTTATAAGGTGTTTAAAATCGATGTAAATCTTTTTTTGTGACAATAATTTTCACTCAAATAAACATTTTTTTATATTAACTTTTTTAAACAACTTAATTTATAGTACCTACTCGGAAATCTATAAAAAATGTTAGTACTCATATTTTTACGTTCCAAAAGTTTATATAAAGATTATATTCTCTTGGGTTTGTCACTTTGTCCATAGGCGTTTTTTCAAATTGAGAATACCTGGTTGGAACTAAAAATTACGCTCTTCCCTGGATTAATTGCGGTACCCGCGGCCACTAACCACTCAGAATACGAAATGTCGTCTGTTGAATTTAAATGAATTTCATCAAATCGCCAGATTAGTTTTGAAAGCTTTCTGTCAAAATATTAATAATTATGTCATTATTTCCTTTAATTTTATTTTCACATAAGTGTTGCTACTGAATCTCCATAGTCCATACATAATCTTGTAAATAACTGGTGATTTCTTAGTCGTGTGGTCTTGGAGTCATGGTCACAAATGTTAGTAAGCATTTCCATTTTTTTAAATTATTAATATATAAGTATATACAAATATAATGCATGAGTTAATAATATATATATTATTTTTTTGTTTGGATTTGCTTCCTCTAGAGAGAGGTCCCTTGCAGTATTTGTAGAAATCTGTACCGTGAATGGGTTCCCTGGATCCGCATTGTACCAGTAATCTTAGATAGTATCTGTACGTCTCAATACATGAGCAAAGTACCTAAATATAAGTAGTGTATAATTCAAGGTAGAAGCTGTTGAAATGTTCATTTCAAATACTGGAAATTTTTAAATGATGTTCTAATGATGATGTTAAATGAAACGTCGCCAGCGTTCTAATCTTTCACATATGTTTCAACAGTGATAGGAAAAATAAAGAAGATTACTGCATTCTTTTCCATTTCGTATTTTGTTTCGGAAGAGATATCTTCTTCTGGCTGCCATATTTTTACAGAATGTTGGCGACCACTCCGGCAAATAATTTCTGACGATTCGATTTTCGGATGGCAGATACGGTTAATGGACTAATCTATTATATTCCTATCATAATTGTTATCCAAATCAAATCGTTATTAAACAAGGCCTTTGATTCAAATGCTCGTGAACTTTTAATTTGATTTATTAGTAAATAAAATACGAGAACCATTACTTAAAAATGCAAATGCTCACTTATAATATTACTTCTGTGATTATAGCACATTTAAGTATACTTTATCGACATATCAATGTATCAAGCTAGGTATACTCATCCCTCCGTGGTGACATTAAAGATGGTGACTTTATAAAAACGCATACCTAAAGGAGGGTGACTGCAGGGAATAGTGAATGAATGACGCTTGAATGGAATTATATCTTACGGGAACTTGTCAACCGAGGTAAAACTAGCAGTACATAATTCAGTACTGGTACCGACACTGTTGTATGGAAGTGAGGCCTGGACCTGGCAGAAGAAGAATGAAAATAGACTGAATGCAGTGGAAATGAGATCACTTAGGCGTATATGTGGCAGATCTATTTATGACAGAGTAAAGAATTAAGAAATAAGGAAGTAATGTAATGCTGATCTTTGCATAGTGAGTACGATTAAAAAAGTATTATTTAGGTGGTTTGGTCATATGGAATGGATGATTGAGGAGAGAATGGTAAGAAATATATATGATGCAAGTGTTGATGGCACCAGAAGTAGAGGACGTCCGCAGAAGACTTGACACGACCAGGTAAACCAGATACTGGAGGATGATTCTGTTGTTTGAGAGGATGCATGAATATGGTGGGGTGAGAGTTGTGTGTCAGGAGAGGCACCCTATCGTCTCTTGCTAACTCCGCGTGATGGTAAATTTGTTAGTTAATTAGTTAATATCTAAAAGATTACATTAATTTGAGTAAAATTAAAAATTCCGCTCTCTCCTCACATGATATTTTTCTCAGTCTTACCATTTCTAGATACATCCTTAACATATAGCTCGTATTCCTAGCTAGTACTTGTATATAAAAAAACAGGAAAATTATTCTGATTTTTTTTAAATCATTGAATTCATTGACATTTTTAATCAACAATATGCACTACACGAGACTATTATCAATGACTTTTCTTTCATGATGTTTCTTCTGAATGCTCCCTCTTCGTTTATCTTCGGCCCTGTGTAGTCGTTTCTCCAATCCCGCCGAACCTTAATACCTGGTTGGTATTCGGTCTGGAATTTTCGTCGTATAATGTAAACGTTGACCGAATCCATCATTAAATCGGCAATCGTTCATACATACCTACCGGTTTGGTTCTTCTGGTACGACATGCCCCCTACCTTCTCAGCCGAGACGCATCTCCGGTGCCGAATTTTTATCGCTGATGTGCCCTCAAAAGCGGCTATCAATATGTAAATCCAATTTCTTATAAAAAGGTAGCAATTTCATTGAAAAAAATGCTAAAATACCCTCAAAATAAAATGCAGCTTAAAACTGCAATCACTAAATAATGACTCCGTTTTCTCAAATGTTTAGAAAGTGAATAAATTGAAATTAATTAGTTGAATCATTTTGAAATAAAATTAATCACAAAGAAAAATATATTTTGTTACCACTGGGACTCGAACCTGAAACCTTGTCTTGCCGGGAGAATGTGTTACCGTTACACCATGTTAACCATATTATTAATTGGAAATAATATATGTCTCACTAAAGGATTTACATATTTGTACCATTAAATGTCTAATATGATGTAACGCATTATTCCAGCAAGATAAAGTACCGGGTTCGAGTGCCGGTGGTAACTAAATATTTTTTATATAGATAGATTTTTTTGCCTACCTTTCTAAGTAATTCATTTAATTTACTTTCAATATCAAAGAACTATTTTCTAAAATTGCAACTTTACAAAAAAAAAACATTTGAATGAAATTGCTTTTTATTTGAAAGATATCTAACATTGAGATGATACATTGAAATAAGCTGTGAACAACTAAAATTTTTGAGAAATAAGTCAAACATTTATTTATTATTTATTTAGCTTCTAATATATCATAATATTAGACGAGACAATATAAGCGAATTCTGTGTAAATGATCTTTGGACCTTCTATCGAGACAACATTTTCTCGGTAGGCGGGCCTGTGCTAAATATTTAATAAATTGATTCACTAAAACTATGAACAATGGTATAGCAATATGTAAATAACTTTTACAGTGATTTATTCGCAGGTCTTCAGTTTTACAGAAGTAGTGGAGATTAATTCACAGCTTTTCAGAGATAAATTAAAACTGGGATCGGCCCGGCATCGCCGCGCCGGACCGAAGTGTCCTTAGCAAGATGGCTTTATCAAAGGTAAAACCTTTCCCACAGACGTCCGGAAGGGAGGGTTATGTTGGTCTGAGATAAACCGGGATTAAGGAAGCCTTTCGCAATCTGCGTGAAACAGATCGTGAATAATCGTCGGGTCATTTTTTAGAAAAACATATTATTAATAAAACTATGGTTTAAGCTTATTTTATATGAAATATTTTATAAAACTTTCATCCCGCTAGACTTTTTTTCCAAAAATTTTTTAAATTAATATACGTAATAAATATTACATTAATCAACTTGAAAGATAAACAGAAAAAACCTATTAATCGAAAAAATTGTTAGTTGCTACCAAGATTCGAACCTGGATCTTTTCCTATACGGGGATACGCGTTTTCCAGTTTCGCCATATCAACTAAGTATGTTGATACATCTGTTATTTCATTTTTTAAATAATTAACATTATATTGATTATTTTACGATATATTAAAAATAGCACAGAACTATGTTTTGAAAAACTGCAACTTCACAACAATAATTTGTTTTCTGTATAAATATAATATACCTGTTTTTTATATTGTTCATTAGGCTTGTTAAACTTTTTTTTTAAATTCTTTCTCTATTTGATAATTATTCTATAATTTAACTTCTCTAATTATATTAAGTATTTTGTCATTTGGATCACTTCTAACATAAATGTGTGAATTTCTTGAATTCAACGGCGGTGTCCAACATTGCGTTTTTATTTCAAGGTTATTTTACACTCTCATGTCTCATGGTATGTGTAAAAAGTGGCTTTGGAAGTGGAGAAGTGTGGTTCAGAAGACTGTTGAAAAGCACAGGAATATCTGGTTAATCTTGGTGCGTACATGCATTACATTTTTTTCTTTTTGCATCAAAATCGTATCAAATATAATTAAATCATACCTATAAGTGTGTTTTATTTGGTTTTTTATATTTTAATATATGTAGGTCTGTCTATTGAAGTCTCCTAAAAAAAAAAATATTATGAAAACGTTTCGTATTTATCATAGTGAATTTGATTATAATTCATTTAAATTGGTCTATTTTTGGATTGGATGAATATTTATCATACTCTTTTCTATGATGTTTTAATAATTTTTCACATATATTCAGATATTAAAACAAATAAAATACTTATACGATTTATATTATAAAACAATACTCATTTAACAGTTCATGTGAACCTTATCCAAAAACCGTTACAGTTGAAGCAGAAACAATACAATAATTTCAATGTACGAGCTTCATGCACAACTCGAGGGCTTGGCGGATTATTTTAACCCTTTACTAATATAAGAGTTCATTAACAAGTGGACAGAAAACAAAAAAATCTCCCTTATTCCCATGCTCCGAAATATTCTAACCCTCGTATACTACTTAAGACCCCAACGCATTCGTGAATTTGAATAGTTTAATTCTTTAAGTAATAAAGTATTCAGTAATATATATATATATGATTGATATGACATTATTAATTATTAGATATGAAGTATTTTTATTTTTAACGCACTAAAAACTTTCTCGAGTATTTTATTTTATTAGAAGTATTAATTCAAATTAAAAGATTGAATTTAATTTACTAGTACGCATCTACTACTATATATCGACCAAATTTTGACATTTTATGAACGCTTTAGATGGTGTATTCGTGAAAGGCTAAAGATTATATCAGGAGTGTGACTCCAATTCCAAGCCTAATGATGAAATAGAAAATGATATATGTTAATTAATGTAATATTTATAAAAGAGAGCCAGAACGAGCAAATAGGTACAATGCATGATGCGAAGAAAAAATAGGCGAGTGGATGGCATAAAATAGACTAACATTGAATCTATCTAAAACAGAACTACTATTGACATCAACACCTAGAAGGCAAAACTTTATACAGGAATCAATGTCTGCGAATGCTAAATTTGCAGTTAAGTTGTTGGGCGTGCGGATTGATTCAGATCTTTTAATGAATACATAAATCAGCAAAACTGTCAGTGCATGCTATTATTAACTGAGACAGATTAAAAGTATTCGGAGACACCTTCCTCTTGAGGCAGCCCGTCTACTTATATATGCATTTGTGGTGTCACGTATGGACTATTATAACAGCATCTATGCTGGCCTGCCAATGTTTCAGCTGAATAAATTACAATTCATTCTAAATGCGGCATCATGGATAATAGTTTCCAAATTCTCTCATATAACATCACTTTTACATCAGTTACATTGGCTCCGATTCCCTGAAAGAGTTGAATTTAAACTGTGCCGGTTGATGTACAAGGCGTTACATACTAGGAAGCCTCTGTATCCTCAAGAGCTTTGTATCCCAGACAATTTAAATGGTAGACGTCAAACTCTCAGGTCAGCTTCTACTACAGCTGCAGGAAGATTTGTAGAACCAACCCACCATTGTCAGAAGTCTAAATTTAGTGAACGGGCATTTGCGGTAGCAGGCCCAAAAGCGTAGAACTCTTTGCCCTCCGTCATAAGAAACGGTGCATCAGAGACTTTATTTAAGAAGAAACTAAAAACGCACCTTTTCAAAAAATTATTTCCTCAAGTGAAAAAAATAACAATTTTTAATTTTGAAAACTAGGATAACTATAAACAGTTTATGTGTAAAACGCCCATGAGGTGAAAGTTTTTTCGAAAATGGTGCAAAACAAATTATCCAACATTATTATGTATTTGATTTAATTTAAGATATTTATATTTATGTAAGTATCTAAGAAATTTTTGAATAACAAATAAAGCTAGTAATAATACAAGATTGACAGATAAGAATTAGAATATGAAACAAATTTATTAATTAAAGTATCGAGTATTTATTATTTAGTGTTGATCTAATTTTGGTACCCGAGCATCTTTCATCTCAGCCTCCACACTTGTTGAGAGTATTGTCATAAGATGCTTATATACTTAATCAAGGGGATGACCACGCGAGCCTCCGTTTTTAAACAAATGCAATTGTTTTATCAAATTTGAGGTTTTGAAGAGCAGATATTATTCTCACGTACTTATCTCGATATTGTCGAAAGAACTGGGGTAAATATGTAGTGGCCATCACGTGGTAAGTGCTCCGAGCGTTTCAATTTATACTAATAAATATTGAGCTGTCTAGTATCGAAAAAAATTCAATCCCGAATGTTTCGAAATTACACGTTCTAATCCCGGGATTCGTACTGTAAACTGGATCGGAATCCCGGGATTGAACTGTCTAGTCAGGACTATAGGTATACATACTCAATCATAAGTGAAAAATAAGTATGATTACAACCAATTTTTGAACTATTATACTATTTTTTTTATCATTAAAATAATCCGTAATGTACTATTTTCTAATAGTTTTACTTGTTAAGAAATAGACAAACGATTAATTATATTTTTTACAATGTCAATAAAGGTGTTATTTTTACAGTGGTTTGTCAATAAAAATGCCATTTTTACAGTGATGTGTCAATACAAGTACCATGCCGAAGTAGGTCTAGCATGGTTTCAATATATTGTATTAACATAAATATCATTATTTGTTTATTAATATTTCTAAACAATAGTTTATTAACTATTAAGTTAATATTAATTTCCAAGTTTATCGTAAACTTATATACATTTCAACTATTTAACGGCTTTTATCAAATGTATTTAATAATCTAACATCCCTTCTTCAGGATACACTGTATACTAAAATTAAGAATGCAAGCATAGAACTTTTTTTAACTATAAATATAAGTGGTGTGTGATTAATTATTTAAGAACTAATGTGAAAACAAATTTAAAACGTGACTGTTTGCAAAAAGTATTTGGTTATTTATAATATATAGTTGTGGTATAAGCAAAGTATTATTATTATTATTAATATAATATATTGCCACAAAGTAATTTTGCACTTTTTGAAAAATAAATTTAATAATTAATTTAATTTAGCGTATTAACTCATTTTATTCAATCAGAAATTCATACTCTTGCAGACATAAGAGGCTGATATTGTCTACGTACAACTGCAATGACTAAAATTACTAAAAAATGTATATTTAATTGGGCAATAGACAATATTGTCGAAATAGAACATGACCTATTCACGCTACCACGCAACCAAGTCAATTGTTTCTTTCACAAATCGGTATATTCAGTTGTTTCGTTCAAACGCCGGAAGTGGATAAAACAAGCTATAGGGGAGATACTTAACAGGGCTGTATTCAAAAAGGATCCGACATTTATAAAATTAAAGAGAAAAATAAATAATTTTTTCATTATATTAAAATTAAAACAAATAATTTTACTATACCTTTTGATATCGTTTCTAGTGATTTACTGTTTGCATTATTTTTGATATTTTTTTGCTTATAATTTGTGCCAACAACGTACACACCTTTTTTTAGACCTTTTACTACATATATTTTATGTAAACGTATCTTGTCTCTATATTGCTACCGTCATATTGTACAATTTTACTAAGAAAATTATATATACGTAACTGAAAGAGTTTAGAAGTATAATTGAGTATAATCTATATTATTAAATATCTTTAAGTACTAAATAATTTATGAAAAAATCTTTCATTGATTATTGAAAAATTTTATGCAACTACGACTCTATTTTTAAAAATGAATCGCCTTGCCTGCACGCTACAAATTAATTAATATTTTTAAATCTTTATAAAAAAATATTTATTAGCCCAAAATAATTCACAAAACGCAAATAATATTAAACAAAAATAGAATCAATAATATTTTACACTTTTAATATGGTACTTCATTTATACAGTACTATTCTTGCTTAATAGCTGGTTATTAAGTTCATTTACAAAATATAACATAATTTCATTAATTCTAACAACACCTAACGTGTCGTTCTCTAAAATTAGTTAAGATTAGAAAGGATTATATCGGTCACGGTTCATGACCTCACATCCATACACGCCCCCCTCAATGTTTCTTAATGACGCAAGTATTGATGGCACCAGAAACAGGAGACATCCGCGAAAGACTTGACACGATGATGTAAACGCGATGGACGATGATCCCCAATATATATATGTCTCACAGAGACGAAGCTAGTATTTTTACATGCGAAGTATGGATGTCTTGGGCATTACAGGGCTTACGACCTGTCATCAGCTGGCGTAACCCATGCTACCGCGTATATCAAATATTGGAAGTTGTATATATATGTTATCATGATGGAACATTTCAATTATTTATTACTAAGTATACTGTCGCTCACTGCGTTGATTCAGAAGATGGTCCTGTCAATGATCGACGAGTTTGCATGAGAAGACGTATGAATGTGGATGAGGCGAGAATTGTGTGTCAGAACAGAAAAGTATGGCGCACTATCTTTTCTGCAATCCTCGCGGAGTATCGGCGTGATGATACATTAGTTAGTTCTTAGCGATTTATGAACGCACCAGTCTTCTACGTACTGGAATACATAATATGATGACGTCACTTGTTCACACTGCCACACTCTTAGATAATAATTATCCTCATTTTGATTTAATAGTTTTACCTTAATACTAAAAATAATTCCTCAATCGTCGATCAATATAACTTATCACTAAGCTTACGGCTTAATTTTTTTACTGACGTGTATCGAAACTTGTGAACTTATTGCTCGTCTGAAACAAAATAATCACCAAAAAAACGTATCCAAGTTAAATTCGATTCGGCAAAAAACGGATAATGTTGGTTCGGCGAATTAAGTACGAGCAATTTCCCATTTCTAATACAAAAAGTAAACCTTTGATATTTTGTATAACATTTAAAAAACGTTAATCAGTCGAATTAATTTTTTTTTGCAATATAATAATATGCCAGAAGTGTAACTGAATTGCGTAGGTGAAATGATATAAAAAATGCAACGCGATGAAACTAATCACGTATTGAACTTTGACCGTCTCAGATTGACTTAGACATTAAAATTTTTCAGAAAAAATTTATACACGCGCTATCTATGAGTGCATCTATAATATAAGTATACATATGAGTCCATTGTTAATCTCTGTTCACGGAATATGGCCTTACAATACACGAGTATACGTATATAGTTGCCCATGAGCGCAAACATTTAACTGCGCGCAGGTACTTATTACTTTGAATTGAAAACATTTTTTGTTCTAAAGTGATCAATCAATCAACTATCCATATTACACTCATTATTAATTTTAATGTTTTTTTTTAAACTTTTTTGGTGCGCAGGTAAGTCGCTAAATATTTAAATATTGAAATATGAGAGAATGTGTAGGGTATTTCACTAAAAAGATGTGGAACAAATCTCTTCAATATATTAATGTAGCATCGTTAGAATTATATTATTGGTTAAAGAATCATAATGGATACTATTATATTTATAATTTACTATTCGTGCTATCGCGCTAATTCATCGCAGTAAACTTCCCAAATAGTGTGATGTGAGGTAGATCAAGAGGTAATTTATTTGGACGCGCTGATCACAAACACTGTTAACAGTGGGGAGGAAATTTGGAGACACATACAACTATCTAAAATTGCCACGAACCAGTTTACGAGAATGTGAAAAGACAGTAACATCAAGTAACCAACTATGTTTCACTTCTGCCTTTCCAAACTTCGTATGTGCAGTGGAGACTTGGATAGTCCGCAATAGCGACAAGCGTGAAATAGAAGCCTTCAAAATGTATTTGCTGAAGAAGGGATGCTACGTATCGCGTGAATCCTGCAGCAAATACAACAACATAAAGAGATTATTCAAATTTTTCGGTAACATTATGTATCAAAGTAACAGCGTAGACAATCAGATTATCCTGGGCACAACTATCGACAAGAGAAGACCTGAAAAACTACCACGCTGGTGGATAGAGGCATTGCACATGGCTGGAGTAGACTGTGAGGGGGACTCAAGTTGATACACTTCTGGAGATACATTGCGAGCCGAGTCTTATCTGAATGAGGCTACTATTTGCCAATACTGACATGAAAAAGGAAAGATAAATCATTTTTCGTCAAATCATAACCATGATTATTTTTAAAACTCTCATAATTCTACTGACTATTAATGAGAACTAGGAAACGAAGGGTGGTTGGAGGCAGTAGATACAAATAAAAGCGCATACAATATAATTATATTTTACAAGCCTCAACAATTACCGAACGACGTAGAGATAATGTGGCATTTTATTTTCTCACAAACCCCCACGGAGAAATAACGTGCTTGGTGTAGTAGGAAATAGATTAACTATATTTTCATATTTAAAATAGTAAGTAAAATAAATTAACAAATAACATAAGTAGATTAGTATGCACCTTATATAATAAATGGTACAACAAAAAATAAACTATTTATATTATACATATATACAAAAAGCATTATTAACTTATTTTTCCCTAATCCGTCCTGTGTGTCGTTCCCCTTCCGGCGTTACACCTGAGGGGATTTAACCGCCACTGCGCCCCCCCTCCCCTCTTATATCCAGACCCCAGCCCCCGCGCCACCCATACGCGACAGCCGTCATTTACCTACGCAATGCATCCACACACCCATGCCTGCCGAGCAGCCCTGGCGATTAGCGAGACTTCCCGTGTCAAACTAAACGCTACTCGAGTGGAAAGGGTCGGGAGTTAAATTTGTCACTGAGTAAAAAGGTGCACAGTATTTTATCATTTTTACTCCATTACGCAATTTTTGCTTTATTAAATACATCATTTATTTTCCTAATCATTCGCTTATTCATTAATGGCTGATTGTTTGATAAATAGTAAAATAACGAATTGTATAATTTATTGGAAAAATGGAGTCAATATATATTTATAAATTTGATATAATAGTGTAGTTGTTTTCATATAGATTTTCTACAAATTGTCTCAAACGTATGATAAAACCATATTTTTATATCTAGTTGACATGCATCATTCAGGTTTTGAATTTTTGAAAAGACTAATTCTTAATTGAGAAAATAGTTTTTTTTTACAGTATTATTACAACCTCTATTTAAATAAATACTACAGATACCAATTCATACCTTAACATGCAAAATTCTGTCTTGGGAATTTTTAAAGTCTACTAAAATAATTAAACTCTAATAAACTGGTCAATTTTAAACTAGCGAAGACTACTATTCTTTTTTTTTTTACTTGTGTCTTACTTTTTTCTACGCCTATAGCGTAGTTCATCTTCGCTAGTCTAAAATTGATCAGTTTATTAGATTACTGTTAACCAGTGGCGTAACTATGCCAAATGCAGAGCATTGGCGCTCATGTTAAATCAACACCTTTTCCAGCTTTAATTGTAATCCACAGTAAGAAATGGAAATATAAAATCATTTTTAACAGGTACTACTATGTACTTAGCAAGGTAGAAAGAGGTCAACGGGCTTGCATGTAAATGAAATGTATTATAATACTTGTACTACGGATTTTTATATTGATACAAGCTGTAAATGAAAATTAAACGCAATTTATCGGCACTGAAATGAGATAAATATATATATACAGTAGCAGTACTCTCCCCTCCCCCCCACTACTATGTTTTGTTACGGACCAGACCATCGCCGTAAAGTGAGAAGTATTTTTTAAATTGCTTATAAATGTCTAAGAATACGTATATTTTTTTATTACAGTGTGAATATTATAATATAATTTGGCTCTTATTATTTATACGCATTACTATTTAAATTACTGTACATATTTTACATACAATACTTATTTGAGGGGGCCTTTTTTACCTTTTTAGTTACGCCACTGCTTTGAACACTGTACTTTTTGAGCTCTCGAGGCTCTCTAGCCTCGTCTATAATTTTCTCAAATCTTACATCATTCAACTTCTCATTTACGAGCGTCGATTAAATGTAGATGCTTATATATATATATATATATAACAAACAAAAACATTCAGAACTGACAAAACATATTAGGACGTGGATTAAAGATGAAATATTTCAAGTAAATTTGTGACGAATACTCCTCAAAACACCCTAATTAAATTATATTAATAATAAATAAGATTGTGACCAAATTTGCTGCGGGACAATTTTTGTTAGAATATCTACTGTTTGCGAAGTGCTCGCTTCCGACCGCCGGGCCTGCAATGGGGTAAGACGGGTCTTGACAAAGGAACGACCGGTCAGGTATGTAAGCGCTAATCCGCTAAGCAGCTGTTTCGCCTTCGGTTGGGGTGAGCCGTCAAAAGAACAACTTTCTGCACCGAAAAAATAACTTAAAATATATATTTTTTTTATAGTTACGTCATAACTTGACGTAATGTATTCACCTCGGTGGTGCGCTTCTAAAATTCAAATTAAATTAAATCCGTGAAATTTAGTGTTTGCACACAAATGATTATAAGCAAACAACATTAATACACCAAAATTAAAGCAAACAACATAAAAATATTTGTAATAGTCTATGTTCGGTAGAAAATTGTAATTGAATGATTTCAAATTAAATTGAATATTTGTAATAGTAAAAAATATGGTGACATTACGTTGCTTGCGGAGAAACAAAATAATTATTATGAATGTTCGTTTTTACATCTAAATTCTTATTATTTATTGATTGATTGTAAAAAAATATTTTAATGAGATAATTAATTTTAAAACAAAACTAACAAAATGAATAACTTTGGTCTTGTGTTTTTCGTATTAATTAAATATTATCAATTTTACCGTTAAAAATTGTTTTCTTCCTTTCGACGGAAACATTATCAATTTTTATTTTTATCATTATATTTTATATTAATAAATACGATGTTTTAATCATTCGATAGTAAAAATGTGTGTAACTTAAAATATAACGGCAGTAGGCGTTTACGCCCATAAACGTCAAACTTACTATAATCCAAGCTCACAATCCCCCCCTCCTCAAAAAAATATGCAACGATAAAGTAACCAAATAATTATATCATACTCGTTACCATGGTGACTACATATTTTATTCAGTTCACATAAACGTCAAACTTTAACAAATTCACATATTCGAAAAACAGATTTCACATGTTATAAAAATGACGTAATATGTCCTTTCATGTCCCAGTAGAAAAGTAAATAACTTATTTTGAATTCAGTACCTACATACTTAGAAAGTACAGCGCCAAGTAATCGTATTCGAAAAAAAAAAAAATTTAAAATGTCAGAAATAAATGTAAAATAATTTAATTTCTTCTTACCTTCCATTAAGCTGTACATATAACGCATACACACGAGATGTTTATATACATAAGCATGAAAATACTAATTGTATTCTCTCGAGTTTTTTCTACCAATTTAAAAATTAAAAAATAAGTCTTCCAAATAGTTAATAGTATTAAGGGAACACATTCTTATTGTGAAGTTTTAATTATTCAGAACACAGGTCTGTGATGTTTTTAATACAAATTAAATGTATTAATTAGAAAGATATACATATGAAATCAATTATAAAGAAAAGAAAATAATAATAATATAAAAGATGGGTTTCAAATAATGGAACGATAGATGTATTAATTTGAAAAGTGTAATATATATGTTTGAAAATTTGTCGTCAATGTTACTGTGGTGCTATAGCATAATCGATTAATGTACGTTCCTCGGATTGGAAGAGATCCAGGTTCGAATCCCGGTATCAACAACAATATTTTTCGAATAAAATTGATTTTATATGTATATATATTTCTAATTAATATATTTAATTTGTATTAAAGTCAATAATCATTACTACTCTCCCAAATCAAACTTCTGCAAAGCTAGCCAGCTAGACGTTTAGAAATGGTACATGCGCAGCATCGGTTGCTTATTGTTACGTAAAATTCATTTGAAAAAATCTCTCACCGAAACACATTTAATCGCTTTTATAGAAGCAAGTTGCTCGTCCACCGAAAGAATTTGCGGTTTGCGAGAGAAAGCCGCATTGCTTGCCGCCATATTTTGCTCAATTTGCCTCTATGGTCATCGATTCCCGCTCGTTTTGGGAATTATCTATAACGAAAATTATCGACATAGACAACACTTTCTATTCCATTATATTCTTAATGAGCCGTCTCTAATGTTCCGGATTTTTATGATCATTGAAAAATTCATGCACATCTCCACGGTGTGGTGTATAACTGATGGATTAACAAACTGTTGACATTTTAGTAAAGTCAGAGAGTCACGGGAAACTTAGCATCAGTAGATAAATATTTAAATACATAATATTTAAAAACCGTCATAGAAACTCATGGATGAGCAAAATTGTTTCTGTGAATGTGATTGTATGATTGGTTTTCGATTGTACCTGAGATTTAACTATTATTTTCAGCACGTGCCACAGTAAAACGTGTCACAGTAAAAATTGGAAAATTTCGCACACTCTCACTTTTACCATGTGTTTTATGTTCACCTTTAAGCGCCAAGTACCTCTTACATGATAAGCAAATGCTCTATCATCTTAGTTACTTCTATTGAATAATGTGGTATTAAATTATCATTATAATGATGACTTTAAGTTTTATTTAAAATAAAGGTTAACCCTATTGAACTTTGTAACAAGTCTGTATTTATAAAGACCTTAAGATATTTATAAAATACTATTTTTAGGTCATGCTTGTGTTCCTCGGCAGTGTAGTGGTAATGCGGTTAACGAGAAATATCGATGTTTGGTTCCACGCCGGGGAGATATTATTTTTTAAAATACAAATTAAACGTATTAATTAGAAAGATGTGCATATAAAATCAATTCTATCGAAAAATATTGTTGTTGCTTCAGGGATCAGAACCTGGATCTCTTCCAATCCGGGGAACGTGCATTAACCAATTATGCTATACCAACACACTGCATTGACGACAAATTTTCGAACTTATATGTTACACTTTTTAAATTAATACATGTATCGTTTCATTATTTGAAAGCCATCTTCTTTATTTTTTCGAATTCCGGTAGCAACGACAATATTTTTCGATAAATTTGATTTTATATGTATATCTTTCTAATTAATACATTTAATTTGTATTTTAAAAAATATCACAGACCCTTGTTCAGAATAATTACAACAATAATCAGAATGTGTTCTCCTTAATGATAATATTTTTATTTATGTAACTGAATTTATTAATACATATAACTACGTTTTACCCTACATAATGTATTTTAAATATAATATTTAACCGTATGTTTATTGCTATAATTCTGTATTTATTATGTTAACTGATTTAATAAGTAGTTTAATTAAATAGTTTCTTTTTTATGATTTTACATTGTGCCATTACCAATTATAATAAATTGAATTTTATATTTAACGAATGTTACATAGTAACTTAATGAGATATATTTTCACTAAAACAGACATTTCGTGTGATTTAATGTTACACAAAAACAAACTATTTTTTACATCTACAGTTTCATAAAATCTAATGTAATAAATAGATTAATTATAGCACTTGAGTTATACACAAACAATGAATAAATATACCATTGCAAATATCGCCAAATTTGAACGTTGGCTGAAAATATGTCGAGGTTTATTGCTTACCTGTTCGATGTTATTCCTCGTAATTAACTATCTATTGGAATCTGATAACACTAGATTAATTATATTTGAAAAATGTATTGTATGTATGTATATGTAAATGAGACAACAGTCAAATTGTTTTATATGCCTTATCGTGCCTTCAAAACAACAAGGTATCATCTGACATTTAAATACATCAAACTAAAATGCTTCAAAGTTTTGAATATTAACGACTTATTTAATTTCTTCAGAGGAGTTTGGTCTTTTGTTTTTATAAAAATAGTATTTTATTATTCAGGTTAAATAAATAAACAGATTCCTGTTTTAGCTCACCTTCTTTCTTGTATATTTCATTTGTATTCAAATCAACAGTTGTAGTTTTTAAAATATTACAATTACATTATTGTAACATAATTTGTAAACTACTTACTAAAAAACATTTCTTGTTATCTCTTTTTTTTCTAGCTTAAGGGCGCGCTTCAAAAAATAATGAATATTTTCGCGTTATTTAAGAAAATGGGAGTTTTTATTATTATTTTATATCAGAATTTATACATTAGATTTAACATTTTTTAAAACTGTTACTTAGATAAGACCTTTACACTAATGTAAAGCTAATAAACTGAATATTATTTATCATAATTAAGAAAATACAAGCGTTCTAAAAAAGACCGCGGCCATTAAATCTATTTTTAATGTGCCACAAAATTACCTTAATATAGAAAATTCTTACATATACGAAATGTATTTTCTTATAATCTTGAAGCCAAGATTACGGAGACAAATATGCGTTGAACCAAATTAGCAAAATATTAAAAATTAATAGTGTTATAAACCATTCAATTTGCAATACATATTATCAATGTTAGATGCTTTTAAAACACTTTGTGTTAGTGAATACACAAATTATTTTAAATAACTTATTATACTTGCATGCTTTGAGGCTTCAGCTATTATTTAAAATCAAGTTTTATATCAAAAACACAATAATTTCTTACTAAATAATATTTATATCAATCCAATAAATGTGTTTTTTATTCCACACCTATATAATAATTAAATAGAATAGCAAAGCGTATTGTAAATAAAATTCTAAAAAATAATCCACTAACAAAAGAAAAATAATTTAATTGGTACTATATTAACAAATAGCGAGAATTTTAGATTATATTTCTTCTTTTACGTAGGCAATCCATCCTTCAAAAGTGATTTGTGCCATTAATCAAGTTAAAAAATTGTTTTAAAGAAAAAGTACAGTAATATTGTAGAATAGAATAGGAAATAATATATAATAATAATAATAATGTGTTTATGCATGATCAGGTTTTTTTAAACCCGATTCGCCAAATTTATAATACATATTATTTTATATATTAAAGTTACGAAATAAATATAATGTTATGAAAAAGAAAATCAAAGAAAATATTAATAAACACAAAAATAAATAAAAAGTTCACACAGAATATAAATATTACATATATAACTACTTCAGTCACGACCATTGTTGTATATATAGCAATTCTGTAAGGGTTGCCTAAGTTGTATAAGTCAATAGCATTGTCGTTCAAAAAAATAATATTATATTAGATTAAATATGGCGAGTTAAGGGAAAGAAGATGACACAAGTTAACTGGCAGTTGAAATGAAATCAAACCTGTGATCCGCAATGGACCAGAAAAAAAAGGATTGGTCAAGAGTCTCCTCCTCGGAACCTAGATTATATTTCATTAATATGAAAAAAACGAAAACGCTTCTCTCATGTTACAATTTTGCCACTGTGACGTCACATTAACTTATTTATTAAAAATGTGTATCAAAATTGTCTCTGTATCTTTAATTTAACCAAAATGTATGTAACCAATATATAACCATGGGAAGTATCTCCAGAATGGAAGATTAGCCTAACGGATAACTCATTAAATAACTCAATAACAAGTAAACACACCTACGTGTAACTAAATGAATATCGAAAGATAATGAAAATATCCAACTGACTTGAGTACTGTAACATTTCCCCTTATTTTGTATATTTTTTGCTGTCCACCCTTCGTCAGGTACCAACCTGGTACCCGCCCGCCAAACCCGCGGGACTGTAACAATAAAATAATGCAACTGAATGCATTTTGCATGTAAGCATTTTTTTTCACGTGTGTGCTCCGATGACGAGGTACATACTTACGCATGCATATGTACACGAGATAATTGGAGTCATAATTATAGTAAAATTTGCAGAGATCGGCAACATTTTTCCTTCCCTTAAAACAATATTTGCATGTGTGATTATTATACAATTCTATTTTTGTATAAATGGAGTAGGTTAATCGGAAGCAATGTGCATGTTAAAAATTTACGAAACTAATTCCATAGGATATAATATATAATATGTATATGTAAATTAATAGACATGAAATAAAGTGTGTATATATATATATATGGTGAGGGGCATTTTTCACATATTATTGGTGGAAACATAAATCCGATAGATTATGACACATTTATGCAACAGTTAAAGTATTTATACTTCGAAAATTAAATCTATGTGTAAACAAGACGTATTTTTTACATTAATACAAGTTATATTGTCAGCGTTTAAATTTTCGTTTCAATCATGTCATATTTTTTAAATAAGTCGCGGAGTTATTTAATTGCGTATGTGGTACCAAAGTGATCATGTGGGTGACACCAACATGAACATATTGAGATAAGGAAATTACGTAAGTTCATGTCTATATATTTGGTGGTCTGTGTTACCGCGCACTTTCATTATTGAACATTAATTGGCGTAAATACATCAATATGAAGTGTAATTCTTCATTTTCTTCATCGTATGCTCAATGATGAACGTTGTGGTGCCCAGAAATATCTAGAACTTGGTACACAATCCGTCTCCTTTTCTCTCGGTACATCAACATTAATTGTTTAGTGCCTATAAACAGTGCATTCACTCGTTAATATATTATATAAATTGATACAACCATTAGATTTTATTAGTATTAATTATTTGTTTTACCATTACAATAGCCCATGAGTCCCAATTATTATAGTGAAACATATCACAAAAACACCCAGGCTTGAGAAAATGACAAATAATCTAACCCGGAACCCCCGTGCATTCTTCGTAATATTATATATCTCTCTATCGGGATTTAAAACAAAGTTACGCAATTGACAACGGTTATCTTTGCTGAAAATCATTTCATTATTATATTATTTCAATGTTATTTTTCCATTGTAAACTCTCAACGATCATATTTGCACGACAATTTTTCTGCCAACCCCAACGTATTACGTATCGCTACTAAGCCACTAATACGAATCGCTTAACGCGACCATATTTGAGTACATATTATCCTACAAACAAGGTATTCAAAATTTTGTAACCGCTCCATCCTTCTTCGCCCACCTTTAAAGTACATCCATGTACTCATATCGTCCAATAAACAAAGTACTCACTCACTTAAAATTTACAAACTAATCCTTAATTCATTATCCACATTTAAACTGCACCGTTCTCTATACACGCGAGCGAAATGTTTATTGCTAAAAGAGCCAAATGTTTATTGCTTACTCAATTGTGCTATTTATTATTTCTTGCTTATTATGCAAAGGCAAATAAATAAATAAATAAATATGTACATACTCACTTAATATATCTAAGAATGAGATGTTGACTACGTATTACAAATATGTATTAATTCTGTCTGATCTTTGATCGTGTGAAGGGTCAAACATTGTCCACACAGTAAATGTAAATCTGTGATATCGTTAGGTCAATAAACCTAATTCCTAAAATTAGTTTTATTAAACATTTCTGTGACATTCATATCTCGATTTTTTTAATACAGGAAATAATTTTTAATATGTAAATATTTATCGCGTCTGGCGAGTCACTTGTCTCATTGACGTACCTATTTAATTGATTGGTATTAAATACATAGATGTATAAAACATTATATATATTTTTAATGTATACAATAATAATTATGTAGATGATACTTTTTTTGTGTTTTTTTCAAAGTGACATAAGTATCAATAACATATTGATTCCCAAAAACGTTAAGACGGGATATTGTTATTGTAAATTTTTTTTTTCATACATTTTAATACCTCGTAAAATATGGTTTAAATAAATTGACAATATTTGAATAATAAATTGATTGGTTTTTAACTTAGTAACATCATTTATAAATGGACTGGACTAGAGCTGATTGAGTGGCAACATCCAGAATAAAATTATTTTATTTATTTTCCCTACGACCTGTTCTCACAATATATTTAAAAAATATTACATTTTATATTTGCAATAATACTTTATTTGAGCAATATCAAATATAAATTGTAGATGATTTTGATGCATTTATCTGAATAGGGTTGATACCAGTCACATAAGAACAAGTCGTTTCATATGCGTGACCGCTCAAGGAATAGATTTAAGTTTTAAAATGAATGGAATGAAACCCAGTCATTTTAAAAACTCAAATTCACTACTCCACCAAGTCATGGATAACATGCACCCCACCCTAATGTTAATTTAAAATGCATTCATTCATATTGAAGAAATAACAAATTTCTACTATAATTAAATATGTATGGATTAGTGTTTATGTTTAAACTAATACTAGAATTGTTTCGTATTTTAATACATGTTTAGAGGTAGAAACTAGTGATGGAAAACTATTATTTAATACGTTATTTAAACCGGTTTTTAAACAGTTATTTCTACTGATATATAATCTTTTATTTAAACAGTTATTGTGACTGTTAATGCGTTCGATTGAAACGTTTATAGGTAAGTAAGATTTAACTGTTTAGGGAGTTTCGTTTCTAGCATACCAGTGATTGCTCGAAGAATTACGAATTGACAATTACCAATCATCGTTATTATCGAACACAATCACAGTTACAATAACGGTTGAGCCATCACTAATAGAAACACAATATATTTGAAATAACACTGGACACACTTGCAAGTAAATAAATTATTACTTTTATTATATTTCTAACTTGTGGGGATTTTTTGTCTCTGTGAATGAGTATAAGTCGAGTTAGAATTTTATGTACCCATAATATCTTCGTTAAATAATTTTGTTTCTGAGAGAATTCAATCGATTAACGCGACAGTTACTACGGCCCACGTTGAGATGTCCACAAAGATAATAACAAGTCATCGGGTTAGTAAAGGTTGCCGATGGCTGCCACCGTGAGTGAGGGGTGCTTCCAGAGGATGTGAACCTGGTTCCACCTGCTTTTTGTCATGAGTTTACAAAGCGCCGCAACTGTCACGCCACAAACACCCATTGTTGGATCATTTTCGGACTTTTATATGGGCGCTCGTATGTTAATTATAATATTGCAAAACCGCAAAATACCGGACAATTTCGGTGCGCTGGCATTTCTTCTCACAAAACAAATATAAACATTTTTTGATGAGCAAAAGGAAGCGCTCAATAAATGAGATTGGCTGCGTGAGAGTTTTATTTTATTATTCAACAAGCTTTGCAATCTACTCATCTCAATGAAAAACTAATTTATTTTCATTATACAGATTATCAACAGATGTAAAAATATTGAAAGACAATTAGGGAAAAATAATGTTACAAAAAACAGTATTTTTTATTTAAAATAGATATGCGTATACGAAATTAATTAATATTCTTACTATTATCAAACTAAGCTAAACAATTGTGCTGTGAGAATACGACTAACTCGGTGGTCTCGTCGTAGAGTGTCTTAACCACTAGGCTAACAAGCTTAGCTTTTCGTGATTAAGACATTAGAAGCGCTGAAAAAATATAAATAAAAATCAAGTTACAAATTGACAATTTAGGAGAATGAACAAGATATTAAAAATACCGCACGAGAACAGAAGCGCGTGGGATCTCGCGTTCAAAAATTAAAAGTGCGGTTTTGGTTTATGGCAACCGTGTATTACACGTTCGAACCTATCAAGATAAATATATCAAGGTTAGCATCAATAGATGAGATCTCGCTATAGTAACTAATAAATAGCCTAGATTGGTGTGAAATATGAAATCGGTCAAAAGCATTTAGAAATATCGGTAACCATTTTAGATATCATATTTATTTTTGTTAGTAAAATATCATTTATGTTAATAAGATACCGAGATTGGCGACAATGAACACCCGTTGGAAGAATTCTCGTTAATTTTCCAAATTATAAGATTTCGCGTTAAATTAAATATATATTCAACATAAATGTGAATAAAATATATTAATTAGAAAGATATACACATAAAATCAATTTTATCGAAAAATATTGTTGTTGCGCCACCGAGATTCGAACCTGGATCTCTTTCCAAACCGAGGATGGTGCATTATTCAACTATGCTATAGCGACGATATTTTTAGCGACAAATTTTCGAACCTATATATTACCTTTTTTTTTTATATATTAATACATTTAATCGTTCCATTATTTGAAAAAGCCATCTACCTTATTTTTACGGAATCTCAAATACCTTTAGTAATCTGATAGCAGACGCCAGAATTATCAATTTATTTTTATTAAATTTTGTACACATTGATACAACTTTTATTATTAGGAGAGCACATTCTTATTGTGAAGTTTTAATTATTCAGAACATAGGTCTGTGATATTTCAAACATGGATTTAATATAATAATTAGAAAGATATACACATAAAATCAATTTTATCGAAAAATATTGTTGTTGCGCCACCGGGATTCGAATCAATGTAATGTGTTTGTCATCTGATTTTTGTACTGGAGTGATGTGGGCAAAGTTTCTGTAGTTAATAATAAATACCAGTAGCTCTTAACTGGATTCTGGATTCACATTCCATGTTATTACCTTTTAACTGACGGAACTCCTTTTATAATAATCTCCTATTAAGATTTGAAGATTTTGATAATTAATTCACGCGCTGCTTTGCTGAGTGAAATCGAAGCGGGAGTGCACAACTCCCATCATAGTTTCGGGATAGAGTGGGTCCCTTCAGGATTTCCTTCTATTGCCATTTATTTATTTTATTATATCATTAAAAAATATGGTTAATTATCATTTGGTTTTTCAATGATATGTAGACTGTTGTGATAATTTTTTATGATGTTATAAATAAATTCTTACTTTGTTAAACTCCAAAAATCGAAATTATCTTTATAAATAATAAAGCAAAATACTTTGTTTAAGCCACTATTTATTGATTAAGTTAATAATAGTAATAATATTGGATAATTTGTATAGCGCCATTTTCGTATAAACTTTCACCTCAAGAGCGCTTTACACATACACTGTTTATAGTTACATTGTCTTTGTATTTTAAAATTAATAAAATTATTTTTACTTATGCGAATGAGTTTTTGAAAAGGTGCGTTTTTAGTTTCTTCTTAAATAAAATCTCCACGCTTTTGGACCTACCACCGCAAATACCCGTTCACTAAATTTAGACTCCTGGAAACGGTTAGTCGGTTCTACAACCCTTCTTGCGACTGTAGTAGAGGCTGACTGATAGTTTTACGTCTACCATTCAAATTGTCTGGGATACAAAGTTCTTGAAGATACAGAGGCGCCATATTATGTGCCGCCTCGTACATCACAATTTAAATTCAACTATTTCAGGGAATTGAAGCCAATGTATCTGATGTAAAACTGATATTATGTGAGAGAATTTGGAAACTATATTACCCTTGCAGCTGCATTTAGAATAGATTGTAATCTATCCAGCTGAAACATTGGCAGGCCAGCATAGATGCTGTTATAATAGTCCACACGTGACACCACAAATGCATTAAAAGTAAACGGGTTGCCTCAAGAGGAAGGTGTCTCCGAATACTTTTAATCTGTCTCAGTTGATGGCAGCATGCACTGACAGTTTTGCATATATATGAAATCGTACAACTTACATTAAGATAATTTTTATTATAATCATTAATATGTTATATAACACATTTGTCGCGTTAATATGTTTCGATGACTTTCTGATTAAATATGTTATATAATATTTTTGTCTTTTTTTGCATACATGGAACGAAGTATGTTTTATTATTATAATTTTTTTAAATTATCCACGCAAGAGATAGTAAGTGAAATGGATAATTACACAAATTCGACAAACTGATAAAAATGTCTCTCAATACGTACGTAGTAAATACGTAAATCGTTAAAAATATGTTTATTTTTTGTAAAATTTTAGGCTAATCTTAGCTTACACGTGTATGAAGATAACAGAAGTGTTCGGTCATCCGTTGACTTTGATAAAACGGGAAAAGGTCAATTATTTCACGGGTCACCCCAAATAATCGGGGAAGGAATAGTTCATTTGAAAGTTTATCTATATTTCGTTATTTTATACGGTATCAAAATATATATACTTCCTCTACGGTTACTTAAGCCAACATCTCCATAAGAGGGCGTAAACAACTAAAATAGACACATTTTTTAGATATTGTACTCTGAACACAAACGAAAACAGTGTTCAATAAAATCATCAACATATTTAGTAGCAGTATTCGTGCGTTATATCTACATAACTATTTTGTACATATACAATATTGCGTAAGCGTAGTAATATAGAATAGTATAGATAATGAATAATAATTACCTACAAGCACAATATATTTTAACACACATTAAATGCATCAATTAAAAATACACACAGATAAAATGAATTTTTAAAAAAAATATTTTAGCTGCCACCGGGATTTGAACCGGGAACTCTTCCTACCCTTCCTAATCAGTATTAATATATCAAAGAACTATATATATGTTCTGAAAAAAACTACAACTTCACAATAAAAATGTGTTATCATTAAAATAAAAAAAATGAATGTATTATAGATTGTGGCTGCTTCGCGGCCAATGGTGAGTATTTCCGAATTTGATAAAACAGCAAAAATAACAGTTTTGTCTCTTGTATTTTTACACAATGCATTTGAGCAAATTCGTGGCCTCGCCTCCAGGCTTTTAGCGGTTTGTGTTTTGGCTAAACATATATAAAATAATATATAAAAATTTAAGTATTTAGCTGGCGAATATACGATAAAAACAATAAGTACATGATAAAAGATAAAATCATTAAATACACGTCAAAAATAATGCACATTAAAAAAAATTAAGGAAATAAAAATTATATAAAGTTTACAAACGATACTTTTTTTTTCAAGCACCACCTTTAAAAATCTATTTCTTATATGGGTACATATTATACATACATAAGAAAAATTCTTCAATTTTTTTATTTACAAATGTAAATATTAATTAACATTCTTTGTAGTATGTGTTGGTCTCAGATCAGTCCCTCCGATCTGCCAGTCATAAACAAGCATGTAAGAATGCCTATGTATGTTGGTAATGCTACGTTCCATACATCAGCAACATCCGCATGCTCGTTACTCAAGTTTTAAATTCAGTGTAATGGAGAATCAAATTGAGCAACCGTCCCAATATTGTTACAGTAAAAAGGTAAAATGATTCTAGTATTTCCAGCAGGTACATGAAAGTTGATTAGCTGTAATAAATATGAAACATAAGTCATCGTACTATACTTTCCACCGTTCTCGCGACTTACTTATCTATTCCTTTCTTTCCTTTTCAAAGTTCATGTGGCGACTCTTACAGATCTATGGATATAATTTAATATGATATCTTAGATTATGCTGTGTCCTTGTGTGCGGGACAATTTGTAATAATACCTAGTTTGTTGTAACAAAAGTATTTATTCCCGATGCTTCTATACAATACTATACGGATCAATATTAGATGTTTACTGTATCACGGTCCGGAGCTATGAAAGATCGCCGACCGCGGCGCAATGTCATTTATCTCTTTCACATACTCATCCTTACCAACCATTCGTCACCATAGATGCATAACACCTAAACTGCACTTTCTTTTCACGAATCACTCAGCCACCCTAAAATACTCTCGATGATGACACCAGGAGCAGGAAGACTTCTTCATCTATGGTAGATACCCAGATTCAGCATCTAGAAACAGAAAACACTCCGTTCCAGCGAAGTCGGGTTTATCTAAAGTATACTGCCCGCAGCTTCAGCCCTGGACCGAACCCACTTACTATCCATCAGACCACGTCACTGTCTTACACTTAATTTGATTAAGATGATGTTTCCAAATCTGATCTGAATCCTTAATACGAATCAAATACAGCGTGGAAGCAATCCTCACATTTAATATTTTAGTTCAGTTTCAATTTTAATTTTGTTTGGAGATGTTAATAATTGTTAATAAGGCAAATGTTTGTATATAAATAATTGTGTTCAATTAATATATGTATAATAATATCTTAATGTAAACAACAAGTTTCGCTCTGGTTGAGATCCATTATTGTTATTCAATATAGACACATGATTAGCCGATGCAGTGTTTATCTGAAGTATAATGTTGGATGGCCGATATATCAGTTTTATTGGTAACATGTGTCACGAACAGTCCAGATTAAAGTTCGTCGACATTCTCCACCACATCAACAAAACACATGGTAAACCTCGATTCAGATGCAGACAGTCTGAAATCAAAACGAATTCCATCAAACATCATTGCGTTTATTTTGAACGCGATACAAAAAGAGTATGGGTACTGCAATAAATGAATAGTAGTTTGTTTCTGATCTAAATAATGGTTGGATGACTGGTGTTTTTGTAAACCTGATTTGTATTTTTTTATTCAAACTTTTTGTTGAAAAAAATGTAAGTTACAATAAACAAAGTACAAATAAGTAATCTGTTAAATTCAATTGCACTTATTTTTATTTCCGTTAAGACAATTTCACGAAGTATATAATTGTTAGCGTTATGGTAGTGGCATCTCATCGGACAACAATTGTAAGAAGTGGAAAAAACAATTATATGTCGAAATGAGTCTTTGGGGATTAGCAGGGGTAAAATTAATGAATCGAGTAAAGACTACCAATGATATAGAAGGCCCTCGGCGTGAAACCCTTACCTATACATAAATAAATATTTAAATTAAGGTGACTTGGACACGCCTTGGAATGCCAAAGGAAAGACTCCAAGATGTGTCTGCTCGGCATCTCCATAGGGAGAGCGGCTCAGGGAGATAGAACACCTTAGACAAAGTTAGGAAGAACAGCAACAGAGACAGTATGAAGCCAGATTTGGTATCGATTGTACTATAGCGGTATAAGACAGGGGAAGATGGAAACACCTTATCGAGACTTTGGACCCCCGACCCTTTTAGGATAAGGAGACGAAAAAGATGATAACAATCAACTTACATAGTTTGAGTTCAGATATTATTTGATACTTCAATTTATTTTTATTCGGGTGTCACTTAGTAAGAACTCTTTAATAAATTAAACCAAAATAAATATGTCATTGAAAAAATATAAGTTAATAAAATATTATCATAATTTATTATTTTAAAAATGTATTTACTCTTAAATTGTACTACTTACTGCAGATGATAAATAGATGAGTAAATAGGATTAAAAAAATATTGTTTTGCAATTTTAACGAGGTAATATTTAAATAAATCAACCGGGTTCAATAAATTAACAGGGACTCACATAAATTATTCTTCCTAATTAACGTGGTGCAACCAAAAATGTTCATGAAAAACTTAGGCCGTGCATGCCAGCAAAAATTGCAGTATATTGTATGAATTTAGAATCGGTCTCTCCAGCGGAAGACTTCAGGAAGATGCTGGGAAAACAAAACTAATCTAGAGTGTACACAGAAGATTAATCAGGTTCTCAGAAGCAACATGCCAATCTATCCAATACATTCTTTGAATCCTTACAGACGACAATGAAATCTGAACTCTGATTATCAAGATAACTCAAAAGTTCCTGAAAACGAGTTTTGGAAATTAATATGAAAAACATAAAAAGAAATACGTATATTGTAGCGCAAAGGTTAAGAATCTTACGGTCACTGCAAAAAAGTATAAATGGCTATAGATGAACCTCATTACATGACACATGTAATCTAAGGTCCAAAAATATTTTAAAATGAAAACACTTTTTTACCGGGATTCGAACCTGGAACTTTTCTTATCCAAGGAAATGTGTTACCATTCCATTACATCAAAAACGGTTACATTTATGACAAATTAGGAATTTATATTCCGTATTTTTATAATAAATTGATACATCTAATCCGGATTTTTCTAATTTATTAATTATTAAAAATATTGTAATTAAAAAAAGACTAAAAGCAAGCAATAGCAAAAAAATGTTTCGAAAAGATTGGAAAACGACTAAAGAGAGTGAGAGAGTCACGGGGAGGCCTTCATCCAGTACTGGATAAACAATGACTAATATGACATCATTTGAAATAATTTAAAATTGACGTCAGAGTTATTTTAAGGTTCAAAGTTAGTAATAATACGTGTTATTTGAACAATATGAATGGATTTTTAAGGGTACACAATTTTTGTTGTTAAGTTGCATTTTCAGAAAATAGTTAAGACTTTTCCCCTGATAGGAAGAGGTCCAGGTTCAAATTCAGATAGCAATAAAAAAATTTTTTTGATATATAGATTTTTTTCTGTATATCTTTCTAGTTGATTAATTTAATTTGTATTAAATATCAAAATATTATGGAAGAATTTTAACAACAGTCACTTACGATCTTTCAAAAGATTTAGACAGCTTTCTGGTGCTCGCTGGTACACTCCACGCATTCCGAGGAGAGTTCGGAGAGACCAGATATGTGGACCGTCAGGGGCAGGGGTCATCCTCAGGATTAGCCCCATCGATAATCAATCAAAGTCCGAATCACAAGAGGAAACATTGACACCGCTATCTCCGCGCCAGTGTTCACAGTTCAACTTTAATCTCGGCCGTTAAATTATTTAGAGTATTTACAAATACAAAATTAAACTTTTTTTGCATCACGATATATTATTTATTATTCTTTCATCATATATATATATATATATGTCGTAATTTTACAATAATTCATAACAAATTTTTCCAATATTTTGAGTATGTTCAAATCTTTGCAGAAACTAATTACTGGGTTTTATCTCCGGGGGGATTGTCATCAAGATTAAAATGTCTCACAGAGACGAAACTATTATTTTTTA
Organism: Eubasilissa splendida; assembly: GCA_031772225.1. Lineage (NCBI taxonomy): Eukaryota > Metazoa > Arthropoda > Insecta > Trichoptera > Phryganeidae > Eubasilissa > Eubasilissa splendida. The sequence continues at coordinate 33,238,001 of CM062848.1, read as the reverse complement.
TATGTGAAGTAAGAAGAAGAGATTCTAGTATATGTTAATAATACAAATGAATTTCATATACACATAAAGAATATTGCCCCAAATTCATTAACAAGTCCTAACTTCAGCGACATCTATACTATTACATGAGAAAGAATATCAAATTTTCAAAATTATTAATAAATGGCGACAGCATAGTTGGTAATAAATAAGTGAAATGTTCCATCCCGATATCATGTATACAACTTCCAAAAATTTGATAAATGTGGTGGCGTGGGTAAATAGAGGAACGTTATATTGTGTAAAGTGATCACTTATGCCAGCCGATGACCTGTAATGCCCAAGACTTCCATACAAATTTTTAAGTTATTTAATATTTCGCAATTGATCGCGTCCTTGTAGATATTTATGCCGTTTCCTTGTATTATGGCACCATGTAATTAAATTAATTGTGTACGAAACTTTACTATTCTAATCATAAATTCATATTTGTTTTTATGTTCCAATCGGAAGGTCTTGAAATCACTACTCGATGCTTGTGAATAATTTGTTTATTGTTATATGATAAAGGTGCACAAATGTATGAAGTATTGAAACGAATAGGCTTTCAGTTATTTCTCGTTTGGATGTTAGATACGATCTGACCACTAAAAAATTGTGTTATAGTTTGTAAAGACAATTTAGGAGATAATGCTCTAATTAAATAATATAAAAGATAATTTGTAATCCGGGTTCTGTACTGGGTAAACAAAGTAATCAATTTGATGATGTGAAATAATCGTTTCAATGCACACCCGCTTACAGAAAACGTGAATAATAATTTTATACTTTTAAAAAGATGAATACGTAATAATTGATGATTAGGCAAAACCATTAAAATAATGGTTCCAACTCATAACTCTCCTCAAATCAAGAAAGGTTAAGGTTGATATACTAAAAGATTGGGATGTAGTTTCGTAGTTTAGGTACATACATAACATTATTTTGCGATACTTACATTTTACACTTACATTAGTTGTCAGTTTATATACATTTAAAAAAAATCTAATAATAAATTGGTGTTTTATTACATTCTTAAGAACATATCATTCCTCGATATAAAATAAATAAGTAAACATGTCACTAAAAAAATGCAGAAAACAAATATTTATTTCGTATAATGACGAAATTAACAAGGCTGATACACCTCAGGTAAAAGAGCATTTTACCTTTAATAGAAAGATACTAATGAAAGATATTTTTCAATGAAATAATTAGGTATGTACTCTGGATTAAAATGAAAAACTTATATTAATAATTTAAAACACCACTATAATTATACCTAATTACCAAAAATCGTAATTGCATACATTTCATATTATAACACGCATTTTTTATTATTTTTAAATAATCATCTATCTGTATGAATTCTTATCTATCTAAAAATTATTTTAATACGAATACACATTCTTCAATAAATTTTAAAAAAATCCCCAGCACAGGTTAAACTCAGTGAGACCAGCAATAAATAACTACCTCTATTCGTCTATTTGACAACTATTCTGTCTTCCATTTACGTTATCTTCAACTCTTCAATTTAAATCATTCTTTACCGTATTCACTTCTAATTCGTTAATTTTTAGATATATCTTTCATCAATTCGTGATAACTAAATGAAGCGATAAATATTAATTAATGGACATTATATTTCCAATAAATTTGTATTTATATAAAAGTCAAATGAAATTCATTCATAATTTACGTACAACTTAAATACCACTCTTACACTGACTTAATGGTTCATTTATAGACGTAGCATTTTACGTAACTGTATATTTTTTGGTATTTATACAAAAGCAAAGGAAATGATCAGCTTATGTCTTTTGGAAAAATCCCTTCTGTTATCATAACCCCAATGCTTATCCGTCAATCCTCCCTTTGGATTATTCACCCTAACCGGCGTGCGATGGGTTACGTGATCCCCAAACCATCCGAGAGGTATTTATGTATTGTATAATAAATATGTAGGTACATACTTACATCTGGTGGATCCGGTGGGTCTATCTGGTTATTTCAGAACTTAATCAAGTCTCAATCGCTCAATCAAAAAAAAAAAACACTTGCCAACTGTATTTAATTAGATATATATTTAATAGTAAATTTAATTGTAATTAAATTAAATATATTTTACCATTTAATCTGTCAATCGAATGCATTGAATGTAACAAGATGTCGAAAAAACAACCGATGTCAATTACATCAAAGTAAATTCAACTTCGTTTTATTGAACATCTAAGGGAAACTACCTATAATAAATACCATGAAATGAAAACATTTTGATATTTTATGATACATGTGATGATATTTTGCATCTACCGTGCGGAAACATATCACACACTTAGATCAAAACTAAACTTATTTTTCAAAAAGTCATTTTTCAGTAAACAAAAAAATATATTTTTTTTTAGGAGAACACATTCTTATTGTAAAGTTGTAATTATTCAGAACATAGGTCCAAAATTTAATAAAAATGAACTGATAATTCTGGCGTCTGCTATCAGATTACTCAAAAGTATTTGAGATTCCGTAAAAATAAGGTAGATAGATGGCTCCATCAAATAATGGAACGATTAAATGTATTAATATCAAAAAGATAACATATAGGTTCGAAAATTTGTCGCTGAAAATATTATCGCTGTAGCATAGTTGAATAATGCACCTTTCCCGGTTTGGAAAGCGATTCAGGTTCGAATCCGGTTAGCGCAACAACAATATTTTTCAATAAAATTGATTTTATATGTATATTTTTCTAATTAATTCATTTAATTAGTATTTAATCATGATTTCACATGTCGAAAGATCTGTTTCAGAGACTTTCAATATTAAATATTGTTCAAGCATGATTGGCTGATATAAATCCGAGTCACTGCAAGAAACGAAATACAGAAGATTTGACAGACTAAACCAAGAAGAAGAAAAAACACGCGCTTAATGTCTTGGTTCTGTTGCTTTGTTTATGTCTGAAGTCGGTTAATCCCACCACGTGCTTAGCACTTGGGATTCCCGAACTTTAAGCAGCCATGCGACCGCTGTGAATATACATTGTTTTGTACATCTTACTAACTTTCTGGATGATGATGATATCTGTGCCTATTGATACACTCACCATTTTTATTGAGAGACTGTCTATTTTATGATAAGGGCCTTTTTTTGTTCAAGATCGTGACAAATTTTATATTTGTTTTGTGAACAATTCATTAAGGCTAAGACAATATATAAAACATTATCTTAAATATATTAATATCTTAACAATGCATGTTATACCTATTTGTGGTACACTTAATGTTATATAAATCGTAAAAGAATCCTCATTCCGGGATAGTACAGTACAAATGCTACGTATTTTCATATATACATATATATTTATTAAAAAATATACCAATACTTAACTTGAGACTTAACCGGTATAATAATAAATGCAACATTTAGATATTGTGCTTTCCTTGGTATTGTTGCGTACATTAAATAAATTTCGTGAATGTAATAATTTTTCCGTACTTGGTTGTATCGTAGATCGTAGTGGCAGAAGCGATTTTTTTTTTTGTAAAATAATAGAATTAGTAAAACGAGCATTCACAATGACCCACCTGTCCTGCATAGTAGCCAAATAATAATAGTTTTAATAAAAGTATTACAAAGATATATATAAAAATACTGTACTGTACGAGAGTGATGAAAATTGGTTAAACGAAATAGAAACGAAATGACGAAATTTTGCAAGAAATAGAGGAAAATAGATTAATCCTGAGAGTGATAGTAAAATGTTTGGGTCATGTTCTCCGGTATAACATATTCGTAACCACAGTAATAAAAGGAAGAATAAGAAGAGGAAAATATTCATGAACAAGTTCCTGGAGTGGAACAGATAGCAAAGAGCAAAAATCTGATACAGAAGAAGGATCAATGGAGAGACAGCGACAAGGGTATATATATTATATAATATTCAATACATATTAAATTAATCAATTAGAAAGATATATAGAAAATATCTATCAAAAAAAATATTTGGTTGCTACTGGATACCGACCCCGGGGAAAAAATCCGGGTTCGTATCCCGATAGAAACCAAACAATTTTTCGAAAGATAGATTTTTTCTATTAAAGAAAACACATTTTTATTGTGAAGTTGCATTTTCAGAACGCAATTTGTATTAGATTTTTTGTATATATCTTTCTAATTGACTCATTTAATTTTTGTTAAAAATATCACAGATGTATATTCTGAAATTGCATCTTTACAATAAAAATGTGTTTTCATTATATATATGTATTTATTTATTTTCTAAAAGGAAAGCAGAGATGCGTACATGGAATACGTGTCATATAAATATTCTTACTATTTTCATATTAAGCAAAACGCGTGTACTTTGAAAATAGGTCTAGCTTGATGAACTTCTCGAACGAGACTCGCACTTCCGATCATTAGATCACTAGGCGAGTATCTTAACAAGCATGTACGTTAATAAGATAAAGAATATGAAAAAATGTTATATTTACTACGCTAATAAGAAAAGATCGTCATGAAAATGAAAGACAAACATTCGTCGAAATGGCGCAACAAGGCCCGCGGTGCAGATGTTGGCGAGACGCACGGGAGGAATCTCACTCTCATGCAAATGGCTTCCAGACAGGAGCCAACACCAGCCCTGATCACAATAATGGGCCCCGGCCACGACGGACAGAAATTATCCGCGAAAACAAAGAATTTTGGAGTAAAAACCACCGGCTAATTGTGAGAAGTGCGCAGGGCTCGGATTCTCGGAAATTCCTCCGTTCGCTTTGGGCGAGCATCACCACCGTCCGTCCCGCTTTCTCCCGTGCACTCGCCCATTTGTTACTCGCGCTTTTTGCATTTTTTCTCCTTTTTACCGGACGGAGATATTCAAATTGCGCCGCGTACCGCAGCCGTGTAGATATTCGCGGCAGAATGCGCGCCAGAGGAAATCGGGAAAAAATGAAATAACTCAAAATGTGGCAAAACGGATATATCATTAATTATATAATAATTATATTGTACATGTAATATTAGATAAATGAAATATGTTTATGATAAAAGAATTTTATTAACAATTATTTAAAAGCGTTTTTTTTCAAACTCTACGGTTACTACTAATATTGGCTTCTTTTCCTTCATTGATCTCTCTCATATAAAATATAAAGATATATATAAACAATATAATGCGATATATTTTGGTTCTCCAGGTCGCAAATTAGGCGCAGGGGCTAACATCTCTGTAATACAAAAAAATTAAAAACAATATATTATCATACAAAAGAAGTGGTCTGCCACCGTACAACCAAATTGCCTAGAAAATACTTAAAATACAACACGTAATGTACCGTTCCGGCGGTGACATATACCCACCACGTTCCACAGTCAATTTTTTTTAAACATAAATTTTAAATAGATGTTCATATTTATAAAAATACTATATAAGGTATACTAAACATAGATAAAGTGTGAGTATAATTAATTATTTACGCCATTTCAAAATACACCTTATAAGGGTAATTATTTTGGTGTGCCCCAGGACTACTTGGGTTGTAAAACAATTATTTCTGGGGTGTGACAAACTCAAAGTAAGTGAGTAACATATATCTATAACTCATAATGTAATAAATTATATTTGCATGCAATTTCAGAGATCATGACTGTCCTACTTTTTGAATGAATGAGGAAAGGATTTTAAAAGCAAACGTTGATGGCACCAGAATGTGAGGACGTCCGCAGAAGACTTAGTATGACTAGGTAAACTGGACAATTGAAGATGGTCTTGTTGTAAGCCTCGACAATCGATGATCGTGCGTTAGAATAAAATAAATATATGAAGGGCATACGATTGTGGCGTTCTATCTTATCTGTCTTTGTAAAGTCAGTAAGTACAATTTTGGGCGTAGTTTGAGCTGTTGCCAAGTGTGACTGTGCTTTAGATACTAACACAAAGTATATGGAGTGTTCACTTTGACATAAACAAATTTGAAATACTTAACAAAATGACTTAATTTGTACTTTTGTCCACAGCGCGATGCGCGATACAGTAATTGCGGGAGGAACTCGAGAAATTTCAAATATTCTTGTTCCACCATTTCGGCGGTCACCTTGGTGACGATTGTCGGAAGCTGGAGGTCCACCAGAGAGAGCAAAAGGAATGATCCGTGTGTGCAACGGAATATGGCCAATCTAGAGTGGATAATGGGCTCAATTATTTTTCAAACTTGTTCGTTCCGTTGGCCCATTGTGGAGCGGACGGGGTTCCTATGAATTCCATTTGATCGAGATGAATTCCCGCATTCCGTGCCGAATCGCGAAAGAATACCTCTTGAAAACGGTGATGTGTGCGGGTCTAAAATAAACGATTTAGCCAATTCTACGTACCTTAATTCTTAATAAAAAAAGCAAACAAATTTGAGTGTTCTTTTTTACATCACAAATCGTTCAAAATTGAGTTGTATTGTTAGTATCTTTTGAACCAGTCTGTGGCTGTTTCGTTTAATAGAAACTTAATTTATACGTACTTATAGTAATAATAATACCTAGTTTATATGCACAACAGTAATAATAATACCTAGTTTATTGTTTCTCTTTGATTATATAAATTATTTATCAAAATATTTAATTATGCAAGTCAAGAAATCTATATTTTCTCATTTTCAAAATACATAATATTATCACAAATAAACATTTTTTTAAACCACATATGCATTTATAGATACGTACCTACTTGATTAAATTACGAGTCGAAAATGTTCAAGGTATGCATCCTATATATGTATAAAAGTGAATAAATATTATTCATTTCCGTAACACGTCATATTGACAAAATTTTTAATTTACGAGCTTTGTTTAACCCATACGTGGAAATCAAAAAATTAAAAGTAATTATCCTAAGTTTGATTACAATTAAAAATAATAGTATGACGAATCAATATCGATTTTTTGCGACTTAACCAATTGCATAAAGATTTATTAATAAAGATGCCGTAATGACAGCAATTCAAATATTTAATTATATTTTACATTCAATATCATTGTTTAAACTAACATCAGATCGCTGTTGAATTAATACGCTAAAAATATTTCCATAATACAAATATATTTTACTACAAAGTTTTGAACATGATTTATAAGGAACATTATTATTGTGAAGTTGCAATTTTTTCAGAACATAGTTCTGTCATATTTTAAATACAAATTAAATTTGTTTTTAAAATTTATAATGTATAAACTTTTTTGGTGGGATTTAGCCAATTAGTTTAATTCAGGCTTTAGGCCATATAATATATTTGCAGATACGGCTCGTTTCACCATACTTAAAAAATAATTTTAATGTCATTTTTATATCAAAAATAAAGCGTATGTTAGAACGCAGTATTAAATCCGTTTTGACACCAATATTGCGTTAACTTACGTTATTGATGTTATTTTCAAATGTGGCTTATTACAATTTTATGTATGCTTCAATGGTGGTTCTATTTTAGCAAATAGTACTTAATCACGTGTATAATGGCATATGTTTGAAATTACTTAAACTAAAAAATAGATTGATCCAATAGGATTAGTTACAAACATGGTTTATTTCACTAGTTACCTTGAAAGTGGGCAATCCAAACATTAAATGTAAATATTATTCTTATTCATAGAGAAATCAATAACAGGTTCCTGCCCAACCTATTATCGCGTCAATGTGCATATATTATTGTCAGATAGATTAATTAATAATATTTTATAATTTAAACAATAATTCAGCTGTGAAGTTATCAACCTTTGAAAACCTAATAAAATATTAATAATTAGTTTAAGGATAATAATTTTAAATATTTAAGTAAGAAATGTGTAATTTAATAAAAATGTTTTTCAACACCAATGATAAGCTGGAGAATAAGAAATACAATTTATAAAATATTTTATCGCAATTGTGAAATAATTAAAGGAAATTTGATTATTTTCATTAATTTGAAGGCCAATATTAATGATTATCGCACGCAATTGAGATAATTTAGAAATGTACAAATCTTTGTTAATAAATGTTAAACTATTTTAATGATGTTATTGACTTAAAAAAGCGATTAAAATATATAAAATAAAAAGAATAACAAGCAATGTATTTAATAACTTGGTGTATTTTTCGTAGTAAAGTCAATATTACAATTATTCTTATAAAGTTCAATTCTTGATTATTTTCTCTGAATCTTTCAGCATCCATCGACTAGTATATATGTATATTGAAATTTACTTAGAAAAGATTTGGTGTTATGAAGTCTCCATTAACATGTTAGTAATGGCTGCTCTTTAACAAATTAACACATTTTTAAAACCCTCTTACCTCGCACGTATAAGTAGGTAGTATGGTTAGATTCATTAGCCTCCCAAAATTGTTCAAACACGTAAACTACGCTTGAACCATTTAACAAGGTATGTATGGATAAGTCGAACCCAACAAAAAAAAATACCACTATTCCATTTTATCTAGTTTATCAAAAAATCTCTCATGGCAATGTTTTACAAATTTTCTTTGTCAAGTTTTCTGTGCTAGTGTGGCCGTAATTTCTGACCTATTGCAAAGTCCATGCCTAGATACATCAGCGACATTAGCTTTGATCATATATCCTACGATGATGTCTCAATATAGATCAGAATTCTGAAAAGCTGAGAAAATATTTAGGTACAAAATAGCGCGAGTGCATAAAAAATCTTCTTAATTCGAATGATAAATAAAATTTTATCAATAATTAAATACACAAAATACATCTATAATATTTTCTTAATTTAGCAAACACAACTCTTAAAATTATCGTAAATTATTTTTTATATACATTAAATTTAATAATACACAATCTTATCACAAAATTATATACCCGTAAACGTACATTAGAGAACTTTAAATCCTTAAACTTAAAAAAAAGTGTTTGTATGAAGATGTCTCTCTTAAAGACCATCATTCCTCTCTATCCTTCACATCCAGTTGCTTCCTGGAATCTGTCTGTCATTCTCACAACGAGCTGGGGGTGACCGACGTTTAGGCTTCTAGTATGGGAAAAACCTACATTATGTAACGTATAAAAATAAATAGTAATATTTATGTACAGTAGGTATAGATTTAGGTTATGCTGTTACCAATGATATTATACAATCATATATAATATTTGTAACACAATATATGTACTTTCATTTAACCAACGTCTTTGGACAAAATAAATCCGTCGTTAATACGATAATTATGAAATCAACATGGTAAAAACAGTAAGGTAGTAAAATTCGCAAATCAGTAAAAGAAGAAGTAGACACCTTAATGATTTGCACGCAGCTGTAAACCTTTCTAATGTTATTCTGTTAAAAAACGACGACTCCATATAAAACGGATCAACCGAAAGGAATTTTCATTTCAGTAAATATGACTTGAGTAATTCATTAGCTTAAAGATAGAACTGAGTAATGTAAATTGTACGACGCGGTGAATAAAAAAGAGCGCCATGAGTACAGCGGTGAGAGTTCGTGTGTTTTTAGAACTAATCAATTAAAGTCTCTATTGGTACACAGATGGGGCTAATTGCAAAATAATGTTTTCGCTTATGTTAATCCAATTTCTTAATTTATATTTGTTTCTCAGAATTATTGGTTATGCACAGCTTTTTTGCTTGTATGTACTGAACTCCCCTAAATATATGTATATGATCTTCATCTTTATCTTCTATCCTTTATACTACCCTTTCTTAACCTACTCTACTCTCAACAAAGCTCGTCCAGGTATTGATTCATGTCTTCCACTCTTATTAGTGACTGCTGACCTTTCATTCGTATGTCGTTCTATTTTACTATTCTACTACTATTTTCATTAAGAATATTTTCGATTTTTAAGAAAGATTAACCCAACAATATCCATGCCAATCTTTCAAGATATATCATAAAATTAAATTAAATATCATTACATTTATTAACCTATTTTCATCTCTCCAACACCTTTTTGATCGACCTCAAATTTCACACATTTTCTCGCCACATCCTGTACATTACTTAATTTTGGTTAAGTAGCGATGCACGTTTACTGCTGAGCCGACTTATTTCAAATCGAATCAATATCAAGTCACTAAATAGTGTATGGACTACCACTAAAATGGCTCCGTAATCAAACAAATACAACCGGTCTGTCGAACGTTTGTCTGTCTAGCAGGTACAGCCGACGGATCGTGACGTGTGAACGTTCGCCTCAAATAATTTTTTTGAATTAACACCTTTTTGGTTATTTAATCTTTCGTTTGGAATCTTACCGATTACGTTCAACTTTGCTTGGTTCTGTTCAGTCAACAACGTTAAGGAAATCGTTCATGTTTGCCTTTAGCTCTGCTCCAAAATAAAGATCCCCGCACACGTGGAAACTTTAAAATCAAAAATGGTCATGTAATGCACGTTTTTAAGTAAGCCCAAAAAATTATACTTTTAGTCTACTCAATCACATAATTTGGATTAATAGATTAGGGAGGAAATTTTTCATATATCTGAAGTAATTTATCATAAAACAAAAGTTAGTAATAAAAAGAATATTAATAATCCTTTTTAAAAATATTAAACTTGATTTTTATATAATTTAGGGACACTTGTTTTGAAACGAGAGGTTTCCAAAATAATAAGCCACATAAACTGTGAATATAAATAAGTATTTTTATTGTTAAACTATCAATAATAACATACCTGGAGCCTAGATCTCTCGAGCCGGGAAAAATCGGATCTGTCAGTATTTTTGGAGCTAAAAACACAAAAATAATGTGTTTTTACACCTTGTTTACCTTATATTTTTCTATTTTTTTTGATGAATGATTTGAAGCTCTCTGGAAGGCAGAGAAATTACGACTTGCGCGACTCTGTAAATCCGCCCCTGTCCATACCAACAAACAGTATTTGTACAGAAAGAGGGAGATAAACAAAAACGCTATAAATGTGTACCAAGGCATATGTTTTTTTCTTAAATATCGAACTAATTTACAGGGGTAAATTGATACGATAGAATACCACGATCTTCTGTCTTGATATACCACTCTTGCCCTGTTCACTTTATTTCTTCATTTCTTTCATTCACGTTTCTCTCAAATATATTTTGTTCCAGTCATATATGTTTACCATCCTCTCAATCGTGCGTTTCATATGCACATACCCAAGCACCCTTACTTATCATCTCAACATTCGCTCTTCGTTTGCTTATGTTTTCATATAAATAATTCTATCATATATCTACAGTATTTTTCTTCTGTCAAAAAATACGTCTGCTTACACACTTACAGTATTGGCCATATTTAGGCTTTTGCATAATATATTGTCTTACATAAATTGTTTTGTTTAGTCTCGCCAGGTGTTTGTTGTGGCCTTCTAACGTATTCTTCCAAGCCTGCTCGCATCATATTTTAAAGTCATTTAATCAATCAAATTGTATTTATTTTAGGTTATGACAATACATTTCTAGTGTGTGTGGATAAGTTTTTATACTACGCAGTTATTACATTACACAATTTAAAAATAAATAATTCTTTATGCCTTTAATATTAACGATAAACATAATCTCTATCCGGGTCGTGCCCTCTTAGATTAAATTGAAATGTCAAAATATCTTTGTAATTTGACATTCATTAAAAAAAGTTCATGTTGAAGGTGAAAAGATTAACAACTCAGCATCCGTACCGACAAAAAGTTTTCGCAGGTCACAAACTATGAAAATAAACCTGGTTGTCCTCCAAAATAAAAAGAGTAACTTAATTTTTTACTTCAACTGCTTTAGTATCTTCAAATTTGGTTAGAGCATCTTGAATCAAAATAATAGGATTATATTTTGGCTATTAGAAGATTCTCCATTCGTTCTGAGCGTCTGGTCCGAAGAGCCGTTGTAAATGAGAAGCTCATGACCTCCTTGATCTGGTCAAACCAGTGTGCACGAGGTTCTTCTCTGAACTTCCATGTTTCTAGTCACCACTAACTTTTGGATGATACGTCTCAAGGAGAACACAGGAAGCCTGTCCTGATTGTCTAGCTCTTTCAGAATGGAGGCGTCAGTTCACCTTGCTCTTTCTATTATATCTTCAACATCTCCATCACCATTTCAAAAGTTGCTATTTTCTATCTCTCGCTAGCTCACAAGGTTCACATCAGATGTATGAAAACGACGAGAGACTTGTCCAGAAGAATCTATGTTTTTTTTTAAGACGGTATCCAACATTTATGGCACTTTTCGCCATTCTGATTCTGTTTCACATCCTCGATAGTTAGTAATTCAAGACCTAAGATACATAACATATTCTCTAAAGCCAACCTACGTTGTATATTGCATGATGGCATCTTGTTAGCTGGGTTAGTTATTATAAGTTTTATTTTTTACTTATTTATGTCAAGGCTCATCAACCTGCTATTTATTAATTATTTAACGTTGGCTATTGTCTTGTTATCTATTATCTTGCAGCTCTACAGTAAACTGACCAAACCGTTGCCTCAGGTTCTACAGCCATGATGTTCTCCTTCTTCCAGGGCCCCGACTTCCTGCATCATGAGGTGCAAGATCTCGTACTTCTTTGGATATCTCATTACATGTCCGAAATATTGAAGTTATCGGATTTAAAATGATATAAATATTTTTTTTTCTTTATTCATCCAAACCATAACATTTTTAGCAATATTTGAATATGTCCAAGAACACACAATTACTAAATTTTCACCTACAAAGGCACTGTTATTAAACAAATAATAAATATCTCATAGAGATGAAGCTATTTTTTAATTATATTTAATGGAAATATGGGTAATTACAGGCTTACGACCTATCTTCGGTTGACTTAAGTGATCACTTTATACAAATATAACGTTAACCATTTTCACACATTAATCAATTTTTGGAAGTTGTATATATGTTAATATGTGGAAACACTTCGAGTACCAATACACTATCGCCATCCATGGACTTAATTTGAAATTCATTTTCCTGAAACAGCATAATAGTTGTAAGCCCTGTAATTGCCCATACTTCTACATTTTTCCATTACATATTAAAAAATCGCTTCTTCTCTATGAGATATCTTTTATTTGTTTCATAAAATTTTCATTCGTAACTCTATCTATCCATTTTATTTTGAGCATACTTCTGTAAATCCACAACTCAAATCCTACAAATTGCCTTATCATTTCTATGGTAAGTGTCCATGCTTCCATTCCATACAATAATATTAATAACACACAGCAAGTTGAGATCATGACTCGTCTTTTCGAGTATCTGCATTCAAAAACAAAAAAATCATTCACGGTTGCTTTAATTCATTCACAGATGAGCCGAATTATGCGATGATAACATTCAGTCGTAAACGCTACAAGCATCTACACGAATTACGTTGCATATCAAGGGAATGAGCAGTTCCATCAATACAAGAGGCACATTTAACAATAATTACTGATTTGCATACTCTCCAGTACCGCCTACAGTCTCGTACGTAGGTCCGAAGTGTTGTGGCCCGGCAAAACAGCTATAAATCAGATACAGCACGCGCCTCGTATCGGCCTAATGAACGCCATCTTTAATCCCACTTAACCCCAGCGTCTCACAGCAGTACACCATTTTAAATGCGTTTGAATTTAGAACAGAAGCACTGCCATCTATAGATTGAAGGGAAATTTTTATATCTATGTATGCATACATACATCATACACGTATTATACTAACCTTGTATCCATCCTAAGAATAGCCAGACAAGTGTGGCAATAAAAGGGAGATCTGTATTCAACACTGGGCGCACACTGCCGGAAGAAGAAAATTAAAAAGTAAAAAAATAATTAACTTAAAAATGTTTTTAAATGCACAATAATAAAAACTATTTTAAATGATGACATTGTTTTATTAAAACTAAGTAAATTCGGAAAGATATGAAAAAAATGTTTTGTTACAAATAGTTTTGCTATAAATAAAAATGTTCTTAACGATGTTTCAACGTAATATATTGTCAGACATGCTAAATAGCATTAAAATATTCAGTACAGTAGGTACCTACTTTTAAAAATACATATTTCAGTTCACAGTAAGTACAATAAACATAGCAATATCGTGTTGAAAAATCTTAAAACTCTTTTTAATTTTGATATTTCAGAATAGGAATTAAGTACCCTCGTATTTTAAAGAAAATTAAAACTTCACTTCAACATAGTGCACCTATCTCGTTAAGTTCCATGTTTATTTTTATGGTGTTTTCAAAATAATCAATGAACTTAGATATGTTTACCTCTATATATTTCGGCCCATCATTCATGTTCTAGTAATTTTAATATTCACCCTGGTTTAACAGTTATGAAAAAGTTTTTGGACATGAAGCATTAATAGTAATACTACTTACATGAGACAACCGAAAGTATACGCACCTAGGGAAAAAAATGTTAAACAGCTTACCCGAAAACATCAGGAAGATTAATGATAATAAAGAACACTTTAAAAAGAAACATGTACCCGTAAACTTATAATATTTTTATTAATAATTAGAAAAAATACTTTGTTTAAACCACTATTTATTAATTATTCTAAATGTTTTGATACCTATGGTATCTTCCTTAAGAAAAAATGTATACTGAAATTAAAAAATACAAGCATAGATACAAAACTATAAAATGGTGAATAAGTAAGAACTAATATGAAAACTAATTTAAAAGGTGACTATTTGCAAAGAGGATTTGGTTATTTATAATATTAAGCTCGTTACTAACACTTTTTCTTATTCCTAAAATTTCTAATTTACCTAACTCTAAACCCCTAGTATTTATATGTATAATTTCTTAACCCTTGTTTAGAAGGAATTGTTTGTTTCCAAAAGGTGATTGACAAATTCTGAATAGTTATTGTTATTTAGGCATCTAATATCAAAATTTCTGCAAGTTTTACCTGTATAAAAATAATTGTAATCATTGTAAATTAATTTGTAGAGACCCCGATCTTTTAAAAATATTGTCCTTATCCTTGTTATTTGATATATAATTCTTTAACTTGTCATTAGTGTAAAAAGCTGGTTGTATAGAATTAGGGATTTTTTTTATAATTGTATTTGAAGTAAGATTATTTAAAAACACAATTTTTCTCCACTGCTTCCCACTATTAATAATAGGTGGGATAAACTTTTTCTCGTACTTTTTGCTTAACAAATTATCTATTAATTTAATAATATAATAACCATTATTAAGTGCAATTTGTTTAATAATATTTAATTCTATGTTGCTGTAATTTATGAATAAAGAAACATTAACTAATGTACTATGCGTGGAATGAAAACGAATGATTATTTAGAATTAATTATTATCTTCAATAAATATAGATCTATATTCTTTCCACTACTTCAGAAGTTTGACACATGTTTTTATAACGTAATTGTCAGGGTAATGTCAACAGAGCCAATTCCGACTTCTTGAAAATAAATCATCTTCCTCCTCGCTCCAGGAACTTTCTTGGCATCACTTAGTTTACGTGACCACTGACGAGTGATTAAATAAATCAGTCCCAGCTGACGTTCGAGATTCCTTTTTTGCTGCTTCCTTTATGGAGCATTCATCTTCATACTGCGATCTCATGCCGGATTGTCATCTAGCGGGCAGTTTCAATGGTGACTGATTAGTTTTGCAAGTACTTCCAGAAAAGCGTCATCAATCCAACGGGATATTATTTTTAGCTTACAATGATTTGACAAACAACCCCAAATGTTAGACGTAACATTGAATATAAATATATTATCAGATAAATGATTTATTTTTAATTATTTATTGATAAAACTGATTGCTCAAGTTCCTCAGTACAATGTGAAGTTTTTCACTGCGTCTGCAATATGCTTAACAAGTATCACGACTTTCTTGAAATTATTGCTGACGTGTTAGCAATATTTGAATATGTCCAAAAACACACAATTACTGGATTTTGACCTACAAAGGCACTGTTATTAAACAAATATCAGATATCTCATAGAGACAAATCAATTTTTTATTATATTATATTAGGTCGTAAGGCCTGTAATTACCCCATACTTCCCTATATTTTCCATTAAATATAATAAAAAATAGCTTTGTCTCTATGAGATATCTGATGTTTGATTAATTCATAATCAATAAATTTGCATAATTTAGAAAAATAATAATATATTAATACATATTATTTGGAATGCAGAGGTAAGAATAATTTAAAAAAATTAGAGAACAATTACTAATCTTACAGCTACGTATAAAAATTGCACACGTGCGCGTGTATATGTGTGTAATATGTCACGGGAAAGGAAGAAAGAATCTAAATCTTATTAAATTTATTATTGCTATTTTAAAATTTCATTTGATAGAAAACGTTTGCATTATACTTTGCGTAGATAGGTAGATAAAAATTGAGTGAGAACAATTTTTAATCTTACAGCTACGTATAAAAATTGCATACGCGCTCATTTATGTGTGTTTAATATGTGTATAGTTCACGGGGGAGGAAGGAAAAAAGAAAATTTTATTAAATTTGTTTTTGACGTTTTAAAATTTCATTTGTTAGAAAACGTTTACTTAGCATTGTACTTTGTGTAGGTAGGAATAAGATATATATATATTTTATTCAAATTTTTAGGTAGGTACCGTGTAGGCACTAAACTTACATGTACTAAAAACGGGATGTGAAAAGAGATAAAAGTGATAAAAGCTTTACGATCACGTAATTTTTTTTAAATGACAACACGTAAGTTTTGTCACGTTAGTAATAATATATGTAGTCACAATGCTTACACATCAAAAACCCAATCATTTAATTTTGTATAATAAATGTTGAAAAGCTTCTGTTTTCCGTAAGCGTTAATTGGCACAGCTGGGAGCCTGGTGACAACGCGAGGTGACGCTATCAAAAATTAAACACAGTGAACCACACCCACTTTATTTAAATAATTTATATAAATAGACATCATCTAGCTAGGACCGATCATCCAACTAATAAGATTAATTTAAATTAAATGAATATTATTAGTTTGTAGTAATGATGAGCTCAAAATCACTAACCGTGAGACAATCACTGATATCTTGAGTCACGCTCACTGTCAGTGATTATCTGGGAATATCGTGATTCTTTTTTTTTATGGTAGTTAACCGTGATTTGGCACATGTGCAAAAGAAACGAAAATATAAAATATGAAAATATGCCTAAACGTTTTACGCATTTGACCCGAAAAATAAATTTTCATTCTCTTTGAGATGATATTGAGTTAGATATTTATCAATTATATATGCTAGAATATATTTTATAGGCAAATAGTTTGAAAAATATAAGTACTAATAATTAATGGAAAACCTTGGACTGACGCTAGTATATCTGCAAATGAGGGTGTTAATATCATAAAAAAGTGGACGGATGATAACTTACTATCAATTAATACTGATAAAATATACTTTCTACGATTTTCTATTCAACAGAAAGATAACACTGAAATTATTATTGAAATTCACACTAAAGCCTGTACTCA
This sequence comes from Eubasilissa splendida, assembly GCA_031772225.1. Taxonomy (NCBI): domain Eukaryota; kingdom Metazoa; phylum Arthropoda; class Insecta; order Trichoptera; family Phryganeidae; genus Eubasilissa; species Eubasilissa splendida. The sequence continues at coordinate 33,220,509 of CM062848.1, read as the reverse complement.
AGAAGACTCTTGTGACCAATGTTCATAAATTGAAGAAAAAGACTGTATCAAGTACCTAAGAATCACAATAGATAACAAACTAAAATGTAAAAAACATATTACTAATCTTACAAACAACATAAAGAAAACTGCCTACAAAAATATTTAAGACTCTGAATCATTTTATCACTTAAAAATCTGAATCGCGTTTGTACAGTCATATTTGCAATACGGCATTATTGGATGGGGAAGAGCATATAAAACTTCAATGTCACAATTAGAAATCACTCAAAAAATGATAATAAAATTTTTTCCAAAAAATAGACTATCCAAGTATACAACTTTTCACAGATTTCAAAGTACCAAAAATAATAGACATAAAAAAAATTCAATAATCCAAATTTTCAAAATTCAAAATCAATTATCTTTAAAAGCGAATTGATCAAATTGATATTCCAAAACTAAAATACACCGCTACCCAAAATCACTATATTTATCAAGGCATCAATTTTTTTTTAAATCTTCCCATCACAATTAGAACAGTTACAGACTACTATCAATTTGTAAATGAAGTAAAAAAATATACACACAGACTAACTGAAACATAAATTATCTCGTATATACTTTTTCTCTATATACGAATCCTACTCTCATAGAGAAGAAATAAATGTTAAATTAAATATATACATATTACTGATAATCGTAAAATGTATTATATTTTCTAATATTAAAATAAAAAAGTAAATTAATGTTTTTTTTATTTATTTCATATACTGTGATATCGTTCGGCGCATGCGTATTTGTAATGATACTGTGGTTACAGTCATAGTTTTAAATCACTGATATTATCGAATATCAATCACAATCACACCAGTGATACAAGAATAGCATTTATTCTCATCACTGGTTTGTAGCATTCTAACACGTCACTTCCCACTAACAAGTTTTTGCAAGATATATTACTATGTACCATATACTACTTTACATTACTCATTAAATCTCACCTTGAAGTCCGGCAAAAAACCACACATTAATAAGTCTATATATTTTTAATGAAAACACAGTTTTGTGGTATTAATAACACAAATTAATTAAATCAATTATAAAGATATACAGAAAAATATATCTACCTATAAAATGTGTGGTTAAAAATAGAAATATTAATTAGAAAATATGTTCAAAATTGATATAAAAACGTGTGCTAATATATAAATAATAGCGAAATTCGTGACGCCTTTCCCCGGATAGGACAATGTTCAATCCCGATAGCAACCAATTATATTTTCAATGGACAGATTTTTTGCATAACTTTATTTGTGATTAATTTAATTTTTGAATTAAAGGTAAACTTATATCAGCAATTTTCACCAAACATTTTGAATGAATTCTGTAGAACTTTTTTTATTTATTGTTAAAAACTTAATTGGTTAACGAACCTCGTTTATTACAGCATGAGCATATTTATTTAAGGTTTATACTTGTTAAGAAGCTGGGTGAATGTGTAAAACCTCCTGCGTAAAATATGTCTTTCTGATTCGCTCCACCTCGTGTTTTGTTTTGGTCTTTTCAAATACCGACTGAATTACATTTCTAGTTCAGATGGTCTTTTGTGGAAAATAAAAACGATACTAAATTTATTTTATTTTATTTCATTGTTTATTATTATTCCATTAAATCGTACCCACCTTTTAACGCGCTTTCCTGTTGTATTTTACTAGTGAAGCATCTGTAAAAACATATTCAATGTTAAAAAAAAAAAACTAAAGAGTAGCCAAAGATTTCTAATTGTAGATGGCGAATATTATTATTACCATAGTAGTTCAGTACACATTCAATTTGCGAAAAGTTATAAACCAAACTGCCATTGCTTCGTACTCAATAGATCGCTATTGGGACCGAAGGCCAATAATGTGGCGGATGACCGATTTGATTGTTAATATCGATCAATTGGCAGAATTATCTATCAATCCGTTACTTTCATGACTGCTTAACACACGAAATATTATTATAAATTATCAACTATCAATATTGATGCTGATATCAGAGGAAAGGTTTTGTATCAAATTCACCAGCGAGTCATATAAATGCAAACGTGGAAATGAGATCATTAAATTTTTGACAGATTTTGAGACATCGAGTGAGTAACGAAGATTAAAAAAAGAAAATAGCAGTATAAACTATATAAATATATAAAGAAGAGTGTCTATAGGTTTGTTTTCTATACAAATTTACAGTTTTATTCCGAACTTGATGAAATTTGGCACATTTGACTTTCAAAACAAGAAGGTCATTGTCCACATGAAATTTCGAAAAACCACCCTTATCCTCCATTCCCACCCCTTGAAGCAGAATTTTGGTACTTCTTAAGGTGATTTTGCATACTTGACGTTCAAAATAAGAGGAAAACTACTGTCCACATCTGATTTCGAAAAAAAATACCCTCATCCCCCTAAATGAATCTTCTTTACACTGCGTAAAGCCCGGGCAATGCCGAGTACTTACTAATAAACTTACTAGTTGTGGGGTTCAGAATCAAAAACAGACATGTCCATTTTACTTGTATTCAAGTAAAATGCAAAAAAACCATTGTACCGCAACTGTCACATTTGGGATCATATTAAACATGTCTATTGGACATATTTGCAATTGAAGTACCAAGCAAATATTAAAAGCGTTTTTATACGAAATTCGGCAATATTTGTCTAATTTCAATAGGCTAGTCCTATAGACATTCATTTTTTATATATTTGCATATACTTATCTCAAAAACTATGAAAACTGGACATGTCTGATTTTGATTCTATACCTCGCAGTTACTTATAAAGGGACTAGTTACTAATAAAGAAAAGATTCGCATTTAGATGGTACAGACGAAATTCGCTGAATATGTAATATATATATGAACGAGTAAATAACTTGTTGGAAGATGGTTCAGTTAGAAGCCTCAATAATCGGCGAGCTTGTAAGAGAAGATGTATGAATGTGGAAGAAGCGAGAATTGTGTCAATCTCTGCTTACCCCCCGTGGGGAAACGGCGTGATGGTAAGTTAGTTAGTTATGTAACTTATTTATTATTTTTTAGAAAATATTTTTTTAACGGCGCTGGGCTATCTAGAATAATGCAGATTTCGTCTGTATGTATAAATCTATATATTTAGTTTTATCTTTAGATCGAATGATAACGGAGTTATGAATTTTTAAAGTGTATATTTTAGTTTTTAACAGCCGCTGAACCAGGTCAGTTTTCATAAAAACCACGATTATCTTGTCTACAAAATTAATATATCCCATATATACAATTTAATGTGAGTGGTTTCGAGATTTTCTGGTCATGATAGAAAAAAGCACATTGAAATTCTTCGGTTACGTTGTGAGACTCTTTCCAACAATTCTACAGACCACCAATTATATAGACATGAACTAACGCAAATTTCTTGTCCCAATATTTTCATTTTGATATCATCCACGTGACCACTTACGCAATCAAATAGCTTTGCGACTTTTTAAAAAAAAATAATTTGATTGAAACGAAAATTTAAACGCTGACAATATGATATGCATTCATGTAAAAAATAAGTCCCGTTTCATGTTAGGTACTTAAATGTGTCATAAACTATCGGATTTATGTTTCCACCAAGAATGTATATAGAATGCCCATCGTCCCGCGACTAATGTTTCAAAACTATCTCCTATATAAGTGTACACTTTATTTCATGTCTTTTCATTTACTCGTTTGTGAAACAGTTCAAATAAATATTTCATTTTTCTTAAATTCACAGTTAGATATAAAAACCATTTATTATTAAATAAATCTTAATATATTTGTTTAAAATGATTTCTTTGTGATTTACAAACGGATATTTTAACAATAATTATTATGATAACATTTCGTCTCTGTGTGTCCAAGAATAAAAAGAATTATCGATTATTCGGGCGCGTTCGATAAGAGAGAAACGGCCGTACACACACACGTTGTCAACAGATACAACAATAATCATTATTAATTCCTCGTAACACTTCCAGACATTACGATTCCTGAAAAAATTGCGTCACTGTCAATAAGTCATCATTTAAATCATTTAACGCCCCCCGAGCGCCTGGCGGAGATTTCAGCAAGCTCGACGTCAGACGCCAAACGGCCTCTCCACCGCTCCGGCACGATACGCAGCCCGACGACACAGGCGCCGGATAACCAATCGTATCGCCGGAATCCAGGGGTCAACAATTTTTAAAATAATCGATTAAAAATTACGTTATTTTCAAATAGAAAGCCTAATTAAACTAAAAGAGATTTGCCTAATTACTTACAATTCCAGTAAATACAATACTCTTAAGCAGTTCTTCAGAATTCTGATAGCCGATACAGTTTTATATTCTCACTATATTGCGTCTTATCTAGTTAAATGTGTACTGTTTACCAACTTTTAATCTCAAAATATATATGTATTTTTTTTTTTTTTATTTTAATATTAGAAAAAATAATACATTTTAGAATTATCAGTAGGAAATATATATATATATATATTTCATTTAACATTTATTTCTTCTCTATGAGAGTAGGACTCGTGTATAGAGAAGGAGTATGTACGAGATAATTTATGTTTCGGTTAGTCTGTGTATATATTATTTTTACTTCAGATACAAATTGATGGGAAGGTTAAAAAATTATATGCCTTGATAAATATATTGATTTTGGGTTGCGGTATATTTTAGTTTTGGAATATCAATTTGGTCTCTAAATCTTGTAGACCGCAATTCGCTTCTAAAGTTTCATTGATTTTTAATTTAGAAAATTTGAATTATTGATTTTTTTTGTATATGTCTATTATTTTTATTATTAAAGAGAACACATTCTTATTGTGAAGTTGTAATTATTCATAACATAGGTCTGTGATGTTTTAATACAAATTAAATGTATTCATTAGAAAGATATAAATATAGATTTGATAATTTGTCGTCAAAGCACTGTGTTGGTGTAGCATAACCGGTTAATGCACGTTACCCGGATTGGAAGAGATCCAGGTTCGAATCCCGGTAGCAACAACAATATTTTTCGATAAAATTGATTTTATATGTATATCTTTTTAATTTATTTGTATTTAAAATATTATTTGATAATGGCGTATTATATCTTTACGTCTTTGTGATGTTTCTGATTGTTAATCGCAAGAAAGAAGCTGTATATCTAAGGACATTGCATGCGCTTAAGTTTACAGTACCAAAATGCTCTTACGGAAGTCACAGTTGCAGCTTAGTAGTTATAAAAGAGACTCTTTTAGAAGTCGAACTCAATCGTAAAGAAGTTGATCAGTTAGAACAATTAGAAAGCATCAGATGCTGCGGAAATACGGTAAATAATTATTTTAATTTACACTATTATAGTTTCAAGAAGTGCAATCCCTCTCATCATCAGGTGATAACTTAAGCAAATACAGTTTGGTGACCTATTCAGGTATTGCAGAGGGGCTTGGGAATGGGAATATGTACAGTAGGGGTGATATATTGTTTATCAATTGATGATGAGTGGTAACCTGCACCATAACTCAAGTATTATATATGCAGTACAGATAATAATTTTGTTAAAATTAATATAATCATGTTGCACCATAAAGCAACTGCCATGTCAATTTAATAATATTCAGTTTAAATAGATTCACCAAAACATTGACTCGACGACAACACATGACTGCAGAAACATGCAGCTCATTCTAGTTCTGCGGGAAGTACAGTCAACTATCAGTCATCTTAAGTTTGATAAGCAATAAAAGAAACTGCTGATTTCAGATAAGAGTGCTGATATCAAGTAGGCCAACTTCTTTATCCTTCGAAAATTTCCTGAACACCGGATGAATTGGAAGCAACACGGCATCTCTTCGACTCATAATACAATATATACCAAATACATATTTATTTTTTCTGACACATTTATGATGTTTATTGTCGTCGAAGATCCCTCTAACCTTTGGGTTATCAGTGGGTTTTTTATTTCATCAGAACAGTAAAACGAACAAATAGTAGTTTATATATTATATACTCGTATGTATTATTCTTTAATAGCTCAAACTACAAAATAAGATTATAATGTTTAAATAAAGTTAACAAATTTAATAAATAAATAACACAATATTTTAAGAAATCAATAAGTGATTTTATCTGTTTCCATTTACATTTTAGCTTTACGTATTTCTTTTAAAGTCTATCGCAATGTTTCGGAATGTTAATAGTCCAGACGCTGGCTACGACAAATACTGACCCACGATGTAATAACGCGATAAAAATGTTTTTAAATATCATAGTATATTTCATCAAATCATATTGTGTTAAGTAATAAAGAAAACCTGTACATTATTAAGTGATGTCACCTTTACAATATATTATATGTAATAATGTAAACTAATAAAGGAAAAAAATGTGAACGTATGTACAATGTATACTCGTGTACACCGAAATTGGTGTATCTTTTAAGCTAGATTGCGTTTTTTTGGAGATGGCTCTCTTGAGGAAATTTATAACAATGTTTCAGCACGGTAGCATGTGCCATTGTCAAGCCTATCCAATTAAATCGTTCAATATTGCTGTTTTGACAAAGCTCTCATTTCAATTAGCATTTACTTTATCTGTTTTCATTTTATTTGCAAATCCACAACTGCAGGTTTTTGTTTTGCCAGATCGAATTTATGCAGTGTCATCACAACTGACACAAAAGATCTATAATCGTTTCTGTAAAATCGTTTCGGCCTGAAAAAAGTAAAATCAATGCATTCGTGTTGCAGCATTTCCTGGTGGCATTTATCTGATTAGTCAATTTTTTAACGAATTGGTTAACAGTCCCAAATACATTTGTGACTTGAGTTATCTACTAACTCTTATATTTTTTTGTTACATTAATAAATCTTATCCAAAAAGGTGCTAAAAGATCAGTTGAGTTGAGTTGATTTTCCAAAAAACAAATCAAAAATTTTATCCACAAAATAATGTACACGAAAAATGTTATTAAATTAAAATTGTATTTTTATTTAACTGTGTTTAAACCACTGTGTTTTTTTTACGTCAACCGGTTTCTATGCTAACGTATCTTCGTCAGGACTGGCGTATAGCTGAACTATTCCATCAAATTTAAACGACATCCATTACGGGGTGTAGGCAGAATCTTGGTAAGAGTGGAAAGTTTTACTAATAGAATAAAAGAACACTTAAGATTTGATAGTTTAGAAATTTAAAAAATATCACTCAAAATTAAGTTTAATATAATTAACAACTAATGAAACCTTACAAAAAACTAGCTATTTAATAAATTCTCTATTTAAATGCCCCCCTCTCAATCACCTCCCCAATTTTACCAAGACTCCGCCTACACCCCGTAATGGATGTCGTTTAAATTTGATGAAATAGTTCAATTATACGCCAGTCCTGACAAAGATACGTTAGTATCGAAACCAATTGACATAAAAACAACAGCAGTTTAGACAAAGTTAAATATAAATACAATTTTTAATTATGTCTAACCACAAAGTAAACGCTACAAACATCAACACTAGTTATTAAATTATATTTATGTTAGCTAAAAACGCTAGTCAGCGGGTCTAAATTATAGCTATCGCCAGGTGTCATCATACAGGAGATTCGACAGTTGGTCATTTTTTATGAAAGTTGGCGCACGTGTGTCGCCGAAACGGCACATTACGTGTGTCAATTATTTCAATTGCTATTTGTTTGCGTTAATTATGTTAAGTTATAACTACTGTGATAGACCACATTACTCTTTTTGATAATAAATTATTCAACAATGAAAAAAAAGATATTACAATTGCATTATTATTATTATTTTTACAATTTTAGCAATAAGCAATCAGTGACGGCAGGTTGCTTTCTGCTATTAATTTTTAATTTTGGTAAAATTAATTCATGCTGGATTCCTCAGTTATTCGACCAAGTCAGTATGGTCAGTAGTTTGTTTGTCACAGATTGCGTTCATCCTTGCAAACGTTCGTCTCTTTCCTTCTCCCTGGAGTCTGGTCTCCGCCAACAGAGACAGTACGTGTGGAATCACATCAGGCGTAATCTGGGTTAAATGGGGTCAAACGACACGAAGAATTCCAATGCGATTTTATTCATACGATCAATTATTAAGTAATGTCACACCACGCTAATATTAGCCTGGCTCTAACATACACATCTCTGATGTACAGGACATTACAGACTTTGAACTGGACTATTACCCAGCTGGACCCGTTCAACCCTGTAACAATCTGGAACACCCCCATGAAAGAAAAGACCTTGAGAATATTTTTAAAGCGAACATGTATAAATGTATGTAATGACGGCCGATAAGCTAAAGTGATAATAACACAGGAAGATCTTCAGTAGAATCCATGGCTAGACAGTAAAGGCAGTGAGAGAACCATAAATATGGTGAACTGATGACCTGACATATTAATTCTGGCATTTCACGAATAAGAACTGAACAACTAGGCAGAATTGGATATGAATATGAATATGAAAATATAAAATTATTTATATAATATCTCTAATAGTAATCATTACTTAAAGTAAATTCACGTTGTGTCTCACATAAAATATTAAAAAAAAAAAATAGAAATGCGTTCACGGAATATATGTCACATCAATATTTGAAATATGAATTAAATATATTAATTAGAAAGATATATATAAAATCAATTCTATCTAAAAACATTGTTGTTGCGCCACCGGGATTCAAACCTGGATCTCTTTCCTAACCGGGGAAGGTGCATTATCCAACTATGCTACAGCGACAATATTTTTAGCGACAATTTTCGAACCTATATGTTACCTTTTTGATATTAATACATTTAATCGTTCCATTAATTGAAAGAGCCATCTACCTTATTTTTACAGAATCTCAAATAATAATAACACATCAATATTCTTACAATGTACTTTCAAACTAAGCTGAACGCTTGTACTATGGAAATAAGACTAACTTACTGGTCTCATCACTATGCCAGCATTTTAATTTTAAACATATTTAGATCATATTTAACCCTTCCCAAACCATGCAGTAACACCGGTCTACCACTCTAATTAATCCTGTAATATTTCGGTAAATACAAGCAATATGCGATTCATATTTTAGTTAAATTGAAAGAAAATATTTACGCTTAGAAATGACTTAGTGAAAAGTCAAATGTGTAAGGTGAGTTCTATAAAAATAATTATCTTTCAATTCAATCCATTGTAAAATTAATACATTGAAAAATATACAATAATAATAACAATAACACAATAAAAGAATAACAAACATACGATTATAATGGTGTCTCTTTCTCACTAATTAAAAAAAGATAAAAAGGAAGGTTGTATTATATAACACAACCTTCTATACAGGACTTTATGAATGCTCCGAATTATAATATTTTATATTTAACGCTTAATATTTATAGTAAATTTATGGCATTAACCATTTTTTTCAAAAACATTTTTCACATTTCAAACGCTAATAGGTCTAATTTCTTACGGTAACACGAGTTGACAGCATGGCTGCGTACGAGTATTTTATATCACGAAATGGTAAAGGTTGAAGAGAACACATTATAATTTGTGAAGTTGTAATGTTTTCAGAACATAGTTCTTTGATATTTTAATACAAATAAAATGCATCAATTGGAAAAATATACGTATTATCTTTATGTATATTTTTTAATTAATGCATTTAATTTGTATTAAAATTTAAATCAAACAATTTAAAACAAATCACTTAAGCAGCATATCATCACTTATCACAAAAGATACAGAGAAAACATCTATCACCGTGACTTTAACCTGGAAACATCCATTATCGATAGACAACTTTTACCGATTAAACTATATGCTCTATACAAAAATCAACTATTCTGAAAATCTAACGTAATAAATAATGTTATTTCACTAAAATTAAAATAATTCAATGTGAGATTATATCTAGTCTTATATGAAGGTTAATATAATATAAGGGAGGTTAAAGAACATAATGTATATTTATTGATGTACTGTTGAGTATCTGTTTTACATAATGCACACATAGCGCGGTTGAGTGTATGCGTGTGTAATTAAAAATAATGATATAAATTTTAGGATAGTAAAATCCGTCATAAATTATCCATTTATTAAGGAAATATATCAGAGTAACCGGGTTCATGGGGGTCAAGCTATCTCAATGGATTCCTTATCAAAACCAGAATGATTACAAAAAACATTTTTTAAATCCAAAACGTACTGGACCGCGACTCGTTTGCTTGTTACAATTATTTAGTATTATAATACAAAATAATTATCGATAAATAAATTAGTTTTTTATTAAATTTTTAATATTTGAAACAGAAACTTTGTGGTTATACAAATATCTTTGTATGTATCCACTTAAATTTTATTGTTTATCGCCAACCGGTTTCGGAACAACATCTGTCAAAGGAACAGATGTTACTATATTTTTAACAATATTATACTGAGATATTTATGAATTAAACAAAAAATGTTATTACCTATTGTTAAACGAAACAGTCACGTGATCTTCAAGTCATGGATTAGAATGCTCGGAATATAAGAGTATTTATTTAATTAAGATTCTGAATAATTCTTTTTCATCTGTAGTAACAATAAATGATAATATAGAATTTAAGCGCCTGAAGAAAAATTAACGATTCTTAGAAAAATATAAGTAAAATTAATGATTCGAATTTTTTTTTATTACATATAAATATATAATATCCCAATGTCCTTCTGTTTATCACACGAAGGGAAAATTGAAACGAAACTGATACATTACATTGTAGTGAAGTGGCAATTTCCTTCGAAATATATGGATTAGGTGGAATTTATTTAAAGAGAACACATTCTTATTGTGATGTTGTAATTATTTGGAACATAGGTCTGTGATATTTTAAATACTAATTAAATGTATTAATTAGAAATATATACATATGTATTCAATTTTATCGAAAAATATATAAGAGCAAAGTAGATGACTTTCAAATAATGGAACGGTAGATATATTAATTTGAAAAATGTAACATATGGGTTCGAAAATATGTTTGGAAAGAGATCCAGGTTCGAATCCAGGTAGCAGCAACAATATATTTTTTGATAAAATTAATTATATATGTATATATCTCTAATTAAAACATTTAATTATTTTTTTTAATAAAAAAACAAACAAGTCCGTTTCTATTATCCTAAATTTGAAAATTGCAACACTGTAATGCTGCTGATTTAGTAGCTTGATTTAGTATTTTCAGTATTGATTTTCATAAAACTTATTTTTCAATGTTGAGATTATAATTTATCAAAAAAAGGAAGTAGTTTACCACAGTATTACTAAACGTGACACTACTAACTACGACGCCTCCTTTTGACGATTACATACGAAGTATCCCTAAATAAAGCGGATTGTGTTACAATTTGCAGCCCGAGAGATCCCAGAATATGAATCTTAGTTTTAGCCCACTCTGCTATACGGCGTGTTCTGGATATTCATTATTACAGTAATATAAATGTACAAATATACACCACAAAACGATGACAGTTGGTTTTTGGCATTGTATAGTATTTAAATTATTACAATTTTTTCAGAAACTGTCCTACATTCATCTTTCATACCTGTCTCAAGACAGGTTTTAAACACAAGTTAAAAATAAAATAACAAAAATATAAATATCTATGATCAAAGCGAGAAAATTTCTTTTACCAGCGAGATGTATCGGCCGGTATCGCAAAACGTAACAAAGTCGTTATTATTGTTTTCCTCTATGTACATATCGAGAATGAAACTGTCTCTTGGTTTTCAATTACATGTCTTCCGAAATAATAATTCCCCGAATCATTTTAATCGATCCGATTCAGTGATTGATCGGCAAGCATTTAAATTAGATTGATACGCCATTTTGTGTGCGCTTTGTCCGATCATGCGGGCATCTAGCGGCGTCCGATGTAAACATTATAATCACTGTCAATAATTAAATGAATTGTAAAATACTCGATATGAATTAAATATCATAAAACCAAATGATGGATTGATCGGGTACTAAATTAATATTTTATTTTTTCAAGAGTTATGCAGGTCAGCTGTTAAAGGTTTAATAACTCGCATCAAATCTCTTTAATTAAAATATTATTATCCCATAGAAAACATTATAATATTTATTTTATTATAAAGTAACGGCTCGTGTCCGGCATTGCCCGGGATTCACATTAAGTTATAATTTAAAATACCTGGTTGGGGGTGGAGAGAAGTGGATGCCTTTGTTTTGTGCAGGACCTGAAAGGAGCGATGTGTGAACAATTTGGTCCAAGCGGAGGAAGCGTGTGGTGTGATGGGATGGCTATATTTTCCTCAAGGTTCTTTGAGTGCAACTAAGTATAATACGCATTTATGTCGAGGAAAGGGAAGCCATAGAGAGAGTGGAAGCTATCTATATTTTATGAAGAGTACTAAAAACTATCTAAAGGTTATAGGGTTGTATTTAAAATATATACGGATATACCTACCTTAATTTTATATATGCAGAATAGAAATAAAATAAAATAATAATTCATTAATTGACGTGGCGGTTACTTTGTAGTATAACATGATTATTTTAATTTTCACAACAAAATTTTGTGTTGCACACACGTTGGGTAATTTTCACTACTAGTTTCGAGAGATGTAGTCCCTATCATCATCAGGTGATAACTAAAGCTATAACTACAGTATTATAGTATACTCTTGCGGCTTGAGAAGAGGGGGAAGATTTCAGTCGTTAACGGGTATATGGATAGTAAAGGCGAAGTATTAAGGAATGTTATGATTTTTATTAGTGTTTTCTCAGATTTCATATTCATTTGTATTTGAACGGTTTCTAAATTAATCATTATTAGTCCTGTACAAGATACCGAGTGGAGAGGTTTTAGTCCTTGACTATCAAAAGAGTGCTTTGATTCAGTTATTATTTTTGTTATTAAGTTGTTATTTTTTAGGCAGCGACGATGTTCCTTTATTCTCGTATTTAGATTGCTTAAATATACAACAATACTGTGTTTAGTTTAGTTATCATCTAATTATGAGAGGGACTGCACCTCTCAAAACTAGTAGTGAAGATAACCAAACGTGTATAATAAATTATTATTCATCGCCAATAAATTATGTAATATTTATACACATATGGAGTCTATATTCGAATTGGTGGTCACTGGTTACGTATGTCTAAAGGTATGAGAATCTCGACCTTGGACCATAATATTTCGTACTTGCATCACCATGTGGAATCCATGGGTATTTACCGTGTTTTAAAATTCTTTATGGGTTCGCTGCCAATTTATTTTATTTGCGAACTGAGAACCATCCCTAATATATTATATGAATATTACAATTTTTTCTCGGAGAAATATTTTTTAGATTGAACATTTGTCACTTGTATATCTGACATAATATTAAAGAAAAATATATATTACATTTATGTACTCTGTATACATGTACAATCAATACGACACCAATAATAATAAAATTAAAGAATGTCATTCTCTTGGTAATACAATATCTATTGATCACACAGTTCAATGAACTGCAACATCCGCTTGTATAATTTGTATCCAAATAACCATAAAATGCTCCCATTCAAATCAGAGCCGAGATAAGTTTCGTGATAATACTTTAATAATATCTCAATAAATGTGATTTGATTTATTTCCACTTCTGTACTGTCGCACCGACTGTCTCTCGGGGCTAATTGATTTTATCTTAAGCAATCCGGGCCTTGTTTCGTTCAGGTGTTATGATTAATATTACAGTACTAATGATTTGGTCAAAAATGAGCCCCGGGGGTGGTTCCACAACTCGTCAGACCGGTACAAAATTCACAATAATATATTGTAATGAGCTACCTGTAACAATTTACATTCTGCGATGTTATCTGCCCATATGGCTTAAGGATTTCTAGATAGCATCGGAATAAAACCGTATTAAGTCTTCAAACAATGACCGGTTTTCAGGTTTCGATCCGGTGCAGGATTACTGAAATTGGTCATTGAATAATTACCCTACATTTTGGAAAGGCAGTAAAAATTGTCGAAACCGTATATGACTTAATGGTTTTTAATGTCTCAATAAAAAAAATATATAATTATACATTAGATTGCTGCATAAGTATGCAGCGTTTTTAATCAATTTTAAATAATTTTTTAGAACTAATCATTAATATATTTTTCAACTGCATTGTCTACGATTGTATCCACGCTTGAAGAAATCTGGTGATTTGTAGTGAAGAAGTCGTCAAGCCGAATTTGAAGAGCGGTATCGTTCATAAAAGAGATTCCTCAAAACTTGTTAAATAAAGTGCATTAAAAATAAAAATCTAATGGAGCAATATTAAGAGAATAGGACGATTGTGGACTAACCTCTCAACCGAGCTCTTGAATGGCCGTTTTTGAAGTACCTTAACGCCTCGGTTAAACTCTAATAAAAGATTATATCGAAAATGTTTATTATGTACTTGAAACTACAATTTCCTCAGCAACAACAAAAATACGATAAAACTAGCAGAAAAGCAATCGGCAACAATGGATTGCTTGCTGCTCGGCCCTGCGAGTGACTATTGTAGCCGCTTCGCAGCCAACACTGGCTGCTACGCTACCAGTGGTGACTACTGTGCGACCAAGGCTTCCGTAGAATCTGTATTTCAATGCAGAAGTCCCTTAATAGATTGTTTTAACAATGCACCACGTAGAGCACTTTATATTTATTTCCAGTAAGAAAAAAAACAAAATATTAATAATATATACACTTAGAGCTATCTTAAATCGATATGATTATCGTCAGAATAATATTAAAAGCATAAATACGAAGAATATAGTGAAATCAAAGAAATGAAATAATATGAACAGGCAAAAAACTTAACATAAAATCTCAAATGAATACGATTTTTTGTGTAAAACCATTTTAAACTGCAATAATTATCTATAATTATATCTCAAAACTATTCACAGCAGTTTTAACAAATATTACAGATATGGGTAACGTCTATTGCATAATGCGGAAAGATTTTAAATGAACATTAATATTAATTATTTACTATTCTGTACTGTCATCTAGCGGATTTTTTAGGATGACTACTAAAGGACACTTACAGTAGCGACGAAAAGCAATATTATTAAGGATTTCTAGGAATTTAAAAAATCTAGAAATTTTCTATAAACTAATGCAATGCAGTACCATTAACACTGATATACGTCAAGGAAAAAACGCTCAAAGGTATAATACCTCAATCAGTGCGTTCTCCCTGTCTCGCATGTCCCAAAACTTTGATCTGTACAACAGGCCTCATCCGGGAAATTAGGCTAGCCCAGTGAAAAACCTGCTCGGATTATCCTTTCGAGATATAGTATTAAATGAAAACATGGTATAGTCTGTCGAATAACTAAGCTGAAATGGCAATAAATAACGGCCGTTGGAATATTTCAGTATGGAGTACCACAATGGACGTCCCGTCCTGGAAACCGAAACATAGGTCATTTCCTAGCTCGCTAGGCCGCTGACATAAGAAGAATTGCAGGAAGCAGCTGGATGCGAAAGATAGACGTTGGAAAAAAATGGTAGTCAATAAGGAAGACTTTTATCCAACAGTGACACGTAGGGTTATGATAACAGAGCTTCTTCTGGGTTATTCTGTCGTGTGTTAGTTTTTGTTGGAAAATGATGTTTTCATCCATTTCAGTGACTATTTTCATCAGGTCTATCCTGATGATGGCTTGATCATAGCATCCCTAACGATGACTTCTGGGAGAATAGCACATATTACATGTGATATCGTGATTATTAGGAGAATAAAAAAATGTTATAATTATGATGATTATGTATGATATGCATAGAGTTAAAAATATGAATGAAAGGATGATTAATATGAAAACTTTATTTCACTCAAATTTACTTTAAACAAACTATACGAGTTTAAATGTGTACCTACAAAATTAATTTTAGTTAGGCTATTCTAATTATATTACATAATTATATGATACCTTAAGGTTATAAGATTATATTTTCTTAGATATAAAGCTGATGTTATTTCAATATATAAAAAATATAAAAAATAAATTAGTTGAAGAACGCTGTAATGCGATTATTTTATTGTAAGAAAAAAGGTGCGCTTTTTTAAATAATGTTAGATGTATGCCCCCTGTCGGTGTATACGTGGTATCATACCTGTCTATCAATATATTTTTATAAAGGATTTCTAATGTAATTGTAAAATTTTCTGAGAATAAAAGGATAAACTTCTTATTAATTATTAGGTCTATATATCAAGCACCGTTTTTTAACATTGAATTCGAACTGTAAATCCGAATCGATAGGATCCAAATGAATTGCACAAACTTTGGGTCGCGCACCCCACGGAATGGAATACAATTCCAGTCGTAAACCGGAATCACCGCAAGGTAGGGGAGGGAAATAGGGAAACGTGATACAGGATGAGGTCGGTGAGGGGATAAAGGTTCTAGTACAAGGACCAGTGATCTCGGAAACTGGGATTCGGAAGGGCTGCTCGCCTTATCTTGTATATGACACCTCCCTGCAGTCGCCGCCGAGATCACACAAAATGGTACGTGGATGAGCCGATCTGCGATCCCAAGCTAATACGACGATATCACAAGTTCACCCACGTCACACAAACAACAAACAATATGTGATTAAAAAACAATATCACAAAATAGAGTGCTGGCGCATTAGAGCTGAAAGGTCCACACTGCGAATGCTATCGCGATGTCGAGATTAAACAAATATCAGTCAAGTTGACGTCTACTGGCGTCAAGGTTACATTTCACACTGACGAAACGAGCATGATGCAATATATGGATGAAAATTTGGACGCGGAAATGTGTCAATAACAACGTTCGCGCCAAAAGTGTGTTTACGAATTCGGAACAAGCATAATAGTTCAGAAACTTTATAAAAAAAATCTTAAACCGTGCATAGCTCTGTATTGCTTATAAATAGTTAAAACAAATAATAAAATTACATATCGATCAACGCCATAAAACAGTGAGAACATAACAAGTAAAAACGTGTTTACTTTTAAAATAATATTTCATCGTTAACCGGAATAGGTACTCAAAATGCTATTGAAATTAGAATGTTTATATCTTTATGAAGCAATCGATCTGATGATGACCCGAGGGTATCCTTACCGTCTCTTGAACCCATTTAGAAGTGAGGTAAATAGAGCCATTCGTCACTGATTACATTTAGCATTAGATTAATGACGTACGACAAGTTTGTGGACATTCTTGTTCATGATTGATAAGGTTCTAACTATTTAAAATATCATTTTAAACTTGTTGTTTTTACCGTGACAATTTCGTCACCGTGAATGTTGATATTGAATATTAATAAAGGAGCAGCTTTGTGTCTAACGCTTTCTGATATTTACACCCATTTAAAATGAAATTGAATTTATTTTTATGTACGATTTAGGTTTGTTCTAAAAGTACATTTTTCAATTTCAAATTTTCACACCCTTTTTTTTAATATAGATGCGTTAACGGAATATATGTCGCATAAATATTCTTATTTTCAAACTAAGCTAAACGCTTGTGCTATGAAAATATGACTAACTTACTGGAGTCCTGGAACGAGGCGCGAACCACCGACCACTAGATCACTAGGCCAGCGTCTTAACCACTACACCAACAAGCTACTCATAACCTTGTACCATAATAATCTGTAACGAATATTTTAACACTTTAATATCATAAACTTTAAGTTAAATACAATGTCTGACAGTGTGAAATACGGAAAGACCGTTAATAATAACAATTTAATAATTAATCTTTTTGTAATAATCTTCGGATATCTAACATTTTGATTAATTGTATTAATCATTAAGAAAAACATTTCGTCATTTAATGTGGAAGCTTAAGATGCTGTCTTTTATTGTTTATTTCAAATATTATATGTACAGTGTACCTTATTTAAATACTTACCTAACTACCTTAAATAACCTTACCTTACCTAACTAACCTTATTTATCGGCTATCGCCAGTTGCTTAGCTAATGTGACCGCTTCGCCGCCGACATGTGATCTGGCTACTCTGAATTTTTTTCATACTGGCAAGGTACACTAACATACGTATTGTTTGATACAACATAATGGCAGATTTTAAAGCTGCGATAGTTATGTTATTGTGCGTTTAGAATTGTCGTTCAGTATCTTTTAATTTTGAATTATCTTCTCTTGCCAATCTGTGTCCAATGTTGATTATAACGTAGGTCTCCTTTTTTATTTCCATAGCTCTCTGTCGCTTGCGCACTGCTTCTAATGTAACTCTGTAACTTACATGATTGTGTCTAACGATATTTTAATATAAATCTTGAGAGTTAGAAATTAAATCGCTCAGATGAGTATACGATGAGGTTGGATAACGTCAAGTAAAAAAATGTGATAATCTAAAGTCGAACGTGATACCTACGTGAGATAAAAATTTCATATTATATATACAAACTGGTAAATATTATTACACCTAGAAAAACTAAAATTGGTTAAAACACCCACTTTTGAAAACTGTAACAACTTTTTCACAAAGTACATTTACGTGATGTTTTTCAGCGGTTTTTTTTTAAGAGTACTTCTCAACATAATGTAAGATAATTTTGGCTTACAAGATCATTCAAGCTGCTGACAATAAAAATAGTTTGGAGAGTTTCCAATGAATAATTCAACATTTCGTCTTTTTTCTCCAATACGTGATCAAAGAACGAAACAATGCTGTTTTGCTTAACGTTCCTCGGTAGAATTCAAAAGAATTTATGGTAACAGATATCTACTTCTGTGTATTCAAATATCAGACTTTTTTATAAAATGATTAATAAAATAATAATGTATTTTTATTTATTATCTTTGTTTTATTAACCACTAAATTGAGTTGATATATATTGATATCTACCGTTTTCGAAAAATACCGTTTTCTTCTTCAGGATGTCATAACTAACTAAAACATACATTATTGTTTCTTTGCCAGAATCTATTTTTAAAAAATCTATTTAAAAAAAAAAAAACAACTATTTAAAAAAAAAAATTAGTACCTAACTCAAATCATTACTTAATACAAACTTACTCGAATAATTTTTAAGAAAAAATTTTAGAATGGGACTCGTAGTTAAATTTAGTTGGTTGTTTATAATTTTTTGATTAGTTTTACACCCTTTATTTATCTCCAACGATTCCATGACCATTTTCTATCAAATGATTAGGAAATTCTGAAAACCTACTATTGTTAAAATATCTCAAATGCTTCCTTACTCTGATATTAAAATTTCTACCCGTTTTACCAATATAAAATGCAAAATAATAATGATTCTAAGGCACTCTACCAAAAATTTAACCGTTTTAAAGCGATCTAAAAATGGAAAATAATATATTAAAAAATCGATATTTGTTGGAAAAGAACGTAAGTACTATATAATCACGCACTTAAAGCAATATTACAGAAAGCGTCCTTTATTTGAAATTTTAAATAAATCTACATAGTTTCATATCGTTCAATAATAATTATGTAGCAACAAAAAAGTTGCCACAATAAGTGCCAATGGAACCTTCTGCCAATAGTCCAAAGAGGAAAGTACTACATACTGTATTTTATAATACTATGCTGCATAATAGACAGTAAACTGTTATTTAAATAGTGATTGTGATTTTGTTCAATTGAAACCGTGATTGGTAACTGAGAACTAATACAAATTAAATTATCAATTAGAAAGAAATACTGAAAATATATATTTAGAACATTGAAGGTGCGTTCACATAATTTATTCGGCAATTAAGCAAAATAATTTGAACAACCATTAAACTCAAATAATAGAGTGATATTGTCATTCTTCATATATTATTACTTCTGATCATCTGTAGTTGTTTCTTACTTCTTCTGATCATCTATATCATATATGTATATGCTTGTATATCATATATGTATATCTGATATATATATATATATAGCAGTGGCGGTCGGTGACTTTTTCTAGAAGAGATGCTGAAAAACAAGTTTATACCAACTATCAAATATAACATATAATCGAAGGATATTCATTAATTCAGCTTCAAGTATTTAAGCCAAACTGTCAAAAATGCGTCACAAAACAAATTTCTCAAAACAATCCACTCGCTTCGTAATATGTATGTTATTTTTATGCATTATACCCATAAGCATTAAAGTCGTTTTTTGTAAATTGGATACTGTTAACGAATACGTATACAGTATTCGAAGACATTTACAGGAGGAACTGAATGCGCATGCGCGAAAGTCCAATGCTTTCAAACTTTGTGGATACGGAACGAATGAGAGAATCCATTGTTGCTGGTATGTATATGTATGCTGTTGAGAATGTAAATGTATTTTGACTCGCTCCGTGGTGTAGTATGTGTTATATCCGGTCTCTAAAGAACAGGACAAATTTATTTGCAGCAGTGCTGTTTTCAGCTAGAAACAAAAAGTTTAAAGCTTTTTTACTCTAAAACACAAGGGATGCGGAGCATCCAAAGCATGTATGAAGCGACCGCGCCTGATATATAGATGATCAGAAGTATTACATAAAATGCGTAAGTGATCGGCTATATAAATGTATGGCAATACGAATAACAGGAAAATGTTAAATCAAATCTTTTTCAAAAGTAATTTTTGATTTTCCTACAATGAAGTTTATACGAGTAACAATATTTGTATTTTTCAGAGTCATGCGTTGGCGTTGACCAGAGGTTGTAAAACGTCCCCAGCTGGCGGGGGAGGGTGCGAGGGGGCGG
This sequence comes from Eubasilissa splendida, assembly GCA_031772225.1. NCBI lineage: Eukaryota > Metazoa > Arthropoda > Insecta > Trichoptera > Phryganeidae > Eubasilissa > Eubasilissa splendida. The sequence continues at coordinate 33,199,756 of CM062848.1, read as the reverse complement.
ACCGTCCTCCCAGCCACCCCCCGCGGGCCCCACCGCCCCACACCCCCCTGGCCCCGCCGCAGACGGATCACGTGGACGCCATGCTCATCCCCAAGAAGGAAGGGTTCGACCTCAGTAAGACGTCAGGTGAGTCAACCACAAATGTCATCCTAGCTACTAATACACGTGTATTAATTATTCGTATGCTTCATTACGTTTGATGTTAATGATTTACATATTTCCGTGAATGTGAGGCTTTAGACATCTTAAATGCCGTAGTTTTTATATTTAAAGCTTGTTTCACATATTTTGTCATCGTCAGGTTTACGATTTTATAATTAATACTACTACGACTAAAAATACGATAAAAATCAAATAAATCGTACTTTTTTTTTTAAATATCGATTATAAATTATGTACCGCGTACTATTAAATCCTTCTTATTATAATACGAATAATAATGTATATTTCGACATTATAACATAAAGACCGTATATCTATATGTTTCGTAACGAATGAAAAATTTTTATAGAAATTAATTATATATCATAATTTATTCTGTCCCATTGGACTTATTGCAAACAATATTATCTAATTAACTTTGCCTAAAACTAGACATTTAAAAAATTCTTAGTATTATAAAATGTCTAATACATTAGTTTTTGATATAAATGTATGCCCGGTGTATTAACTGAATCATAAAAAATATCTGTCAAATGCTTTTAATATTAACATGATGTCAGTGGCGTAATATCGCCATACGCGCCTGGAGCAAATTTCAGATTTGCGCCCGCCCCCTTTTTGTTCATACACATTTCTATAATTTATAAATTGCTTATATTGTTTTGTGTATTTAAGCTATAATAATAATGTGATTGAGCGATCATGAATATATTAAATCTAACATCCAAAGAATTACTATTATCAGGGACATGTGGAAATTTTAAAATATTATATTACTTGCAATATTTAGATATATGTGCTATGAATGCAAGATCCATCATCTGATTTTATTTTTAATCGGAAAATATAGAACCCACATAATACGCCGGGATCAAAAATCAGAATTGAATGTACATATAGTATTTTAATGTCTGACACACTGCGCTTCGCCCATGCTGAGGCAAATATTTTACATTGTTAATCAATAATCAAATTATACACAATTGGTTTAGCAAATATGAATTTAGAATAATTAAAGAATGAAGAAAATAAAGGAAATAAAAATTGTAAATAACAAAAGAAATAAAAAAATGATGCAATATTTAAATATAAGAAATACATAAGACAATACGTACCTGAGATTTGTAAAGATAATAATAGGTACGTTTGTTTTCAATGACCTTAAATAATACTGTTACAATTCAGGTAGTGGGTGCGGTTTCAAACCAACGACGTGCTTGTTAGTCTAGTGGTTAAGACACACGGGGTTCGAGCCTCATTCCAGGAGACCAGTAAGATGGTCCTACTTTTTTATAAAAAAAAAAACATGGTCATGCCCGATCAGCACCCATTACATGCACGGAAACAGTATTACATAGTAAATAACAAAAACAATCGGCGAAAATCAGCAATGAAAAATTTATTTCACGGAAACAGCTGCAGGGCCTTAGTGGCGAGCAATCTTCCCGCTAGTGCAGTAACATAATGTTTTTTCAATGCTCCAAGTCTAACAGCGTAGCTAGTTGCACCACTGGTCAATATGAAGTACCTAACCGTTTACAGTTGCTAGACTCTGGCCACGCCGGTGATGGCCTTCTTCTCGGAACTGTTTTACAAAAAGATGCACGTGACCGCTTCACAATCTCTCTGCCGTAAACTGTACAAAGCCGAATGGGAAATTCCAGTTTCCCAATTACCTTTTTTTTATTTACACTCTTCAATTTACATCTCCGTCGCGCGTTTTTCTTTTGGGAATAATTCTTGATTCATTGCTCACATTTTTGTGACGTTTTTTACGACGGTGGTGAATGCAATTTACACGAATGGTGATACCATAAAACAGACGTTTTAATGATCTTCTGTATTCAATCTGCTGCCAGATTTGGATATATTTCTGTAACCGGTATTGAAATTGAAACAACACAGATAAAATATGTTTATATTTTTATTTATTATCTTTCTTTTATTAACCACTAAATTGAATTTAAATACATCTACCGGTTTCGAAAAATACCATTCCCTTCTTCAGGATATCATAACTAACGAAAACATATATTATTGTTTCTTTACCAGAATCTATTTTTAAAAAATCTATTTAAAAAAAAAACAATTATTTAAAAAAAAAAAAATTAGTACCTAACTCAAATTGTTACTTAATAATTTACTCGAATAATTTTTAGGAAAAAATTTTAGAATGGGACTCGTAGTTAAATTTAGTTGGTTGTTTATAATATTTTGATTAGTTTTACACGCTTTATTTATCTCCAATGATTCCAAATTATTTAATTTGTGACCAACACCGTTTATATGCAAAATTGATAATCCCAATTTTTTATCAAAACCATGACCATTTTCTATCAAATGATTAGCAAATTCTGAAAACTCACTATTGTTCACACATTTCAAATGCTCCCTTACTCTTATATTTAAATTTCTAAATTTCTATTTTAACCACAAAGTTAATATAGCTAATTTTAAAAGTATAAAATATGTTTGTATTGTATGTAACCAGTCGGGTTTTACTATACCTTTCGTGGGATGTAGTAAAACTAGTTCTATATATATATTTTATTTTATTTCGTTAATGATCCTGAGATGATCTACACTGCAAACTAGTTCCTCTCACTCGCTTGGTAAACAATACACTATTTTTATCGTCACGTTAATGGATTTTGGTTACATTAATAGAGATCCCTAAAATAAGACTAATACACATATTTAATATTTGCAAAATTAACTTTATGGTTTATTATGTTCATTATTTTATAGTTGGTTAATTTTACATCGTGAAGAAGAAAATTGTGTTTTTCGAAACCGGTTGATGTTTAAAAATTACTCGTTAATTATAAACAAAGTTAAATAATCTATAAAATAATCAATGTTGCAAAATAAAGCTTTGAGAATAATAATAGATATGCTCGAATCAGTGCAATGATGATAGATCTAAATATGATGACCTTTAAGCAGAAAATATATTTTAATATATTGGTATTTATTTACACAACCTCCATAAGAAAATATCAGCGGAATTTACACGAAAAATTGATGCAAATCAATATGAGGACGAGCGTCGTATAAGAGGAAGGGATAGACTGAGACTGCCATTCAGGAAGAAGGCCAAATCTCAAAAATCGATGATGTATAGTGCGATGAAGATTTTTAATAAAATGCCAAAATGCAATAAGAAAGGAGGAGAAATTGAATAGATTTAAAATTAAACTTACCAAATATGTAAAAGATAAGTGTTAGTAAAGAAAATAATTAACCTTGTTTATATTAGAGCATATATAAGAGTGCTTGTGTATGTACTATGTTAATAATCAAATAAATAAATACATATCTGACTTACCTGTTCGTTAAGATTTTTCGCGTCGCCTCCAATACGAAATATATTCAATTCAATCAATACTTTCACTGATTTTTTAATTTAATATTTTGTTGTTCTGAACCTATTATGATTAATTTGCACGAATACATACATATTTAAAATTTAATGTATGTCTGTTTTTCATACAATCCTACAACTTGACCGATCTAAGCCAAATTGTGCATGGGCACCTAATAAACCTGCACCAAACACAGGCATTTATTTACCCTCACCTCTCGATAAATAATATACATTATATTTTATTTTATTTATAAAATAAATAGTTGGTCCATATAAACAAAAATCATAATAAAAGTATAACAAAAATTTAACCAATTACATGTTTACTCTGAAATAAAAATATATATGAAGACAATTATTTGAAAAAGACTTATTACCTTATTAAGATTTTATAATAGGAAACGAATTAAACACTGCAAAAAAAAAATAGAAAAGGATGCGAAGAGAACTTACTCCTCTATTGCAGAAATAACAATAAAATTAAGAAAAGTGAGAGAAAAAGTAGAAAACAGAAATAAAAGTTATAAATAAGAAAATTTACTAGGGGAAAGATAAAGGAAAAGGAAAATACCTGTTTACAGGAAGGATATATATATGTTTGTAAGTGTGTGCTATATTAAATGCCATCGCTTTACAGACTCATAGATATATGTTAATATTAATGTGTGTTATATTAAGATGTATGTAATCTTATTTCCATAGAAACGGGCCCGCAAGCTTCCATTGAAGGGCTTATGAATGTCGGAGTACATTGCATGCATCAATTGTTTAGGCACGAACTTCAAAAACTGCACTAATGAGTCGGGACCCTTTCGTTCCCATCTAAAATCTTAAGCCATATCTGCAATCCAATCTCACCCCTCTTCGACTTAGCATGATCCAGACAGCATCAAATCATTCAAATGGTTCCCTTCAATTCAAAAAAGTTTCACTATTAGTGTCGCGTCGTACTAAATCGTGCGTTACTTTTTACCGTGTAGCTAATTTTATCCGATACTCATCAACACACTTAACGAGATCAGGATCACGGTCATGAGAGTATTATGATTCCCACAAGCGGGGAGTATTCATTTGTAGGGCTCTTAAATCCCTTTATTCTGGACCTATAATAATATTAAATTAGTTTAGTATTAATGAGCTAATAAAAAGGGTTAATCAAAATTGTGCAACGTGAATATAAATGATAGAGTGCTCTGCCTCTTTTTACTAATTTCAATGATTTCCTTAATTCCTTTGTAACTATTTCCACTCTCTGTCTACGAGTAATCCCCAAGATTTCGGTTCCCTCTATAATAATTTTCCATTCATTCTTCCGCGCTCTTTATGAATCATAATCTCAAATCTGCGGATGATCTCTGTCCCTTTCTTCCATCCCGTTTTCAGCATCCAGTGTCTCCCTCGCATCCTCGGGTTTCCACATCGAGCCTAATCCGGGACGCAACGTGTGTCTGTGTGCGCGGGGGTTACGTGTCGTACGAGGGGATGAAGCGTGAGTGTGTGCGAGTGCGATTAAGGAGCACATACGAAAGGGGGTCTTCCTGACTAATCCCACAAACAAAAAATAATCTAAATTTGTAGTCACAATTATATTATTACACATTAACCTATTTATTTAAATTTGAGATTTGATATATCGTTATTATAATCAGTCTGCCAAGCACGCCGTAAGATGATGTCTGGATTCCAACATAATAAGCTTGTTAATAAAATATGACAAATTGTTAATAGGCATTTCATACTTACATTTATTCATAAAATATAATGTCTTAATTAACTTTTCTGACAATAAAACTGATAGTAATTTATGTAATGTCACATTTTTTGCCAGGACGTCGTCTTGTTTATATATAAATATAATGTTTAATTCCGCCTCTCCAAGGAGTACACTATTCTAGCAATGAATCTTAAAACGACACAAAATATTTCTGCAGTATCCACCTACAGATTGTTTAAAAACTAATCTATTGAAATAATAATGTGTAAACATATTATAATATGAATATCTTTGTCGCATAAATAATATGTACAACGCGCGGGTAGACAATGTGAAAAAAAAAAATTCTTGCGTGACTTTTGGATTCCTTAATCTTGTTAAATGCCAGTAGTATTTAGGATTTCTTCGAATCGACGCAGCTTAGCAGACGCTTAACTTTTTTATTCCGATTCGCGATAGCAGTCCGCGGCCCATTGTTGCCCGGTACCGTGGCGGTCGGGGCCTAATCCGGGGCCAGACTTATAGAGCCTCGTCCGCTCCGACACTCGCTCGCCTCAGTCTCACTTACGGACACATTAGCGTTAAATTTAATGTTTCAATTTATTCAACGCGTACATTTTGGCTGTACTATCGGGTTACGATAATATGTCGGGTTACATATCTAGCTCGAAAAACGAAAAAATGTACATCATGATGGTGAGCGGACTATATATCCGGCTCGAAAGACCAAAAAAAAATGGGTTTCAGTCCGTGTCTAGAGCCAAATTAATGATTGTATGTGCGGTTAACTGGATAATTAACTACAGTGTTAGCAATAGTATTCTTATTTTTATAGTATAGAGACATTATGAATAATTCTTTCAAAACTGAGAATGATTAAATAAGAAACAAAGTTGTATAGCAATGGAATATTGACGTATGATTCATGAAAGAATGTGAAGTGTTGATGATTTAAAAAACTTAATAGAAGAAATTATGAATGAAGGTAATGCGCAAAATGTTGGTAAATAAACTTTTAATAAAGCTTATTAACGTGTCGAAAGTGAAGATATGTACATTTATGTCCTTTCTGCTTAGTCTTCTTCTTGCTTGCTTTGCCTCTGACAGAGTGGCCAGGTTCATAATATTTTGCGTCATTTTTTTCGTTGGTGGCTACTTTAATTATTCATCTTTTCGCATTTCTGTAGTGTGCTGTTTGTATTCGTATTTACCAGGTCAATCCACGGTTAACCTATGCAGGTGTATTAAAGATTGACCTCGTACCCATGTTTCTTCACCTTTTCCTCAGATAACAAATGACGAGCCTTTGTATGGATTGACCGAAGTGTCACAGAATTGACAAATGTTGGTTTACCAATAGAGATGAATAAAAATAAAAATTGAATCTCTCGCTTGTAACTTGGAACTATATTCCCAAGTAAGTCAGCCAGTAGAACACTTTTTAGAAGATTGATTCCGCGGGCACCAGCTCCGAAGCGGTCTTGTAAATCGGGATCCTGGTATCGTCGTCACCGCTGGTACCTACTCCGATTGAGATTTCGTATGTTAATTCTTAATCGGCAGCGGTTATTAATCAAGATTACGGCCGCGAGTGTAAAATTCACACCGACTGGAGGCGATCGAGAGCATAAAAAGCCGTGCGGGGATTACGAAAAATACAGAGTCATTTCCATAAGCCGATTTCTTGGCCGGCCACCGCAGACACGATCACTTTTGAGGGGCTTAGCCTCATGGGCGGTGTTTGCCGGCTAAGCTGCATGATGAATGTGAGGAGCCACGGATGTGCATTTCTTAACCCCTTTAAGGCCGTCATCTTTTCTCAATTCGGCCAAACGGTAACGGCCCAATCAAGCGACAAAATACCATCACAATCGCAATTCTAAAAACCATCTTTATTAAATCTTTTTCAAACCATTGATAAATCAGTAGTCGCTCGATGCTACCAGATAATATGTCTGGACACATAGAAGTCAAGTTAATAACGGAAATATGTAGTTAAGTGATATCAATTTTTTACGAGGGATAATATTTCTTATCTTGGGTGTATTTTTAAACTAATCACAAATAAATACTACTCCCCAAAATACTATTATTATTTGATTGCGATGATTTTAAAAAGTATTTTATAATAGCTTAAAATATCCGATAACATTACCGGCTCTCGTTAGCTTTTCTGGGGCCTACATTAATTAACTCTAAGCCTATTTTTCACGTATGTACATATGTTTTGGTTGGATTCTTAGAATAATTATTTTTAATTCTATTTTATTTCGTAGTCAATTAAAATTAAATTAAATAATTTATTTTTTTTGTTTTATTTTATTTAATATTTGCTACCCCTTGAGAGTGGCACCTTTAGGCCTTACCGTGCTTGATGCTGAGGGACGGGCCTGTGTGCAAGCTTTTATACAATGATGGGTGGATATAAAGTTTAATATTTCACATGTCGATGTTACTGTTTCTCTCGAAACTCAAGTAGTGCTAATTAATTCAAGTAATACTAATAAACTCAAGTAGAGTAATAATATTGTTTCATTTATATCCATCCATTATGATGAAACTCTACAAAGTTAACGCCGATTCTATTAATCATTCATTCACTTTCCTACGTCTGCAGCAATACGAAATTTATTGTGCACATTATGGGTTGATATTCTTAATATAATGGAATAATCCTTCCGACATAAATCAAATTAAAAACCTGATAATTGACGATTCGAAATAATTGAATATTTTAATTTTAATTTACAATGGACAAAAATTGACGGACGCTAAGTACAGCACATATATTTCTTGAGAATTGCAATTGTATAATTACACAAAAAAAAACATCCAAACCGAAATTCAGACTTATTAACTTATACAATAGTAAAAACGTGAACAGGAATCAAAAAATCAGATACGCCTGAATCAGGAATCAAACATTGTCCCTATGAGTAGTATAGACTAGGGGGGTGCAATCCATTTCCACAATCAAATAATAAATCAATCTTACCTTCTTCGTACCTACCTACCTGCAGTTTGTAAAATATGTATATTTTTTTAAGTAAATTCCAAATATAATTTAAGATTTTTATTGAGGTAAATAAAAATGTAATTGTATTTTGACTTGTTCTTCTTCCTCTTCAGCTCATTTCTATCTACTTCTCTTCATACTCTATTGTCTTCAACTAGTCCGATAATTTTCATGACGTCAATTGAGCGAGCTGGGGAGAAACCCACACATGGTTTCCATACAATAAATAATCTTTTAACCCCAATGATTGTCGTTCTTTCAGTAAAAAATAAATACGTATTTTACGATTGCTTATGTATAATCCATTCTTAATTATTTTATCATAATCAAAATTAAATATTTTAATATTCAAGATAAACGCCAAGTACCGGTCGGGTGGTAAAGTACATCAAGTTTGATGGTTAACAATCGACTGCGGCGTTTGCGGGTTGCCGACTGGTACGACGTCTGTCGCCATAAAATGTACCAATGGAACGTGCGTTACTGAAACGACGCAAAACAAATTCTCTAATATTTTAATCAGTATTTATCAATACTTTATTATCCATCAATACAATGACAGCGTGCACGCCTTCAGATAATCATAGATTTTTTCTGTATATATCATTGCAACATGACTGAGAATGAGGGCGATATCGGTATCGCAAAACGATTTAAAATTCTTAGGACAATATATTTAGCTGTTATAGTACAAACTAATCTTTTTGCGTTTCCGAACATCTGACACTAGTTTTATTTGAGTCTAACTGTGTCGGTTTTCTAACCAACACATAAATTAGACATTTTTAGAAAACTATGCTTAATCCGAATTATAAAATAAATTTTTCGGTTTCCAGCAGGTTCATGACCTTCCTTAATACGCCCGATAAATATGTAAAATTATATCCAGACCGTCCCTCGAACTTCCAACAAACAATATACAATATTCGGCTAAGGCCGTTAACAGCACGCACGCACGCAGTACACGCCGAGGTTTTGTATGGCATAATCCTCGCTCACCCTAATTCCGTACCTTCGGCTTAATCCGGCTTAGCTCGGCTTAGCTCGGCCCGGCCTCCACCCCGCCTCAAGAGCGCCCCCCTGCGCCGAGAGGAGCGAAGCTAGGAGCAGAGATAGTCAAAGTAGACGATCTCATGACTATAAAAAGATCACTCTAAAATCTAGCATGCCAAATTTTGTATAATAATGCATCACAACTTCCCAAATAGCACGAAATGAAGTAGTTTAAGAATCAATTTATTTGGGCGCGCTAATCATGAATACTAGCACAGTGGGTGAGAAATTACAGGTATGTTACGTTACGTATCAACTTTTAAATATATATATATATCCACTTAAACACATTCTATATTCATAAATGATTATTGAACAAACGTAAACATTCATCTGTCATTCCGCGTCGCATTTAACAGTGCGACAATAACAAGAGACCACATGAGAAAATAAAGTGCAATCTATGGTGCGACGCGAGATGACAGATGCTCAATATACTTGCTAGTTGTAAAAATTTCGTACGATTTCGCTAATGTATATTTTTTCTTACTCGTCATAAAGACAATGTACACTTCATTTCAAATTGAATATATAGTTATTTACGTACTATTATTGAATATATAAAACAGAAAAGATCTAAGTAATTTTAACCCAGAGATATTAAAAATACGTTTGACATACATATATGTGAAAATAAAACACTTGTTTTTTGATTATATACGTTTAATTTACTTGAGATGCGTTTCGTTTTGTAATGGCATTATCAATCTATCAATTTAAATCAACAACTTGTATTTATATCTAGTGGGAGAAAAATTATATATATTTTAATTTTTTAACTGTGAACTTTGAACTTATTAACGTTATTTAAAAAATAAATTTAGTAATTTAGTAAATTAAAATAATTGTTTTTTTAAAATAGATTCTGGTAAAGAAACAATAATAAATGTTTTTAGTTAGTATTGACATCCTGAAGAAGAAAATGATATTTTTCGAAACCGGTAGATGTATTTAAACTCAATAAGTGGATAATAAAACAAAGTTAACAAATAAAAAAATGAATTTTAACCACAAAGTTAATTTTGCTAATTTCAAAAGAAAAATTATATTGCTGTCTCCCACTAGATTATGTTATCTGTTATTCCATTAAATTTGAAAGTGTAACATTAAAGTTCGAAAATTTGTCGTTAACTTACAATCTTGACATGACGTAATTGGTCAGCGCACTTCCCCGGATAGGAAGGGTTCCTAGTTCGAGTCCGGGTGATAAATAAATAAATACATTGATTTTATCTTATTGACACATTTAATTTGTATTAAAATATCGCGGAACTATGTTCTGAAAAACTGCAACATCAACAATAAAAATGTTTTCTCCTTAATAATACAAAATATTTTTTCTCTATGTCATTTAATTTGTATCTAAATATTTACAAATCAATCTGTCAATGAAGGATTAGGATTACAATTTTTATTTAAGCAATTACAATTTTTTTTAATTTAAGCTAATTCAAACGTCACGTGTTTATTGACACGTGACATTAGCAATATGTTATACGTGATTGATAAATTTGATATCACACAATTGGACAATATTTCGGATGACGAAAGTTCCAAGACCTCTGGCATCCAGTTGGAGCCAGCTGTGAAGCGTTCCCCCCGATTAGTGTTTTCACATGTGTGCGAGAGTTGTGGCAGTGTGCGCGCTCGGCTGCGAGTAGTGGTGGATTTAACGTGTTCTTATTCATATATCAGATTTACACAAAGCCCCATTGATTCGTGGATTGCCTTTATTTGGTTGGGGATTAATATATTTTTTGTGACGTCTCGGCCCGGTCTTGACGCACGCATGTTTGTGTACGTGTGTGTAATGTTATATATTCGATTAAATACGATTATAACTACACACTTTAAAACTGTCATTCAAATGTGTCTTTTTTAAATCGCATGGAAACACATTCATGGACAAAACTACCACGTTGGCGGCTTCGGACGTAGTGTCATTATGGCTGTATAGTGCTCGATTAAACGACCAAGTCTGTGAGACGAGAGCAGGGCAAAAATGAACATTTATATAATCAATAACAGTATATAAATATATATATTCATTTTGAAATGAATTGTACATTGTCTTTATTACGAGTTAGATAAAACGTACATGATGACATCTGTCATCTTTTTTTATCTATACTGTCTATGGTGTACCATGGAAAAATATGTAAGATTAAAGATGATAATTTTAAAAATTATGCCAGTGTTTTAAGAAAAGGATATTCGGTAAATTTATCTCAGAAGCTCCAAATTACAACGTTGTATGGAAGAATAGTGATGGTAAAATCGTTATTTAAACCGTTATTTTAACCGTGATTGTGACTGTGATTGTGTTCGATGTAACTATGATTGATAATTGATTAACCTAATTCTTAATGCAATGACTGTTGGAGTTTTACTTTTTAGTGAAACTAAATAAATAGATAAATCTTAGTTACTAATCATCGTTAAATCTCAGTTACCAATCAGTGGCATAATCACAGTCCCGTAACGGCTTGACATCACTATGGAAGAAGTATGCCGAAAATTACCGAAAGACACATAAAAAGAAAAATATCGTTTTTACTGCTGAAAAGCGTAAATATCAATGGGGCATATAACTCACACAGAATTAGACAAAAACCTATTTGAAAAGATAGATGAAATCATCAAAGCAGTGGTAGTGACATGGCAAAGATTCACTGACGATTAAAGAGAGTGGCAGAGTTGCAGGAAGGCCTACATCCAGCAGTGTGCCAACAATGGCTGATGTTTATAATGATGACTTACTATATAGATATTACGATGAAGAACGAAAATAGATTGAATGCAGTGAAAATGGTATCACTTAAGCAGGCATGCAGCAAACTGAATTCAGTGAATACGATATTATTTAGACGTGTGTGTAACAAATCCATTTATATTTAGTAAAGAATTAAGAAATTGGGAGAAAATATAAAGTTGATCTAAGCATAGTGAATAGAATTTAAAAAGGATCGCTTGGGTGGTTTGATTATATGGAGCGAATGAATGAGAAGAGAATGGTAAGATACATATAACGAGTACGAAGGGATCAGCTAAATTTTCTCATTATAACCGTTACCGCACACAAAATAAGCACCCATTGTTTTTTTCTAAGAATTCACAAACCTGAAAGGAATCGTAAACAATAAGGAACCTCGTCGGCAGACGCTGCTTTCGATTTTATGACTTTACAAGAATTTTGATTTTTAGATCGTGTAGTATAGTTTGTTCACTTGTAAAACAACATTTATGTACGTTATATCAGTGAAGCGAGCTCACTATAACAGTGAAGAGTTGTATGAAAACTGGCCTGAATCAAAATAATAATAAGTAGTTCCTCATTATAACCGTGATGTCATAATAATCGGGTTCGACTGTATATATATATATAAATAATGGACGTCTGCGGAAGTCTTGGTATGACTACGTAAACTAGATACTGAAAGATGGTCCTGTTAGAAGCCTTAATAATCGACGAGCTTGCATGTGAATGAGGCAAGAAATGTGTGTGGCGCGTGTGGCGCTCTATCAGCCCCGAAATATTTTAGAAGGGTTGGATATACCTAAGGATGATATGGGTATGCTTACTGTAGATGTTCAGTATTATTCTTTAACCGCTGTACAAATCAGTAATAGAGGACTGATTGAAAATATTATTATGCAAATAAACACATACCTTCTGCCACTTTTACATTTTACTTCCATACGTTATTCAAACTCATCTACTTGTTCCAAACATTTATACAATATCTTATTTTCTACCTTCTCGAATATTATAAGATTTAGATTTGCTACCATTCGTCATAAAAATATTTGAATTGATTTATAATTAGAAGATCGTTATAAAACGAGTAACGAGTAACCGAGACTTAATTTAATATATCAAATGGTTTTCATTAAACTCACATCATCTTTGAAGATAGTATTTGATGTACGAAAATATGAACAAGACTTGTTATTCAAGTCTCGTATTGTTTGCCTATTGTCTGATTTCATCCTGTTCATCCAGAATAATCCTCCTGCCCGTGCTGGAGCCGGTTCATCAATCATCAAGAGATAATCTTCTTAACCCCCCCCTCCGAGGACCTCTCGTCTCTGCTTATCCCTTAGTTATGATTGTCTGCTACCACCCCGCGATCGAACACAGCGAAACCTGAGCGACGGCAGAACGTGGCAAGTGAAGTAATCAATACGGGAGCACTTAGCAAAAGTGTAAAAGGCATTCAGAACTTGTAACATGTTAAAGAACTAAACATTTATACAATATTTGAAAATGTCCAAAAACACACAATTACTGTATTTTCACCTACAAAGGCACTGTTATTAAACAAATAATAGATGTATCATAGAGACGAAGCTATTTTTTATTATATTTAATAGAAAATACAGTCAATTCCGCTTAATTGGGTCGCCGGTTAATTGGGGCAGCCGCTTATTTAGACCAAATCTCAAGGAACGGAAACCAAACCAAAGAACTAACAATAATTTACATCGCTTAATTGGGACGACATTCCGCGTAATTGGGACAGTAAATTGAAGATTACGAATTTTCTTTTTTGCAAACAATACAGTTTGTCGCTGACAGTTGGCGAGCTATAAAAACCAACACCATATAAAATCTTTAAACCTTTAGATATTTCCGAAATTTTGAGCAAAATGGAAATGAGGACATGTTAGAAGTACTATTGTTAATTATCAAGAGTTTTCGACAATAGATAACAATTTACAACAAAACAAAGAATGAGGGTGCAATTGTTAAAACATTCAATCAAAAATTAGATGAAGAAGACGTTGACGATTAATATCCAACTGTGCCTGTAAGTATCCAGGAGAAAAAAATACATAGCCTGGTCACAGCGTTATTGTATGTAGGAAGGCAATGAAGGGAGCCCTACGTATTTAAAGAAAAATATTCATAATTTAACTTTAAGCTCGTTTCGATTAATTGGGCCAAACTTCCTGATCTCGATGTGTCTCAATTAATCGGAATCAACTGTACATGGAAGTATGGGTAAATTACAGAGCATACGACTTGTATTCGGCTGGCTTAAGTGATCACTTTATATAAATATAACGTTCACCATTCTCACCCATCAATTTCCATATCTATCAAATTATTTAAAGTTGTATATATGTTAATATGTGGACTCGCTTCGAGTACAACTACACTATTGCCACATATGGACTAAATAATATTATTAATTTCCCCGAGACAGCATATGTCACAATGAGAATATTTTTTTGAAATTATTAAAGCAATATTCTTTATCTGTAAAATGATTTTAACACTTTGATTACTAGAATACGCCTGAAATTACAATTACAGAATTTTCACCTACGAAGTAATTACCCATACTTCCATATATTTTCCATTAAATATAATAAAAGGTAACTTCGTCTCTATAAGATATCTATTATTTCTTTAAAAACATTTATACGTTATATATACATATATACCACATTAATCATCACATATATACTTCTCACAAGCAAGTTGGCTTTCTTCTTGTGGTGGTAAATATATATATATATATTTATTTATTTTATTTCCTTTTTTTTAAATAAAGATGCGTACACGGGATATATCTCATATCAATATTCCTACTATTATCAAACTAAGCTAAACACTTGTGTTATAAAAATTAGACTACCTTTCTGGTCTCCTGGAACGAGGCGCGAACCCCTATATTAATAGGCCAGAGTCTTAACTCTAACAGACCAATATGCTCCTCATTGTATATTGCAAATCATCGTACGTCATAAATAAAGAACCTTTTCCATATATCGTCCATAGTCTTCTCGTTTCTTTTGCACGTTTCCAGTATTGTCAATCTATGTTCATTCCTTCAGGAAGTGATATCACACAATTTCCAAAACCACTTCCTACTCCACATCTTCAATATAACAATTTTTGAAGAATTTAGCACCACTAACTGACAAGGATATAGTCTAAAATTGAGTGACGTTTTATTCTGTCATTATGTTACCTATTGCAGAGATTCCAGGAAGAATTTTTTTTTAAATATTTATTTTTCCGTACTTACTTATCTTCCCTAAGGCACCATGTACAATGTAATCTAACATTACTATTTTATTGAAAATAAGCTGATTGTGTAATCCCTCCCGTTTGAAGAACGGTTTCCGTATCACTTGTTGCTCGTCCCGACCCTGTTCGCATTGGAGCCCAGCCCGCAGAATCCGCGGGTTATCCCGGCAACTAAAGCGCGGGAACGGGAGGTATTTTGGCGGGAAAAGGACTACAGACGTAAACAAACCCCTCTCCCTTCCTGCTTGTGAAATACGTCACGGGGTTGGGGGATCCCTCGCAGATTTTCAAGGACACCCCTCGTATCATGCGACTAATAAATTTGTCAACAAAAATATTCTCAATTGCCAGAATCATATTTTATTATTATTTGTGTTACGTTTATTGAATTTATTAATATTATTATTCGTTATTAAGAAACTTAACATTTTAAATAAATATTTATAATATAATATTATATATATTTTTATGTAAACTTGTAATTTAATTATGAATGTAAGTTTTCAGATTTTTATAACCTTTTATAAATAAACTAAGAGCTTTAATACCCTTGGAAAATTCAGATTCATAAAATCAAACTTAACTTTGCTGGCGTGTCACCCCACAGGTTTTTTTTACGTTCTTAATTATATTTAAAAAAAACAATTTACATACTAATTTATGTATTTTTAATTTAAATTTAACTGGAAAAAATATGAAACCCATAGTATTGTCAATTAATTAATTCCTTAATTCAATTAATTGTTTTTTTTACAAAGTGAGACCTAAAAGAGATACATATGTAATATGTACGTAGTAATAAATTTGAATGTTGTTATGGTGGTGCGACGCGTGTCCTTTGATAACTCTGATATTAGTGAACGTTGGCGTGTCGCCCAAAACGTTGTGGCGTGTCACCTTTGACACGCGTGTCATTATTTTATTTTTCTTTTTCTTTTTTGATTATTATTTTTAATTATTTATAATAATTAGGCCAAATCGTGCACACCGTGTGTTCAAAAATTAATACGTATCAACGTTATAACTATATTTCTTGGTAGCTGATATTTAGAAGTGAGCAAAGTAAAACAATAAGTTTAAACAATTTAGTTAATAAAATAAAATACACGGTTGAATCACTTAGAAATACAGTGAAAATCAATTTACTATGCCCTATACTTATACTAACCATATAGTTTCATGTCAAATTTTTGACCTTATAATTGTTTTTTTTTATATGTTTGTAATTAATTCATATAATTTGTTTTAATTATTAAAAAACTTAATTCTAAAATTGCAATTTCATAATAAAATGTGATTTCATTAAAATATATATGTTGTTATTATTAACATGTCGATGTTCCCACGGTTCAAAGATTATATAAGACACGAGTATGTATGTTTATTTATTCTCAAATTTTATAAATGTCCCAACTAGAATGATCACCAAATTTAAAAAATGTCCCAACCAGTATGTTCACCAAATTTTAAAACTGAAAATTAATTTGTTAATATATTTTTTTCTATAATACTTGCCGATCGTTGGTTTTAACATTTCGAGCCATACGTGAGCGATTGATCAGAGTATATGCTTCGCTGGTATGAACCAATTCACTGACGTGGCCCAAATTGTCGGCTGCGATAAAAACAGTCGAACAAAATAATCCGGAAAAAAATCTATTGTCATTTGGTGACCGTAAAAAACTGCGACAACAAGAAAATATAAATAATATATAATAAAATAAGTGACTCTACATAGGTACTATAAAATATATGCATGAAAATATGTACCTGCATAGGTCCGCAACACAGGAAGTAAATAACATTCTCTGTTGTCTTCAGCTTAGCAACAACAAATATTCGTATTTCCGTCCGTTTTGAGCGTCCGTCGCTAAATCCGTTAAGCCTGGAATCGCCTTAGTGCGCCGCCGTATCCCTTAAGCCGGGCCTGGCAAGTCCGCAAAAGCGTCAAATCGGCGTTATTATTCGATTAATCAACTGGACCGTGTTGTCAAATTCAATTAGGGGTCGGTCGTCACCAGGAAACCGCCCCAGACGGATTTGAGCCGACACCTCAGCGCAAATGTTCCAAATTAACGTAATAATCCTATTTTTCAACGACTCACGCCGACTTTAACATGTTTATAGTTTTGCCACTTCTATAAAATAGGAAAATTGATTATTTCAACGAATACCTTCTGAAAGAAGCCACTGTAATGCCTAATTATGGTATATAATCGATTTATGATAATTTTAACAGCATCCAATCCAATCGGTAATGAAACCAAACGAAAAACTTTACTATTAAAAATAATATATAAATCTGCTTGGAAAACTACCTCCAAAAGGATGCGCTAACCAGATAAAAAAATGGTGTAGTTAAGTATTCAGGCTTTATAATAAATTGTATACTAAAATAACTTGAGTTTGAAAAAACATTGGCAAAATTCCACTCAAAAGAGATAGTGAAGAAATATAGATATGTTGGATGATGATGTGTTCCATTAGCAGAGCCGAATTATCATTGTGTTCTGAGTTTAGTGAAGAAGTGTGTATTTTTATAGCAATTGAGGTCACGATGAATGTGTTAAGTAGAAATAAATGGAAATTAATAAATAAATTATTTTAAATATGAATTAAATATATTAATTATAAAGATATACATATAAAATCAATTCTATCGAAAAATATTGTTGTTGCGCTACCGGGATTCTATGTTCTGAATAATTACAACTTCACAATAAGAATGTGTTCTACTAAAAAAAAATATAATAATAATAAAGTTGTATCAATGTGTCCAAAATTTAACAAAAATGAATTGATAATTCTGGCGTCTACTATCAGATTTACTTAAAGGTATTTTGAGATTCTGTAAAAATAAAGTAGATGGCTCTGTCAAATGATGGAACGATTAAATGTATTGATTTCAAAAAGGTAACATATAGGGTCGAAAAATTGTCGCTAAAAATAATGCCGCTGTAGCTTAGTTGGATAAAGCACCTCCCCCGGTTAGGGAAGAGATCCAGGTTCGAATCCCGGTAGCGCAACAACAATATTTTTCGATAAAATTGATTTTATATGTATATCTTTATAATTAATATATTTAATTCATATTTAAAATATCACAGACCTATGTTCTGAATAATTACAACTTCACAATAAGAATGTGTTCTCCTAAAAAAAAAAAAAATATTATTGGTACAAACGAATAATGAAAAATTTATAAACAATAGTTTTAGAGGAATATAAAGCTGAGAAATGTAAGAGTGTAGTGAGAGTAGTTGCAAAGAATAAGATAATCGTTCTTTGAATGCAGTTATTTTGCAATATTCATCGTCGCGAAAACATAGTCAAATTATTATAATTACTGATCTTATGACGTTACATGTTATGAGTTAGTCGCGCTACTATCAGCCGAATTCCGCAAACCCCTGGTGTGAGCGTCCGAACAAAAAATTTGCGTAGCTTTGATTGCGGATTCCACGAAGTCGAGTGTGTGCGTTAAACCAGCGATTAGATACAAGCGACCAACACCATTGGCTGATACTTACTGGCTCTCTGATATCAGGGGGGCGGATTGTGTCAGTCGATAGATAAGCCTAAAATATTTGCAGTGACCCAACACGTGGTAGATAAATAGGTTATGGGGGTCCTAAGAAGATTCACATTGTTTAATATAAGTCTTTCAAGTTTTCATTTTAAGGCTTATAAGGTCCGGTAGGTTAATTTATATTCGACCAAGTATTAATGGATTTATAAAACAATACATCGAGGAAAGTGAAATGTAGAAACACGTTCAGCTGAATTAGGCATAGGCAGCATTTGAAACATAACCTCAAAGCCAAGATAATATTATATCTAAATACTAAAGTGCGTGTTGCCAGTACTTGCACCTGGAACCGAAACGTGGACCGTCAACGTCATCATCATCATCGCTCGATAACCACTGGTGAGACATGGCTTCCTGCAATGTTTGCCTCTAGTGATCACTATTTCAAGCTGTTTTTCTCCAGTTCCTCTAAGTCTGATATGCATTTGAGAACATCGTCGCTCCACTTTGTGGTAAGATACTCACCTATTGATCTAGTGGCTTGAGATTGGAGCCTTATCCCTGGAGACGACCAAATTAGTCATATTTTTATACAGCCATAAAGCGAACAACAGCTTTTTTTTTTATTTGCCAGGCCATGTTGAGCCAGGTCATATGCCTGTACCAATTTAATACATTTATATAACCTTATAATACATCATATTTACATAAACTAAGCAAATCTTTAATTAAAAATTCACCTCTGAACAGTTTCATATCTAACTACTCATAAAAAATTCACTCAGATTGTGATGAAGATTAGTTTTGATGATACTCAAATCTTTCTGCTCGTTTTATCTTAATTTGACAGAATCAACAAGCGACTTGTCTTTAGGAGTTAATTCAACAACGACCATCTATAAATTATGGGATTAAATGTGACACATATTTCTAAAACGTCTCGGTGTCAGATACACATGTTAATCAGCAAACATATCAAAGCACGCTATCTCTTGTTTTACGAGTGATATTCTCGAGGAATTTACCAAAAAATAATTTAATTTCAGCAGTAATCGTAGCTGTTGACGCACAGTGTCGTATGTTTAAAGATAAAAATGTCCCTGAATTTATGGTTAATAGTATTTATGGTTAAGAATGGTCCAATTTAATTTTTCTATATAATTTGATAAACAATTTCATCCATATCCATTTTTATATGTATGTGAAAAAATTAATGAAATTTTTTTTTCAAATTTTTTACAATATCACGTTTTATTTGTGATCTTGTGCTTTTTTAGAGTATTGATAGCAAACATGATTTTTCAATAGTTTTTTGATAATAATCAAATTGGATAAATCATTTAGTCACTAACGCTCTCACACCGTTATGCAGAACGAAGAATGCCACCCTATTATGTCCTAGCACACTACTCTTGCTACTTGTCGCTCCTCTTCTTCTTTTCTCATTCATGTTCTTCGATTGTTGAAGCTTGTCGTTCCCCAATGTCTTTCACAGGTGTCCTCTGTTCATCAACACTCGCTTCATATACTGTTTTTACAATTCTCTCTTCGCTCTAACATTCCACATGGGTAAGCCATCTCAGCGACCATTTCTTTATTCTATCAACTATGCTAAAGATATTTCACTAAGAAAATTTACCTATCGAAAAATAGTCACACTCATTAAATCTCATTAAAAAGTAAAAGTTATAATTAAAAATTTGAAGACAATATATATATCTTAACTATGGCGTAATTGCCAACAGAACGTTTTGGGTTCCAGTTCCGGTGGTAACTATTTTTTTTCTATAAACAGGGATGCTGCGACAAGATTAACATTAATCAGATAAAATATTATGGTCCATGAGCATGTTCTAGTCTCTACTATATTGGCTATTATTCAGTTTATAAAAAGGGAGGAGGGCAGTGTTCTGATGTTATCCCTTTTATCCTCGCTCTGAATGATCGGATGTTCACAAAATCCTGCCATTATGAGTTTCTTCATTCTTAAGATCTCAACGGAAGTAGGTCAGACTGAAGAATTGGGGAAGAGTGATATTTACTGATAAATATTAATTTCTGTATACACTTTTTTAGTATGTATATACCCATCATCGTTTAAGATCTCATTCGCGGCTATATCGTCAAGACATCTGCCACTCTGGTGTTATTATACTGAACACATCAGACTACATCATCGTGCATATTTGTAAAAGGTTAATGGATCACATCACCCAGAAATATACACCCATGAAAGTCTGGTGACATATTTGAAACTGTGAGATAGTTCAAGAGACAATTTATTTGGGCGCACTGATCACGAATACCGGTGACAGTGAATAAGAAATTTGAAGACGTATACAACTAGTTAAAATTGCTGTGAACCAACTGTAGAGATTATGGAAAGACAATGACATAAAGCAAGCAACTAAAAATTATGTTGATTCACACTCTTGTCTTTCCAATCTTCATGTATGTGTTATATATGTACCTACAGTCCGAAGCCACATCCCTATCTTTTAGTTTGTCAACCTTAACCTTTCTTTATTTGAGGAGAGTCAATAGTTTTGTGTACTTATGAATTATTTTGTATTCACCATTTTAAAAGTACTAATTTATTAAAATCATATTATTTATGTTTTCTGTAAGCGGATGTGCATTGAAACGATTATTTCACATCATCTAATTTATTACTTTATTTACCCGGTACAGAACCCGGATTTAGATTATCTTCTATATTATTTAATGAGAGCATAATCTCCGAATTGTCTATATAAACTATAACACAACCCTTCAGTGGTCAGATCGTATCTAACATCCAAACAAGAAAGAACTGAAAGTCTATTCGTTTCAATACATCTCCGTGGATACGCTACCTTATACATTTGTGGATCTTTATTATATCAATAAACGAATTCTTTACAAGTACTGAGTCGTAATTTTAAGATCTCCCAATTGCGGAACATAAAATATGCAGCAGAAACTTGGACAGTCCGTAACAGCCACAACCGTAAAATAGACGCCTCCATTACTAAACAACATTATGCACAAATGCAATAAATTCAACCACAGCAAACCCAGCAGTAAATGAAAGATTCTTCCAATCTTCGGCCACATTGTGCCTCAAAATAGCCTGCAAAAGGAGATTATCCTGGGCACAATTTTAGGCCGAATAAGATCTGGAAGAGTGCCACAGCAGATAGATGCATTGCTTGCAGAGAGATCCCGGAATAAATTATGCGATTATTAATACGGTATACCGTGTGTATATCGGATGTGATTATTAATATATTATATGTACACATTAACATTTTCAACACTACTTCAACTATTGTTGCTACCGGGATTCGAACCTGGATCTCTTCCCATCCGGGGAAATGCATTTACTGATAATGCTACACCAACACAGTAAGTTGACGACAAATTTTCGAACTTATATGTTGCACTTTCAAATTGATACATCTGCGTTCCATTATTTGAAAGCAATCTTTAATTAATAAATATTAATTCTGGGATTTGAATTGTTAATTCTGGCATATGTATACATAAAAAAGATTGCTTTCAAATAATGGAATGACAGATGTATCATTTTGAAAGTGGAACATGTAAGTTTGAAAATTCGTCGTCAACTTACTGTATTGGTGTAGCATAATAGGATAATACATTTCCCCGGAACCAGGTTCGGTTGCAGATCCAGGTTTGAATTCCGGTAGCAACAACAATATTTTTTCGATAAATTGATTTTATATGTATACACCTTTCTAATTAATACATTTAATTTGTATTAAAAATATCACAGACCTATGTTCTATGACACACTATTTTAATTTTATTTATTTAGACACAAATAACATATAAGCATTGTACAGTTACAAAAAAAAGACAGTTTGTTACACATATTTGTCCTAAAGCAGGTTACATACATTATGTATGTAACCTGTTTTAGGGCAAATTGGTAAACACGTTACATTTCACAAAACCAAATATCTCATTGAAGACAAAACACAATCAAATAAAATACATAACATGCAAGGTAAGTAAACGTGAAAATATAATGAAGAGAGAGAAAATACCAATGTGCAATACAATATGTAAAAGAATGTAAACACATATAAGGTAAAGATAAATATAGGAAATGCAGTTATAACAATTATTTCATTATATAAAACATAAAAATAAGAATGTGTTCTTCTTTAAAATAATCGATAAATTTGTATAATCCTTTTCACTCATTTTAGTTTGTTTAATATAGATTTGAAGTGATTTTATTTGAACAGAGCGTGACAAATTTTAAAAAAAAACATACGTCTGGCACAGCTAGCCGGACCGGTAGTATGGTCAGTATAATTCTAAACATAGAATTATTTAGGTACCTGAAAATCTAGAGTAATATTATTATTACTTATTGTTTCACTCCAAAACATATGAGTAATTTATGAACATCCTGATTTTGATATCTGTTAACCTTGGTCTAAACATCGACGAAAAATATATTAGTTTTTGATTTTGATTCTGTACATCTAGTACAATTTACGGTTGATTCTAATAATCTCTGAACATAATAACCGGCGTCTAATCGACGCGGTTGGATCCTACTCACGACTAATCTTATCTTACATAGCTATAATATGTTTGTATTAGTTCTCCTCGATAAGCAAGAGTTTCAATAGCGTGGTATCTGTTCGGTATCGTGTTGCAAATCTTTTGTCTTCGAGATTCTGAAAGTGATCCATGGATCATGTGATAGCCTTCTGATGCTGTAGCTTTTGAAACCAGACTAGAGTGGATATAAGACAATTATATTATCCCCCTCGTGAAACCACGTGTACCGTGCAACCCGATCTACTCATAAAGGTTCACTGAAAGCGAGAGGAAGTGCATGCTCCATTAATGGGGGTATTACAATGCTAGAGTAACTTGTTTCACTACAAAATAAATTCAGATCATAGACGAATATTTAGAAATGTTCCGTAACTATTATTATTGATTTTGAGTCACTATACATGAGTAACTAATAACAGAGACATAATTGAATGGTGGACGTCAAACTCTCAAGTCAGCCTTTGCTTCAGCCGCAGGATGGGTTATAAAACCGACCAACCGTTTCCAGAAGTCTAAATTTAGTGATGGGCATTTGCGGTGGCAGGCCCTAGAGCGTGGAACTCTTTGCCCTCCGTCATAAGAAACAGTTCATCGGAGACATTATTTAAGAAGGAACTAAAAACGCACCTTTTCAAAAAGTCATTTCCATAAGTGAAAATAACAATTTTTAATTTTAAAAACCATATAAACAGTTTATGTGTAAAGCGCCCTTGATGTGAAAGTTTTTACGAAAATGGTGCTATACAAATACACTTCACAATATACTATGTTTCTTTCACGTCTTTCACAGACAAATCTGTTTTAAGATGCTAATTATTTTGTGGAAACAATCCTTAATGTGAATTTCGCATTTTAATTATGTTGTATTTTCATCCTTTTTAAAAAATTTAATCTTCTTTGTTTATACGTATATGTATATTTATTTATAAATCATCATACAAATTTGTAATTTTTAATATACTGTATATTTAATATACCATGCGTCTCTACTATATCTTTAATTCATGTTTATATTATTTCTAATTATATATTCGAATTAACAGTAAATTTGAATTATGGGAGTCGCTTTCATCAACTGATATACTACTCTTAACAAAAATATAACTCAATAACAAAAGTTTAGTTTATTTTAAGAATTAATAAATTTCAGTCATGTTCATGTCAAATAAAGTACCTATAACGTGTAGTGCAGGATATTAAAAGTCTAAATGCATCGATAATTAGAATATTATATAGAAAGTCAAAAGCCAGCTATATCATAAAGCCAGCTATATCACTCGATTTAAAATGTATTTTTTTTTGTTTGTACACCTGAGGGAGTATCAAGATAATAATTTAAAAATAATATCAAATACGTATTCACAAACTCTTTATACATTTTAAAATTAATGATAACATAAGATATTTTGATATATAATTTTAAAATTCAAGGTTTAAAAATTGTTATCTTAAAAAAATATTATTGTCAATAAGGGTTACACCCATCTGCCTCAGCTTGTACACACTCGATATAAAAAAATCTGTGAAATACAACACAGTGGGTCCAAACGAAAAATATTTTAAAGGACTGCAATACCAGAAACATTAAAAAGCGAGAGATGTACCTATATCAAAACAGAAACGTGTAATATTCCGTGTACCCCTGGGCGAATGCTACATTATGACATGTACGATTGAATAAATAAATAGTTAAATTATTTTTCTAGTAGCTTACCATTATTTTAATGTTTTTGCCTCGAGCACAAAGCGAAAAAGGTACATTTCTCAGATGAATATTTCATCTGGAAAGATAAACTACTTACAGGTAAAAGAAAATATTTCGTATTAAATAATAAAATGCGGCTTATCTCGGCTAATGCCGCCGAAATCCCATAATTCTATCCCAAAGTAAGCTTATATAAAGGGACCATCCGTCTCTCGCTACATTATCTTATATTCTGGATTTGTGAGGGTGAGATGGCCGTGCATGCATCTCGCTCTTAAATCCAAAGCCCTCATCCAGACGGGGAATTATTCATATCTTTTTATTATAAATGGAATTTGGAAACAGGATCTACACTGAAGAGGTGGCAGCTCTTTGTTATCAGGACCAAATATATGTATATATATTTTTTAATTAATTATTCAGAGTTTTATGACATTTCAATGACAGATTTGCAGTGCAAATTTAAAATAAAATTTCAGCGCACATCAATTTATTGTATTTATTTATGTATTCATTAACGTTGTTAAGGGCTTTTTATTTCATAAATATATACATAAAAATTGACTTTAAACACAAAACTAATAATAATCATTTAAAAATTGACAATAAAAATAAACAAATTTATTTTAAATATTCACCACACACACAGGAATCAGTGTTTAACAAATCCAGTACAATTGTTCATTCAACCAACAAACTGCTATATTGAGTATATTAAGTTTAACATCATAATTATTTTCATCCCCTTATGAAAGTGGTCGTGGGCCAAACGTCTCGACAAGGCACTTCCATCTTCCCCTATCTTGCGCTAGTTCGTGATGACCAATGAAGGCTCAATCTGTCTTCATAAAGGCTTTGATGCTATTTATCCCAATTTAGTCTGGGGCGACCCACAGGAAGAAGATGCAAGAAGATACATGATATATCACGATAATCGAAAGACGTGTCCAAGCCATCTCAATTGAGATCTTTCTGGTACGTAGAAGTAAGGGCTCCATGTCGGGAGTCGCCCTCTCATTAAGTTCATAAAATAGAAAATATTTTACAAATACAATAAAGTCTGCCGCGACCCACCTGTATACAGACAGCATCGTGGCGAAACATCGACAAGACGTTCCACCAAAAAATATCCTTTTGTATTTTAGAATTAATCAAGTCAATGTACCTGGTTCATTTTCTTAGCCCTGCACTGCCTCAAAGGTACACTCGCAAGCAGTGGTAGAGATCCGATAAGATTCAAATAAGGGATTAGAGCGAGAAGAAACCGTATGTGTCCCGCAAGCGGCCGCGTGTCAGAGAGAGACGGAGATAACTGGATTAGTCGCCTTTGCATGCCGGCCGGGGACAGGAGGGTTAGTTTGTTCACGGGGTTAATGGTAACATTCGAAAAATGCAATTTTAGCAAAAATATACCATTCTGCATTTAACTCAATTTTATAATATATTCCAAAAGCTTTGAAGATTCTCTTGAGAGTTGTTGAGTGCACAACTCTCATAACAATTCCGGGATAGTTGTTTAGTTAAATAGTTTGGGGTTTTCTTCAATACATAACATTTGAATAATCAAACTGTTTCACACCATTTTACAATGATTTATTTAGATTATATAGTATGTTTCTTTATTTTTATTATTCGAATTAAAAGAAATAATTATTATATTTTTTAATAATATTTTCATAGTATTATACTTAATTCTTAGACCTAGAATTAAGGTTTCCCCACGCGGTAGGCAACACTGTTATGTCCTGTCACACGATTCTCTCCATCATACATATTCTCACGCATATTAATCGATTAATGAGACTTTAATAACCAAATTATATTATCAGGTTGACCTGGTCACCCTAGGTATTTGGCAAACTTTCTCTATTATTATATTCTATTGCCATCAACACTCGCGTCATGCATATTTTTTACCAATCTCTACCCAATCATTTATCATCATCTATGTCGGTCTATCATAACAGAGCATCGCTATCTCCAAAAACTCCCACCCTCTTGACTATGCTCCTCCACTTTCCTTGGCAAGCTGCAGATCTTAGAGCTATCTTAGTTGCATTTTCTACTTGGTCGGTCCAACGAGTGGGGGATCTTCCTCTTCCTCTGCGTCCTTCGACGTGGCTCGCCACAACAAGTTATCTTCTCTTCTCATAAGATACCCAAAAAAATTAAAGATTTTTCTCAATCAAATGGTTGAGAGTCTGTCCTTGATCTTATGTTTCTGGAGAATGGTGATATTCGTGCGTTTCGTCGTCAATAGTATGCGCAACAGCGTTACATCTCAAAGGCATCAATCTGTCTTCTCTCCCTTACTTCTCACTCATATTTACACAAAATCAATCCATCTAAGAGATCGATTCCTAATTCTGTTTATTGTGCTACAATCAGTTGCAAATTTATTTAAAACTTGAATAATACCTGATGAAAACGTTATAACACAGAGCTCTGCACTGTACGGTGAAATCTGCATAATCCATTCAATCATAAGCTAGCTAGTTAGGTCATGTACACCGTATGAAAGACCAGGAACCAGCAAAGAAGGTATTTTTCTCTGGCAACCCACAGAGAAATCAATTTAAAAGTAGCCGTGAGCGTACGAACAACAACCGATGGAGAATAATTTATCTTGCAGCCATGACTCGTTCCGAGTTATCGAACGTATTATGATGTTGATAATATTGTAAATTCACAGTTTTTTTATTAATTCTTCATTCTGTCGTAAATGGATTGGCCGTACAGACGTTCGTGCAATGTTACTCGTAAACAACCAATCTTGCTTTCAACGTTTAATTCTCAACTATAATTTACCGCATTCCAATCATTATTTAGTTTATTCCCTGGGATAAAATTTTCCCGAATCCCGGAAGCAACTTAAATATTTTTTCGATAAATTGATTTTTTCTGGATATCTTTCCTTACACAGCATTGATAATGCCAGGACTCACTGAGTCATGCCCATGCTGAGGCGTACATTTTACATTTATATATATAGATGCTAGTACATAAAGTAATAATTATACATAATACACATAACATAAGTTCGATATAAAAATAGAAATATATAAATTTGATACACTAAAACTTTAGTAAGTAGAAATCTTGAAGTAATCTTATGAGTCCACAACGTGATATAGGATCACTTTTCTATCGACTGAGAAGTCTTTAAATTAAACTGCCAAAAATATTTTATAAACATTCATAACTCTTTAGCTCATTCTAAGTTATCTTAAATATAAATAAAGAATTAATCGTACATTTGAAAAAGAATATTGCTCTTTTATAAAACAACATCATGACAATTATTTTTATGAATTTAATAAGTTGAAATAAATGTCACGTGACATTTTAGAAAAATCATTGAACTGTGTAAGTGCCACGAATTAATTGGGGTTTTGCAACCCTTATTAGAGGGAGGACCCGTCCTCCCCGCAAGCCCTAATGTCATGTGACAGCTCTTCTGCGTGATTCGCTCAGGACAGGGCTGTGTATTATTTTACGGGGGTTAATGCATTTAAACAATGAGAGCTTTCGAATAAAGTTGTGAAATATGTTACATTTTATTTCATTATAAACAACTCGTCAGTTTTATTTAACGATAAACTTTACTAGATTTTGTTTATATTCCAACAATAATTTAAGATTTTTTAAATTTGCATAAATCGTTCAATTCCAACACCCCTCTCGTATCACTTCATATAACAAATGAGATCTAAGAATAACATGGACTCCACCCAAGCTACATTCACCTCGTACACTTTCTGGACGAATTATCTCCCTCCTAGCAGCCCACTTCCCATTCTTTCGCACCATGTGTGCTACTCAATTGGCACGAGCTCAATCTAAATTCCCAATTGTAAGTAATTTATTTAATAAAACGATAGAATGTATTTATATGTATGCGTGTTGGGCTATATAAAAACTTTCCTAATGATAGCTGTATTAAGTGTTTTGCATACCGCAAATACAAATAATAGTAGGCGCAGGTTGATGAATTTTTATTTTATTGTTTATGAAGATATCGTCTAAAAAATATAAGATGAGTAAGCGACGTTCACGGGTTAGCTCATATTAATATTTTTAAAATACGGACTGAAATATTTTTTTATGTTAAAAGAAATTACAGATGCCGACCTAGTCAATATGAAGTAAAGTCGTAAATGGTAACCACATTGATGTAGACGCGGCCAAAAGGTAATATTTAAAATTATAAGGGTAGTGTGCGGCAAGCGGCATCCTTGTATACATTGTTTATTATCAGTTCGACCCCTTAGAATAACAAGGTTCCAACAAACATTTTGGGCTAGTTTAAGTTATTGCGTGAAGTGGGTTCCAAATGCATTATTCTTTATTTCTTCCAAACACACCAAGGAAATAGTAAGAGCTGAAAGTTCCAACTGCATCAGTTATTTATAATTATTGTTAATTTAAAATATTTTTATTTTCTCTCATCTCACAGTAGTCATTGATAATACTGAAAATAAGTTAAGACATTAAAACTGATCATATTTGCACACTCAAAACAAAATATACATGAATATATGTTTAAATTCAATCAACACTTTTGAGCTCATTATCTCAAAACAGTGTCAGTGTCAGATGGTACCTTTTTATTCTGGGGGGTCGAGTTGTCGGCCTAGTCAATAGAAAGTTGATTGTAAAGTCAAAAATAGTAAACAAAATGCAAAACCTTTTTATTATAAGTAATTTTGTTTCATGTTAAAAGAAAATAAATTTTTGAAATTACGTGACATTTTGTTGGTATCAGAATATTGTTTTACCTTACCCGATTTTTTTATGTTAAACGTTTTCATGTTAAACTCTTTTTCAATGTATTTGGTTGCACACCGCGTTTGAATGGGAGCCGCCTCCGTTATAAGGGTCCCTTATTTTGTATTGTATTCTCGGATAAAAATCGTTATAGTTGGATATAAATATTTAATTCTGGATTAGGCCCCCCCCTACTTTTAGTGCTGCGGTAATCCGCGCCACTGGCCCTAACTGCAGGGGCGCATCGGCGGGGCGTAACCCCTCTTTTGTTATTGGCGCTTACGCCGCATGACCGAGTTCAGCAAAAAACATAGCAACGAAATAAAATAAGAAAAGATTTCCCCAACCATTATTGCACTTAACGAGGATGAAAATCGATCTTTCACACGATGTTTGGTGGTGTAGGTGTGCATTAAAAATAGTGCGTGTAAACAGTGTATGCAAAAGGTTTTTGGTGAAACTTTGTGGAATTCCATGATTATTTTGTAAATTGAGTCAAAACTTTGTTTTATTCCACTACACTTTTCATCGTGTTAAATAATATATGACGTTTTCGGGAACATCTTCCCATTATCAATATTATAGTTCATTAAAATTAATACCATTAAATTAATACAATTAAAGTAATACCAAATATATCCAATCAATATACAAACACACCATATATCCCGAAAACGTTATATCATTTAACACAATGAAAAGTGTAGTGGAATAAAACAATGTTTTGAGTCAATTTACGAACG
This sequence comes from Eubasilissa splendida, assembly GCA_031772225.1. Classification (NCBI taxonomy): domain Eukaryota; kingdom Metazoa; phylum Arthropoda; class Insecta; order Trichoptera; family Phryganeidae; genus Eubasilissa; species Eubasilissa splendida. Next base: position 33,169,079 of record CM062848.1, on the reverse strand, counting down.
AAAATGTTTTATTTTATGTCTAAACATTAGTTCTGGCGATGTTAAAACGTTTAAGGAATTAAAAAAACCAACGTATTTTTTACAGCATTAAAATATAAGTGACATTTATTATTTATTTTATATATTTATTACATTAATATTTTTTTCTGTATACCTTCTTAGTAAATTCAATTAATTTGTAATAAAAATATCAATTTCATAACAAAACTGTTATGAACTGCGCTGAACTGATTCTGCTAAGTGTGTGTGTGTTTAATTAAATTGTAGTGTATTATAACTTGTTGAATACGAATGTGTTGATCTCTATAAATTTCAGGTTTGTTATAAATTTCCCAAGATCAAATATTGCATCATATTTTGTTGCATAGATTTATTTTTTCCTTCTTTTTCGTCTTTCTTATTCTAAATTTATAGTTGACACACTAATTATGTATAATATGATTGTTGATAAAAAATGTAAAATGTTTGCCTCATCACGGGCGAAGCCCAGTGAGGCAGATATTGAAATAATAATTGTATTTACAACGTATGATATGAAATAAATAAATACAATTCTTTACTCTATCTAAATTAGTCGGAATGGATGTAATAATTATTATTTTAATATTCTTATCACGTATAAATGGTCTACTATTATTCATATTTGCAATGTAGAATACTATATTTCGCTAATTCTTAAAAGTAAGAAAGTGTTACCTTAAGTACATACTGTTTACCCATTTATTAAATATCACTATAGGGTAGATGATTATCTCGTGATATGAGTCGAAATGTGTGCGCTTTAAGTTGTCGAGTCACTCGGATGGAGTGGCTGATGTTTGAAGGTTATGTATTTTGGATCAGAAGGTTTTGTAAATGATGAGACTGAAGGCCCTATCTTTCCTCAGATCTCACGCGTGTTGATGCATGTGGAATGTGCGAGTAAATATATATGGTGTGACTAGAGCAAGGAATTTAATTAAAACGAGACTTACAAAAGTTGGCGTTTATTGCGGATCGATTCACAATTGATAGTATAACGATTTGAAAGCTAATTTGTACAAATAAAGTTCGTATCTGGATATGCTTGCTTAAGGTGTTCCCGAAAGGACGGGCCGAAGAGAAGTGGCTGGTTTCGCGAAGGTGTCCGTCTCGATGAATTGTTATCAGCGTTGGGTAGCTGCGCTCCGGCATTAAATGGCTGTATAGCGCTTGAATAAACGGCCAGTAATTATGCAGGTCTCTACAAATCGTAGGTAAAATTAAATATTCCCTTAAATAACCTATTTTTAATTTTATTCGATCGATAATATTAAACGCAAACTAATATAATATTTTGTAAGAAATATTTGTAGTGAAACCGATTAAATTCCTTATTCTTATTTGTTTACCATAAAAACAAACAAATCTCTATTGCCCGCAAAATCCTTGCAAGCCGCGGGATGCAGGAAGGCAAATAGGAGATCTCCCATGAATCCTTAATGCGGGATCCTTCCGGGCGTCCCGCACGAGTCTGGTCCAGGTGATCCAAGATGCAGAATACACATTCTCGAGGGATAAGTGAATTTATTTTCCTAACCCATTTACGAATAAAATATTTTCAACGAAATGTTCAATATTCTTAAAAATATTTATCATATTACTTGTGTAGTCTACTGGTGAAAATCTCAACACGTTGTCTGCAGTTTGATCCTCATCCCGAGAAACTACTTTTTTTTTTGCAAAAATGCAATCTTTATTACGGCATGAGGTGTAGCATTGAATTTATTTTTATTATATTGTATCATTGTACTTATATCAAATTAATAAATAAATATATTATGGTTAAACATTGGACTAATTTTTATAATATTGCTGCTTTAATTACATTTTTAATTAAAAATATTACAAATTTATTTCATTCAAAAATTCATTATCACGCGCATAAACTTACATGTTAAATCGTGAATCGATTACATACGAGTATACAATGGATTGTATGTATGTATATATATCTTTGTGTCAGTTCTGTACACAATTTCATACTAATTAAATGAATCAATTAGAAAGATATTATTACCACAGAAAAAAATTGTTTATCGAAAAAATAATTGATTGCCACCGGGAAACGATCGAAATCGAAAACATAAATGGTTGACGTGGCGAAATGGTAACGCGTTTCCCCGTATAGGTAATGTTTCGGGTTCGCATCCTGCTGGGATACAAAATTTTTATCATATTTTGTATATTTTTCTAATAGATTAAACCAATTTGTTGTAAAAATTATTTCATACTCTTTATAATAATTTAATAATAAATAAATAATATTTTGTACTTTATGACCCTGTGCAAAATATAACTTTAACCGCTGTCGTATGAAACAGTGCAACAACAATTTTAAATGTAATACAAAGATAATGTAGGGCTATAAACAGTTTATATGTAAGCGTCCTTGAGGTGATTTTTTTATGAAAATGGCGCTATAAAAATATTATTGATAAAGTGGGATATTATCATTAAATTAGTATTATCATTTAACCCAAATAGATTTTGTGTAATACCAAAAAAAAGTTCCCCAACCCCTGCTCTAGAGCATCTAAAAAAACATTCCCATAGCCGAATAGAAAATATATTTAAAAAATCAAATAGTGCATTAGCTGAACGTGCTTATATAATATTAATAAATCAATAATAAATTTCCTAGACTGAAAAAACCGTTGTGAATAAAATTTCTCAAATTTTATTTGAATCTGCTTACAGGCGTATGGAAGTCGTTATGTCGCCACTGACGCACGTGTGCGACAGAATAGAAGTGATTCACGTGAGGGAAATCCTAGCTGGGCGCCAAATCCTGGCAGGGCGGCAAATCCTCACCGGGCGGCAAATCCGTCCGTATCCGCCTTTGACGGTTTACCGTAAGCCGCGAGCCCGAGAGGCGTCTTTGAGAGATGTAAAGATTACATATTTTACATCTACCTACGGTGAAGGTGGTTACTGACAAGCGCGTAGGCGAGAGTTTGATAATAATAACGTTATCTCTGTAGAGTCTAATGATAATATTAAAATATGAATCTTCTAACGATTAATATTAAAAATATCAGCATGAATAAAAATTAACTTTGTTTCTGTGTCTGTACGTGGTATCGCCCCATTAACGCTTCACAATGTTAAGTAATCTTTCGAAAATGAGCTCCCATATTATTATTATCTGATCTGAAATTCATGGTGTGAAGAGCAATATATATTAAAACTTTCTATACTGATCGAAAATTTTGAATCGAGGCGTCAGATGTAATTATTGCTCAGCCAATAATCAACAAGTTTTGACATGTGATATGGAGGCAATTAATTTTTTCAAAATGATCAGTTCTAAGGTGTTTGAGTATATAATTAATTGTATTCATTATATTATAAATCTGTGTGAAAAGAGTGTGATATATAATAAAATATATTTCAGCTTGATCTTTGGACAGTGAAAATAATAGTTATACGAATGTGAAAGTGTAAAATAACATTTGCTCTAAACCTAATCATATTTGCAAGTAATGTTTACTATCTTGGAACTTCGCACAAATGTATACAGAACACATTATGGGTTGCTGCAAAAACACATACTAAATGCCCGAGCAGCAAACGCAACACACTAGAAAACTTGTAATGACATCCGTTACAAAAAATCTGCTCAAATTAACCCTTCCCAAACCATGCAGTAACACAGGTCTACCATTATATTAAACCGCTAATATTTCGGTAAATACATGCAACATAAAATTCATATTTTAGATAATCCTAAAAGTGACTAGTGAAAAACCAATTATGAAAAGGGAATCGTATAAAACAATTATTTTTTCCATTCAATCCGCTGTAAAATTAATACGTTGGTAAAAATACCATTTGTGATATGTGAAAGACAGAGATCACACACTATTTTCACAGTGAAAAGAACAACAAACATACAAATATAATTATCTCTTTCTTACAAATTAAACGAAGAGAGATAAGAAGGAAGGATACATTGTATAGAACTTAATGAATGCTCTAAATTATGTAATTAATCATTTTTTCAAAATTAAATGCTCAATATTTAGAGTAAATTCGTATCATTAAAGCCATTTAAGCTAATAACTGTTATTTATTTTCTAACTGTTATTTACGGTAACACGATTTGACAACATGGCTGCGTTCGGGTATTTTATATCACGGTATGGTAAAGGTTAAGAAAACCAAAATATCTACAGTTTTAAACAGAATACAAAATGATATACAACAAATATTTTGTAGAAGAGACAAAGTGTCCCCTCTGTCGGTCTAACGTCGCGCGTCGGTCACCTTCCGAGAACAGAGTTAGATCACGTAATTCATCAATTGCCCCCTAATCCCCCTCCCCCACAGAGGAGGAGGCTGATCCCCGGATCTCGCCCTCACTAATCCGACTAATACGTTTATAAGATAATTTAAGTGGATGCTGCGTGACTGTTTATACGGGCTCTGAGACTCGCGGGGACTGCCTGTTGCTCTGGGATGAATTTAGAAATCTTGAGATTCGTGTACATTTTGGGAAAATTATATTTTCGAATAAGAAACGATAATTTGACAATTTTATCTATGAACGTTTTTCGAATAATTTGCTATTGACATATTTATAGTTGTTGAAATACATCTGACTGAGGTAATGTAGTTTTAAAAATGTTTATATTATGATATTTTTATGGAGAACACATTTTCGTTGTGAAGATTAATTTTCACAACATAGTTCTGTAGTATTTCAATACAAATTTAATGAATCAATCAGTAAGTATGGAAAGAATCTATTTATCGAAAATATATATTGTTGCTACTGACATTCGAACCAGGACGTCTTTCTATCCGGGGAATTATGTTCACCATTTCACTATAGCAATCGTTTATATTTTGGACAAATTTTGAACTTATATTCTGTAATCTTTATTATGAAAATAAATATTATTTTATTTGTTATATTTAGTGCAAAAATATTGTGGTTAGTCAATAAAATAAAATTTATACAGGGAACTAGTTACATATACAGTTATATTATTTATATTTATATACTCGACGCGTTCAAAAAAATGTTTAAAAAACTGTTTAATAAAAAATGTAATACTTGATAACCTAACCATTCTATGGAGGAGGTTAAAGAACCTAGAACTTCTGGAATGGTAAACCTTCGAATATCCTGAGGAAGATAAAAGCGAGCAGGCTGCAGTAGGCGGGACACGTAGCGAGAGTAGATGAGCCCTCATCCACAAATCAACAGAATTAAGATCAAAAAGAAGGCGGATAATATTCAAACAGATTTGCAGAAGGTAGGTAGGTGCATATCAGACTGGACCATAAATACCATGGGAAGGAATGGCTGGTGCTATACTGTGACTGCGATCATAGAGTCCTACGAGGCTACTAAAAAAGAATAAGAAAATTAACAGATACCACCAAAAGTATATAATCTTCACGATATCATACATTGCATCATAATATCATGATTCCACGATACCATGTATCATGTTGCATTTATTTCTACGATTCTACATGTGACGTCCAATATGTCGGGAAATTTAACAACCGAATTTGAGTTCAAATATAATGCAAGCGTGCAGCATATTTCCACAAGAAGCCAGGCATATTATTTACTTACTTTCCATCGCGCCGTTTCCCCGGGGGGGTAGACAGAAAGAATAAAGCGCCACACCCCTCTGTCCTGACTTGCAATTCTCGCCTCATCCACACTCATACAAGCTCGCCGGCTATTGTGGCTGCCATATGACATTTTAATATGTTATACATTATCATATGCCAAATGGATCCAATTATTTACGCTTGTGTTTTTCTAATGCGGTCGATGAATCAATATAACACTACCAATTAGGGGCGTGCAGTGCATGCAAGCAAAAAAGCTGCGCATTACTAAAAACTCTGCGAAACAAATACAAATTAAATAATCTATAATATGGACACGAACAGATACATTATACACCGATTTATTACAATTAGCGCCATATGTGTGCCAGTAGAAACTTTAATTGTTTAGTTCTAAAAACTGCCATGACAATCCGCTGCATCCGTAGCGCTGTATGCTACAATCGACGCATTGTAGCTATTCACATCACTCAGTTCTATTTTTAAGTCATGCAATTGGCTATTTACTGAATTGAAAAATTCTTTCGGTTGATCCATTTTGTATGGAGTCATTACTTATGCTGTTTATTAACAGAATAACATTAAAAAGGCTTACAACTGCGTGCAAATCGTTGAAGTGTCTACTTACTCTTTTACAAATTCGCAAATTTTACTATCTTACTGTTTTTAACGTGTTGAATTCATTGTCGTTATTTTCGTTCGAGGTGCATTTAGTGAATGAACTTGTTTTTGATTTGGGAAAAACAAAAAGCAATTGGCAGAACTATTTCCTACGTTAACCTGTAATAAAAATAATTATTTCGTTTAGTTATTACGCGACGGATTTTCAAACAACAAAATAATCATGTTCAGTCTTATAAAGTGTTATTAAAAACGTCCATACATTTTTTATGTCGATTTTTATACGGGTAAGAAGGTGATATTTTTCGTTAAAACTTAAACTTTAAAACCACTAATAATTAGTGGTTTAAAATTAGAAATAAATACATGGTAGGGTCGTATAAATGACGGATTAATTTTGTCTAAAGACGTTGATTAAAGGAAAGTTCATAATCATATGTACAACATATATTGCAGCACATATATTATATATGATTGCATAATATCATTGGTAACAGCATAACCTAAATCTATATCTACTGCACGCCACTGCCACCAATAGTAGTAATATATTCAATACTATGATTAAAATCAAATTTTTGAGATATTTTTATACATCGTTTATGCAAATGCTTTTTTTGTAATACATTGCCACCAAAAATTATAATTGAAAATTATGTATTATATTTGACCACGCATTTTTAACATTTTTGACCAAACCACTCGTCATCATAATTATTGATATAAGATTTATTTTGCAAACGTAAATGAAATATTTCAAAAGGTTCTATGTGCCCCGTGATAGTATATACAGGTACAGGGTGTGACAGATATAGACCACAATATTTTATGTGTGGATACCTGACTAAATTACGAGTCGAAAATGTTCAAGAAATATGTGCAAATTCTGCATTGTTTGAAATTTTTACAAAATCATGCAGTACTTCGAAATAAATATTTGCGAAATTTATCTATTATATTATTAATCTATATTTTTATATTGTTAATCTATATTTTTGCTTCAGGCCCTAATTCATCTGATAAAAAATAGTCTGGTCGCTAGAAATTCGATGATTTTTTGTGTTAATATAATGTCTAATTTGGAATCAATAAAATATTTCAATTACAATATTTTGAGATGGTTGTTATATCTCTGATATGGTTGAGATTAAGCACAAATTTTTGAGCATTTCTGTCTCATAATTTAGTTAGGTGTACCCATAAAAAAATATGGACTAGGTCTGTTACATTCTGTATACTTACATACTACATGGAAATATGATTAACTTGCTAACGTTTCTTAGTAAAGTTAATATTTCATTTACGAGTCAAGAAATTCATGAGTGAAAAAAGTAGTACTCGTTCTGAAGAAGTGGTAAAACTTTTTATCTCGTCAACTTTCTTCAACGCTGCACAAGAATACTTTAATCCTTCAGGTCTCCCTTCGTAAATCTTATTTTATCTCCTTTCTATCCCTTAACCTTAAAGCTTCCCTCTTCAACCCTTCCGAGGAGCTGAAAATAAGGTATGGAGATAATCATATCATAAATATTTGATTTTATACGATTAAAAGTATATGGACAAATGTATTTTATAAAAACCACAATAAACGAATTTGGCATATCTCTTGTTCTATTTGATCACTGCTTTTAATAACAGAATACAGTTGATGGACGGATGATAACCTACTACCAATTGATACTGATAAAACATATTTTCTACGATTTGCTATTCAACAGAAAGATAACACTGAAATTATTATTGAAATTCACACTAAAGCCTGTACTCAAGAAGATTCTTGTGACCAATGTTCATCAATTGAAGAAAACGACTGTATTAAGTACCTAGGAATCAAAATAGATAACAAACTCAAATGAAAAGAACATATTACTAATCTTACAAACAAAATAAGGAAAACTGCCAAAAAAAATATTTAAGACTCGGAAACATTTTATCACTTAAAAATCTGAATCGCGTTTGTAGTCATATTTACAATACGGTATTATTGGATGGGGAGGAGCATATAAAACTTTAATGTCACAATTAGAAATCACTCCAAAAATTATTTAAAAAAAAAAACTATTCAAGTATACAACTCTTCACAGATTTCAAAGTACCAAAAATAATAAACATGTTCAAAAAAAGATTCAGTAATCCTAATTTTCAAAATTAAAAATCAATTAAATTTTAGTAGCGAATTTCAATCTACAATATTTAGAGACTAAATTGATATACCAAAACTAAAATATACCGCAACCCAAAATCACTATTTATCAAGGCATCAAATTTTTTAACAATCTCCCCATCATAATTATAAAAATTACAGACTACTATAAGTTTGTATCTGAAGTAAAAAAATATGTACACAGACTAACAGAAATATAAGCTTTCGTATATACTCTTATATATATATTTAATATTTGAAATTTTTTATGAAACATGTATTCAGTGGAAACTTGGACAGTTCGCAATAGCGACAAGCATAAAATAGACGCCTTCGAAATCTATTGTTGGAGAAGGATATTAGTATGCTGAAGACACATGTTGCGCATGCCATGGACGTCGAGACGCACGAAGGCCTCAATCCACCAACAAATGCAACGAGTAAAGGAAAGATTATTTCAAATCTTCGTCCACGGCTTAATCCTGTGCACAACTTTGGGCCGAAGAAGAGTGCCACAGCGGTGGATCTGGCTGAAGTGTAGTGATTAGAAAAATGCTACTCTCGACTCACTGGTGTGATTGTGATTGATATTCAATAATATCAGTGATTGAAAACTGCGACTGATCACGATATCACAATACACGAAATAAATAAATATATTTAAAAAAAACATAATTTTGAGCGTATTTACTTATATTATCCAAACTTCATTTGCGTAAAAAACATATTCTAGCATATATATATATATAATTTAATATCACCACAAAGAGAATTAAAACTCTTAAAAAAATGTGAGTTTATTTTTCGGATCAAATTCTCAGCATTTCGGGTTAAATGTGTAAAACGTTTTAGCAGAATCTACTAGATGGCGCTAATGCAGCTCATGCGCCGAATCACGGTTCACAACCAAATATAAACAAAATATAAAAATGAATCACAATTCACGTTATTCCCAGATATTCAATTAGTGATAGTGAGTGTGACTCAAAAATATCAGTGATTGACTCACAGTTCGTAATTTTAAGCTCAACACTACAGGAGAGACCCTGGAGTCAGCTGTGAAAGCGACTCAGGACCGGGACTTATGGATGTGCATTACGAACCGAGTCTCATCTGATTGAAGCCACTATATATCAATACTGACAAGAAGAAGGAATGAAAAAGAAGATGAAATATATACCACTGACTACATAAATACAAACATATTGAAAACCCATATTTTTATCACATCATTTAACTGTATGAATTAGCGCAGAGAATCTATAAAAAAGATCGTATTTCAACTTTAGTCGAGTAAATGATTTCATCAGAATATATTCTAACTCTTCCCCAACGTTGCACAATTTACTGTCCACTCGGGGGTGTCTTCGCCGTCTCCGAGACTATCCGCGGGTAGAGGGGTTGATAAAGTTTTGTTTGTGGGTTGGCGCTCTTTCCGGACCAAAAGGCCTTTTATTTATTAAGTCTATTTATCCCAACTAACTAATCCCCTTGATCAAACGTCAGTACGATATGAAATCATTGAATTCGGTCCTATCTGTTTGTTTATTGTTCACTTACTTACGGAGATTTCATACATGGAAGAATTTACCTTTTTGATCGCTCATAATATAATTGTAATTTACAGCGAAGAAAAATATGTGTTCGTGTACTGTACTCAACAGAACTATTCAATAATATAACTTTATTGTTAATTACGTGTGAATTTGTATATTCTGTTGTTTTATATTAAAATATATTTAAGACATTCTATGGCTCTGAATAACAACCAATCATAATAAAGTTAAGCTTTTAGTAAATCACACTAAAGTAATACTTAGAAACCAATTAATATTGTATTAATATAAAACCTAAATAAATAGTTATATTTTTAGCAATATTTGAATATGTCCAAAAACACATAATAACTGGATTTTTACCTACAAAGGCACTGTTATTAAATAAATATCAGATATCTCATAGATACAAAGCTATGTTTTATTATATTTAATGTAAAATATATAAAAGTATGGGGTAATTACAGCGCTTATAATTATAATTATTATCATAGTATAACATGCTGATTAAAAAAAGGGAAAAATGCATTATCAAATTTGGTCTGTAGATTTCGATGGTATAGTGGTACTCGAAGCGAGTCCACATACTAATGTATATATAACTTTCAAAAATTTGATAAATGTGGAGATTGGTGAACGTTATATATATAAATTGATCACTTAAGCCAGCCGAACACAGATCGTAAGCCCTGTAATTACCTCATACTTCCATATATTTTCCATTAAATATAATAAAAAATAATTTTGTCTCCATGAGATATCTGATATTTGTTTAGTTATATTATTGTTTATGTTATGAAAATAATCGTTGGCGTTTTTCCTTACAATTTTCCGACCATTAATAAATAAATATACCTCTTCATATCAAAAAGGATTATTTTTTAACTAAATTGTTCTACGCGTTATGATTCTAACACGGTTTTGTAGTCATATACGTGTTTTTTTGATGTCTGATTTCGATAACACCATGTGATTTTAGAATGACTTTCTTTTTCCTACAACAATCGAGATAAATATTGCATTTTCATCCGGAATTTAGAAAATGTTTTAATAAACTGTACGTTTTAATTCAAAATTGAAATGTTTCTACCACCTTCATAATATAAAAAAAAAAAAATATATAGTAGTTCCCATGTATATTTATGTAATTTTATTTCAAAAATAATAATTAGTGGTCTAAAATTGACGCTAAATGATAGATAAAAATAAATTTGTTAAGATATTTCACAATAATAAATTTAATAATTAAATGTTTTTATTTACTCTAATGAATTACTTTAATGAATAACACTAACCCGCCCCCCCCCCCCCCCGCCCTTTTTCTTCCCAGCCTCATCGTCGGTACTCTGACGATAAAAGAGATATATTTCTTCCTAATATGATTTATCCTTTTACACGAGGCAGGGTTTTGCAAGTCCACTATTGGATAATTTAATCATTAACATATTAAAATAATAATTAATTTAAGGTCACTTGTATGGTTTTGATTTTCACCAATTCAAAAATAATTGTGTTAATAAATATTTGATTATAAACACATTGATGATTAAAAGAGACGTTTTCTACATTTTTACTGTTTTTTTAAACTAAAATAAATAGAATAATATAATGAAATGATTAATTTTTGTAGATGAGTATCCACAGATGTTGTGTCCTTTTATAGAACTTCATACTTATTTATTTAAATTAAACAACAAAATTAATATAATATGAACTAAGTATCTATACTAACAGAGGACAAAATTGTTTATTTTTAAAACAAAATGATTTTGAGGGATACAAGTTTAAACGATAATTCCCCTGCATAAATATATCGATGTTAAAAGCGGCTGTTTAATGAAATCATTGTACTAAAACTAAAATATATTTTTAAAAAACAAGCCCAGATTTTTTGATATCAAGTGCACAGAACATCAAAGAACCTAGAGTGAACATTACCATAGCACCAGCATTGTAACATCATCACACCTACCCAGACATGGGGCATTAGAATGAGCTCCCATATTAAATCGTAATGGCTAAACTACTCTTAACTCTTAACATGTAAATTAAATAATTCAACTTAATCAGATTCTAAAGTGTACTTTATTAATATTTTGATGTCTTCATTAATTTTACAAATATTTAAGTAACTGGACTAGACAGAGATGCCCGTATTCCGCCAAATTCCAAATTAGAAATGTAATATAATTAAAAATTGAATAAATAATATTAACTTCTTCAATGATAGCAAAATTACTTTGTGGCCAAATATTATATAAATAATAAGATAAAATACTATGTTTTAACCACTATTTATTGATAAATCAACAACACTATGGTATCTTCTTCAGGAAACAATGTATACTAAAATTAAAAATGTAGACATAAATGGTAGAAAAAATTGTTTTAATAAATCATTAAAATTACAAGCATAGATAAAAACAAATCTATAAACGTATAAGTGATGGATAACTAATTCGGAACTATTACAAAGTGTTTTATATATCTTATTACTTAAATAATATTAAATTCATTATGTTAATAATAATAATAATTATATGAATTTAATTTACACACTTTTTTTACTATTATATTATTTTAACCATTCATTATTTACTATCTATTTCTCTTTACGGATTCTACTTTTAAAATAGAGTACAATAATTACTACAATTATATTTTATAAAAAAATAGTGACTTCATTAAAAAATATAGATTTGCCGTAATCACTTGTTGATATGATGTTACCATAAAAATATCTACTGTCTCATTTTAATAACCGATTAAATGCTGCATCCCTTAAAGGCTTCAATTGATCATTTGAGTAGGTATACCCCCAAGATTTGCTCATTGCTTTTCCTTCTGTTTACATTTAATCAAAATATTATCCTGATTGATTTCACGCGTGATTTATGTAAGGGCTTCCGAGATCCATCTCCACCGCATCGTGTGTTTATTCATTAAACCTTCATCCCTCACAGAGCCTTACCTACCTCGTACCAGTCTCCCTCCCCAGGGATGAAAATCCTGAAACATGCTCGAAGGTAAATCAACTGCTAATGATATTACGTATTATAAGAAAAACTTGTTTATGTTTTAAAAATGTATGTCGGCAATTTTATGTCAGTTAAAATGATGTTTAAAGAGCAGGGTACAGCATGTCTAATCAATGCATGTATCCAGTAGATAATTCCTCGCAAACCGGATATGACAGCTGGTATGCATTAGATAATAATAACATAAGACTATCGGAGATCAGTAACATTATATTCTTATATACGATCTACAATATACTACAAAACTCTATATACATTAGAACTGGATATAACGATTCACATAAACCATTATTGTATGACGCTCAACTGTCAAACTTTGTCATTCACTCGCTTGAAACTGTTTGAATATTTGAGACATCTATTTTCACCAGCCGAAAACTACCAAATGGAAATTTCCTTTAAATGAAAATCGCAAGATGGTGCTTGAATTCTGAGTCCATTTTTCATAACCGAAACTATAAATCATTGGTTTGATGAATGGTATTTTATTGTTGTGGATTGCATTAAACAAAACTGTATTTCTTAGTATTAAAATCAAAATAAATATGAATTTTATCGAAAATATTGTGAAAGTTGAAACCGTATAATTTTTATTGCCGGTAGTGTACTATAAGAATTGAATTATTTTATTATACACTTGGTTTGTCTTAATCAGCTATACAAATTTTGTCTAGAAATCATCATATTAAATACTATTTTACTGCATTATTATCAACAATATCAAAATACAGCTCACTTGAGATTTGCTATATTATATTATAATATATTTTAAGACAAATATACATTTTATTTTTGACTAATCAAAGTGTTCATTTTTATTCTGAATTTACTAAGGTAAATTATCATCTGCATATCATAAATTTGTTTTTTTAATATTCAGCTCAGTATCTTTATTCAAAAGGCAGATACAATGGACTGAAGTTTTTATTTGTAGAAATTTTTTTTTTTTTATAAAATCGTGCAGTAATCCAAGTCTTAAAAATAGCTTCTGTATCCGTTTTAATGTAGACACGACGTAACCGTGTCATGTTTTTTTTTTTCAAATAAAATGCACGCGCAGCGGCTTTGGATCGATTGAATATTCGAAGTAAATAGTTCGGCCATGTCCGGCAGCGCGGGGCGCGTGGGCGGCGCGGGAAATAATCCTTTTGGCGGGCGCTTATCTGTTTCCGGCGCGGTAATCTAATAATCCCGGCGGGCTTATCTGGCGCGCTTATCTCAGCTTCCGGCGCAGCTGCGCCCCTGCCGACGGCGGACCGAATCACGCCAAGTCAAAAAACAGTCGCGGCGTTCCAATTTTAAAATTTGAATACGCGGGAAACCGCGAGACTGCTCGGTGGCGATGTATGTAATTGCTTACCGTGTGCCTAGCAGCGCTGTTGTTGTATACATCTTGGATACATCGTACAATTTGACGGATTATGGCGCGTATATATATATTTTTTAGTTCAATATTAAGAGATTTACGAATTGGTTTAGATTATGAATAGCCATCATTTTTAAACAAAATGGTCGGTCTGGCTGGTTAACGAACTAGGACGAGATATTTTTTTAGAGTTTGATTAAAATCTGGTAAAAGCTACTGGATTTATCGCGTTCACAAAAATCGTTATATTACAGATACAGTTTTAAAAGGAGAATGGTTTCGATGGTTTAGAATTTTTTGGACGTTGTGTCATGAGACCCTCTGCAATATGTAAGTAGTATTTGTGTAAAAATCTAAAACAATCGTTATATCGATTCAAACAATGGAATTTCTAAGGTAGGTGTAGTGCCTCACCCCCCGCCCTAGAGCATCCCATCACACGTCTCCCCCCACCCCGCAACCGACCTACCATGCCGCAGTCCGCAAGGATTTGTGCGGATTTCAATAGGGACTAATCCCGTCCTAATGAATCTCCAATCCGGATTACCCCCCGCTCCCCCTTCTTCACATCGGGCGGCTCCGCTACGCCTGTCGAAAAATACGGCCCATAGAAATCACCATAAAGCCATAAACAATAGATAAAACTAACAATTGATCCTCCACCAGGATTAAATAAAATGTTAAATACTCAAATAATTGGCGTACGAATTCTATTTTAATCGCGGATTGGCAAACAGCTGGAATATTCCACCGTAGTAAAAAAATACACGATTTTCTAATAAAAATTTAGTTTATTTGTTTGTTCAACAATCAAGTTGTATAAATAAGTGTTACATAGATGATTATACTTATGCCATTGTTCATATACAGCGGCGAAACAAGATGTGGGCGAAAGGGGCAATAGCCCCGGGTTCGGCCCATAATGGGGCGCAGAAAAATGTATGAATATTTTGTAACTTCTAATAATGTAAAATAATGTGCAACGTTAATAACAATAGTGTCGATGCACGCACAAGACCATAAAAAAAGTGCGAACATCTCTCATACAAGCTCAAAAAAGCGTCAAATTTTCGTTGAATTACTGAGAATGCGTTTTAGAGATATCTACAGCTATCAACGGCGTGCTGTCAAGCAGTTTCAAGCTTGAAATCTCTTAGAAATTAATCAAAATAAAATATGTATTTAGTAATATTCGTACTACAATTAGTATCACATTATTCAGATTTAAATATATCATAATATTCTGTTAGATAAAAATTTAAATTTTCTTTATTTCCTAATTTATGCAATCACGTACCGCTTATTTTAATAAACTACCTGCATGAGCCTATTATAAACATTTTTTTAAATAGTTCATATTTAAAAATATGATACAAGTTTTGAAAGATTTTCGACCGTACAGTTTTCTGGCCTAATCTACCGTGTATATCTAACCGTTCTGGTCGACGTTTCGGATCTCATCAAGGCTGATGTGACATGTGACTATTGGTGTTGTGATTAAGTACTAACTTGCAATCAAAGATCAAATATTCGCGGCAGATTAGCCTAGAAAACTGTACAATGAGAGCGGACCCAACACATTCCTAGAACCGATTTAATAAGCTCAAGGCTCCTATTTCGGTCCTACTCTCACGCCATCTGGTTGTTTTTTTTTAATACTACAAAGGAGGCTTTACGATAGCACCCCGCACAGTGATAGGGCGATACCGCGCAGCCTCCTATACCAAATTTGCCATATTATACAATAACAATATATGAGTAACATTATACAAATAAGACAATCAGACAATTAATAATTAAGCTATTGTGACCTACAAAACCACAAGGCCGAGGAGCAAGACATATGTTAAAAGACACTCCTTTCCAGGGAAAAATACGGCACAAAATTAATTACAAGGAAAGTATACTCACCCCACGCACCACTGCCGACAGATTTAACCCTCAAAAGCAATATACGGTGTATCACAATTTAGATTAGTCAGTCTGAATAAGTTAATATAATATAAAACTGTACACTCAAGATTTTGAACGGCCGTGAAAACCTAAGAACATTTTGAAGGATTTTTTTACGGTCCCGGGCGCTAAAATACCTTGCTCCGCCTCTCACATTTAGTTCATAACTGTATTACAGGAGAAAATTTTTTAAAAAAGATGTCTGTTTTTCTTTCTTAGCAGTTTCTTAGCCTTCCTCAGCTGATCAGTATCAGACCGGAGTATGAGAGTGGTTTATTTCTTCTTATCGTCAAGGGAATGTTGGACTTGACACACCACGCTGTCCAGGCGGGTGTTTTTTTTTTTTTTCTGGGGGTCCCAACCTCTATGTGGTCCCCCCCGGGAATACCCATCGATGCTAATGGGCAGAAAACAAGTAATTCAGATAAAATTTTATAGCATATCTTGCAACGTCGTCGACATACAATGTATAGGGGGTCCTAAATAAGTTTAACATAAATTCATTTTTAAAAAAGCACTAATAAAGCCTAGTAAAATATTTGTACCTAAATTAAATGCTTAAAATGGTGTCTTGTTATTTCGATGCAATTTTTGCAGCATACAACAAGAGATTTTCTTCATTTTGTAGCACACTCTAAATTCTATTAAACAAATCTTTTTTCGCAGTGTCTGCTTTTGTAGACTTTGCTTTTTAGGTATCCCCAAAGATGAGTTTGTCAAATGTGTTTTAATGACTATGAAATAAAATGTGTTTTTATTTAATTATTTTAGGTATAAGATATGTTTAGTTATGTGCGAAGATAAAACGTACATATAAATTATAGAAAACAGATAATCAGTGGAAAGGAGTATAGAGGAATGATACAATTATTAGTATTATTATTTTGTAAATTGAGTTAAAACACTGTTTTATTCCAATATATTTTTATTGTGTTTCACGTTTTCGGGAACATCTTCCCATTATCAATCAATAATATAATTCAACTAAAATTAAAAATATATTTAAAGAGTAATGTATGGTGTGTTTGAAGTTAACGGTGGTGGGGGTGGGGGTGGAGTTAAAATGGATAAGAGAGGGGATGGAGATGGGCGGTATTTGAATATTTATTATGTTTTTATTGTTATTTTTATCATCAAATAGTCATAATGGGAAGATGTTCTCGAAAACGTCATATCGTTTAACGCAAAAAAAAATATAGTGGAATAAAACAGTGTTTAACTCAATTTACAAAATAATCATGGAATTCCACAAAGTTTCACCAAAAACCTTTGAACACTTATTAGTGTTATATATTTGAACAAAATTTTGAAAATACGTTAATCTTATCGTTTGTACAGACTACGCTTTACAATTGATATACACATGATGTGGAATTATAAAATGATATAACAATTTAAATCAGAGATCGGTTACATGCTTACTTAAATCTAAAAAATGAATTATTTTGGTAAAATCTCGTTCGAAAATCACAGAAAATATATCACGTGTCAAGAAGAGGAATACGGGATGTGGAGATGGCCACAACTAGCTGCAGACACTTTTATTGCGAGCGTAAATCCGGGCGATTAATCCCGGATTTCCCGGATTAATCCGGACCCGTGTTGGGCCGGCACGGAAGCGGATGTGTGTGTGGGAAGCTCACACACATGCAAGATCCGCACGCACGGCTAGATTACTTCCGCGCGTATGAGACGAATGTATTCACATATACACGTATAACTATGATACTTCAGATTGCCCAGGCACTATTTCCTGCGGCGAAGCAACGCGCTCGATCCTCCGGACTGAGCTGCACACAGAAGCGGACAGCGTCGAGAGAACTCTCCAAATGATGATTTGTAAAATAATAAAAACATTATATTTTTAAGTCTTGTAGTATTTATTTTAGTTTAAATATTTAAGGATTATGTTAAAATAAGGCGGCACTGTACATAAAGTGTCGCGCCTAGATAATTTGAAATACTTAACTTCCAGTAAATTGTTTAGAGGGTTTTTTATCAGTAATTTTTTACCCTTCCAATTCATGTAATAATATAAAACACTCAGATGTTTATAATAATAAGGTAGTTTGTAAAAGTGTCAAAGTGACTAGCGCTGATGCACTTGTAGTTTGTAGATTAGGCGGTCTAGCCGCATGTAGAGTACTCAGAGTATCGTAGACTCTAAGGAATTGGAAAAAAAAAAAATAACTATGATACTTCCAATGCTTATTCATTTGTATTTCTTAAAGCAGTATCCATATTAAAAATAATATATTTTTATTTTAATGTTTCCACCAAAAAAAAAAGCATATTATGTTTAGTAAAAGTTAGATTGCTTTATTTTATTAAGGAGAACACATTGTGAAGTTGTAATTATTCAGAACATAGGTCAGTGATATTTTAAATACTAATTAAATGAATATTAATTAGAAAGATATACATATAAAATTAATTTTATCGAAAAATATTGTTGTTGCGCCACCGGGATTCGAACCTGGATCTCTTTCCTAACCGGGGTAGGTGCATTATCCAACTATGCTACAGCGACAATATTTTTAACGACAACTTTCGAACCTATATGTTACCTTTTTTATATTAATACATTTAATCGTTCCATTATTTGAAAGAGCCATCTACCTTATTTTTACATAATCTCAAATACCTTTGAGTAAGCAGAATTATCAATTCATTTTTATTAAATTTTGGACACATTGATACAACTTTATTATTAGAACATATTCTTATTGTGAAGTTGTAATTATTCAGAACATAGGTCTGTGATATATCAGTTTACTCAAAGGTATTTGAGATTCTGTAAAAATAAGTTAAATGGCTCTTTCAAATAATGGAACGATTAAATGTATTAATATCTAAAAGGTAACATATAGGTTCGAAAATTGTCGCTAAAAATATTGTCGCTGTAGCATAGTTGGATAATGCACCTTCCCCGGTTAGGAAAGAGATCCAGGTTCGAATACCGGTGGCGCAACGACAATATTTTTCGATACAATTGATTTTATTTGTATATCTATCTAATTATTATATTTAATTCATATTTAAAATATCACGTTGTTGCTACCGAGATTCAAATCTGGATCTCTTTTCAATCCGTGAAAGTTGCATTAACCGACTATGCTACAGCACACAATACTTTTGACGACAAATTTTTGAATGTTACAGTTTTCAAATTAATACATCTATCGTTCCATTATTTGAAAGCCATCTATTTTATTTTTACGGAATCTCAATACCTTTACCTACCAAATACCTTTGAGTAGTTCGATAGTCGTCAATTCGTTCCTTCTCCGGAAATATTTCTAAGGCGTCTATATACCGCTTGTCACTATTACGGACTATCCAAGTTATCGCTGCATACATAAAGATTGAAAAGACAAGAGTTGGTTTAATTATAATGACAAAGATTTTAACAACAATATATTCATATTAAAACAAAGTACTTTTAAAAATCAAATCAACCTAGAGAAACTAAATTGGATTGCCACTAGCTAAATCATACTTCTCACTTGAGTAATTTAACCACCCAAGCTTATAATTTTACATAAAAAATATTATATAATTTTATCACAACGTCTGAAAACTTAAAAAAAAAAAAAAAAAAAACGGATAAAGCTTGAGTATGATAAAATATAATAAAACTAATAATAAAACATGATAATAAAAATACGGTGAAGCTTATTTTTCCATTTGACGATACTTCAAAATCACGCGTTATTTTTATTCAAATAATTAATCCAGAAATAAAAATTAAAAATCCTTTTAATATTCTCCGTGGATCCGAATGAAAATATTTCAATCCATAATAGAGATGATTATTTTATTGTTCCGGCTATCAAACGATTCGCACACAAACCGAACTCGGACTGGAATTGTTATTTTTTAATTTGTTATGGAAGGATTATTCTTTCCCCATTCAATAATCACGTTTTGTTGGCCTTAATCCTTAATCTACCCTGACCAGTCCTGGGATCGATGCTCGTCATTGAAAAATCACACACAAATACAGCCTTTGTTTGGTGCCAAAATGATTTTAGCGCTCGAAGGTAAATCATTCAATGAAAATAAAACAAAATCATTTTAAGCATTTTTTAAATATTATTAATGGTATTATATATATATCTCATAATATAATTAAACCAGAATAACTTTTAAATAAATATATAATTTATATGTGAAAAAAATCGTAAATATTATACATCCATTATTTTTTTAGAATTGTTTAAAATTGTGCTTGCTATTCATATGTCATTTTTCAAATTAATTTATGAAAAGTAATGCTATTTATCTGCCATTATTTTTTCTAAAATTATATTTAAATAGCGCTGTTCATCGACACAGGATTAAAAGATCGCCAGGATGCCTATTCAAATTTTTAGTGTAATAATATTTGTAACCTGTCAAAAAAATTTATTAAAAAATGAGAATTAGAATAATCAAATAATAAATCAGTTAAGTTCTACATGGACGATATACTACAAACTTAGTACTCTTAATTCCTTAAACCACTAACAGGTATATATCAAGAACACGGGAATTATTGTTTCCACATTGGACAATAAATAATCGATGTCCTTACACCCGTGCGTGTTAATTACAAGTTTGAAGTAAAGAAAAAATTGGCTACTGTACTCGTATATAACAATAAGGCGCTTGCGATCTAGTGGTCGGGTAGTTCGTTCCAGGAGGCCATCAAGTTAGTTTTATTTTCATAGCACAAGAGTTTACCTAAGTTTTAAAATAGTAAGAATGTTTATGTGACACGTATTTCATATACGCATCTCTATTTTTTGTTTACAAATATGTTTCTAGATATTTAGTTGAATTTTTATTGAATTTGAATTAACTTTGTGAATTTTTAATAAAATTATACATAACTTTATAGCCACATTAGTTTTATATAAAAAACAAACCAGGTTCAGAAAAATATATTTTACTTCAACATGTAGATGACCCGAAATAGATCATCTTCCCGTTAAAGATCTTACCAATCGATGAGCACGCATATGAAGATGTATGAACGCGGACATGTTCTGCCAATCAGACTTTTGTGTTTAGAAAAATTCTTATAATAATTTATGATGAAAATAATTATTGTCATAATAATGTTCGAAGAGAATCGCGTACTTAATAAGTTTATTTAGTAAATGATCGATTTAATTCTGAGTTGTGCCAATATTTTTAGTATATAATCTAACAAATATGTAAACAAATAAAAACAATATTATAATTATAATAATAATGAAATATCATATGTGTGCAATTTATGTTTAAAAATGTAGTGATCGCATCACATGTTATGCAAAGAAATTTACAAATGTTATCAATAAAACATCAGAACGCGAAACTTTACAAAATAGTTATTAGTTCTTAAGTACCCGATGATATTGAGAGATAATTTAAAATATATAGATAGTAAGAGTGAAATGTCTAAGTCTAACTAAGCAAAAAATGGAATGGTTGACATTTATTATTTATTTATTTAATATAATTTATTGACATACGTGTTTTTGTTGTAACGGATGTGAATATATTATAATATAACATGATAAACATAAGATATAATTATATTGCAATTAAATACTCGTGTGGGATGAAGTAGACTCCACCACTGATGTATACAGCATTGTCCTGGCTACTTTGATAGACTGCAGTCTGTGTTAAGGTAGACAATTTTTTTCGTGCTGTTGTGGTGTTATTTAATTCAGTAAAGATAAAGATTCGACAGGAATAAAAAAAAATAGACAGAGAAAAATAATATATATATATGGAGTGGGAGTGTTGAAGAACTAGTGAATTATTAGCACTGTATAATGATTATGTTAGAATATTGTATAGCGATGCTTCTGATTGATCTCTACCCAATTGCATCATATATTAAATAATAATGGATAATTTGTATAGCGCCAAACTTTCACCTCAAGGGCGCTATAGAATGGATCATGCATTCAATGTAATACACATCGGGGAGTTTTGGGGGGGGAGTGGCGTAAGGGTCGATGTTTTGAGCAGGATCCTAAAGTGTAACTATGCAAAATTCGATTCTAAGAGTATAGGATTGTATTGAGAACAGAGACATATATTCAATCTTATATGTAGATTTATTGAAAGTGTTTGATAATTAATAATTACTAATATAACTTAGTATATATGTTATATTATAACCACTTGAGTTTCAGAACAACCTTGTTGCCTTGGCAGGATAATATAAAACTAAATAAAAATTAATACAAATTAAATGTATCGATTGGAAAGATACATACAGATAAAATCAATTTATCGAAAAAACATTTTGGCTGTCACCGGGATTCGAACTAAGAGCTTTTCCTATCCAGGGAAACGCGCTGACCATTTCACAATGTCAGCCCGGTAAATTGAAGACAAATTTTCGAACTTATGTGTTGCAGCTATTTCAAATTGATACATATATAATTCCATGTTTTAAAAGATATCACATTTGAGTAATATATGCTAAGAGACGCCACAGATTTTTTAATTTCATATCATTAAATTTTTGATATACTTTAATACAACTTATATATATTTTAAAAAGAATACAATATAATTGTGAAGATCTAATTTTTTTCAGAACATAGTATTTTTAAAATACCTAGTATTTGTATTAAATTACTATAGAACTATGTTCTGAAAAAAACAACATATTCACAATAATGTGTTCTCTTTAAAACATAAATGTAAATTGTTTTGTCTTCGGTTTTTCTGATTATTTCGAAATAAAAATAATTATTAGAACACATTCTTATTGTGAAGTTGTAATTATTCAGAACATATGTCTGTGATATTTAAAATATGAATTAAATATATTAATTAGAAAGATATACACGTAAAATCAATTTTATCGAAAAATATGGTTGTTACACTACCGGGATTCGAACCTGGATCTCTTTCCAAACCGAGGTAGATGCATTATCTAACTATTCTACAGCGAAAATATTCTTAGGGACAAATAATGGAACGATTAAATATATTAATATCAAAAAGTTAACATATAGGTTCGAAAATTTGTTGCTAAAAATATTATCGCTGTAGCATAGTTGGATAATGTACCTTCCCCGGTTTGGAAAGAGATCCAAGTTCGAGTCCCGGTGGCGCAACAATAATATTATTCGATAAAATTGATTTTAGATGTATATCTTTCTAATTAATATATTTAAAAATAATTGATATCTAAAAATAAATTCAATGAATATTCTTAGGCTAATTTGGAACGAATGTGAAAAATCAAGCTGATGGACTTTTGACCCCTGGCGGGTTGTACTTGAATAGCTTTCAAAATCATTCGATGATTACCTTCATTACATTGCGGGAGACTCGGCGAGCGGCGGAACGATCCGATGATCCTAATGTGGGGATTAAGCCGGGACGGATCAGTGCGTAGAGAATTGACGCGCGTTATCAGACCACGGCAGGACACGGTGGACATCCACCCATTCCCTCCCCAAAGACAAAAACCTCATTATGAGGCCACGATTAGTCATCAGATGCAATAATTTTCTTCTCTTTTACAAGTTATACCAACCTATATTCACCTTTTTTAAATTATGATTGTAAAAATTTGTAAAAATCGCAGCGCACAGATCTTCATAAATCGCTTAATTAAAAAATTTATTGTACACACTTTCAGCCTAATAAATATAATATATAGTAAATTTGTCGTTAATTTTTTTAACACGAACTTTTAACTGCTAGCCAAATTTAACATTGTGAATATCTGTATGCAAACTATCTTAACCAAAGCTGAAATTATTGAAAAGAGTCATAAGTGGATGGATCATAGATCGTTGAACCAATAGAATTGTGTATTCAAAAGGCCATGCGTTGTTGGACCATGAATTGTTGTAGCATAAGTAATATGCGTTCAGAATCTAAATAAACTTTTAACATAAAATATGTTTTATCGGAGGCTCCCCACATAAGCTGCAGTAAAAATATAACATTAGAAATAGCACATAACAAAATATCGTAATGTTCTATGAAAGATTTGTAGTGAGGATGTTTTTTCGAGTTAAAGTACATACATTTGAAGATTCCAACGAGAAAGAAATAAAAATTAAATGTATTAATTAGAAAGATATATTATATGTATATTTATCTAATTAATACATTTAATTAATATTTAAAATATCATAGACCTATGTTCTGAATAATTACAATTTCACAATAAGAATGTGTTCTCCTTAATAAGAAAGAAATACGTAGGAAAAATAATTAAAAACAAAAACATATTTTCTTGCAAGGGTTGCATGATACATTTATCAGAGACATTAAATGCGTTTTTCTCTTTAATATTGACAACAATGTATTTAATACATGCTTCTGAACGGTCGAAAAGTGCAATATTTTGTAATCATTGACCTAGTGTGATGCGCAAAAACTCGATGCATTTAAAGGCTAAGCATTTTTTTATGTATTTATTTATTAAAATGATATATATTTAAACATATTTATAAAACTCATTTATTATATCAATGCTATTGTAGAGATTTACAATTATTATTATTTATAAGTCAATGTTTCTAATTGGACGTAAATATCGCTAATAAAAATTATTTATTTATGTGACAAAAACAATGAATATCTTTAAAAACCTGCCAAAAATTATTGCTGAAATCAATCACACGATCCGGCATCAAGCGTTGCACCGCAAAGTCAAATTCATAAATAAGTCAAACCATGTATCAAAGTATATTTGATTTAAACCAATAATTCACTGACAAGCTAATTTCAAAACCGGTTTTAATGATCAATGGTTTAATAATGATATTAACAGTGTAGGGTTTCCCGATTGGTTGTGGTACCGTAAAGCCTAATGCCCTCGCCGAGCCTGGACCAATTTGTGGCTAAATTTACTATGTAGTTTTGATTTTGGGAAAATATTAAGCTCGCTAATTTATTCGAATTCTAAAATGGCCAAAGCGCAATGGTGCGGGGTGCTGCAGGAGCAGACAACAAGCGAGTACCTTGATTTTCTTTTAAATTGACCATTAACATACCTTATTTCTTTTTGTTCAGTCTGACTGGGTCTATTGCTGGAATTGCGCTTCCTCTTAGCCCTCCACAACTCCGATTATTTTCGGCTTTCACCTAACACAAACCGTCGTCAGTCCACCGTTTCTATAGACAGTTTCTATTTCTTCTGCCTAGTCATTAACGCCACTGCAAGATTTTTTCATTCCTCCTTAAATCATTCAACCCGGCATAATTCCACTTCAAATTTTTAGAATTTTTTTTAGTAGGATAGGGTTAGTGATTAAATTTAGTTCGTTATTTATAATATTTTGGTTAATTTTACACGCTTTACTTATTTCCAAAAATTTTAAATTATTCAATTTTAAACAAACATTGTTTATATGTAAAACAGACAAATCTAAATGTTTGTCAAAAAAATTATCATTTTCTAATAAATTATTTGAAAATTATAAAAAATCGTTACTATTTTAACATCCTAAATGCTCTTTGATTCTTGTATTAATATTTCGAACTGTTTCTTCAATATAGAAATCAGTACAATATTTACAGCTAAGTTATCATCTTTGTCTTTGAAATTTATGAGTAATTTTTCTATATTATTAGTTGTATAAAATGCAGGTCTAATGTTTGGTAGTAGGTGTTCAGATATTTGATTCGAAAATTTATTTATGTATTAATCATTAATATTAATTTGTTTTATCTTGTGTCGTTGTAAATAATATCATTATGGTTAGATAACGATATTATTATGGATATAAAACAATATTAAATAAATATTATTTTTAATATCTATTGATTACCTTATAATGGTTGTTTAAACCTGCATTGTGAGGTAGGAAAATAGAGCTCCACGCAGTAGAATAATCAGCCAAATGGCTTAATAATGTATATCACCATTCTGTAATAATATAACACCAATTAGAACAGGTTTTTGATTTAACTTCATTGTTAGTTAGTAAAGGGCTACCCACTGGATGTTAATTATCTTTTTTTTTATTTTTGTTAACATAAAACACATAAATAAGTTATATCTATAATATTTTTACTATTTTTTAAATAATTGTGTTTTATTATACACTGATGTTATTTAAATCACATTTTTCAACTTAACTTACTTAAATATTATGAACTAATTTATCTAAGAAACTTATCTAAGGAGGACGGGAAATGTGTTGAAAGAAAATGGTTATTCTGATTATTTAAAAGTTTCCTAGGAACACACGCAGATAGAGAGAACAAATGCAGAGTTTTCTTCGCATACAAAAAGTTGTATCATTTTTACGGAACAGAGAATAAAAATAAGGCAGGAATAAAAAGTATTGTATTCTTTCGACTTATATTCGATCCAGAAAATGAAACTACATGAAAAAAAGGCATTTTTCGAAACCGGTTGTTGAATATAATTAACTCATAGTGATTAAAAACAAAGTTAATGAATTATTTATTATTAATATAATATTTACTAATTTCGCGAACATCAGGAAATATATTTGTAGTAAATAGTAGTATTTTAGTGGAAAGACAGAAGATAGAAAGGAATAGCCATTTTTAAGAGAAGTTTTTACTCAGCAGTGAATGAAAGTGGGCTGAAGATGATCATTTGGTCAAAATTCCTTTAACCCTAAATTAGTTTCGTTAAAAAATACAACGTGGTTGCTATCAATACATAAAATTTACGTGTCTGGGTATAAATATATTTGGTACTTGAGCATAAATAAGAAACACGTTAGAATTAGTTCAGAAACTAGTTTAATATTAAAAAAATATATTTTTCAATTTAAAAATAAATAAATAATGAAAATACCTACGTTTATAAAACAATTATTACTTAGTACTATCTGGGCATATTTTCATTTAATGCATTCCACAAATGGCTTTTCTCCCTGCTCAATTTATGGACATTTAGCCTTGACTTCAAGAGTGGCAACGTAACTGAGCTGTGAGGTGTTACATCAACAATCAGGGAGAGCACTGCTAGAGTGGGAAAGGCGTCAAAATTGGCAAGTAGGCGGAATAAATGCTTTTGTTTGAACAACACGTCAAATTTACGTACGATATTAATCTAGGGTTAAATATACAATATTCAAACTAGTAAAAGTATACTATTTTTTTTTTAAAATTACCCAACTTCGAAAATGTATGAAATTAATATTTATGGTAATGCAGATGAATGCAATCAATAGTATGATAAAAGTAATAATGCATAATCCTTCAGTTGGATTCCGCAATTAGCGCCCCCCTCCGCGCGCCCGGAACCGGGATAATCCCCTTACCGCACCGCCACTGCCAGGAATATTCACCCCTTTGCCCAAACGAGTTATTATTGACTGTTTATTTTAATTCATTGAAAATTATGATAATTCAGTAATTGTTACATTTTTCATATTATTTGAACATGAAAACATTGATGACTGAAGTAAAAAAAAAATGCTGTTATTGATGTTCAACACCTGCGTAAATTACAATTTTATAAACCAACCATAGTCTTCTAACTACTTTTTTTATTGATTAACCATTTGAAAAAAAAAAACTACGCCAAAGGTTTGAAGAACGTAAATCAAAATACAAAGTTATTTGATCTTTAAAATTTATTTTGTTTATAAATCAATTAAATCTATCAATTTATACAAAAGTAGTTGATTTAAGTGCCAATAATTTAATTATACAATGTTTAATATCTTTGTGAAAATACGCATTGTCGAGACCGTGGCGCAGTAAGAAGGTTGTAGTTATCAAATACGATCGTGAAGCCTTCGATACCTGCTTTGCCTTAAATAACGTTTAGTACAATTCCCGGGTACATTTTTAATTATTTCACATTTTACCATAACTGATGATTTACAAAATCGAGATGCGTTTATTCAAAAATTAATGAAAGTCTTTGTATAATCTGTAATAAAATTAAAATTGTATTTTTACTGTATAATACAATAAATTATAAAAAATACCACCTCGGATATTTCTTATATGAGCGGTTACGGAGAGATGGTAAAGTTTAGACAGAACATTTATTTTATATCTATTTATTTGCTATTCATTACCTTATTTTATTTCTCTATCTTTACTTACATGATAAATCTTTATAAATAATTGTTTAAACCTTTCGCTTCATATATTAGGACTACCTTCTATATGAATAAGGGACATCTTGTCCTTTCTAGAAATGAACAATTGTTCCATTTAAAATTAACTATCGCGTTAAAAGGTTGTAAAAATTATGGCTTCATTTTCTAATTAGAGTATAAAAATTATTTTTTAATTTTATAACCATTGTCGTGCTGGTGGCGTTACCTATTTTGGATATTTTAATTAATTGAGTACAACAGTATGCATAAGTTTTTTTCTCAAGATACAAATTATTGTTATGTAATTTATTTTTCAAACATGCCATCTCCAACAGTCAGTTACACAAGTATACACGTGAACTCGTACATATGTATTATATACATGTTCTTGCTCGCACTTTTCTTGTTAATGGCTGAGATAACACTACCCCCTCCACCCCGGTCGAGATTTGCCAACCATCCCTCTGTCGTTCGCCAAAACGATCTCCATGACAGTTGTTTCGTAACGCGAATTCATTTCCGATTCATTTTGAGTTATGCGTGATGCGGCTTTATACCTACCCCTGACAATGAAATAAGATCGCTATAACTTCAGAGGGAATCGTGGTATATCCTAAAATTTTTACATGATAATATTTAAAGGAAATTAAATTATTTACATTTACTGGGAATTCATTATTGCCATAATGAGGCATATTTAAACATATCAAAGACAAACGTAACTCATCAAGTTTAATCATCAGAAAAAAATTTCATTCATTTGCAACCTTTGAAATTCTGATGATGTATTTATTGTGTCTTAATTAACGTGATTAAATTAGAAAAAAAAATACTTAAGAAATCTACAGGTGACATAGATAATATGTACATCAAATGTACACAGAATAAATGTCACATCCATCGTCAAACTTGGTTGACTTTCGGGACGTGGCTCGAACCCCTGACTATTGTTTCACTAGGCGAGTTATCTTACATCTTACTGCTAGACCAAACAAATGCAATTTTCACTCGTTTTATCTTACAGTATAATATGTATCATACAATAAGATGGTTAAATAATATACAACCGTTTTTGATTGAACATATTTTCATAAAATCTATTTTTGAGGAACCTAATTGAAATTATTTATAAATTTCTGTATTTATTATATTTATTTAATCACTACCTATGTGGAATTCGGAATTTTTTAAATTTAGGTAAATCAAAAATAACATTTTATCAAAATAATTTATAAATTTTTTGACTAAACGAAAAGCACTCAGTTTATAAGCATTCACGTCGTTATGTCTAACCTTTAAAGCGAAGTAAGCCTTAAAATGTCTCGAATAACAAGGAAACATTGATGTAGATAAAGAAATCAGTTTGACACCCTTCTATTTTAACTTTATGCGGAGATCATTCTTCAAAGGAAAACCACCCCCGCACATCCCTCCCCAGCGATCATTCTCGATCACCCTTCAGGAATATTATCAGTACTCAATCCAGCAACCCCTCTGGAAGATGTTTGATTGAATGTGTATAAAGAAACGTGTAATTAGTTTACTTTTCGAAATGGGTAAATAAAAAAATGTATGAACTTTGGTTCGAACATTGACGAGTTTGTATTTTAGACATCACATCATTTTATTTATTTTTTAAACTCGGTAAAATATTTTTAAGGTATATTTTTAAAAAATACTTCAGTAAGGCAGCCAGTTGTAAATTTAAAAAAAAAATACTTATTTAAACGTAAAATTTTTTTTTTTTTGGAATTTTAACCGAATAGAATAATGTAATTATTAAATATATCTTTGCTATTTAGTATTTCTTGTGTTATCCACCCTCTGCAGGATTTCAATACATCACAACACATTCCTCATTAGATTCCTACATTTCTATTTCATTTTCAGAATTTTGTTAACGCAATAAAATAACCATTCAAACGATTCACTAAATGTCAGCGTTCAAAAGTGGTATATCACAATGCCATCCATTTTCAGTATCAGAAGACTCGACTTCGCATGAAGCCGCAACTGCTGGGTACTTGTGCATTTATTGGTCTGGGATTGAGCCGATTCGAGATATGAGCAATAAACAAACGGAAACACGCATTGCCACATCTCTTCTGCGAGATGCTGCCATGGAGCCGCAAACGTAGCTTCCTTATCGACCACATTAAGATAAACCCGTGAATTCGCTTTGCAATCGAGAGAAATATTGCACTAAGAAAAATGTTACGACTCTGTTTTGGTACCAGCTCGATTTTGAAAGATGATTTAAGAGTGGGTGTATAATAGGTATACAAGATGCATGCTAACTTAAATGTTTTAAAATAACCATTATGTTAACTGTTGTAGTTAGATTTTAAGTAATATAATATTTCCTACGTATTAATATTTATTTTGAATTTATTGATAAAAAAATTACAACGTTCCAAACTAATAGACGTATAAATTTATTTATACATCACTTACTTACATATTTATACCCAACTACTTAAACAGTCCGTTTACATATTATACTCTATACACTTATTTATACGCAATTACTAAAATAGTCGTTTACGAATGCAAAATGAATACAGTGATCTATTATGTAAATTTTTTGATATAGTGACATTTTGCACATAACAATTGGATATAACTTTGTTTGTAATAAAAGCTCTTTGAAATGTATATTTCTTTGTCCACAATTTAATTAGAGATTTAATGTATGAAGTTTGACCTAATTTTTATGCTATTTTAAATTATCTATAAACTTTACAATTGCAATTTTATATTTATGTACAAAAATAAAATCCACAATAAAATACCTTATTGATAATAAAAGAAAACAATTTTGTCACTTTCATCTCGAATATTTGTTAAAATAAATTAAAATTTAAAATAATTTCTCTTGGGAATACTATTACACAAATAATAATAATAAAAAAATTGTATTGTAAAAATTAATAATTAAGTAGTGAACTTTCATTACAAGTGATAATATTTAATCACTGGCCATTTTAGGTTCAAAAACTATATATGTACTCGTATAACGAGAAATGAAAGATTTTCCTTTACTGCAGATGTATATATGTATATATATACTTACAGACGTGGTGATGTCAGCGATTTGCCCACATTTTCTGCTTGTCTACCACAGAATTGGCTCTGATGAGAGTGAACTCAGGCATTAAATCGCCCAATCAAAATAAATTCAGCGTTTAAAAAAATGGACATCTATGAAGTCCACATAATATACAATATAACAAAACTATTAGTTTATAAGTAAGTTTCTTTATAATAAGAAGTTACACAAATACGTCATTTTTTGTGAGTAAAATAACGTAAATATTAGTTTTAGTTCACGTTGGTACGATACCAACCAGATCCATCTATAGAATTTCAAATCTAACAGTTTTCTTAATATTTGCTTGTCATAATTTTTTGTAACCAACAGGTAAAACATTTATTCTATTATTGTCTTGTAAAATATACTTGCAATTAAATGTTAAACCTTGATTTTTATTACAAAAATATATAATAAATAAATGCCCTCGTCTTGTTTAGCGAAAATTTAATCACTTAGTGACTAAGAATCTAGATACTCAATCTTAAAATTGGAAAACTATTGTAGTAACATATTTTAATTTTTTATAACACAAATCCACCGTTCAGTAATATATATATATATATACATATATTTATATTCTTTATTTAAAAAAATCTTTAGTATCAAAATAAAATGCTGGATCGGTAGGTACTTGGCCCACGTAGGCGAACAAGTAACTATATTTCGTTAATTTTGATTAGAAAACTGACCTCGGAATGTTAAAGAGAGACAAAGGTAATAATATATATAAAATACTAAGTATCATTTTCATTATCATCGACCAGTCAGAAGACCTATCTTACCGGAATGAAAAATACATCCTTAAAACTGAAGTCTACTATATATTTCAACTATAAGACATAAGTTTGTCTGCATTCAATATTATTTATAGTCGCCGTGCAGCTAAAACAAAATTATTAAAAAATAACAAATTATACATGAGATTGACTTTTGAGAAGTAAAAATTGTTTGATATTTCATTAAATTAATTATATTTGTCCCGACGAAACATTTTTGAACTGGTAAACATTGTTTTTGTTAATGAAATTTTAAAATTCAATGCAGTCGTACACAAAAATTATATAGAAAATAGGTGCCTAACTTTTGTCAACCGATATCAGTTAATCACTTTTAGCAGTCGCGTGGCTTCCGGTTCAATGTATATTAAAGGAGGTAAAAGAAACATTTTTTTTAAAGTAGTAATAATATAATTGCCGGATTTAATCACTCTCGCACGTCACATCTGAGATAACTTTCTCAACTACACTAGACCAGTCCGGGCCTGCGCATGTGAGCCCGTTTGCTTGTCTATGCTAATCCTGTTAGGTTAAGAAGGTTTCTGCATATTACGGAGCTTTGCGCCGTCTTAAGGATTAAAACAGCACACACACATACACACACACACTCACTCACACATGATGCCTCACCCCCTCCGCCCTCGCGCCTCATGCACGCACGCGAGGATATATACGCGTGCAATAAATCACATACATAGCTACCATCATTGCAAAAATAGTATTTTAAACGTTAACATTAGCGTTTATACTAAATAGAAATAAAAAAAATCTCTTTGTACTCGTATTATGTTTAGCAGTCTTCTCATTCATCATCTAAATACTATGGTAAATATTCATAATTACTTTAGATTATCATAATTATACGGTAAATTTAACAGTAAATAATTATGATAATAATGTAATAAAATGCTAATTTAATTTAAAACGTTAGGTATAGAATTTAAAAAATCACAGCGAGCAACATTAATAATCAAATGAAAAACTTACTACTAATACATAACTATTTTCAATATTTCATCCTTATCAAGAGCTGCAAGAGATTTTAAATTTTAATTAAAATTCTTAGTAATGAAAACAAAATTATGGTCGGCCCAAAATAGTTAGAGATCTGCTTCTTCCTCTCCGATCTTCCACATTTCCAGTCACTACTGTTTTTTTCTAGATTGTCAACCTTTCTGTAGGTTGTATCCAAAAAATTGTTTGAATCGTGATAATAAATATGCGTTAAAATCATATAAAATGCCTACTGATAATTGAACTCAGATATACAGAAAAATGACACTGAGATAAAGACACTTTAGTAAAAATACTGAATTATCAAATCTATCCAAGTTCTGTAATGTTCTTTACCTTAAAAATGATACATAATACATACATAGTTACTAATTTTTAAAAGGATCGAAAAA
Source organism: Eubasilissa splendida (assembly GCA_031772225.1). Taxonomy (NCBI): domain Eukaryota; kingdom Metazoa; phylum Arthropoda; class Insecta; order Trichoptera; family Phryganeidae; genus Eubasilissa; species Eubasilissa splendida. The sequence continues at coordinate 33,135,460 of CM062848.1, read as the reverse complement.
TAGATTTTAGTATCTATTTATAAATATATATTTATATATATACATTTATAAATATGGACTGTTTTCTGCGTAACCACAATAAATTGTTTCAGATATTGCTGTATTCAGGTGGTGGAATTGTTCATGAAAATACAGTTAATTTGTTAATTATGGATTATTTTTTATAGTTACAATATGCCAATGAAATAAAGTTACAGAAGCAGGTTGGTTTAGCGGGCTGGCCCTGCGGCAGACCCTTCACCCCGTCATCCTATTATTTTTTGTCAAAAGGTTTTGGAATCGGATATCGCTCGGTAACATGATTTCGTATTGCTCTCGCGTGCAAGCGTATGAGTTTCCCACTAATCTACTTACGAATAAGGTCGAATTATTTCGTTTCCTTAATATTATTCGGTTTCTGGAAATCGATAATTTTTATCCGCTTCTTAATACTGTTAAATAATAATCTTCATAAGTTGTACTGCTTCCAATATTTGGATCAGCTTTACAAATGGCTTATTTGTGATAGTTGGCAGACTAATATTCAACTATGGAATGGTACCTGACGCGCAGCACATGTCAAGTAAATAAATGCTACATATATACACGTCACATGTAGAAAAATTATCTTATTCAAGTACATCAACGTAAATTTTTAAAAATATATTCCATTTGATAAATGTTGTTAAGAGTTGCAATTATGTAAATAGGGCTACCATACTCAATGTAGGAATATTCCAACCAAGTCTATTTACGATCAAACATCGTCATTGCTTCCAAATAAACATCGTCATTGCCTTCAAATAAACATCGTCATTGCTTTCAAATAAACATCGTCATTGCTTTCAATTAAACAAAATAATCGTTGTACGACATTTTGGTTTTCTTTGTCAGCCAGTAATATTAGGAAAAAATCATATTCTCCTGGTATCAAATTAAATAATAATTTAACACACAGGAAGCAGGTGTTTACTTATAAAAACATAAAGTTCTAAAAGTAATATACCTATTTTGAAATTCAGTCGACCAACAACGTGCCAGACGATTATATAATTATCAGAGAACACATTCTTATTGTGTAGTTGTAATTATTCAGAACATAAGTCTGTGGTATTTTAAATACTAACTAAATGTATTAATCAGAAAGATATACATATAAAATCAATTTTATCGAAAAATATTGTTGTTACTACGAGATTCGAACCTGGATCTCTTTCTAATCCGGGGAAGGTGCCTTAACCAACTATGCTACAGCATGTATTTAAAATATCACAGACCTACTTTCTGAATAATTACAACTTCACAATAAGAATATATTCTCCTTAATATAAAGTAATCTAATTTGGTTAATTCACCTTCCCCGGATTGAAAAGAGATCTAGGTTCGAATCCCGGTAGCAACAACAATATTTTTCGATAAAATTGATTTTATATGTATATCTTTCTAATTAATACATTTAATTAGATTATATAATTAAATAATTATATTATTTATATGGCTTACGCTCATAGGTTATTATTATAAGTGAGAAGTACAATCGTTTTGAAATAAGGTTTACATCAAAAACAATGTATATTCATTAATTATTTATATATTTTCTAATTAATTAAGTAGTATTCAACCCTGATGAATAAATTTCTTAATTAAAAATATTCTTAACATAATGACTGTCTAAATTATTAGTCTAAATTTCACCATATTACACAATGACTACATTTGTCATAATTTATAATTTTAATTAAAAAAAAAAAAAAAAATTATAAATATATAAGTTTTTAAAGCCGTCAAATGATCAGCCTTGAAATAATGAAAATGAAAATTCTGATAACCCGCTTGCCAATATTGGTTACATTATATATATTTTTTAAAGCATTTCAATATAAGTATAATTAACGTGATGCAATAGCATCTTGGGTACCATTTCTATAATTAAATAAATAAAAGGGCGTGCTATGAAACCAAAAATTTCAAACTCACGATGAGATTCAAGACGCAAATTAAATATTACACTATTTCGCATTTGCACCCTTTCAGGCCACCTAAATTCGCTACCTTAATTTTAATATTCATATCATTAGAAGAATTTAAATTTAAAATAATTGAATTAATGCATGTTTATTGCTCCGAAATTATTGCTTATTTAAACTAGAAGATTCCATATTCTTAACCATTATTTATATTTATACCCTTATATACTTTTTTTAAATATCTAATATGTACACATGTGTCTTATACAAAATAAAATATTATATATTGTAGAATACATTTACGTATTTTATTTAATAATTTTTTTGTAGCATAAATAATACATATGCAAAAATAAAGATAATTGCTTTACTAGGCGTAGACTGTTCTAAAGAAATTACCTGTACAGTTTTAAAAGTTATAAATGTTAAAAGGTAAGTAAGTATAATGTTAAGTTCTTTATGAAATGTTATGTGAAAAAAGACAAACAGAAATTTTAAAAAGATATTGAAAAAAAAGTTATAAAAATATTATTTCAGTAATATACAATAGTGAAAGACAAAAATGTGTGGGTAGTTAGGTTAGCACAAATGACAAATTAGTTTCATTTTGATTTCTACCCACATCAAGCAACCACTTTGTTATTTTTGGTTTGGATATCACTTTAGACCACTTAAGGTCTGATGGAAATTTGTTAAATATTCTCGGAGCACAAAATAAAAAAGTTCGTAGAGCGCATTTGGTATTAAATTTTGGCACTGAATAGTTTCCTAAGGCTTTGCTCCTACTTTCCTTTGGATCGGATTGTGAAAGTAAAGTTAATTTTTTTTAATAGTTTTATGATTGCTCTAGTAACCAGTTGTCTTATATCCAAAACTTGAAAGGATTTAAAGAGTTATTCAGAGTTATGTCTTAATGGTCTCTTGTTTATTACTCTGATGACCCATTTCTAAGCCTTAATTAGAGAGTCCATTAAAGTAAGAGCTGCACCGTCCCATGCATATATTGTGTAACTGATGAAACTGACAAAGTGAATAGTATACCATTTTTAATAAAGTAATATTCATGAAGCTGCGTAAAATTTTAAAAATATAAATTAATTTTCTCACTTTGGAGCGTATAATATAAATGTCCCATTTTTCTACCAATGCTGTTTAAATGAATGCTGGAATTGTTTTTTAGTACTTATTTTAAATAAACTTTACAGGGTAGTTATATTTATTGAAATAATAAATCTCCACTTACCTGAAGAACACACTAAATATTCCCTAATCCCGCCCGACACAGTGTATTTACCTACCGGAAAGGCTGTATTGACCACGGAAGGCTTCCCCGCAAGACGTCGGACTTCCGGCGGCCGTCCTTCCGGTAATCCCTGTCTAATCCACCCCCACAAACTAGTCCTCCACTATTTACATTCGTTAAGGGTGGTTTATGTAAATATTAAATCCTTGGGGCATTCCTTGAGGATAGAACGGAGCAACCGAATGCTTGATTAGGAAATCTAATTATTTCTTAAATAACCTGCACCGAGACATTCATATTTAATGCTAAATTGATACATTTGTAGATCTACAATAAATCTATGGTTTGTATTTTATTTTATTATATCTACACCAGCATCAGCCTTTATCCCAGAAAAAATCTCATACTACCTCTAATTTTCCCCCTCTTACAGACATTTTGAGACTGCTAAGATTGACTTTCTTGAAATATTTAGTATGTTGTTTCACGTGGTAGGTTTCTGAAATCCACAGTTACTATCCTATGAATATTATTTCATTATGTCCATGCATCTGTGTCTCACAGCAACATAATGCATAAAACACACTCATGCCTCACATGGCATTATAAAACAAACGAGATCCACTTCAATTTTATCACATAAAAGTTTTTGGTTATTGTATTTTCATAGAATTTTAAGATAAATTAAACTTATAACATTCATTAGTGGTTGAGTCGTGCATAAACAGGAACAAAGAATTTGTGAAAACAAACCGAGCCTTGATTTTTGTCAAGTACTTGAGGTTATTAAAACAACGGCTGACAGAGGAAGATGGAAGCGACTTGTCAAAACTTTGGATCCCGACGCTCCTAGGTAAGGGGATGAAAATGATTATGATAAAAAATATTAATTTCCATCAATGTCAATCAATAAAATACAAGTAAATATACAATACAAGTGTGACATAAAATATACACACTTAGCCTACTCTAAGGACTTAGCAGCGAGTTTAAAGGTTGTCTTTGCATTTTATATGGAGAGAATAATGAACCAATCAGTAAGGTTACGAATCTATATAAAGATTAATTTATTAAAGAAAAAAAAGTAGAATTTGATATCATAATTATTATCAAGTCCATGTTTCTAAGATATGGTTCGTTTTACCGGTGATTTTAACCAATGAAGTATTATGTATCCCCTCCCGTGGGATTACTCCCCTTCTCAAGGATGCCCCTGGTCCAACGACTAAGGGATGATTAATTTTGTTTGATAAAAGATTTGCGATACATTCAGGAGCAGGACGAGAGCCTACTGAGGGTGTGTAGAATTCCTCAAGTTCGTATCACGTTTTGGGGAGAAACACAAGGGTCAATGTGCTTAGCAACCAAGTTATGCTGATTTTAATAAGTAACGTGATTTTTCTATAATTTTCATTTTCACGTGTATTTTCACCTTCGTATTTTTCTATTTTATTTGGGTAATGTAATCCCTCATTTCAATCCTCTCGCTTAAGGATAATAAAATATATACTAGTCTACTGTCAATAACAGGAGTTGTATTAAAATTTTTATAAAAATGTAAAATTATCTGAAAACAGTTTTAAAGTTTTTTTTTTTAATAGCATGCAAAAAAAATTCATGTATGTTTATTATAATAAAATCCATTATGGTTATGTAAAATTACAATAAAAGTGAACTAACATTACAAAAAATATTTATAGTTAGGTAATAAATATAAGATTTCACAGAATTGCCTTCCGAAATTACCAATCAAATGCCTTGACCGCATATTTCCAGGATTTTCTTCTTCTTCTAATCCTCCCCCTGCCTGATGGCCGGTGGAGCCACCCTCAACCCCACCTCCACTAGCCCGGCGGTCAGCAACTGAGTTAGGCCCTAACTGGATAAGGGACAATACCGAATTTGAAACCTAACGCGGGTAAGGAAAGATAAATCCGGGACCGCAGATGTGAAAAGATACGTATGATAATTGTATATCGAATAAAATTTAACAAACCATCTAGGTTATACGTGGTTCTAAAATGTTTTAGAAATTATAAAATTCGTATATCATCTATATTAACCTAATTATAAATCTTTCACTTATATCACTTTGAACGCACCCTGTTTTATTATTGTGTTAAATTTAAACAGTATTATTTATTATAGAAATGGTGAGAGTAGACAAATGAATAGACAAAGATGTTTTTTTTTTAAATAGAGGCGTGCGTGAAAGTCACATAACATATTCAACATTATCCAAACAATGCTAAATGCTTGGGCTAAGACTAACAGGCATGTCAAGCAACATAAAATTTGATAATTGATTTCGTTTATGAATAATTTATATAAATTATACCTTTATCACCCAACTCTATCATCGGCGATCATTATTTGCGTGTATTTATAATTTATTATAATTTATCATAAAATATGGTGTTTAATAAACGATATCGCAATATACAAAAATACTTGTGTATAAATAAATAAAGTACTTTAAACCTTTCATCCGCAACCAAATAAATAATAATTTTCATGAAAACAAAAGCCTGATTATATTATTAAGCATTATTAAACTCTATATATTTATCAAGCTTCTAATAGTGGTACTTAGTAGCAACGCTAAAATATATGTCTACATTGAAAACCTCTGCCCGAATAGTTAGGATTCAGACTTTGGTGTTTTGGACAAGCCGTCTGGCTACACAGTCCAGTCTGTGAGAATTAAGGCTCTATCCACCTCGGGCCACCCCCAGGTCCACTCACAACCCCATCTCTGTACAGCCTACGAGCCTTTTGCCCTTACTTATCAAAGACAGCCAACTAATCTCTTTCCTGCAAGGTATCGTCATCAATCAAGACAATTATTTTATTCTGTATTTTTATATCTCCTTTAAAAAATATATATATATGCGAAGCTAATTAATACTATTTTAATAAATAAATTCTTAACTGGTCATAAAGTATGTAGTACAATAGAAAAATCTTCACAACGTAAAATCTAATATCATTATTTGTTTAAAATGTCAATTTTTCAGAAAAAAAAAAAATGATCTAAATCTTCTGTTGTGTATAAACCATAAACCATATATCTCATAATTGGTCGTTTATGGTTATTAAAGTGAAGAAATATCGTATATACAAAATCTGTAATATCGTACTAACTTTTCATTAATAAGCTATTTTATGCGCTTCAATCACACGTGTACAAAGAAAATAATAAATATGTAACAACACTGAAATAATTACTATGCAATAATTGTTCTTAATAGGTCTGAAAAAAACATTCACAAGAATGGAAGTAAATGCAGTCTAAGCCATCATAATCCAGCTATTTTAAAGCAGCCTAATTTGCGTTTCATGTCTGGGATCTGATGAATGGATCTGTGTACTTTTTGTGTCTGCATTGAAGTGAACACTTGACTTCTTAGGGGGCCGAATTTCTATTGGGGTTACTCCCCAGTATCGGGTGGGGCCATGGGCCTCAACAAGGGAACAATGCAATGCATATAATTGATCCAGGAAATAGCCTTTCACATATGTACCTTTGAATATTTCTTCCAGTGCAGATTTATTTATATTCAATATCTTAACATAAAGATAAACATTAATTTTACTGACTGCCTTTCAATTTATATTCCAAAGTTGTAATGTGATAAAACGACTGGTTGCTGACTGAACTTGGCATGCGTTTGTATTATAGATTGACAAAGTAAAAATTACGCATTAAATTATTAGACAATAAATCAGGATTATAACAACATTGTAAAATAAATAACAAATACATTTTTTTAAATGTGCAAGAACGTCTCAGTGAGAAAGTGATAAGTAAATAAAAATAGTAATAATAGTGCATGTAAAGAAATGCCCACTGTAATTCGATAAATGCACCAAAAAAAGATTTTTTTTTATTGAACGCCTTCCAAATTCTGTTAAGTTGCACTCAAGGATCCTGAGGAAAATGTAGTCGCTCTAGACTACTCCCCCAGTTATCTAACACCCTTCTCCTGGCCGAATGAAATAATACATGCTCCGTTTTTATTGAGGGCCCGCTCTCTAATATTTTAAAATATAACTAAATCTGATTTCCAGGCAACTTCTTGTATGAACCGCTAGTATAGTATAAAATGTACTTAGAATCATTGTGTGCGCAATATCTATTTGGATAATCATTCATCCTCTATTTAAAATATGAATTAACAATCAAATCAAATGTATTAATTAGAAAGATATATATAAATTAAATTTTATCGAAAAATATTGTTGTTGCTACCGAGATTCGAACTTCGATCTCTTCCGATCCGGAGAACGTGCATTATCCGATTATGTTATACCAACAAATTTGCGAACCTATATGTTACACTTTTCAAATTAATACATGTATCTTTCCATTATTTGAAAGCCATCTACTTTGTTTATACGAAATCTCAAATACCTGTGAGTAAACCGATAGGAAACGCCAGAATAAACAATTCGAATCCCGGTAGCAACAACAATATTTTACGATAAAATTTATTTTATATGTATATCTTTCTAATTAATACATTTAATTAGTATTTAAAATATCACAGACCTATGTCCTGAATAATTACAACTTTACAATAAGATTGTGTTCTCCTTATCGATCACTTAAAAGTTCAATAAAAAGCCAACGCAGTTTTTCCTAACATCGACATATTGATATCAGGTCGCGGATTCTTTGATCTTCATCAAAGAGAAGAAGCTGGATTTAACTCCATCGTTTTTATCGCTTTCTTTTGATCCAGTCACGGATCAGAACACAGCACCACTCGAGGCTCGAGAGGACGTCCCACCTGCCCGCCACGAGGTTGCAGCGCCGTACTGCTGCGGTCTAGGGAGCGGGGACGGGGGCCGGAGGGAGGCCTGGCACCAGGTACACCCTCGCTGCCAGGCCTTTGTGCCGGAGCATTACTCCTGGGGGATTCCGCTAATCCTGGATGAGAGGCAGATTAAAAACGCTCGCGGTACCAGAATTTCCATATTTCCACGTAAGCCACCGCCGCTGCATGACGAATGTGCTTCTAAGACTATACGAACTTACTTTTTATGATTATCGTACACACATTAAATATATTACAAGCGGACACTGTGTCTTCATAATTTCAATAATTTAGGAAGGCTATTGAGTCATTTACACCTTCTACTAATTCTGTTACCACAGTCCAATTTGTGACGCGCTTGTCGTCTCCAATACTGTATAATTAGCCATAAAATCTTATATATATATATATATAATATCATCATCATCATCATCAACCGTTTTCTAGCAATAGTTGGATGAAGGCCTCCATAAGGGTCTCCCAATTTTCACTGTCATTTCTTATTCACTACCACATACTTCCGCCGAGTTTAATGATTTCGTCAATTCTGTTGATTTTAAAGCAACCTTTCGACAATATAATTCACAAAACTATTTTTAGACTATTATTAGATTTTTTATGGTAGAGAAATAAATATTTTTGGAGTTGCACAGAAAATTAAATGAGCGGTGAAGCATCAGATGGAACCATAAATTCTTGGTTTCATTCGACCAATCAGTTATTGTAGCTTCACTAAAGATCGGTCGATTAATTTCACTTACACACATCACTTTAATATATGATCACCAAATAAGCATCCTTATGGAAAGAGTTGGATCGAGAATTCAGGCTGCCGAAATGAATTATTTTAGGGGAGTAGCAGGTGTATCATTATTAGACCGAGTGAGAACCGTTATTAACCGATTTATTAGACCGACAGAAGGGAAACCCTACGTTTATATACAGAAAGGTGGCAATTAAGGTGGCTTGTACACGTCTTGCGAATGATTACCAAGTCATATATTCTTGACGACTCCGAAGCGAAAATGCCCAGACAAAATGTATAAAGACAGATCGGGTCTTGATTGGTGAACAAGTACCGAAGTGGTAGTGCAAAACACGGGAAGGTAGAAGCGTCTTATTGAAACATTGGGCCCCCGACCCCACTTAGATAAGGGGACGAAAATAATGATGATAAAAATTAAAATCATAAAATGAGAAAAAACTAGATGTTTAGCATTGAACGCACGTGTGTGGCGTATCAGAATATTGTTAAAAAAAAGTATATTTTTCATAACAGATCATATTGAATATGTATATTTAATTACGACGAAAAGCTGTGGTATTAATAATATAGGATTATATACGTAGGAATATACAGAAGTGAACTATTTCTACATATATGAAGAAATCTTACATCTTTGTATTTAATTCCCTTTATCAATAAGTCAAGAAGCATGACGATTGAGATGAGAAAATATAACAAATACGCGAAATGAAATAATAGAAAATTTTCTGCCATCGAAGCGCGTTTCGTAATTCCCTACCTGGAATAAAGAGACGACTAATTTACAGCAAACAGCCCGAAAGAACTAGGAATTATGAAAACTCCATTGTTTTTCCCTAGAAATTATCCCCAATTGTGTTCACATGGGGGAGCGGGATCTGCTTATTGTTTCGGGAAGAGTCTTCCCGATTTTAAACCTGTACACGATCAAATTATTTATTCTCCCGGTGATTTGTTTGGGGCAAAAACTTCAGAGTGCCTATTGACAAGTCCTTTGTTGTTGAAGTTAATCCCCATTACTTCAGGCGGGATGAAATACTGGTGGAAAATACTCCTTCATGTTTATTGCGGAGATACTCCAAGTGGTTCGGAAATATGTTCCATTTTCAAAACCTTTCTAAATATGACATATAGTATATGAAATTGGCAGGTAAAGAAATTTATTTCATCGACGGAACCTCTAAGCTGAGTACGTACTTACCTGTCGTATATTACGTAGTCACGATAATAATTATCAAGAATGAATTATCCCGTTCACGAAATTTATTTGTTTGTTTGAAAAGAGGATTTGAAAAATTCTTATTTCAACAATTAAAAGCAAGATATTTATTAATTCTACTTCAACTCATGATCGACGAAACAAAATAACAATTTAATATATTTCCAATTCAAATCCAAATGCACACAAAAATATACCAATATCCAGTTAAATTATTTGATATAACATAGTCGCAAATTATTTTATTTTTTATTCAATATCAACATATTTTCAGATCACTCGTAAATTAACTAATCGTGTACACTTTCACTAATAATTAAATGCAATATTGTAAAAAATTACTGCCATATACAAATAATATATGGTACTATCTACATACAGGTTGTATCATATATTATTTGCAATTATGTATGTATTAGTGATGAGACTGTAATTGAATAAGATTATTCATAATTCACTTATTAATCACCGATATACTACAAGCGAAACCTTTAAATCACAGTTATAATCAAACATCAATCACATGAAAACATTTTATCCAAACACTGGTAAGCGTATATAGGTAAATCGTAGAATTTTTTATTTTCTTAAATGCCTTCCTGATACCGAAAAGATACAGTGTTGATTATTAATATTAATATTTACAAGCTTCGTAATCATTTGTTTCATATTAATTATCTCCAAAATAATAAAAATACATAAACAGCTAAATAAAAAATATATCACCGTTATGTACGGGAGGTTGCGGCGCGTGGTGGGACGTTGAAGGGTGAGGGGGCGGCAGAGCTTAGCGGATGACAGACCCGGTGTCACATCGCTGACAACCTCGCGCTGATCCTTCGCCCGACATCGTTGTTAGGGAAGGCTCATTTTCAGGATGAACTCCTTCCGAGGTACGACGACTACCAAATTCTGGTAGACTTTTAAGTAATACGTATTAAAAATGTGAATTCAATATTTTTAAACGATTTCTCAACGTTATTCTGTATTTTAAATATGATTTAAATATATTAATTATAAAGATACACATATAAAATGAATTTTATCGAAAAATATTGTTGTTGCGCTACCGGGATTCGAACCTGGATCTCTTCCCTAACCGGGAGAGGTGCTTTATCCAACTAAGCTACAGCGGCATTATTTTTAGCGACAATTTTTCGACCCTATATGTTACCTTTTTGAAATCAATACATTTAATCGTTCCATCATTTGATAGAGCCATCTACCTTATTTTTACAGAATCTCAAAATACCTTTTAAGTAAATCTGATAGTAGACGCCAGAATTATCAATTCATTTTTATTAAATTTTGGACACATTGATATAACTTTATTATTTTTATTTTTTTTAGGAGAACACATTCTTATTGTGAAGTTGTAATTATTCAGAACATATTCTGAATAATTTCTATGTAAATAGGCAATTATTTTTTTAAAATACAGACATCTAAATATTACTTATTTTAAAACATATCTTTTAAAATTGTCTCTCTGTCTCTAAATGTTTTTCATCTTTCATTAAATTATACATGACACGTTATCAATGATTATATCTATTTCATTTCTTAAAATTCTGTTCGGAAAAATATTATTTAATAAGAAGTACAGAATGAAATGGGGAGGAATTGCGAAGAATAAGAGGGTTATTAAATAATAATAGCAAGATTTGTATATATTGTATGTTCGATTAGTCAAAACATTGAATGATCACGACAAATCCTACTTTGGCTCATGGCTTAAAACGTTTAAAAACTTTGTATCCCGGTGGTGACCAAATATTTACTCGGTCAGTAGATTCCTTCTATATGTGCCCATTATTATAAAAGTGGTCCAAGTCAAGTTTCTTTCGTTTCGAAATTTTCAAAGGTTTGCGTTTGAATTGATTAAAAAATTTGCAACACAATGTTTCAAAATTTGTTTAGTCTACTAGCTTTATAATTTATTTCGACATATAATGCATGTATCTTATAAGTTAATAAAAAAATTGAAGGTTGAAATGACTTATTCTATTTTTAAAATAAACACTAGAGGAATACTGTCGAACGCCGTAACAATACACTGAATATAAGGTTTCAAAATTTTCACAATTGTTTCCATTAGCATAGTATTATATTAATTGAAAACAATGTATCGCGAAATAATTGATGTTAACTCATTTAATTCAAGTTCTTGACTTAGACCACTTTCATAATAATAAGCACATATATCTTTCTAATTGAATCATCTTACTAGTTTTGTTTAAAAAAAAATTATTATATTACACTTTTTACTTACATACATTATATTGAATACTGATTAGTGATAATTCTTGCCAAATGGTGGCTCATCTCCTTCATCTTTCAACGTTTCATGTTCAAATTCACATATTAAAAGGTTTTAAATATGTACAAACATAGTACTTTAAAACCGTTTTACTCGTATATCTAATATTTTCAGCAAAAAATTTTTTTAATCAATGCCAACATTTTGTGATTATTGTATGCAAATGAATCAAAGACGCGATTTATATTATCTGTTCAAGAGGATGTATGAGAAATGAAGTGAAGGAAGAATATTAGAAGGGGAACAAAGATGTGATCATTAACCAAAGTACAGCATCATCCAAAGATTCGTTCATCACCCAAGACAAAAACTAACGCACGGCGTTGATCGCTTGAAAATTTACACGTTCAAATTCTGACCACACAATGCTTCTCAATGTGTAATAAAATTATATCCTTTTTTTGATATTCCATATAATTCATTTAATTATTTGCAAGTTTTTTTTTAAAATATTGTGTCTATTACATGTAACAAAATTGTATTGCTCATATTTTAATGAAAAGGGAAAATGCTACGAAAAACTTAATTTTTAAAGTGGTACTCAAAATACTATTTATTTATTTAGAGAAATATATAATAAAAAGCTAATATAATTAAAATTAAGCGACACGTAAGCTAATATTTTAGTTTAATAATTTTAAGGAAAACACGTTTTTGTTTTGAAGTTACATTTTCAGAACATAGTTATGTGATATTTTTATACAGTAAAAATTTATTTATGAGATTCAGAGCAATATAAAGTCGATTGCATTTAAAAATGGAATAATAAATGTATCAATTGTAAAAATATACAGATATAATTTCTAAATTTGTCATTATCGTATTATGTTGCTGTAGTGGAATGATTGACACGTTTCCCTGAATAGGAAGAAGTCCAGGTTCGAATTCCTCTAGCAACTAAATATTATTTCCATAAATAGATTTTTTTTGTATATCTTCTAGTTGATTAATTTAATCTGTGTTTATAATTTTAATTAAATTTATTTGAGGGAATAAAAAATATTGCGATTCTATAAATATGTTCGAAGATATACGCAATACCAACGCGATCAGAATGCGGCTTGATATCTGTACAGCCACGAAACCGTAAGCACGAAAGCCTGAAACCCCAGAAAGCCTTCATCCCCCTGCTAGCCTCCTTGAGTAGGTAAGCCGAGAGAAATCCAGTTAGATATCCGACCCGACCGCCGCCGGCCAGTCCGCTAATCCTAATATGCATGCAAAGATCGCGTGCCCCTTGTACGTAATGCCGCCAGAGCCACGCCTCCACTACCAGACGCGTGCAACAGCAAAGCTTTGAATATCTTTTTACAAAAGAAAAAAGCCTTTGAAAATTGAATCGCGGTGCCAACATGACTTATGCGAAGTTATTTTCGAATTCACAGTTCGTTTGTTCTTTCAACACTCAATAGCCAGGATACGCTTTTTTTAAGTAACCCGCTATTCTTAGGATAAAATATTTAATATAAAAGTATCTGTGGCGGGTAGACAACGACATCTGTGGCTTGTCACATATTCTAATCGATGTTATACTCTCGTAAACCAATTGGATTTATTTATTTATTTTTAATAGTACATAAACGAGTATATATATATGCTCTAATATAGACAATCAAAATTGTATTTTTTACTATAACTTATTTTTCACATATTTGCTTAGATTAATTTTGAATTTATGTAATTTCTCCTCCTTTCTTATATGATATCATCTGACATTTCATTGAAAATCTTCATCGCACTAAACATAACCGATTTCTAAGATATAACTTTCATCCTTGAATGGTAGTCTTATTCTATATCTTCCTCTTGTATGATGTTCGTACTCATGTTGATTTGCCTCAATTGTTCTTATAAATTCACCTGATATTCTTTTAGTAATGATTTAAAAAAAACCACTATAACAATGAAATATATTTTTTGTTTAATAGTCATCGTAGGGATAGATTTCGATTATTATTTATAACACAGTTACCTAATTGTAGCGGAAATAGAAAGTGTTTCTAATATAACTTGAATAGATCTGCGCGATACCGTACTTTCTATAATGCTCTGATTTGATAATGGTTAGTTATCTACGAGCTGTAAGCCCGAAAGAGCAGCTACCCTACTAATCTCGCGTAGTCCATATCCACTGGACTAAAACTATTGCCGAATTCATGCCTGTCCAGCGACATACGATAGAGTCGGATTGGTCAAATTTACCTATATTTCACTATTATCAATAAACATAGCAAAACATGCACCGATTTGTCACATATTTTTCGTGTAACATTTTGTCACAAGTATTTTTTTTTATTGAAAATAACACAGTTATAAGTAAATATAACAGCATTACATGCTTTCATCAACTGAGATAGATTAAAAGTATTCGAAGACACCTTGAGGCAGCCCGTCTACTTATAAATGTATTTGTAGTGTCATGTGTAGCCTATTGTAACAGCATTTTTTCTGGCCTAGCAATTTTTCAATTAGATAGATTACAATCTATTATAAATGCGGCAGCACGGATAATATATGGAGTTTCCAAATTCTCACATATAACATCACTTTTACATCAGCTGCATTAGCTCCGATTCCTTAAAAGATTGTATTTAAATTGTGTTAGTTGATTTACAAGGCGACACATAATATGGCGCCTCTGTATCTTCAAGAACATTGAATTCCAAGCAATTTGAATGGTAGACGTCAAACTCTCAGGGCAGCCTATACAACAGCCACAGGAAGGTCTGTAGAACCGACCAACCGTTGCCAGAAATCCAAATTTAGTGAACGGACATTTGCGGTGGCAGGCCCAAAAGCGTGGAAATCTTTGCCCTCCGTCATAAGAGACAGTGCATCAGATTTTTTTTTAAGAAGAAACTAAAAACGCACATTTTCAAAAAATCATTCCCAAGTGAAAACAAAAAATTTTAATTTTAAAGACAAAGATAATATAACTATAAACAATTTATGCGTAAAGCGTCTTTGAGGTGATAGTTTTAACGAAAATGGCGCTATACAAGTAAATATTATATTATTATTACAATTGAACATAGACCAAAAAAAAATGGTGACAATTTACTTACATCCAGTTATTATATTACATTAACTTACATAATTTAATTCCCATGGACAAAAAACGAGACGTAAAAAGCATAATATATTAACATAATACGTTAAAAACACAGAAACAATTTAAAATCATTTAGTTATTACGTCGAAGAATATTGTTAATTACGTAAATTAAGTTTTTAAATACTGACAACGAAACAGAACAAATATCAATGTCGGTGAATAAATCATGGCTCGGCACATGCTCACTATCAGAGAACGTAATGTAGGAATGCTGAAGAGAGGTCTCGTTTGTAATACTCGTAATGGGACATGGAAATTTATTAATGACAAAAGAGGTGAACAGTTAAACTGGTTTCAACTGACTTTTTACAAAAAAATATTTTTATTTATTATAATACTATAAATGAAAGTATTATTAAGGGGAACATGCATTAACCGTTAATGCAAGTAAGAGATCCAGGTTCGAATCCCGGTTGCAACAATAATATTTTTCGATAAAATTGATTTTATATGTATCTTTCTAATTAATACATTTAATTTGTATTAAAAAATATCTCATACCTGTGTTCTGAATACATCTTCACAATAAGAATGCGTTCGCCTTAATACTATATAAGTTGTATCAACGTGTCCAAAAATTAATTATTTATTCTGGCGTCTCCTATCGAATTACTCGAAGGTATTTGAGATTCTGTAAAAATAAAGAAGATGGCTTTCAAATTATGGAACGATAGATGTATTCATTTGATATATTCAAATAAATACAAAATTCGTTCGAAAATTTGTCGTCAAAGCACTATGTTGGTATAGCATAATCAGTCAATGCTCGTTATCAGGATTGGAAGAGATCCAAGTACGAATCAACAACAACAATATTTTTCTATAAAATAGATTTTATATGTATATCTTTATAATAAATACATTTAATTTGTATTAATAAATAAAAGTATTTTATTTTTTGATAATGAATGCCAAATCAATGGAGGACTATTTTCAGTATAACCATGCGATGAAAAGTTACTATTTTATATATTACCTACACTACATTATTTTCAAAATATTATATCGATGTACAATTAAGAATCGTACATTTTTTGAGTAAGCAAAATTCCACATCAAATGAAGATGTTAATCTTTTTTTAAGAAATATATAAATCTTAGATTTAACGTTCTCGCAACCCCTGGTGTAAAGAACTGGCATGTTTTCTACGTTAGATCGCGTTTCTTGTAAATGATTTCAAAAAAACTACGGTATAACTCGACTATGGGACCGTATTTTTTTGAGTCAACGCCTCGACAATGGCATATTTTACCATGCCGAAACGTCTGCCTAGTTTTCCCCAAGGCAACCAGGTACAAAAAACGCTATCTAACCTAGTAACGATATATTACGTTGTGATCTGGCTTCGGCGGATCCAACGCAGGGTAACGCCACCGACTTGACAATGAATGTATTATTATCTCTTGCTACCGTATTCTGCTTCATTCCTTGACTGAGGAACATTTGTAAATTGACATGACATACATAGGTATGGCTTGTAACGCAACCTGAATACAACTCACTCTTGGTACACAAAGTTGGTGTAGTGGTTAAGACACTGGCCTGGTGTTTGCGCCTCGTTCCAGGACACCAGCAAGTTAGTCCTATCTTCATAGCACAAGCGTTTAGCTTAGTTTGAAAATAATAAGAATATTGATGTGACATGTATTCCGTGTATGCTTCTATATTTTAATAAATATATATATATGGGACACTTGGGACAGGTCTTCGAAAATTCCCATTCTCCTTCATTATTTTAAAACGTATACAACAAAAACACAAGCCTTTTTTGCAAAGTTCCCAGTTTCCAAAATAGAAAACATTTACAAAACATCTCAATTAATCAATTATTCAAAGAAAATAATACTGTAAAACTTGAAACAAGTATATCATTAAGATTTTAAAATAATTTTAAAATCCCTAAATGTAACACCAAACACTATCACCAAAATTTCATTTACTCAGGGATAAAAAACTTGAATAGCCTCCCAACAGAAATTAAAGAGATAAAGAATATAAAAGAACTAAAAAATAAATTTAATGAACACTTCAAAACCACACAATTAGATAATAAATAATAAAATATTACAAATGTAAAGGTTGTCGAGTGGAAAATTTTCAAGTTTAATATTAAATTTTAAAAAAACTACAATGTTATACTCATATTTATTTATACAAAATGAAGTTTAACGATGCGGATTTTATATTTTATAAATAATATCGTGTAAATGCCGTTCATTTCTCTCAAGACACTCTTGCAATCGGACTCTTAAATTTGCGAACAAGCGAGAGCAAAGCGTTGGTTCAATGGCAGCAACTTCACGGCGGATATGTTCTTGTAGGGCCTGAATTGTTCGAGGATTGTTACTGTAAGCTCTCGACTTAAGGAATCCCCACAAAAAAAACTTGCACGGTGGAAGGTTTGGTGACCGAGGTGCCCAAGGTATGTCTCCGTACTTGTTGATTAATTTATTGGGAAAAATTCCCCCCAGCTTCTCCATTGAAACTCTAGCTGTGTGTGGAGTAGCCCCGTCTTGCTGAAATTGTGTTCTATTGTTTAACTTGGGAAACAGCTGCAGTAGCGGTACCAAAAACTCGTCGATCATTCGGCAATACACGTCAGCAGTGACTGTCTCTCGCTAATTAAAAAAATAAAAGCCAATTATCCCTCGGGCAGAAATTGCACACCACACTGTCGTTTTTGGACAATGCGTGTTTTTGATAGCGTTTCCTTGGGTCGTCGAGGCACCAGTATCTCATGTTCTGTTTATTAACATAGCTATCGATATGAAAATGTACTTCGTCAATAAACAATATGTTTTCAAGTGTTCGTGCTATTCCAAAACATTCCAGCATCGTTCTCGCTAAGGTTTCACGTAAAGAATAGTCATTTTCGTTGAGAAACTGCACGATTTGCAGTTTGTATGGATAAATCTGTAGTTTTTTTTTTAAATAACGTACACTGTTGATTTTATTATTCCAGTAAAGGTTGCAACCTTCCTTATCGATTTACGCGGGTTGCGCATAATTTCATGTTGAACTTGAGCCCCATGTTCTGGCGTCGCTACTGACGTTGATGATCCCGGTAGAGTTTGGTTAACCATTGTCCCTTCTTGTCTAAACTTTTTAACACAACATCAGATAAGTCAAATTCTCGTCAAATATTAAAGTGAATACAAAAAGCGCGACGCGCATGAACCAATGAATCACCGCACTTTAAATATTGGTCAACCGCGAACGCGAACCCACGATGCGCTCCCGACCAGTGACTCATTGCGACTGGAAAATCAGCAAATCACGCGCGTCGAACAATATCCCTTCTACTTACCTCAACCTGATGGTTTACGAGCAATTATAATTTAATCTTGAAATTTTTCCGCTGTACACCTTATATATAACTTCGAACTCTATATAATTATTACAGTGCAAGTCCTTCTCCAAGCATAAGAGCTAGTCTCTTATTTGGAGAGATATAATGTATATGTAATTTTAGTTTTGTAAAATACTAAAGTAACTTATACATTAAATATTAATTAAATATATTAATTAGAAAGATATACACGTAAAATCAATTTTATCGAAAAATATTGTTGTTGCGCCACCGGGATTCGAACCTGGATCTCTTTCCTAACCGGGGAAGGTGCATTATCCAACTATGCTACAGCGACAATATTTTTAGCGACAATTTTCGAACCCATATGTTACCTCTTTGATATTAATACATTTAATCGTTCCATTTTTTTTATATGTATATCTTTCTAATTAATATATTCAATTCATATTTAAAATATCGCAGACCTATGTTCTGAATAATTACAACTTCACAATAAGAATGTGTTCTCCTAAATAACTAATACAATAGAAAAAATTTAAAAATAATAATAAATAAATAAATGTTTTTGAAAACTAATGTTAAAATTAAAATAATAAATATTAGGGACGTTCATTGCAATAATATAGATACAACATCGGGCAGAAGCATTTACATCTCATTGCATAAATATTACACGCGTTGCCTACCTGAAAATTGAACCGAAGCATTTTCTGCAGATATTTCGTAAGCCTCGGCGCTCGCGGAATGCAAAATGCAAAAATATGCACAGAGAACTCCTACAGAAAGTTGCGCGCGATCCGTTCTTAACAATTCTTCCCACCGATGGTATGGCGTGATCCCCACTGCAAATAGCGGAGAGGGTTAAAACATGTTAAACAGTTGTTAGGGGTGGTGCCCGCGCCACCGCCGGCAGGGCTGCTGCGGGTGGACGGGGTTAAAGGAAATAACACCTAGTTTTTATACTAGGTATATCATCATTAATATCATCGTGTTTTTTTATGTAGGTACATAGATAGCTATATAGATAGCCTTTTAATATTGGGTGTTTCGTATTGTGAATTATAATCAATGAATATGCACTTTTTACTCTTTGATTTGTAATTTAAATATCGTTATTGTTATATATTGTGTTTATATTTTCTTCTTGTAATTTATACTATCATCATTTTGTCTCGGTAACATCCAAATATATTTTCGTTAATAGATTATTTCTTATTAATTAAGGAGAACACATTCTTATTGTGAAATTGTAATTATTCAGAACATAGGTCTGTGATGTTTTAAATACTTATTTAATGTATTAATTATTAATATATCATTCTGTATATCTACCTAAATGATTAATTTAATTTGTATAAAAAATACCACAAAACTATGTTCTTCACAACAAAAATGTATTTTCATTTTTAAAAAAACTAATTGTTAATTAAAAATATTCTCAAGTTTTACAGACTTTTCTTTTATTAAGTTTTCAATATGTAAAAGTATATTAATTCAGTTCACATTTCAGTTAGTAAAATACTTTAAACGTGAAACCATCTGTCACAATATTTTGAAAATTTCGTAATAATTTAATGAATATCTGGGCCGCGAATAGAAAAATAAATATTGTACTGCTCGTGAGTACAGTGGGCGATGATTTAACCGGCGCCAACCCTCCGTATCCTCGGAATAAGTATATATGAGTGTAGACACGGCTTAATTCTTGTTTGTCTAAAGTTTTAATTCACACACTACTTACCCCTAGTTAAGTAGGGGCTGTACACCTACCTTTGGCAGCTCATCGGAGCGGTGTACAATTTCACTGGCGGCACGTCAAACATCACAAGTATTGTAAAATTAAGAATCTAAAAATACTCATCGTGTGAGAGATATAATACATATATTATCTCTATCGTGAGTGAATAAATGATTTTATTTAAAATATAATAAGCAATATTATGAGCAGTATATTGCTAATAATATACTGATCAAAATTAGAAAATATATAAAAGTTGAGTTTTCAGGCTAATTCTAGTATAATGTGTTAAAAAACATTTTACAGATAAAGAATATTGCTTTAAATAATTTCAAAAATAATTAGATTCTCATTGTGACATTTATGCTGTTTCAGGGAAATGAATATCAAATTTAGTCCATAGATGGCGATAATGTAGTTGTACTCGAAGTGTTTCCACATAGTAACATATATACAACTTTCAAAAATTTGATAGATATGAAGATTGAGTAATGGGTGAGAATGGTGAACGTTACATTTGTATAAAGTGATCACTTAAGCCAGCCGAAGACAGGTAGTAAGCCTTGTAATTACCCATACTTCCATATCTTTCCATTAAATATAATAAAAAATAGCTTCGTCTCTATGAGATATCTATTATTTGTCTAAATATATATTTGATTACGATAAAAAAATATTTTTATGCCACCAAAGTCTTTCATTATTTATTTAATCAGGTATACTACTTTTAATTTAGAAAGAACAGTTGTATTAGTGTGAGTAATACCTTTCGAAATATGCATATTTTAACAGTGTATTGCTGCCGCTTAGCGTTTTAATTCGTCAGTGGGCGGGATTTATCGTTTGAAATTAGTTATAAACACGGTGTTCACAAAAAATTTGTACGAATTGTTTGAATTTGAAATATGTAAATTAGAAAAGTTTATATCTGTTATTTTTTTTTAAATATATTTGTTGTCTTTTTGTATTTTTATGTTATTATCAACATCTTGTCTTAGTCGAATGTATTTGGTATTTCATAGATAGCGACTGAAAACATAAAAAATATATGACATATTACAAAAAAACGGAATACATGAAAATTTTAGCTTTGTATGTGTTATGTGTTTTATTTCTTGTAAATTTTTCGGTACCATATTTTTATTTAATATTCAAAAAAATAAAGTTTTACTTGTTTTTAAAATGGGCTGTTACATACACTAATACAATTGTTATTTCTAATTGAAAAATAGTTTAATTTATATTGTGAATACATTATTATATATTTAAAAAAAATCTATTTGTATAATATAGTTGAAATCATACTTCTTCTTTTTTTCATAGATATTAGTAATATGAAACATAATTTTAGAGAAAATTGTTTTTAATGAAAACAAAATAAAAACCGATTAATAAACCTTATTTATTACATATTTTACTTGTGGAAAAATGTACAATAAAAAGTCACTAGTAATATTGAATATTGATAAATTAATTTAGATGCGCATTCAATACCATTATTATCTTACATTATTAAAAGATCCTTATATTTTGCACTACAATAATCCTATTATAATCACAAAAAAGAAATATGCTGCAAGTTAAATATATAAGATAAAGTTGTAGTGCCGCCTTTGTAACTTAGGCCACGCCCCCACCGACACACATCCGGAGCATCCGCTAATACGATTTAATTTTATGCCGGATTTGCGTTAAGATTTCCCAAAGTACTGTAAGATCTGAGCCCCCTCTACGGGTGTGCTACGCCGTAGGTACTCGGTGAAGAATTCTTCACTAAACAGATCTAGGATCAAACAAGTTGGTGTTCGTACGTGGCACACGATGTTTGTAGATTTACAGGCTCTTATATTATTAATAATAAGGAAACTCTTTGTTTACCACTGTTTATTTATAACTCAACATGTTTCGGAGCAAATGGTTCCTCCTTCAGTATACAATGTACTAAAATTAATAAAAATTAATAAAATTAAAAGTATATACATAAACAAAACTGGAATTATAAGTGATGGGAGAGGATAAGAAAGAGATAGGGAGGAATAACTGTTAGTAACAAATAAGGAACTACTGTGAAAACAAATTTAAAAGGTGACTATTTGCAAAGAGGATTTGTTTATTTATAATGTTTAATTTGCCATAAACACTTTTTCTTATTTCTAAAATTTCTAATTTATCTAATTGTAAACTCCTGGTATTTGTATGTAAAATCTCTAAACCCTTATTAATGTCAAAACTATGGTTTGTTTCCAAAAGATTATTAATGAATTCAGAATAGTTGTTGCTATTTAAAGATTTAAAGTGCTCCTTAATTCTATTACAGATTATATATTAATATAAAATTTTGTCACAAAGTAACTTTATAATTATTAAAGAAGTCTTATATTATTATTATGTGGCATGCACTTACCTAAAAATAGGCTGGAAAACTACTAACGTCTACCCATACGTACATATTTGTAAAACATAACTTATGTAAACGATTATATTTATCCCTTTTCACGCTTTACATTTGATAGTGTTTAATATTTTTAATTATTATTTTAATTAATCTCAACAAGCTAGAGTCTCAATCATACAAGAATTAAAATCAGAAAATACAGTTAAAATATACTATTATGTGGATCTATTAAGGTAAGTTCTTCATAAAAAAAGCTGATTATCGTAATAATTTATTTCTTATCGATATCAAAAAGTGCGTACGCACACCAAACCTACTAATAATATTTATTTTTTGTTATGGAAATATCCAGACTACAAAAAAAAAGTTTTTTTGTTACGAAGTTGCAATTTCAGAACATAGTTATTTGATATTTTTAATACAAATTAAATAAATCAACTAGAAAGTTATACAAAAAAATCTATTTTTCGAAAAAATATTTGGTTGCTACCAGGATCTCGGTTTTTGTTTCGACGATCGTGGACTCGGATGTAGAAATTCAGTTAAAACATCAAATAACTAGTTTATACTAAATACTAAATTACATTCAACACACATATCTACCCCTTAGAATAACAAGCATTATTTTTTATTTCTTCCATACACACCAAATCTATTTAACGGATATTAAAGAAAATAGCCTGATCTAAAAATTCCAACTGCATCAGTTATTTATTTCAATTTATGGATCAATAATGTTAATTTACAATGTTTTTATTTATTTTTAATTTTCTTCATCTCACAGTGGTCATTGATAATACTGCAAATAAGTTAAAACCTTAAAACTGATCACATTTGCATTATCAAAACAAAATATACATGAATATATGTTGAAATTCAATCAACATTTTTGAGTTCCATATCTCAAAACTGTGTCAGTGTTGGATGGAATCTTGTTATTGTATAATACATTTTCCTTGTTAATATATAATACATTTTCAAAATCAACAAACCATGAAATTAATTAATATTCAAATAATGATATATAAACAACCTTGAATAAGATTACAGAATATTTTTAAAAATATAAGGTTGAAATGGCATCAAATAGAGTTTTTAAAAAATCACAAAATAGGCGTAATTACCCGGTTTGGGCCCTAATCTCGAGTTCAAAATAAAATGGAAAACCCTTAATTAAAAGGTTTTTTTAAACGATGCGTTGACAGTTGCTTAGTCAACATGATTACTTGAAACGCAAAACAACATCATTTGTATATTTTAATATCTGTATCCTTAGTGTAACATCTTATATTAGTCACAATCATTCAAGAACGACCCTGAAAAATAAGTAGATATGCATAATTATAAATTGATGTCGACACGACCGATCAAAATTGGACCCAAACATTTTTGGATATTCATGGTTGTAGAATGTTGAAATGTAGAACCCTATGAGTAAAAAAATTGAAACGCACGTATAAATAAATACAGACAATTATGAATATCGTGTCCGGATATACGAAGAGCTTCTAATATGAAGAAATGACAAAAATACAAAAAATATAATTTAGTGTTGATAGATCAGAAGTGAGTTTATTACGATAAAGTTTTAACGAAAAGAAAAATATTTAACCTAACTGTGGTAACTTTACGAATACCACCATATTTCCTCGGGGTTCTATCCTCTCTTCTTACTTTCGAGATACTTGAGTTGAGTCCTTGTAATAATAACTCAGTGTCCAATTTTAACAATTACACTTTATTTCAAATATGAATTAAATATATTAATTAGAAAGATATACATATAAAATCAATTTAATCGAAAAATATTATTGTTGCGCTACCGGGATTCGAACCTGGATCTCTTTCCTAACCGGGGAAGGTGCATTATCCAACTATACTGCAGCGACAATATTTTTAGCGACAATTTTCGAACCTATATGTTACCTTTTTGATATTAATACATTTAATCTTTCCATTATATTTTTCGATTAAATTGATTTTATATGTATATCTTTCTAATTAATATATTTAATTCATATTTAAAATATCACAGACCTGTGTTCTGAATAATTACAACTTCACAATAAGAATGTGTCCTAAACACTTTATTTCTAATAATAATTTACAGTATTTAACAATTATATAACTCGGAGGTAGATAAGTAACTATTGAGGAGTGTCGATGGAAAGAGACCCATTCCCCCGTGACGGCCTCTTATAACCCATAACCCCCACCACTCATCTGACACACACACACACACACGCACATCCAAAGCGACAGTTCTCACACTAACCTAAATGAATTAATGCAAAAAAGTATTATCTGTTTTGTTGCAATAGTAATTTTTTACATTTCAAAATTACACACCACATATCTTTGAGTTGTGTATACATATAAAACGTGGTTGTGAAATGACAAACACACATCTAATGTTGCAATTGCGTCAAAATACGATAGTAATTTTTCTTATTATTCAATATAAATGAATAATTAATTAAATTAATAATTTTCTGAATGTAATATGCTTCAACAACATGCCTGCTTTCAAAACCTTTGAACTGAACGAAAGCAGCTTTCGTCTTTCTAGACATTTATTATCTCTACTTCGCTTAGTCCATGCTTGAAAGTTATTGTCGGTATAGGGAAGCTTTGCCAAAGATACAAAGAGGGCACAGACATTAGTGAGAGCGAAGCTTCTTGCATTTATAAATGCAAGCAGGGTTGTCTCATTTTAATAAAACACTATTTACTCGAATTCATTATAATTCGAATAGTAAGTTACTACTTACATATATTAGAATATATTTTATAAACGTGGTAGCGTTACTATTACTATCAATGTCAATTAAATCAGTAAAAATCTTTTTAAGTTTTATCATTATTGAGTTTTTCATTTTATTTTATATTAATACTTGCATCATCTATATTATCAAATTTAGAATACAATCAAAACAATAGTCTTTAAAAATATTTGAGTACTATTTTTTGTTTTTCAGTACCTACCTAGAGTTTTCCTAAAATAAGGTAGAACAGAATATACTTTAGGTACAAAAAATATGAATATATAAGTAAACAAATTTATAAAATAAGATACCCATAAAAAATATGAAAAATTAAACATTATAGTAATTGTCTATCTCGATTATGATCCATTTACTTAATTTGTTTGTTTTATACAAATATATTATAGAACTACTGCAATGGTTTAAAATAAATAATAATAATTTAAGAAATTAACATCCCTGATTTATTTTAACGTAAGTCAAAGAAGGGTGAATCTAGCATTTTAGTAATGCACGTACAAGAGCATCTCATCTAACAATAGAATCAAGAAATCTAATTAACAGGCTTCTTAACTAGTACCTTCGGAAGGTAGTATAAGTAGCTATTTATGTGTTATAAATTATTAGATTTGAAAACAGTACTGTAAAAAACTGAAAAAAATAAAAATATATAAATTTGTTGGATGAAATTATAATAATATGCATTAGATGGTAACTATATTGGTTACGTAGATTCATAAAATTCTTTCATTAAATGTGTCGTTCTTGGAGACTTAAATTTTTAGAAAGTATTTACTTGCTTGACATGATATTTAAAATTCTGCAATTTTAATTTTTGTATAGTTCTTAATCAAGAATAAAAATTATTTTTTAATTGACCAAGAAATAATTGTAAAATTCTGTAGGTTCCAAAGACTGCGATGGGTTGGCCATGTTAAAGAATGCCAGATGACAGGATACCAAAGATCATGACGAAGTGTATCCCCCCGTGAAAATAACCGAGAGGCACGCCAAAAAAGAGGTGGCCTGACTGTGAGAAAGAGGACTGGAGCAGGATGAGAGGGTCTGGGAACTGGAAAATAAAGACCAGGGATAGAAGTCGGTGGAGATCATTTGTGAAGAAGGAAATGTAGTGGATGGGATGTAGTGCCGTAGAAGAAGAACTTCTAAATAAAGTTCTGAAGCGTAGTAGATATTGGCATATATTCACGCTCAGCTTTAGAGTTCAAAGCGCTTTGTGAAACAAATCTACCAATCATATTTAACGTTCCTGACCCGATAGTCTATTATGATCCGAATATTATTTAATTAATTTTTACAAAAATCGTGTATAATGTTGTCATTGCAATTAAGTAGGAAAGTTTTTGTTAGTGTAATTTTGGTGCCTAGTAGAGACTAAAATTCAATATCTTTTTTTTTTAAAAGAAATTTAAAGTACGATACGCCTAGTTACTAATTTATTTTTTATTCTTGCATACAACAATGATTTCACTCAGGAAAAGTGTATTCATTTAACACTAATCAATGACTTTGAAATATGTTTAAGTTAACCAAGGCATACATAAAATGTTATGGGTAAAATGTTATCTAACAAGGATACTTTTTCTTATATCTACACATTGCTTGAGTACTCGTATATAAACTGCATTGGAAATTGAAGGGAGGATATAGCGGGAACCTTTCTAATTTATGGTAAAACTATTTACAATTTAATATTATAACAATACAGGTATGCCGGCTAATATCAGCATAACCAAATCTCCTTTCGGTGACCAAATTAAATCCAGGTTCAATCCCTGAGGAGGGACAAACTATTGTTCACCCTCGCCCCTCTACGCCCTACACCCCCGCCACAACCGCCACCCCTAACGGTCCGTTAGCGTCCGGTTAACTGGCCGAAATATTTAATCACACCGTTAGAATTACAATATGTCCGCTAACAGGGCCATTCTTACCCTTGAGAAACAGGGTTGACGTGAAACAATGAAAAAAAAATATATATATATTTAAGTCTGAAAAAGTTCTCGAAGAGTGTGAAAATTTCAAAACTAAAGTACATATACATACATATATAATTATTGCTATAAAACTGTTATGCAGTTTGGCAAATAATACAAATTATAATGCATAAAATTATATGTAATAAAGTTGAAATAAAAAATTATTTCAGAATCATTAAAAAATCTTATTAAGGGCGAGCTTTCATTTTTCCAGTTTGAAATTCAAAAAATTCTACACGAATTACATATGCTTTCAAGATAAGACTAATAGTTAAATTCTTATATAATAGCTAGTATTTAAAAGATATCAGTTTTATATATATATAATAAATATTTAATCGCGACTTACATAAAAATAACGCACATACTTTGTTCAAGAAAACGTTGTTTTCTCTTAAAATCAGTAAAAAAATTAATTTATGAAATTAGGTACTAATGCTGTGAATAGGTTCAAAATTAATTCATATTGTGGATAAAATATGCGTGAAAAATACATTTTCGGCATTTTTTAACGAAAATAATGACAGCGCGGATTCAACGTCCGTAAAATTATCGTTTTTTATAAGACTAAAAATATATTATTTACAAACTGATTATAGTGTTTTTGATATAATACTTACTGTAATATTGTAGCTGAAGTCTCAAAGCATGTGATTAAATAGAATATATTATTTAAAAACGTATATTTTCACTAAAACAAAGTGTTTTAAAAGTAATATGTCCTGCAAATTAAATGGTTTATAAGTCAATTAATTTTTAACATTTTGTTTATTTATCTCAATTGAGATTTATCTCCGTAAACTTTGCTTCAAGATTTTAAGAAAATATATTTCATTTTGCGACAATTTTCCATATTAAGATAAAGTTGTGGCACGCAGAAAATACATATAATGGACGCGGTCTTTCTTATAATACTTGTATTGTTTAAATTATGGCAAATAACTTTCAGTTTATTAATGAGCTTAAATATTTATTTAAGTAATAGTTTTAAAAAAAGTCAAATCTAGTGTATAACTTCAGATATAAATGAATAAATAAAACACATTTTTGCCGTAAACGTAACAATACAACAAACACAACATTATAAGTTTTATTTGTTTTTGAAACCAAAGAATTCCGAAACACCAGATTTTACGCATTCGAAACTTGAGATCGATACGGTTAAGTGATATATCAATAAAATAAATGTTGTGATTAGGTGTATCATTAAAATAAATTTCAGATCAATTAGATTGTCATATATTTTTTTAAATATATGATAAAACCGTTAAAAATCATTTTTGATAAATTTTCAAAATTTAAAGTATTTTAATGAAAATAATATTTTGAAAAATATATAATTAATTAGTATAAATTATAATTTCCATTTATAATCTGTGGTCCGTCTTCTTAACTGCCTTCCTGGTCAGATAAATAGATTTCCGATACCCCCCACCTCCCTGGGTCCAGCTAATACTGCCTAAATCCTTTATGAATATGTCCGTGGTATTAGTGGGCCGAGTCCTGTCCGGCGAGAGTTTGGAGTATTACCAGGGCAGGCTCAGGATTAAACTTCCTAGGTGGACTCCCGCAGGAAGACGCCAAGGGACTCGTCCTTACGGTGAATATTAAGAACCTAGTCTGAACTATATTTTCTATGTATATGTTTATATATAATATACATTTTTCTCTTCGCTCATCTTAAATGAAAATTGAGAAAAAAATTATTTGACAGAACTAATATTTATTTGTTATCTTATGCAGTAAAGTTTCAAATTTTAATATTCAAAAGCTCTTTGGAATTAATTTTATTTTTGAAACCTCATTTTTTAAGGATACTACAGTATCTACAAGAGATCACGGTAATGTAATAAAAACAGATTTACCACGAAATTTAATACTTCTAAAACAATTATCTATTCCGAGAATGGCTTCAGTGTATTGGAAATGTTTGACTCGTTTGGTCTAGTTGCCGGTCTAGTGACCAAATGTTTGGGTGTCATGGTTGTATTTTTCTCCATTAAAAAATTATGCCTTTTATTAAGGAGAACACATTCTTATTGTGATGTTGTAATTATACAGAACATAGGTCAATGATATTTTTAAAAAACCTAATTAAATGTATTAATTAGAAAAATATACATATATAATCAATTTTATCGAAAAATGTATTGTTCTAGCAACCGGGATTCGAACCTGGATTCCTTTCTAATCCGGAGAAGGTGCATTATCCAATGATGCTACAGCAGACAGTACCTTTGTCGATAAATTTTCGAACCTGTATGTTACATTTTTCAAATTAATACATCTACCGTTCCATTATTTGAAAGCCATCTACTTTGTATTTACGGAATCTCAAATACCTTTGAGTAAACCGAAAGCAAACGCCAGAATTAATAATTCATTTTTATTAAATTTTGGATACACTGATACAACTTGTATATTATTAAGGAGAACACATTCTTATTGTGAAGTTTTAATTATCAATGTGTCGAAAATTTAATAAAAATGAATTTTTAATTCTAGTGTCTGCTATCGGTTCGTTCAAAGATATTTGAGATTCCGTAAAAACAAAGTAGATGGATTTTATATAATGGAACGATAGGTGTATTAATTTGAAAAATGTAACCTATAGGTTCGAAAATGTGTCGTCAATCCACTGTGTTGGTGTAGCATATTATATTAATGCACGTTTCCCGGATTGGAAGAGATCCAGGTTCGAATCCCGGTAGCAAACACAATATTTTTCGATAAAATTGATTTTATATGTATGTCTTTCTAATTAATACATTTAATTAATCACAGATCTATGTTCTGAATAATTACAACTTCACAATAAGAATGTGTTATTATTAAAAAATTAATTAATAATATATCGTATTTATCTTTAGTTAAAAATCTGTTTAATTTAAAGTAGCCATTAGTGAAATCTTTGGTTGCATTAAGCTTCTCAGCAAACTGCTAATATATAAAACTTTAATAAGACCAGTAGTCACTTATGGTTGTGAAATGTGGTGCCTAACCCAAATCGAATAAAACAAATTCGCAGTTTTTGAGCCCAAAATATTAAGAAAATTTTATGAACCTACGCTATTAAATAAAAATGAATCATGAGCTCGAAAATTTAATTGACCATTGTAAGATTCTGTAAGACCCAAAGACTACGATGTTGAAAGAATATCAGATGATAGGACACTAAAGATACCCCAGTGGTAGCGACCTAGAAGCAGGCCATGGAAGAGGTGAGCTGACTGTGTGAAAGAGGACTGGAGCAGGATGGGAGGGTCTGGGAACTGGACAAGAATAGCCAAGGATAGGAATCGGTAGAGATCACTTGTGAAGGAAGCCAAATCCCAAAAAAAAAAATTCTCGGTGTTGGTCAAAGAAAATAAATTGCAATCACCACTTCAGATTTTTGTATAATGAAGATATATGTACATACTCTATAATAAAAAATATGCACTACAATACAGTCACTATTTTGTATTGTAGTGCATATTGTCTTGTATATTAAAAATTACTTGAGGAAGTTAAATATTTGACGTCATTACGCGACACAGTCTTGTCCAGTCAGACAAGTCCTTAGGGGTGGTATTCGGGGTGCAACTGACCGCCGGGCCAAAGCCCAACTAATCCATGGCCGATATTAAACCGGAGGTGTTAACCTGAACCCCGTCCCCCGACGCCCGGCGGGTGGAAGGGGTGGATGGGGGTGTGTATTGTGGGCCAAAGACCGTTTTACTTTGCCAAACTTGTGGGATTTACGAGCACCGGACCTGGATTCGGACCAAAGGATGCTTAATTAAAGCCGTACATAATTAAATATGCGTTGTACTGGGGTTAAACTGTATATTGAAGATTCTCAAAGAAATGTTTCCAACATGTTATATCTATTGTAAATATATTACTTGAAATAACTACACAAAACACAAAATCATATTTTAATAGATATTATTATAATAAAATAAATAAATGTATAAATAAATTACACACATAGTATAATTTTAACAAAAAAAATTAATTAAAATATTTATTTATTTTGTGTTCGCCTCCTAAATGAAAGCTCTCGTATTTAGAAATAGGTAGGTAATTAATTTTACAAAATACAATAAAAAACTAATATTGTGAATCCAAATCCATGATATATACGTACTAATTTTTATCCGATGAACAATTTAATTATATAGGACCTGTGATATACAAATTAAATAAATGCAGGTCGATTTTTGGGTCATGGTACTTCAAGACCGTACGTTCAAGATGTGTACCGATACACATCAATGTGTGCATGAGCGCTATCTATGCGAGAAAGAGACAAAGTTAGATGACCGGTTCACGCTGGACAGTAATGACGCACTGACATCAGTTGACGCATAATATCGGTTATGTACACCGCTCGCAGTATGTTGTGCTTTTAATATATACAGAATAAAAGTAAATTTAACACATTGATAATTATTATTATTAAACCATTTTTAAAACTTTCCGAAATATCTTGGTAGTTATACATTATATTAATATATTAAAATATACTGTTCACTTTTTCTTTTTCTTGACCTACTAGTTTCAATAATGATTAAATGGTGAGGGTCATCATTGGTATTATTAAGATGTGATTAATATTATTTCATTCCCTATCCATAAAACAATTAAACATTAAACAAATGTATGTACTATTATATTGAAATAATAATAAAAAATATTCTAGCCACAGGTTCGTCAGTGGCAGACTGTACAGTTCTATGACTAAAAAATACCTGTACTTATCATTACTATACCAAGAAATACTAATAAGGTGTAAAAATAGCTGCTTAAAAATATCTTAAACTCCTTATTAATACTAAATTGTTACACATGTCACCAGAGATTATTTTTAAATATAATTAAATATTAGTATTACAATTTGATGTTAACTTTTAAAATGCCATGAGCGCTTAACACGCTAAACTTTGTATGTCACTCCAAGCCATAAGCGTGCTAAAACGCACTTTTGGACCTTGCAAACTTGCAGTGTTTATTTTTAAATCATTTCGCCATCTGTGGACTACAGGTCCCAGCTTTTGATAGATAAGTCAAGATCCTTAAACCCTATTCTTACCATATGTGGTGTTTTTCATTTCAAATAGAGTTATTAGTTAAAAGGTTAAGAGTGTAAAAATAAAGTTTTTCTATAATATAAGTAAATTCATTATAGTTTTACACAAAAAAATCAGCATTATATGGTAGACACACTGATGTTACAAAGATGGTGCGCTGAATTAGCATGTGAAAGGTACTGGGATCGATACTTACAAAATATGTTTAAATTATAAAGATTCTGGAGCCATCTAGAATCAATCTCGGCATCAGTAAGGTGAAAATAAAACAGTATAAAAGTGAAAGTGAAAATATAGTGCAGTCACGTCGGGTTCACCAGTGTAGGGGTTGTGGTTGTTGAATATTATTGACTCGTGATTGTGTCAGAAGGTTTTGTGGATGTGAGATGTAACATCTTCTAGTCTCATGCGTGTTAGTTGTATGTCGCAGTTTTGTCTAGAGCAAGGCATTAAAATGAAAGAACACTTACAAAGGGTAGCGTTTATTAATGGATGAATTATACAGAGACGGTATGCAGTCAAATGCGCGTATGTGGTTGAACGCTGGAGTAGCTCGCTAGTATTATGTGGATGAAAAGATGGCCTGCGGAGAAGTGGTCACTAGATCCTAGAGCAGTGTCCGTCACGATGTGTGGTATCTGCTGATTGGCTGAGGGCGCGTGCAGGGTCACCGCAGTTCTATCCAAGGGTTAGGAATTCAAATCCTCACGGATGTACTCCCTATGTTTGGACCACGGTGTGCGTATAAAAAATCTTTTGTGCATTTTTAAGGACGAATACTATTATTTTTGCACTGGGGAAGATGAACACATCTTCATTGCTTCTTAATAAAGACACATGTATTGATAAAGACGCATAAATAAGTCAAGAGAACTAATAATAACTTTTAAGGAAAGCTGCTTACTTCGAACACCTTCTCCGCAATGAAAAATATAATAACTCATTATACAGGGGAAGATGAAAGGTAGTAGAAGCGTGGGTTGAAAAATATTATCTTGGCTGTGTAACCTCATAAAGTGGTTCAATGTCCAACGTGTTGATGATCTTATGCAAGATAAATCAACAAGTCTTCTTAAAGATTGTGTGCGCGCTATATTTTTATGCGTGGCTTATGACGCACGCACCCGCATTAATCCTGACAGATGCAAACTGTAATTTCTGAAGAAGTCATTTGCGCTTGACTTTCACCTATTTTCATGGTTATGTGTAAAATGGCTCGCCTTTAAAAATAAAAAAAATTTAGTAAAAAAATGTTAATTACATTTTTGTTGAAGTATATTCATTGTATAAAATATACGAAAATAGTATCACGTATGTTAACATTCAGCTTCGCAATAAGATGCAAACTACCTCGGCATAACTTGGAGTAATACTCCGTCTAATGTAATAATGCAGAATAAACTCTTTCGCAGTGAGCGACTTAGGGGTGGTCTTTATTTTCTTACAAAACTCGGAAAGCCATACAGTACAAAACAAAGATTTTTATTTTAAAACTGCTAAAAAGAAGAAATCGTATCTCTCCTGCAGAACAAAGAATGGGGTCTGCATCAAAGGGTTTCTTTGTGAATGCATTAATTTTGTCTGGTGCATTCATTTGCTATTTAGTTATTCAAGACTGCACTTTGTGCTTTTTAATTAATGGGATTAATTCCCACTGATTTGTTTCCCTTTAACATCTGGTCTCAAGAAAACTTTAAAGTCTTCTCTTCATCAGTTTTGTGAAAATCTATAACAAAAAATATAATAGATTTAATTCACATTATTTATAGAAGAGCAAATCTTGTTAGGAAATTTTCATTAGACGTCTCGCCAATCGCGCTACATTATGGTACGGTAATATGCGTTTATCATTTTTTTTTTTTAAATTTTTAATTTTTTTTAAACGGAGTTATTGCAAGTGAAACGGTCTAACGTTTCATTGCCAATAACTTCGCTATTTATTTTACGATTTTGAAAAAATAAACTGCATTCACTTATTTGACTAATCCTTATGATATACTATATTTATATTTATGTAGTCAAAAATACCTCGTTAATTTATCAGTATCGATTCAACTACTGGCTGCTATTTCCATCTTTCGTATTCATTGATGACATATCTATGGGCCTCTCGCCCTGCATATCTACTAGTATTATAAATTTATTTGTGCTTTTGAAACTATTTTTACATAATTTAATACACGTTTTAGTTATGTTTTTATGAATTTACATGTAACTAATAGATACTAAACAAACATTATCTAAAATAAAAATAAAAATTTAAAATGTTTTTAAACACATCTTGAATCTAGTTGACTCGAAGTTTAGGCAAGAATTCATCCAAATATTGTGATCATTGTAGTCAAGTCTCACGTCATTACGTCACGTACCGTGTGTATACGATATTTTCTTGAATTGTCTATGTATAATTATAAGTATCTACGTATTTTTATCGATTAGCACAAATACTAAATGATTAAATAAATTTAAGAAATTCAAAAAAAGAGAACCGACAAATTACAAATTTAGTCTCGTAATTAATGTCAAGTTTTGAATTTTCTATCTCTCAAAACGTCAGTATTGTTGACAGAGCTGCTGAAATCTGTACTTAAATCCTAAATAAAATTTATAAAGATTTTAAATTCTACTATAGTGTAATTGGAAAAGCAGTCTACTGGAAATAGAAGATTGCTTATTGAAATTATTTAAAGATATTGTTTGTTATAGAATAGAAATATTTATTTAGCCACAATACCTTAATCTAACAAAATTTTAATTTCTTCTAGCCAAATCACTTCCGGTGCATTGCGTGGTGGAAGGGGTGTCCTCTCTTGAGGCTCTGGAGACGGCCGGATCACTCCCCGGGCCGCCCCCGCCTCGCCGACCGACAGTGGAGGCCGACAGCTATGTCATCATCCCTGCTGCCACAGCCTTCAGGGACCTGGTGCCCGCCGCACTCGTCCGGTTAGGATACCCTCAGGATTGCGCACCTATTGCCAAAGGTAGGTCTTAGACTTCTAAATAGTGTCTTAGACTAGTGTTTTTGCTGAATTTTCTTGAAGTGTTTCGCCCACGCTTGGTGTTTTACAATACGTTGTGTTTAGAATTTCTCTGCTCAATTTTTTTTATTTTTTATTTATTTGTCATTTTTTTATAACGTGAATTAAGTATTTTACACGTTTTTCTTTTTTCACTTACCTCTCCAAAAAAGAGACTAGCTCTTGTGCTTGGAGAAGGAGTTACACTATTATTTATAATATAGGTTAGGCGTATACATTTGATTATTACCACGACTAAACTATTGAGTCGAAATCGATGAACCCCGATATTTCTAGTCTACTAAACTATTTAGTTGTTGGAAGTGCGCATATTATCAATCAGTTGTCAATGAGATCTCCCAACATTCGTGTGCGCACGCCAATACACAGCAATGTACATTTTTGATCTTTTAATCGAGCACCTATCGTGTCGATAATATGCGCAATCCCATACGATCCAATAACCTTTTAACATACAACAAAATATTCGAGCGATTAAAATTTGTATGTATGCACCTAGCTGAAGTCTCCACAGATAAGGATTTTTCTTTCATCAAAGGTTGTTGTATAACCACCCCGAGCCAAATCAAATCGTAAGTCAGCGAGTAATACAGACCGAATTCAAAACCATTAATCATCATCCAAAATGTGTTCGGTATTAGCTTAATTCCCAAATCTCAATAGGAACTTTAAAATATTTATTTTCTTCAACACAACCTCTGAACTGATACAAATTGTGTCTTGTTTCAAGGTAGGGTCTTTTATGGTAGTCCAAATTCATACTAATAATTCACTTTAGTTTTACTACACATTCACAACATTTTTTTATTTTCTCTTTTTTTTTTATTTCTGTCGAATCTTTTCTTTCTAATTTTAATTAAATAACACCACAAAAGTACGAAAAAACCTGGCTACTTTAATACAAACGATAGTCTAGCAAAATAGCCACGACAATGCTATATGCATCAGAAGTGGATACTTACTGCACCCCTCACAGTAAACTAATAAGTGTTTAATAATATATTTGTATGTTTACTTCTTACTTACAAAAAAATATGTCAATAAAAGTTTAAATAAATTAATTAATTTTTCCAAAGAATAAAATTGTAAAAATACACATGTGAAAATATTTCTTCAAATACATTTTATAAAAATGATTTTTTCTCGTTCCCAGGATGCGTGGTGATAAAAAATTGGAAGCCACTCCCCCTAGAGCTGGTGTGCTCCTCCCCCCTGGCCACCGTGGGGGAAGTCCTCGGTGAGCTGACGGCCCTAGCCACCCTGAGGATCCAGCTTTTAAGGCCCAGGACCCCACTCACCCAAGATATGAGAGATAAATTGCTGCGCCTTTTGTTGCTGCACGGACACGCGCTACTGCTATCAACCGGCTGTCCGCTAGACGAGGTGGGTTTTTTTTATATTTCTAGTTAAACAGGTTTAATATGACATATTTTTGATGTTTACAGCATTAACTTTGTGGTTGGTTAATTGTAGTATTTTAACATATTTTTATTAAGAAGTTGCAATTATAAAACGTATTTCTATGATATTTAAAACGAATTTAATTAATCAATTATACAAACCGAAAAAATCTATCAATCCCAAAAATATTTACTTAACGGAATACGAACCTGGAACATTTCCTACAAACAGGAAACACCTTACCATTTCGTCATCAACCATTAACGTTTTCAATAAATTTGGAAATTTTTATATTGTGTAGTGTTTATAAATGATACATCTATTATTTCATTTTTATTATTATTAAATATGAATTAAATATATTAATTATAAAGATATACATATAAAATCAATTTTATCGAAAAATATTATTGTTGCGCCACCGGGATTCGAAACTGGATCTCTTTCCTAACCGGGGAAGGTGCTTTATCCAACTAAGCTACAGCGACATTATTTTTAGCGACAATTTTCGACCCTATATGTTACCTTTTTTGATATTAATACATTTAATCGTTCCATCATTTGACAGAGCCATCTACCTTATTTTTACAGAATCTCAAATACCTTTGAGTAAACTGATAGCAGACGCCAGAATTATCAATTCATTTTTATTAAATTTTGGACACATTGATAAAACTTTATTATTTAGGAGAACACATTCTTATTGTGAAGTTAAAGGGTCGAAAATTGTCGCTAAAAATAATGTCGCTGTAGCTTAGTTGGATAAAGCACCTTACCCGGTTAGGAAAGAGATCCAGGTTCGAATCCCGGTGGCGCAACAATAATATTTTTCGATAAAATTGATTTTATATGTATATCTTTATAATTAATATATTTAATTCATATTTAAAATATCACAGACCTATGTTCTGAATAATTACAACTTCACAATAAGAATGTGTTCTCCTAAAAAAATTATTATTTTTGTCTATTTTTCGGTAGCAACGAAATTTTTTTTTTTATGTATTTTCTGTACATGTTTATAATTGATTAATTTAATTTGTATTAAATATTATATTATTTCATACTCCAATTATTATAGTTGATGGAATACTTATTTTAAAACATTTTTGTTGACGTATTAGCATGCATCTTGTATAACTATTATACACCCACTCTTCCAAAATCAGCTTGTACCAAAACAGTGTCGTTAAATAAAATTTATAGTTAATGTTTTAATTAACAAATATTGATTATTTTGAACATCCCTTATGAAGAATGCTTCTGGGGTTGTAATACAATTAACAAATGATAGGAGGAAACATACAACACAATACTTATTCGAAATGTTTTGATCAGGTAGGGTTAACTCCAGACTGCACAAAGATTTTTGCTTAATGAATACAAAATATTATCTCGTATTAATTTCAGTTTGCGGGGAGTAAATCAAAGCAAAGTTTCGACAAAGTTCCAATGAATGGGTTCAGTGGATTTATTTGATACAATCGTGCGTTGTAATACACGCTTATCTTAACTCGTGTCACGTGGTGACGGGACAATACCTCACAGCATCCGCATCTCAGCCAATCTTAGTCGGGTAACAACAATGAAATATAACCATTCCTCCCCTTCTACCTGCTCGTTAGAGCCTTTCAACAAGATGGAGGAATTATTGCTTGTATGCTCGGGTTGCTTGTACATCGAATATATGTGAACAAAGATGCGTGCTGAAATACCGTGGTTCACAGATTATTATCGTTTACAATTCTTTAATATAAACGATGGTACCGAAGTAATATTAAATATTATGAGATCATTTAATATATTTTGTTGAGAGAATTTTATTGTAGCAAGAATTAGTATTAATAAAATACATATATGAAAATTTCAGTGGCTAATGTCTAAATGAAAATAAAGTGCCATATTTCATGTTCAGAAACACAACTCTCAGTACATCCACATATTTTACATGCTCATCGATTATATATGATCATATTCAAGCAGAACCATTTTTCAGTATCCGGCTTACCTGATATATAATATGCATAAAATCTATAAATCATAAAATATCTTCTTTTAAAAACTTTATTTTGTAGAAAAAAGTACAATAATATTATAGAATAGGAAATATTATATTACAAGTCAATATCATTGTCGTTCAAAAAATTTGCTATTATATAGATTAAATGTAGCGATTTAAGGGAAAGAAAATGACACAAGTTAACCGGGAATTGAAAATTACCATTGACGAGATTACTGTAAAAAAAACCTGTGATCCGCAATGGACAAGCAAAAAAGGTATCGTCTAGGTTTTCCTCTTCGGTACCATACTCACATATTGGGGAATCTATTAAGTTCAATCTGAATAATGTAAGGCTACCCGGCAATGCCCAATTCTCATTCTGGAGATATTTGATATTGTTCTTTTGGAGAACCAGGGGGTGCGGGGAATAGATCTTTGAATTATTTTAAGCCGAATACCCTTATGAAAATTTGAATTCATCCATTGTGCAGTCCTGATAGAATTCATACGTTTTTTACCATTTTAAGTCTGTCATACATCGAGATATAGAATTGATTAGAGAAAACTCCGAATAGAGTGGCCTCTTTGGCCAGTTTATCAGCACATTAATTTCCATGAATTACCTATGTGCAGGAATCCAAACGAATGACACCTGTTTATTGTTGCTGTCCAAATTAAATAGACATCTTCTGATGGAACAGATTATCTCATTGTCTAGCCAAACTTTCATATTAGCAGAGAGGGATTCAAGAGCTGTTTGCGAGTCAGAGAATATAACAGCCTTATCGACGTTCCGGAGCACGCAGATGTCCAAGGCCTCTTTAATTGCCCAACATTCTGCTGAGAAAACTGATGAATCCGAAGAAAGGAAGAAAGTCGTAGTTTCACATTTAATAAAATATCTTGAATACGTGGGAAATTTTTTAACGTGTAAATGTTTTTACTCGCCTCCCTCCCCTAAATTTCAGACTAGAGTACCGACTTAATCTATAACTAATATAACGCAATAACCTAATCTCATAACAAGTGACCGCAACTGTTAAACTATTTAATAAAATGAAATTGAAAAATCTCTGGCGATTATTTCTCAAAGTAGGCATTCGCACTAAAAAAAAGATGACAGCTTTCAAATAAATGGAACGTTTGATGTAACAATTTAAAATAACTGCGACATATGAGTTCGAAAATTTGTCGACTATTTACAAAGCTGACGTAGTGTAATTGGATAACGCACTTCCTCGGATAGGAATTTCAAATTCCGGTGGCAGCTAAAATATTTTTTCGATAAATTGAGTTTCTCTGTATGTATATCTTTCTAATTGATGCATTTAATTTGTATTTATTAAAAAAAACTCGCATTATATTTTATTCAATATTCAAAAAAGTATTTTTTTTAAAGAAATACACATGTTCAAATACTCACTTGTACCTACACGGTACTTAAAAAATTTAACTAAAAAATACATACATAATACCTACCTGTACAAGGTATATTTCTAATAAATGTAATTTTAAAATGTTAAAAATAATTGTAATAAAATTTCATTACTTCCTATTTTCCCCGAGTAACTGTATACATAACACACACACACATACACATACACTCACACACACACATATACAGGGTGGCCCAAAAAAGGTGAGAACATCTCATAACACACGAGTTATTTTAAAACATAATATAATTAATAACAATTCATTTTACACAATATTTAGCTAATCAGAAATCATCAAAATACCACATATTACATAACCTATTGGGTTTAAATCTGAGCTGTTCGGTGGTCACATGCCTGGATCGATGAAATTAACATTCTAACGATGAATAAAGTTGATTGCATTTCTGGCTGTGTGATATGAAGCTTCGACCTGCTGTAATGTCCAGTTATGCTGTAATGTCTAGCTATACTCCAGGCTTTGTTTTGAAACTCTTTGATCATTTTCCTAGCACCCCATCGTTTTTCAATTTGAAAATTTTTGATCAGAATACGGTCTTCTGCAGTGATTTTTAACATTCTGGGCAACAATTTTAAAAAACCAAATATAAACAATGGGAAAATTAATAATCAAAGATGGCGACCGGAAATTGTCGATATAAAACCTATTTAGATAAATAGGTAAGTAAATTAGTAAACTATTTAAGCTATTGTTGATATAATTATACTAATTTTTATCTAATTATATAATATTTACAAAATGTTCTCCCTTTTTTTGGGCCACCCTGTATATACAAACAAGTTATGGGATAATTTTGAACAGCCGAACCAATCATTGTATTTGTATTTATTTTTGTCAAAATGGTAACATTTCATAAGATTTTATTAGCCCTTTTGCAAAAATTTTCATGATAATTTCAACTATTAAACAATAAACACGTGATTAGTATAAAAATATAATGTGAATCTGAACGGCACATTTGAATGTACACGGTAACGTCTTAGAATATCACATTTGTGTACTCTCGTCGCGCGCCTCACCTGTGCTCGCGGTATATTGCACAAACGTCTCTGTGAGAGCAAACCTTGCGAGCAGATCCTTCACTTGGAATATTGTATGGCCCGCGCAGAGAGGAGGGTAGCATTGTGCAGCGTCTCGGGTCTTGCGGTGTATTTAGCGAGGGCGCCTCCCCGTACTTTATATTATTTAACCCTTATTAGCGGGTTGCTCATTGTTTTCTCAGCTTAAGCGTATTCTTGAGGTACAGAGAATGCACACCATTTTTGTTTGTTTCCTTACTTATATTTTTGCAATCTTTATTACATATCGAAGAGTGTTTTTATAGTGTTCACAATACAGTGAACGGCCCCACCCTCCAACACTTTCGTAAAACTGTCTTAGGAGCTGGTACTCTCATATAAGTTTCACTCAGCGAACCTGGTATTAGTAGTGACCAATGATCGGTGGTTACACCAACAAAAATACAATAGTCTAGATTTCTTAGCTCAACTTTAGCGTCCATCAGCGAATTAAAACGTCATACTATCACTTATCGACTTTGCAGAGACCTAGTTTAAGATTATTTTAAACTTTATTTTTACCGCACGATTAAAGATATTTAATATTTTAAAATACAGACAGAAACGAGAAGTTAAATATTTTCTTCAATTATTTTAAGTTCAATTCATTTTATGTGTTCATTATTTGTTTATTGGTAATTGTATATTAAGTATGACTGATTAATAAATCATTTAAATATTATTAATCGGATGTATTATAATTATAATACTCATAAAGAAATTGAAAACATGCTTAATGCTTCTATAGATAACTAGCAAATTGAAATATCTATATATTTTTAATATATAGAGATAATAATTGGTCAATCCTTGAGAAATTCTCTCGTAAATTCCAGGTGGATTTTCCAAAATTAGACTTCAAAAGTTTGAAGACCAATGTTGGGAAGAGTTTAGTTTCTAGATATTTATCAACTCCCTCTCTAAAATCAATTGAAGGATAAAAACTTCCATTCTTAAGTGCCATTTATTATTATTATTAATACCAAAGCAAATAAATCAACCTTTTAAGTGCGACTCACCCCCAGTTTAGGATTTACCATCCCCTTTTAAAGTGTCTTTGGCGAAAGTTTTCCAAAGGGGTTATACTTAAGGGTTTTATTAGGAAAACATGACAGAAGAAGAAAATTGATCCATTATTGCTATAATGTACTCGTGATCAATATTCAAATAGCATTTTATATATCAATTTTACATATTTATATTTGAAAATAGTCAAAAATTTACTACATAAATGAAAAAAATAGAAAAATCGTATTTATTCTTCGAAATTTTTTAAAATTATTTTTCAGATAGGTATCGCTTGCATATAATATGATATATTGTGACAGTTCAATATATGGGTAGCCTAGATCCTGCTAATAATGAAATGAAACAAACTGCGGTGCCGTAATATCAGATGATTACCAGGATTTGCAGGATTCTTGAATATTCCACGCATCAGCCATAAGACCTGTTAGATTGCTAATATACAACATTGAACGATTTAATAGTTTTAGAAACTGTTCGGCGTAACGACAGAAATCTCGAAATTTGTCAGATGATGGTTCAATCGAATCGTTCAAATACCTTGAAACATTAACTGCACATTTGGCTCGGGGAATTTTTGAATGTTTGGATAATAATCACTATTTTAACACTATTAATCGCTATGTATATCGACGATAATCTATATTGTCCTCGTGTCATGTCAAAATTCTCGCTTTCTCACCGAATTTAGTCGTGATGTTAGAATGCAAAATTACCCAAAACAATATTTTGTTCAAGGATACAAAAGCACTTAGCCAA
The DNA here is from genome assembly GCA_031772225.1 of Eubasilissa splendida. NCBI lineage: Eukaryota > Metazoa > Arthropoda > Insecta > Trichoptera > Phryganeidae > Eubasilissa > Eubasilissa splendida. Next base: position 33,092,003 of record CM062848.1, on the reverse strand, counting down.
AGTAAGGGACGGACAGTCATAAAAACTCGGTATTGTTAGACGCAGGTGGAACGACACAGCATGGGTACAGCGGCGAATACAGCGGCGGTAATCCGGCAAACATGACTAGAGTCACGTAGGCAAATGCGCATTGAGGGATGCATCACCATAGGCGACCAGTATTCTGATATTCTCCACCGAGATAAGTGGCATCGCCTAAGGCGAGATTTTATTTTCAATCAGAAAATAAAATCCATATCGTCTATAAAAGTATCAAGCAAGCGCTTTATACATTGTAATTCCGGGGAAAATTTAAACTGTGCGCCTCGAATTTAAGCTTAGACTGTGATGCTTTCTGCGTTTAATCGTAAATGAGAAAGTATCAAAAAGTTGATGAATATAATCGGTGTAGCGAGAACAGACTGTCGCTATAGCATCAGAATATCGCGTCTAGAGTCCCGGTTTGCCTGGATATCTCATCATCTCGTCATCAACTACAAGCCTGAACTCCGTCACCCTACGCTGGTTCTACAAGGAGCTGACCACACTTCACGTCCAGGATCCAGGATCATCCTAAGAAGTAATCCCTTACGTGAGGGACCTGAATAATCAACATCAGACAAGCGTCAATATAGACAATTTGGCAGAGAAGTTAATTCTGACATGATGAACACAAATATTTAATGTTCATTTTATTGTAGTTATTGTTGAATATCTGTATTTATAAGTATTAAAGTAAATTGATCATTTTCCACTTTTAACACATGCAAGCATCTTAAAATATAGAATATAAATTTTCTTATATAAAAACATTATTTCATTTCATAACCATTTGACTCGTCAATATTTAAAAAAAGAACCAATTAGACTAGATGCTACCCCCTGAACATGAAGCCGAGGCAGAAAGAGGAAATTACTTAACAGTACATAATGTACATTATGTATATTAACAAATCGTCACACTGTCTTTTTACATGAATTCGCGAAGAATAATCTAAATCTATCGCTTTTTCTACATCCGTATATCTACTTGCTCGTCTATTTCTAAGGCTTCTTAACTCTCCTTCAGAATATGTTACCAAGTTTTCGTAGTCATTGTCGAATTCATGTATCGTCTTAATATTCATTTCTTGTTTAAGTATTATACAATACGCGCAATTACACTATAATCAATCTAAATTTATAATTATAATTGTATTTATTATTATAAGCAATTATTATTAACAACTTAGTAAATAATCAAACTTTTATTATTTTACATTCAAATTTGGAAAGTAAAATTAAAAAAAAACAGGTGTGTTTATTTTTGATTTGGATGTTTATTTTAAATAATTTTGAATGGATACATTTTTTGTTAAACAGCTACTTTTAATTGTTCAAAATCGGCTGACTAAACCTCAGATACAGTGAAAGATACAGCAATGGAGACGATAATGTGTTACAGGCACAGTCTATCGCCGGATGGTCCTGGCACGCACTGGTACAGGGTGCATATTATGTTCGAGCCAATTTTTTAATTTTTGGTTTTTTTATCGCTTATTTGGTTTATTACAATTATGTATGGAATATGATATTGGCCAAGTTGCCACCTCTGGCAGCGGCACAAAACAGAACATTCAGAACATTCTCCCACACTTAGCGTGTTACTTAACATCGGAACATCGGAATTGTTATTCAAATGATTATTTAATAAAAATATTTTAATGACTTCAACACTTTGGTGTTTGCTACATAATACATTTTAATCAACAACTCTCTACGTCTACCAAATATGAACTGACAAATGTCTGCTAAACAAAATCGACCTGGAACATAATATTCATATTGTACAAGGGATCGAAATAAAAACTAGCGGTGGTATAAATGACATTATATTTTCCGTGACACATTTACGTCACGTGAACATGTATGTAAAAAGCAGTGGCGTACATCAGTCGTGGACTTAGGCTGTGCTACTAATAACAATGGGCTTTATTGCCACAAGAGGTTTTATTGTTTGAACTGGAGGCGCTTTGCCTGGGAAGAATTTCTGTAGCGTTTTGTTGTAAAAAAAGTATATCTATGAGAGTTATTTTATGTTCTTAAAAAATATTAATAATATCATTATTAATCTAAAGAAACTGTTCAATTTATTAAGTGAAGAGTTACAAATATTATTAAATAATACAACGTTTATAATATAATGGAACGCGCACGTTCAACGCTGCTTTAAACACCGTGTTGTAAAATGTTTTCAATTACACATCAGTTCAAGCAATGACGTGTATTCAAAACACCCAATGGCGCGAACGGGATAAGTAATGTGGTTAGTTTGTATATATTTGGTAGAGATTTTAAGAAAAAATATGTGAAATACATGCGTGGCTTTTTTATATAGAAAAAATACACCAAACACATGAATATTAATTAATGTAACGTACGTAATGTTATACACGAAAACCTCGTTCGACGCGCTTAATTTAAGCAATAATCCTCTCGCTCTCAGAAAATTACGTAAATCAAATGCAATGAATAATAGGATCAAATGACTCCATCATGATATAGTTCCAAAAAAATACGCAAGTTATGTTATATTAAAATATAAAAATATCAAATAATACTAATTAAACGAAAAATTGCTTTTTTGCAAAATATTAGAGCAGTGGTGTTTGAACAGAGTATAACTTATATTATTGTTATAATCGGCGTTAACTTTGTAGAGTTTCATCATAATGGATGTATATAAATGAAACAATGTTATTACTCTACTTGAGTTTATTAACACCACTCGAGTTTCGAGAGAAATAGTAACTCTCATCGACAGGTTAATACTGCTAATAGTGCTAATAAACTCAAGTAGAGTAATAATGTTGTTTCATCTATACCCATACAGAGCATAACTTATTCATTTTATAGCGTAATCTTCCATGGCTGGCCATTGCTTTGTCCAAATTTCAGTCCATTTTCTTTCAGTATTCACGTTTTCATCAAATAAAATTTGTTTTGCTCCCTCGATTATTTCGACTTCTTAGCAATCTCTTCTTATTATCACTCACATTCCTTATCTCCCTCTGCATATACGCTATTCTTCTAGTTTAAGGAGATCATTTTCGCTTAACTCTTCTAAAGAGAAAGGCTTAAACTCGAACTTCCGCCGTCTTGACGATGCTCCTCGACCTTTCTCTACGTCCTGCTGATCTTAAACCTGTCACCTTTTCCACTCAGTCATTCCAACGCGTTGGGGATCTTCGTCTTTTTCTCCGTCTTTCGACATGGTTCACCACAATCAGCTTCTACAAGCTATCTTTTCGTCTTGTAAGATACCCAAAAATTGAAAGGTTCGTCATTAGCAAATGGTTGAGAGTTTGTTCCTGATGTTCAGCTCTTGCAGTCAGTTAACTGATATTATCAGCCACTTAAAGCGTGAAACAGTATCATTTTGCGTGACTCGCTAAATGATTTCGAATTTACAAGTTGAATTCACGTTAAGTGGGATATATCAAATAAACATGTATAAATTATACACGTTTTTATATTATTATATGAAGTTCCGCCCACAGACCACCAAATAAATAAACATGAACTAACGAAAATTCCTCGTCCCAAAATTTTCATTTTGGTGGCACCCCATGTGACCACTTTGATGCCACTCACGCAATCAATGAGCTCCGCGACTTTCCTTAAAAATATGACTCGATTGGAAAGAAAATTTAAACGCTGACAACATAATATTCATTAATGTAAAAAATACGTCTTGTTTACACAATGATTTAATTTTCGAAGAGAAAATACTTTTACTGTCTGATTTATGTTTCCACTAAGAATATGTGTAGAATGGCCTTCGTCCCGCAACCAATGTTCCAAATCCATATTCGCATATTTCAAACAATGATTAAAATGTAAATTGTGTTGAATTTTAAGCATTTTCATTATTTTCACGTTATGTTTGTTGATGTTCCCAAAATATGCCAATAAAATGTAATTGTGGTAATAAATCACTCCGTTTCACAAAAGCAAGGGTTTATGTTTCGTTGGATACATGTGTGTAGAATACCCTTCACCCCGGAAATAATATTCCAAACCCTCTCCTATATGTTCACTTCATATCATGTCTCTTCATTTACTAGTCTGTGGTGTCGCCCATTATATTGATACCGTAAAATTGGTTTAACATGAAAATAAAAAATAAATTTTAAAAAACCTTTTGTTCCAGCAACCGTTTGTTTTCTACAACTTTTCTTCGGTAAAAACGATCCGATGGAAAGCCTTAAGAAGCAGCGGGGTTAAGGGGAGCTTCAGCCGTAAGAGCGCTTTTGATCTTATCAGTACTATGAAATAATGCTTTATAATCTTATTAGGAGCGAGGTTAGCGCCGAGATGTACCCCTGTCCCATCCCCCTTCTCACCCCTTCGCGCCGTATCGACAGCCCTGTTATTTCCTAAAATATTATTACAATATTTTGTCTACCCCGGCGCGGCAGGGTGGAATCTAAGGTTCTACAACTTTTTGCAAGCGGCAGCCGGCTCAACACCTCGGCGTTTAATGTTTTCACGAATCATTGTTCAATCATATTATTAACTAGCAGCAAAAATGAACTATTAATTATTATTATTGACTTTGTGGTACTTTCTGCATTAACAGAAAAGCAATCGATTATTGCTCTCACTGGAATTCACTTAAAAAAGTTCTTGAAAAATACGTTCAAAACATTTATGTCACATTTGAGAGTGGCATAGATAAGGAAATAAATGACCGTGAGACATAACATGTGCGACACGATATGACCATGAGACATAGGCGAGATGACAGAATGGACGGGGAAGCGTAATATTATTTTAACCAATTTCAGCTTTTGAGGGTAATACTTTATTTGTATGAAAATTTGAAAGAAAGTGATATTTATATTGCATCGAAGCGAAGTAAATACGAATCAAACAGATGAGCAATCTTTTGGTTCTGAAAATGTAATAGAAATGTTTGTAGTTTTATCACTGCGCAGGTTCAAAATACGGAAAACCAAACTGATACGACATTGGCATTTAAAGGTACCCCCGATCAAGAAATACAGACCAGTTGAAAGTTCGAATAACACGGAACCCACAAAATGGATAACTTCAGGGAGACGTACATTAATTAACATGGAATATATTATCCAATGAGATGTTTATTATGAAAATCTAAATTAATCAAGAATTATCCAAAACCAGAAATAATGTTTTTTTTTATTCATCCTATTTTCACGTATTTTATTAATCAAAACACCCTAAGACAAGCTAACCCCTCTATAAAATAGGTTTTAAAAATTAATTAGATTTTAAAGGATAGACACAACGTATTATAACAGGTTAATCTCTAGTTGAATATAGAAAAATATCACAATGGTTGGGATATATTTATAGCAATATATATTAATTTACTTTATAATGTACGCCATCCTATTTGAATGGGAACTGAATTTTATCATTATAAAATATCTTAAGAGTGTTCAATACATATGTTTAATAAATAATATGGGTGTGGCATGGTATTCCTAATTTCCTAAGACAGTCGAAATGAACTTACAAAAAACATTGATTGTAATCTATAATCGCAAAATAGATCGCGCGATGTCAAGGACAACAGCCTTGATGGTAGACCATGTAATGAAATGCGAAACGTCAGCCAGAGAGATTGGATACACATGGCACACAGTTCAGAAAACTGTACACTGAAAATTCTAAGAGACCACGAGAACATAAGTTTTTATTACTCATGATGGAAGTATTACATTAAAGAAAACACGTTATTATTGTAAAGTTACAGTTTTCTCAGAACATAGTTCTGTGGTATTTTAATACAAATTAAATGTATATTTTTATTTAATATTTGCAAAATTACTTTGTGGCCTTATTCTACATGTTTCGATACCACAGTGGTTTAAACAGAGTATATTGTCTAATTATTAAGTATATTTTTCTAATTGATAAACTCAAACACTACTAATTTAAAATATATTATTCTTAAATTACAACAGTAACCTGCATTAATATTATTTCACCATATTCTCATTGTATTGATCTACGAAAGTTTAATTAACACATTAAAAAATGTATTGACATAACGAAAGTTGTTTCTCAAGATGAACAAAATAATGTTTATATGTACACGACATAAAATCGCCTAAAACTGTATTTAACAACTTTATGTAATAATAATGTTTTACATTTTTGGTACACGAAGAACAATACATTCTATAAATCATTACACGTTTAATTTAGTATCAATTTGAAGCAACACTGCGTCTAGTAGTTAGGGGGTAGAAGGGTTACATTAGCGGGTACAATATTTTGACGTTCTTTAGGCTTTGTGTCTGCAGAGGGCGGATTATTCCCAGAGTTTGAAGATTATTTAAAACGGAACAAAGGCTTCCGAGAATACACAGATTCGCCTTTAAAATTGTGTATTGAAGATAAAAGGATGTAGCGTTTTCTTATTAAGGGACTTACAGAAAAAAACGACGTAACAATTTGTGTTCGAATTATTTACATTAAATCATCCGATACTAAAGATTACGCAAAGTTCTTAACTGTTAGAACTAGAAATGGGCGACTGAAAAAGTCATTATAACAATGTGATTTTTGTGTATTTTAATCCAGCAACGATGTATACTATTTATATATGTATATATGTATTATACCTATTACTGATATAAGCACATCATTAAGGTTTAAAAATAACTTTAAAATCCCTAAATGTAACACCAAACACTATCAGCAAAATTTTATATACTTAAGGATAACAAATTTCAATAGCCTCCCTACACAAATTAAAGAAATAAAAGATATGAAAGAGCTTATAAAAAATTAAATTAATACTTCAGAAGCACACAAATAGACAATAAATAATTATAGACTACAAATGTATAACTCTCTATATTAAATTATTACAGTGTAACTCCCTCTCCAAGCGCAAGAGCTAGTCTCTTTTTTGGAGAGGTAAGCAAATAAAAAACTTGTAATTTTAATAATGTACAATACATAATTAATAACTCATATTATAAAAAAATTGTAAAAATGTTAAATATTTTTTTTTAAATGTAAAGCAAAACAATATATTAGATCCATGTAACCGATCTGCATCTCCTAATTTTTCATCCATTCATCTTGCCCTTAATCCTAATGGCTTGTGTAAGAGAACATTGAACCTGTTGTGGTGTTCATCCGCTCTTACTATATGCTTCACCATTGTTAACTTATTTATTTCACTTTCCTCGGTATATTAGAAGAGTTGTACAGAATCCGATCGTCATAGTTCTTTAGATTAGGATATCACATTAGGAATCTACCATTAAGAGGAATTTAATATCGAAAATAATATGTCGAGAGATCAAGTAGACGTAGATATTGCTGAACTAAAATGTAGATTTCTTATCAAATCAAAGCTTCAAATATAATAATAATTTATAATATATTTTTATAAGTACCTCTATACATGCTAGTATTTAATTGCATACCTTTATACATTTTTGGTGAATGTAAATAGGATCTATTGATTTTAAAATACGTAAAAATTCTGACAGAAGGAAATAAAAAAGCAAAATCGAAATAAATAAAAAATATAATACAAAATAAACAAGAGATTAAAAAATAGTAAAGATCTTGAAATATTTTTTTTATTATTCTTGAATTATTTTTCTCTAAATAGGTTTTACGCAAAAACATCTGGCGGCTAACATTGCTCGCAAAGCGACCACTTCTTAGCAAAAGTTATCAGCGAAACCGATACTAAACTTTTCTACTTAAGCATACATACATATAATACAACCACTCCATTTCTATTACTATATCTACTTCACATATCTAATAAAATGTTATACGTACGTAAAAATAAGCAAGCTACCAAATGACTAGATAAATAGGTAAATTACGCGACAATAGGTATTATACCCGATTCCCGTGCTGTTATATTTTTTAAACTTCAGCTCCTACCGCTTCAACGAATAAGTACATCTAAAATAAATCGTTGAGTGTCCAGTGTCAGGATCGGTACATACTCCAGCCTGCTCGAAATATTCTCGAGGTTCTCGGGACCATACATCCCCTCATCCTTCACGGTGAACTCCAATAAACGTAGTAATTTCCTTCCTTTCACTGCTCAAATAGGAATTTGGAATATCTTGCAATCGCCTTTGTGAGTTATGCCTTTGGCGATATAAATACTAAGTTACCGCCTCAATTCGTATCTACTTAACATTCGGTTAAGATAACTCCATCTGAATATTATTATCATTTTACGGAATGCTTTGGACCATTTTAATCCAGGGGTTCAACTCAAAACATTTTTACTTTTTATTTCAATTTATCAACTTCGTAATAAAATTTTAAAAATTCATCATCGTCCACGTCGGTCCCTCACAACTAAGAATCGCAGTCTCCATGAACTTCCACCCTGTGCTCCTCTACTTTTTCCGGCATCCTGTAGATCTTAAGCGTATCATCAGAGAAGTGCCTGCTGCCTTTTCTACTTGATCTTGAAGGATCTTCCTCTTCGTCCTTCGACGTGGCCCACAACAACAAACTTCTCCAATCTGTCTTTTCTTCTCGCAAGATGACCAAAAAATTTAAGGATCCGTCTCAGGAAAATGATTGATTGTCCTTAATATTTAACTCCTGCAGAATGTATACATTATACATCTCACCGTCTACCAAAGTCACCAATCTGTTTTCTCTCCCTTGTCTTTAAAAACTATGATTTCATACCATATAAAAATTTATAATATGCCAGTATAGCAGAATGCACAAGCCTGACTTTCCATACCTTTAATTTATCATTTAATACATACTAATTTAATATTCAATTTAATCTGTTTGACAATAGTCTCTATATTTTAAAATTATATTTGTATTTATTTATCTATTCCCAAAAACATAAATTATTCCCCTGGTACAGAGGAACATTAAAAAAAAATCGATATAGAAGGTATCCTCAAATTGATTGCTTTTTCCCCTTTCATTTTACTTAAACATTACATACACAACAGCAGCAAAATGAATGCAGTTTATTTATTTTTTATAATGTGCTGTAAATAATTTATTATTAATCAACAAAAATAGCAGTAATGGTAAAATCATGACCCTTACAACAAAACCCTTTATATGAATTAAGAGAATAGATTAGAAAAAATATTACAGAACACGTCAAGAAGTCGCATCTCTCGGAAGATGGACAATCGTTAAACAAATGCAGTCAAATAACGTTGAATTAACGAAACATCCTTTTTGTGGAAATATGACTGCGAATAACAATGGACCGAGAAAATTATCGTTTAATACCTTTGGGAGGCTTTCATCCAGCAGTGGATACAAAAATACAGTGTCATTCTATGGGCATCACATCACTCTCGAAGTTACAAGTTCTTTAGCCACTCCATTATCCGGCTAGAATATTATGTTTCGGCACGTTAATCTTGAAAAAATATTTATTTTTGAAGAACTGTAACCTGTTCAGGTTAAAAACCAATATTAACACCCTTGTAGTCGACTTAAGAATTAAAATAATATCCATAATAAATATATAAGAAAGATTGCATAAAACTACTGGAATCTGAGGATGGCGGTCATAAAGAGTGGACGCACAGTGTGAAAGAATGGTCAGATAGCCTACGTTTTTACCCTCAATTCGCTGGGCCAATTATGTAAGAAAGATTGCAGAAAACAGCTGGATACAAAAGATGGAAAATGAGAAGAGGGCGGTCATTAAAAGAGGCCTTCAACAATGGATAAACATGGGCTAAAAAGGAAGAATAAATAAATATCATAGAACTTACACTTATTACAAAACCCCAGCTTTGAGACACCTGTCTAAGAATTTTCTTACAGAGAACTTATCGAGATCTCTTGGTTAATTTACCCACTTCCTTTCCCAATACAAAAGTTCTCGCTGAACTTCGGCTTAGTCTCTGACTTAGAGTTGTACAAGTACTCATAGATCAATACTCCAAAGTAATTTATCTTCTCAAAGGCATCCCTTTTAATGGCGCGAATGATAGAATCTTCATTAATTTGTATAAATCATTGGATTGGGAAGTAAATTGTAAGGGAAGATTTAATAGACCGTAGATTAAAATATCCGACGAGATAGTTTGTTCCGCATTCTAGTACGTATTCATGAAATGTTTACGAAGATTAATATGGTTGATGTTTTCATTTCAGTTCTGTCAATACACTGTTTATATGAGAACTCCAATATATCACATAATATTAATAATTAATTTTATCGTAAAAATTCTTTTGACGCAGGATAAAGAGAAATAATACAGTTTTTAAATAATAAAATAACTAGGAGAGAACATATTCTTATTGTGAAGTTGTAATTATTCAGAACATAGGTCTGTGATATTTTAAATATGAATTAAATATATTCATTAGAAAGATATACAAGATATATATATATAGAAAGTTGCCCGGTGGCGCAACAACAATATTGATTTTATATGTATATCTTTCTGATTAATATATTTAATTCATATTTAAAATAAAATAACTGAGATTGAAAAATAATAAATATTCAAATTTTTTAAACATGATCCCATTAAGTATGTACGTGATATAATATTGAATACATTACTAATAATCCACTGTCACCATATACTTTCACGTTTTGTATGTGTAATTTTATTTAGAATCATGTTTTTAAATAATATTATTATTAATAAGAATACATGTAATATGTTTAATACAAATTAAATGTATTAATTACAAAAATATACATATAAAATTAATTTTATCTAAAAATATTGTTGTGCTACCGGGATTTGAAGCGGGATCTCTTCCAATCCGGGAAACATGCATTAACCGATTATGCTATACCAACACAGTACTTTGACGACAAATTTTCGAACCTATATGTTACACTTTTCAAATTAATACGTCTATCGTTCCATTATTTGAAAGCCATCTTCTTTATTTTTACGGAACCTCAAATACCTTTGAGTAATCCGATATGAGACGCCAAAATTAATCATTCATTTATTAAATTTTGGACACATTGATACAGGTTATATATTATTAACGAAAATGTTATTGTGAAGTAGTAATTATTCAGAACATAGGTGTGTGATATTTTAAATTCAAATTAAATGTATTACAATAAGAATGTGTTCTCCTTAATAACATTGTATATGAGTATTCCAAAAAATCATAATTATTAAAAATGTATAGCTTTACTAATTAAGCTACAGTGCAGAAAGTCGTGATTAATATGCCGTGGATTTAGTCAATTAGCGCGACAAGCGGACGGTAAATTCATCACATTTTTTTAATAAGAAAACTCAAATCTCCGCGATGGAATTGTGTTTGCCGAGCTCAGCGGAAAATGCGCAAGAATATGTAAGGAGAGGCAGTCGCTAATGTAGAGTAATTTATTGGGGAGATAATGAAATGTGGTAAACGCGGCGCAGATTTATTTTACGTGAATACAGCGTCAGCTCGGATGACAAAACACTGAAGAAAACAAACAGAGGAAATCGCTCACCATGCGAAGCCGCGGCACCAGCTTCCACCAGCTTATTAAAAAATATTAAGACACGTTGCAACACATATTGCATCATTATTGCAATCCCATTTTCATTGTCCAAGAATAAAAAACTCTTTCCTTTGTGCATTTATTCAGAGTGACATGTGTGATTAACGAGTATTATCTCTCTTCATACGGTAGAGTCATGTAACATTAACGCGATCTATAAATAATTCCGGAAAAATAAATTATTAACGGTCCGTACCTGGTGTTGTCCAGGATTCAGAGTATGTTATATTTAAGGTGGAAGGATGCCTTTATTTTACGCAGACTCTAAATAATAACGATCTATGCAAAATTTATTCCAGGCAGGGGTGATGTCTGGAGAAGTGGGGTGGAGTGGCTATATTTTTCTTAGTATCCTAGAGTGTAACCGAATACAATTTGGATCGCGTTGAATATAATGTTTACGATGATCTCTCAATGAGACTTAATGTTTTGGGTCGTCTGATAAGTTGAATCAATTTTTTAAACAAAAGTTGCAACATTTCAATCAATAATGTATTTATTCTCCATTATTCATGTTCAGGAGTTCATCTCATCTTTCAACCAATTTGTCGATGCCTTTTATATAAAAATCAGCTGGTCTGATATCGAAATGATTATCAAGCCAATTTCTGAGGTCACCGTTGTTGAACGTAACGCCACGCATTTGATTGGAGAGCGACCGAAAAATGAGCGAGGTCGGGACTGTAGGACGGATGTGGCAAAACTTCCCAGTTGAGCTCCTGGATAATCATTTTAACTTTGATTAGAGTCGTAAAGAAGTATGTATGTAATCCCAAAAATTAAAAAAAAATCTATAAGTTACAGAAAAACGGCGACACTCCGTTTTAGAGTAGAAAAAATGCTATCGAATAGAATGTAATTTTTGTCACAAAAAACAAAATGGCAGGAAAACAGCATTTAAAATAACCGCAAAGACTTATTATATTGAAATACGTAATGATATTTAATAAATCACCGATTTTAATATCATTCGCGTATCTGATGTAACTGATAATTATGCCTTATGGCACTTGAATCGACATATTATATATTCGACTAAACACGAATGAAAATAAATTGCATTTATACAACTTCTGATTAGTGTCATATAATATATATGTATAATTCTTCATCTTCTTCGTATGGTGGTTAGGTAATAAAAGTAACACTAACAGCTTCGTATCCAATTTAACGTCTCTAGAGATGTCATACGTACCAAAAAATATTTAACAAATTAAATTAATTATTATTTGTCTCAACTTCAAAATTTTGATTACGCTGTTATATAATATGTAAAAAAAAATCAACTACAGTGTGTCTCAAAAATCTCTTTCATTATGGTTTATTCACTGCATCAACGCAATGAACGGGAGAAAGACGGGAGGTATGCCCATCGCTAGCCGCGTTTTTGGTGATTCAGTCGATATGGAGCGTGTCCTTACTAATTGTTCGTGAAATTTTCCCTGTAAAATTATTATCCCGATGAGGTGATATAAACTGGCCTGCACATTGTCCCTACTTTGACACCAATGAACTTTTTCCTATTGGGCTAACTTAAATCAAAGGTATATAGTAACAATCCTTCCTCTCTGGACCAATTAAAAGAAAATATCAGAGAATTAATGGCAGCGGTCACGGAGAATACGTGCCGAGCAGTTCTTAAAAATGTTGCCTCCCGTTTAGAAGAGTTCCAGCGAAATAACGGATCATATTTAGAAAACATTATTTTTAAGAAATAAATTCCCCGGGACTGTACTTAAATGCAAAGATTTTTCTATTAAACCCATCCATTATTTTATTACATAATTTATATTATGAAAAAGACTTTTGAGACAATTTGGGTAATTAATGTCCACAGTATTGATCTTTATGATAAAGCTGTTACATTTATGATAAAGCTGTTACATTTATGATAAAGCTGTTACATTTATGATAAAGCTGTTACATTTATGATAAAGCTGTTACATTTATGATAAAACTGTTACATTTATGATAAAGCTGTTACATTTATGATACAGATGTTACATTTATGATAAAGCTGTTACAATTATTTTACGAAAACTTAAGTTTGGTTAGTTAGAATGAAAGAGAGTTTGGTAGATATATTACGACTAGATTATTCTGGGCCGGATTTCTCGCATAAATTCTAATTCACACGAAAGATATTATTACAGGCCTTCTCATCTTAGTTACCTGCGAACTTTTATCTGACGTGATAAACAAGCTCATTCTGCTAAGATTTTAGTTTATTGCAGCCTGACACGGCCAGCACGTTTAATGAGAACAATATATCTATCTGCCTTGAAGCTATTTCTGATGACGCGGACAAACCTTGATCAAAGTGCATTAAGAATATTTGTTTACATTTATGAAGTTTACATTGTATACTATTTCAATAGAATACGCATTTTTAATAAGATCTCATAACACAACAAAAATTCAATGCACGTTTTTCGATCTTGACCGACCCAACAGAGACCCCAAAACCAGTTTGTCTATCGATATATATATATGGGATATAACGAATTTTATAGACACGATAATTTTTGCAGTTCATACCAAATTAAAAAATATTTCGTTAATATTGGTCCGAAGTAATAAATTTTTTTTAAATTCATAAGAGTATACTTTCTTTTCTCACTTTTACATTGTTGAGTAGAACCAATACATGGGCCCCTGTTTCTAAATACTAGTAATCGTATCGTACGTTTATCAAAATATAACGGCACATTTATTTACACGTTTAATTATTTTTTCATATTTATCAATTATAAATTTAAATTTTATTAAACAAATAGATATATTATAGAAACAATGCCATTTTATATGATTTTATTATACTTAATGGAAAATATATGGCAGTATGGGGTAGTTACAGGGCTTGTTACGTTCACCAATTCTCACCCCTCAATCTTCACATTAATCAAATTTTTGAAAGTTGTATATATGTTAGTATATGGACTCACTTCGATTACCACTACACCATTGCCATATATGGATGAAATTTGATAATTCATTTTTTATTATTTAATATATTTCACTATGAGAATCTGATTTTGTTAAAATTATTTTAAAGCAATATTCTTTTTCTGTAAAATGTATTTTAACATATACTAGAATACGTTTATTTTTACGAACATATTTTTCTTATGTTGACCAGTATATTATATTATCAATATTTGAATATGTCCAAGAACACACAATTACTGAATTTTTACCTACAAAGGCACTGTTATTAAACAAATGTCAGATATCTCATAGACACAAAGCTATTTTTTAAAATTTTATTATATCTTCCATTAAATATAATAAAATATATATTTTTAAATAGGTTAGTCTCCATGAGATATCTGATATTAATGATTTTCTGTATAAAAAAATATTTATTTTATGTAAGAATAATTCCTCAATCGTATGAAAATAGTTTTGCATCTTCAATATTTGCAAAATTACTTTGTGGCATCATTTTATATTAATAATTAGACAAAAAAGCTTGTATTTTTTAATTTCAATATACAGTGTTTCTTGAAGAAGATACCATAGGTATCGAAACATGTAAGATAATCAATAAATAGTGGTTTAAATAAAGGATTTTGTCTAATTATTCAAATAGTTTTAACCTGATACTTACGTGAGTTCAACAAAATATCTACTGAATAAATATGTATTTTAAATCAAATTTTTTGACCTTGCAAAATATTTGCTGAACGAATCCAAAATTGAAGTTTCTTACTTTAGGCGCAGTAGTGCGCCATTCTCATTAGGATAAACATTTATCTCATCTTAATGATCAGATGACTCGATGCTTTAACAGCCTCCATCTTGTTGGCACGGCTCTAAGACTTGAACACTAGCTAGATTTATTGCACAGCTTTGCGTCGAGATAAGCAAGCTGCTTGCTTAATGGCAAATTCTATTGTCTTGAAGTAATGTTTGCATTTCCAATGCATCGTTTTTGTTTACTCTTCGAAACTGATAATTTTACGTATCATTTATTTTTATCGAATAGTGATGACATCTGTTAATATTTTATAGAAACTCTAACAACACGGATACATAGATGCCGTTAGTGTACAATTTACAACCAGTTTTTGACGTCTAATTTAAATCTACTTCTACAACTGTAGGCCATTGTGGCCGCAACTCTTCACTTCCGGTAGTTTGGAGATTGAAACGTTGAAAAATTAAGTTTTTAGCAAATGAGTTTCATTACAAATAAATATTTTTAATTGTTTTCTGAACATTTTATATACTGTCATGATAAGAAAATTTTTACGGGTATACGTATTCTATTCAGGGGTTCATTGATACATATATGCGAATATTACCGGATGTTTTTCATTGTTTATGATATGTACATTCAAAACATATAAATATTGCTATCCACAAGATAGCTCAGTAATTATTATTACATTTAACCATCATTATTATAATATCTCTAAACTGGGTATAATTTAGTCAGATATCCATCCATTATACCTGACTAAATTACGAGTCTAAAATGTTCAAGGTATATGTGTCTAATCTCAACCATGTCAGAGATAAAAAAATTATAATTATGCGATTATTTCAAATAATTGAAATATTTTATTGATTCCAGATTATATATTGAATATAAAATATTAAAGATCATCGAATTTCGAGAGGCTTGACTATTTTTGTTAGATGATTTAAGACTTGAAACAAAAATATGGACGAATAATGGATCAATTTCGCAAATATTAATTTCGAAGTACGTATACTTCAAGCTTAACACGATATTATTGTAAAAATTTCAAACAATAATATTTTCAGCAATATTTGAATACGTCCAAGAACACACAATTACTGTATAGATATCTCATAGAGACGAAGTTTATATTTAACGGAAAATATATGGAAGTCCGGGTAATTACAGGGTATACGAAATCTATTATTTGTTTAATAACAGCGCCTTTTTTAGATGAAAATCCAGTAATTGTGTATTCTTGGACATATTCAAATATTTATAATAATATGCTGGTCAAAAAAGAAAATATATAAAATTGAAAAATATTGTTTTATCAGGCGTATTCTAGTATATGTTAAAAACATTTTACAGATAAAGAATATTGCTTTAAAAAATTTAAAAAAATAATTCTCATTGCGACATATATGCTGTTTCAGGAAATGAAGTATTAAATTTAGTGCATAGATGGCGATAGTATAGTGGTACCTGAAGTAAGTCCACATATTAACATGTATACAACTTTCAAAAATTTGATAAGTAAGGAGATTGATGGGTGAGAATGGTGAACGTTATATTTATATAAAATGATCACTTAAGCCAACCGAAGACAGGTCGTAAGCCCAGTAATTACCCATATATTTTCATTAAATATATATTTCTTTTAAATAGCTTCGTCTCTATGAGATATCTATTATTTGTTAAATAATATTTTCCATAACATTGCATAATTTTCACATTATGGGCTAGATTTGTTACGCTCTGTATAGACATATATAAGTTTTCGTGTGTGTTATTATTTTTTTCAGCATATCGCTCTCCTCAGGAAAAATTCCTAGATCCGTCGATACCATAACCTCTGATGAATCTTCACCTCTTCAAACATTTTCCCCTATTGTCTCTATTACATGCCGTTTCTCTTCAACCCTGGTTAAAGCTCCTGCACTATTTTGGTTTTATGTTCAATGCAATGACTTCGGCATTTTATCATTTTCTCTACATGGTCCAACCACTGAGGTCTTTCAATTTTAAAGTTGATTGTTGTTGCGTCTACGTCAAAGTTTATTTTTTAAAACGTCTTAAAATTTCCCTTTAAAAAACCTTCAGTTCTTTTTTAATCGGCACGCATGTCTCAGACGTATATTATATTATATAATATAAAAATTCCCAGTTATCTGTATGAGCTTACGCGTGATCCAAATTAGTTTTTTCATCAGCTTTAAATAATGTACCATTATCAAAACGTCAGTGTTGGAATCATAACCGTTCGTTCTCGTTACCGTTACCGTCGGAGCCTCCGTGGCGGGAGCCGCTGAACATTCCGGGAGCCGAAACTTCAAACTCCGCAATTAAGATTTAGTATCTCGGAGCGAATTTAAGAAATCATCCAGCACGTACACGTATATATTTACTGTGAGCTTTCAGAGTTTCCTCGGGTGGCGTAAAAAGTATCTAAGATTCAGGCGTTGCCAACCAAAAATTACTATCCCATCGGATACTAGCAGATACGTAATAATTAAAATTATTCCACCTTTGTAAGTCAGCTGTAAAGATGATCAAAAATTACATCTAGATGATGTATAAGAATCACGGATAGACAATAATAAACACAAAAATGCTATTTTATCAGTATAATGTGTGCACAGAAACTCGCCAAGGAGGTGCCATATAATTAACATGATAAGACACGTGTTATATTAATAATTTAAAGGTGTAATCATCGCCGTGGCGCCATAAAACTAGTAGGATATACATTAGGAAAATAAAGACGTCTTAGTAAAATGTCACAAGTGACGGCCTAACGCCATATAGGTACTTTCAAATATGACTATACATATTGTTATGAATTTGAATAAAAACAGAGTATTCTGATGGCGCATGCCTATATTGAACATCTTGTGTGTTTCATTTCTTTCGACCTCATAAAACATCATCATTATCGCCGGTTGAGAGAAGCTGAGATCGGCGAATCACCCTTGTCTACATTGTGCATTTAAGTAAAGACGGAATCGAATGAAACGTTAAAAATTCAATAAGAAAGGCCAATAGCATTGATACGAAAAGACGACAGATGTCATGTACGGTTTTTCTTACTCACAATAAATACAATGTACTTACACCACATTTCAAATTGAATATATATTTACGTACTGTTATTGAATATATAAAAGAAAAAACATTCAAGTAAATCTTAATCTAGAGATATTAAAAATACGTTGGTTATACGGGGAGACGCAAAATTGTCAGATATATATTTTTTTTTGATTACATTGTAATGCTACTTCAATTTCTTATATAACTTATATTGTTTCAATATATTTTTAGTGTTCTTATGTACCTAATTAGATGTCGGAATTGCTAGATAATAAATAATTGATCACGCAGTGTTCGCAATATAAGCATACTACGATCGACATAAATTAATAAATTATAGTGACCACACGTTGGACACAAGCTACGTTAACCTTTGTACGCTTTTTATATCTAAAACAATAACAGTTGTGAAACATTTTTTTGTTATCTCTGTCTGTTAAATTATAATCTATTTCTCATAAAGATGGCTAGGATATCAATAGAATAGGAAAGAGAGTCATGAATCTAGAAAAACTATTCATGTATCCAAATAGAAAACGTTTGACTGTGATCTTAAAAATAACACTTATTATAATATGTTTCTCAAAGTGATGGCTGGAATACTGCTACAATATAAGAATATTGAGAATAGAAATGGGAATCACAAATATCTCTTACTAGAAATACGTTTAACTGTGATCTTGAATATACTTATAGAGAATATATATGTTAAAGGTTCTGAAAAGATATAAATATTTTTTCAATCACAATGGTTTTTTATACACAATTAATTATAGACAATTTTCTTAAAAACAGTGTAATTACATTACATTTAAATTACTTTTTGTATTAATAAAAAATAGACTCATATAGTTGATCATAAGGTTGTTGATTCCTGCCGCGAGAGCTGGAAACACAGTCGAGGGAATTAGAGGAGTAATATATTATGATTATGGAAGATGTGTTGCAAACACAGAGATTAAAATGTGATAAATATTTACTTCCCGCGGAGGCTGTATGAAGACTTTACTTTTCAACCAATGATACTCAATCGTTTAGCTACAGCTGAATATCCGCATTACAATTAATATTATATTAACTAAATAATTGCAATACTTATAATAAATACATAACGATTAAAGTACTCTAGTTTCCTAGCACACCACTCTTGTCTCGTCTACTTTCATCGATTTTCTCAAGCACACTTTTCGGTTTGCTGAATTTTTTGATGTCACCGTTCCTCAATATTTGAATATTCTGATCATGTCAGATCTTTCACGAATACCCTCTGTTCCTGTTGCTTTCAACACTCACCTCATAGATTTTCTTTACCACTATTAAACGAAGAAATTCTCAAATACACCCTAAAATAAATTACATGGATAATATAACTAGAAATAATCTACGTCAATAATGATGAGAAATTAATATTTTTGTAACATTCATTTATTTACAAAATTAACGAAAATACAACTATAATTTAGATTGACGCAACAACCGCACACTTTTGTGTGATAGAAATGACAGCAGATCTTTTAAGTTGCGAATACGAATTTTCGTTTTAAGTTGCTGTTCTGCATGGACGACGGACATAAGAAAATTATACATTTTATTATATTATAAATGCATACATCAGTACATCATATATTGTATCCGGTGATCAATGCTGACGATAGAATGTATTCTGGATTATTATGCCGTGCGTTAATTTTAATGAAAACTTGTCAAATTTCTGGTCATACTTATGATGGGAAGAAAGATAACGTGACAGTAACAAGCCACAGTCTGCCAACACATTATATGCGGCCACTAGAATGTCACACGAAAAGTTAGCTATGACAAAAATCGACCCGTTGTGGAATAACTCGTCTTAACTAACTATACCGTGATGTTTAATATTGTATGGCCTGAAAAAAAGCTAATTATATAATACTACAAATCTAATTAAGTATATTAATAACAAAAGCATTATTTTTGCTGTTTGATTAAAAATTGACAATACGGAATAATTCAGTTCATTAATTCATTAATTTTTGGTGTTTTTAATTGTTATTTAATTTTTTAATGCAGTGCTAAAAAAGTATTGCAATGAACATTATAATCATTATTGGAAATAATTGGAGTACTTTTGTGAAAATAATATTATGTTTATTCAATGAAACAAGTTTGGAAACCGTTGTATGAGGAGTTGAAGTTTTCCAAATATTCCTACGCCTAAACTCATAAGGTGTTGGAAAATCTGGCGTTCTACTTTATCGGCTTAGTTTACGGTTATTAAAAAGTCTAGTTTGGATACATTGCTGTTGTTGATTATACATTCATTTCGTTTCGTCAGCCATAAATTAAAAGCTATTAATGAACATTGTTTAATGTTTTTTTTTTCATGTACATTTATTGTGGCTTAAACTAGTTACGGAAAATCAATAGCAGAATGCGTGTAACAAGAGTGACTTATTTATTAAATAACAACGTAAAATAACCAGAAGGAAGTCTCGTTCATGTATCGTACGATAATGAAAAATAAAGTATTAAAGTCGTTTATTTCCAAACACATTTTTACAAAACCCATAAATCACGAAAAACCTTTGAAAATTTAATTTTCATCTAAATGCTTCACTATGTATTTTGATGATACTGTGTATGCATAAATACTACAGGAAATGTAATAAAAAAAATCTCAAATATGTTGTAGATTTTGTGAAATTATGAAATTTATTATTTTTATAGAGTTGTTTGAAACTCAACACGCATATTTTAGAGATGTTTGTCACTCACATTATTTGATCTTCTTTTAGTACAAACCAGTAGCATACCACTAAAACTATTGCTCATTTTTCATTATTGAACCGTTTGGTATGAAACTAAATCTTGTTTTTGTTTTTTCTATTATTATCGTAAGTATAATTTTATGTTAATAAAACTGCATTCAACTATACATATTTTTCATTTTTGATTATAGAGGGGTTTGGAAGTAAACGATTCATATGTCAATTAAACAATAAAATGAAATAAACAGAAGAAAACGTATAAAGATCTACCTGACGTGTTGTACAAAAAAGGAAAATTAACAAAAATAATTGCATGTCAAGTATACTTAATTGTTGAAATTATATAACAAACGTTAATATTGTCTGTAACTAATACGGAGATCACTTTTAAAATATTAATTGCTTGTTCCGTTTTTCGATAATACATACTCATAAAATATTTAAATTACTAATAGGTTATTAAGTACACATTTCTATTATTATTGAACAATTGTTTGTTATCCGACTTGCGCTGAAAATCAAAATAATGACAAATAATAATTAAATTAATTGGGGACGTTGTAAATGACAAGACAGTAATAGTTAGGCTACTGAAAATTAATTTCTCTCCTTAGTATATATTGGATGTAACCAGGCGCTTGCAGTCAGTACATTGAAATAAGCTGTCCATAATTATATATTTTGAGAAATAAAGCGAAATCAAATATTTATCTGACAGAATGCTACCATATATTAAAACATTAATGACATGAAAAGAACTGTAATAAGAATATTACGAGATGCACATTTTTTAAGATTTATTTAGCATAAATTCTAGTCAAGTACAGCTTATTTCAATGTACTGACTGCACACCGCTGGGTGTAACAGACCTAGTCCACAATATTTTATGGGTTAATACCTGACTAAACTTCGAGTCCATAGATAGATACGATGCTCATAGACATGTCAACAACGAATACATAAGATGGAAATTAGCAGCCTATACATAATACTGATGAATCAAGAAGGCATCTTTGTCTCACTATCGATGATGTAGAGAGGATAAAAAATGTGTACTCTCTAATACCAAATAATTAATATTTGTAAAATGATGTATATTTTTAAATATCAAATCATTTTGTTATTCTACATATCTCTGGCATAATCATTATAATAATAAAATTGAATAAGCGCAGATTCCAGTTAAAATTATGTCATTACTTCTGCTTTCACATTACCTCTACCATTTTCAAGGAATGCTGACATTTACAATTATATATATATAAAAGGGAAGTATAAAAGGCTTGAGCCATTTCCCATGTAAAAATAATAGCTTCATCTCTGTGAGACATCTATATCTTGATGACAATCCCCCGGGGGATAAAATCCCAGTAATTAGTTCCTACAAAGATTTGGACATACTCAAAACATTTATAATTCTGCTAATAGTATATCCTAAATAAATTAATTTTAATGATACCACAAAATGATCAAGCTCGTGGTCGCTGCATCGGGCGGCAATATGCAAGCGATTATTTTTAACAAATTAATCCTCACTCCGGCGGGGAACTTTTCGGCTTAAAGTGAGGATTAACTTGTCTCGGCGATACCTGGGTGAGATCAGTACCACGGCGGAAGCCGCTCCTTACACTTGCTTATTCAACTTGAGAGACAGTGGGGCACTAATCCTCTTGGGACATTTGTCCCGGAACAGGAATTTGTTGCGATGACCATGTTTCATCAGGATTTATTCAGAACTTATACAAATCGGCTAATGTCAGTATTACAAAGATAAAAAAATAATTACTACTTCAATATTAGCAAAATTACTTTTTGGCCTCATTTTATATAAATAATTAGACAACGTATTTTGTTTAAACCATTATTTATTGATAATTCAACGTGTTTCGATACCTATGGTACCTTCTTTAGGAAACAATGTATACTAAAATTAAAAATACAAGCATAGATAAAAACAAAACTATAAAGTGGTGAATAAGTAAGAACTAATATGACAACAAATTTATAAGGTGACTATTTGCAAAGATAATTTAGTTATTATAATTAGTTGTAAACCCCTAGTATTTGTATGTATAATTTCTAAACCCTCGTAAATATCAAAAGAATGGTTTGTTTCCAAAAGGTGATTGGAAAATTCTGAATAGTTGTTGCTATTTAGGCATCTCAAGTGCTCTTTAATTCAAATATCAAAATTTCTGCAAGTTTTATCTATTATAAAATACCTATGGTGAATTTTTTTTTTTTAAATAAGTGGAAAAACGATTTTTAAAACCTAATATTATAATGAAGCAAGCACGTGCAGTCGTACATTGAAATAAACTGTGTATAATTATATATTTTGAGAAATATAGCGAAATTACATATTTATCTGACAGGATATTAAAATTTGAATAATATGATGATAATTGTGACAGAAAATTTTTGAGTTAGATGTATATTATATTTCGAATTATTTTCAGTTCAGCTCATTTCAAAAAAACTGACTGCTGTAATTAAACTATTATTATAATTAAGAAAACAATTAAACGATGATAAAAATACGTGACTGTTCAAAGTTTCGTAATAATGTACTGCTTTTTTATAGTAATACAATCCTTAGTTTAGGGTGAGACTGTATTACAAGTTCAAATATGTATCAACAAACAAGTATAAACAGGTACAAAATATTTGTGCTTTTAAAATGACTCCATTACATGAATAAAATATCTATGTTTTCGTTATTTGAAGAAAGCTCATTAAAATATTGTATTATGTACATTACATTAAATTAATAAAGAATAGTTAAGCAATCTTGGTACAACAGAGAATTAACCGAGACAAGAGAGCACCGATATGAAATAGAATTTGAGATTTTAATAGTAGGGCGATATTTTTGGCCTATAAAAGGATATCTAGTATGTACACAAAACGTTAATAATTCTATATTTTGCAAATGATTATAAAACATTTAAATAGTGGGCGTAAAACCTTCAAAATTATAAAACGAAATATAAGTTGAAGATAACCAATATTGACCGTAAGATAGATGAGTGAATTTTTATTGAATTATTTTATTAAGTATCATAAAAAGTAAAAGTAAAAGAAATGGTGCGGACGACTGTCGACGTATGTACGTTTACACTACAAGTGTAGTTCATTTACTCGACAACAGAGTATTGCACGACATTAAAATCAAACTGTGCGGTAAATTATATTTTACTATATGTATTACGTAAAAAAATCACTTGTATGTATAGAATATTTAATTAACAGTAGATACCATCCAATTCATGTTTTATTTTATAACATAAATTTTAAATGTTTAAATAATTCCCAATAAATTTTCCGAGTATGGTCCGCCTTATTATCACCCCGCCACTCGCTATTTAGATTATTCATTATCCCGGTATTCAAAGAAAATTGCATCGCAATGAGATGAAATTATGTGATGGAAATAATTTCCTAAAGCCCTTTGAGACAACCTCGGAATTAATTCGGTCAGTCATATCACTCGAGGAAAAATTGCTTTGGGATTCGCATTAAGGTTTCCCACGAGATTTTTCGTTTACAATTCATTAAAATTTAATTGCTTTTGGAATTGTAAATTTTGCAAAATACGTCCGCATTTCTTGAAAGAAAAAAGGTTTTTCATTTGATTATTTTTGATTGCCTAAAAGTACGTGTGTTTAATATTTAAAAGTTAATAGTTGAACGTTGAATTAATTTTTAATATTTAATTGTTTCAGGTGACACTAGCTCAGCTCTGTCGCAGTTCTTCTCTTCCTCCGGGTCCGCACAGCTACCATGAACCCTCGGAGGAAACCAGGAGGAAGTTCGAGCAGTGGTGGGCGGCCCAAGTGCAGCCCCGCCCGCCTCCCTTCAGCCCCCGAGCGCCACCCTCGCCGCTCACCAAGCTGGAGCGCCCGCCTTCCCTGGGAACCCTTCCGGAGCACGTGCACCCGGCTCTCCAAACGGTACAGAGTCAGTACCCAACTCAAAAGACAAGAATGAGGACAAGCTTCGACCCAGAACTGGAGCTCCCCAAACTGCAAAGGTGGTTCGCAGATAACCAACATCCTAGCCGGCAACAAATACAGCAGTATGTTAGAGAACTAAATAACCTGGAATCCAGGAGAGGAAGAAAACCTCTCGATGTTAATAATGTGGTGTACTGGTTCAAAAACGCCAGGGCTGCTCAAAAGAGAGCCGAATTGAGAAGCATCGGTCCTGGAGGACTATCGTGTCATCTGTCGTTAAACGGATATAATAGCAGCAGCCATAGTCCTCCTAACGGAAGCATGCTCCTTCCTCATGATGCGTATCTCTCATCGGATAGACTCGCTGAGCACCATTCGTTAAAAAGCCCATTATCAATTAGCCCAGGCAGAGGACATCACATGTCGATGATTTCTGAAGACAATATGTCGAATGGAGGATCCGAAGTTGACGATGATGACGATTTGATGGATGAGGCACGAGACGAAGAGAGACCGGAAAGTCCAGAAGCTCCTCTTTCATTGATCACAACCAAAAAGGAAGCTGAACCGGAAACAGGCAGGAGAAACTCCCCGAAACCACCGGATATACCGAAGGTGACAACTATACTTGGATTTATATCATGATGTTTGTTACACATTAAACATAAATTAAAAAGCACAGACCATCAAATATGAACTAACGCCCATTTCTTGTCCCAATGTCTTTTTGGTGTCACCCACGTAGTCACTGTGGTACCACTTACGCAATCAAATAGCTCCGCGACTTTTTCTTTAAATATGACTCGATTGGAATGAAAAAATAATAATATGCATTAATGTAAAAAATACGTCATGTTTACACAAAATTTATGTCATCATGTGTCATAAACTATCGGATTTATGTTTCCATCAAGAATGTGTGCAGAATGCCTTTCGTACCGCAACTAATGTTCCAAACCCCTCTCCTATATGTACACTTTATTTCATGTCTATTCATTTGCTGGTCTGTGATTAAAAAGGCATTTAGCAGTATAAAGAGTATGTTTTATGTAGATACCTGATATTCTAGATATAACTAACCGAAGCATATTTTTTCCAGATAGACGAGATAAAACAAGAACCTTTGAGCGATGACCCGTCCAAACCTCAGGATCTGTCGCCAGATCACTGCACGGTCAACAACAATAACAATCACGTCAGTAACAACAATAGTAAAGATAAACTGGAAAACAACGTTTCAGATGAAGAGGAAGATGAAGATATAGACCACGACATTACAGATGATGACATAAAGGCTAACAGAAGAATGAGCGAAGAATCCCTTCAGACCATGAATCCAAGTCGAGTAGCCGATATGAACCGGCAGCGAATGCATTCCTTTAGGACTCCGAGTCCTTCAGATCTTATGAGTGGCGGTCAATTGGTGCCAAGGTGTCCTCCCGGATCCAACCTGGAAAGACTGACCGCTGCGGGTTTCCCACTCGTTCCCAACTCCATGTTCAGTCACAGCATCATGTACATGAGCCATTACATTCCCGGGCTCTCGCACGGTCCCCACAGCCTGCCGAGCTCTCCACCGGGATCCAGCGGACTCAACTTATCGGCTCTGGCGGCGAGCGCAGCTGATGAACGTCGGAAGAGGAACAGGACCTTCATCGATCCCGTGACTGAAGTGCCTCGACTGGAGCAATGGTTTTCGCTCAACACCCACCCGTCGCACAACCTGATCCTCAAGTACACGGAAGAGCTCAACCGAATGCCTTACAGACAAAAGTTTCCGAGGTTGGAATCCAAGAACGTGCAGTTTTGGTTCAAGAATAGGAGAGCCAAGTGTAAGCGTTTAAAGATGTCTCTGTATGAAGCCGGTCCACCGGGATCCATGTCGCAATATCACGTTAATGATAGAGATTAATAATGTTATTGATATTTAGTTTAATTGTTCTCAAATTTAGATCATTCCAAAGCTTTTTAACGACCGGTTTCGCAATTGCTATGTTTGCGATTAAACCAAAGTAATTATAAAAGCCAATTTTTTTTTTCTGATAATGTATCGATTTATGAGTTAATTATTTTTAGGAGGTTAAATGTTGGATTATTGTTTCTAGGTACCATTTGATGGTTAAATATATAATCATTTATGTAAATCTCACGCGTGACACTCCTAGATTAAAAATCGTTCAAAATTGTAAAAACTCACGCTGCATGGTAGATAAAACAACCTTATTATCCCAAAATATAAAAAATTGTATATGTACTAAGGGATTTATATACATAAGACATGGACAGAAATTAATATAAGTAGATGTGTTATAACTTTACTTATTTTGAAATAATTTATTTATCTGTGATTTTGCATTGACGTCTTACATAATAAAAGTAATAATTTCAATATATTATATAATGTGGGCATTTAAAATTTAAGAGGCTATTGATATATTTAATTGGGTACTTAATATACATAAATAAAATTAAAACTGTTCAATAATATTCAAACCAAAGATCTTAAGGCTTCTTCAATGTAATATAAAAAACTCATTTTACAATTCTTTGTGGATTAGATGTAAATAAATATGTAAATTGTACTGTATGTGTTATAAAAACTAAAAAAAATAATTAATGTAATGTTCGCTTACATTGAAATTGTAATTCATAAAATATTGTACATTTTTCGTTTCGGTACAAATGGTTAGCAACCCTTTAATGAATTTTTAATTTGTTAATAATTCAGTCAATCACCAAAAGAAGAAAACTTATTTTATTGCACAATTTGATAGTACAGTATTTTTATAATTTCTTGTAAATTCCGCGTATCTGACATCACATTATTTTACATTTTTATTAAAAATTGTAAATTGTATCAAATTAAAAAAATAATTCACTATCGTATTTCGCATAATATTTATGACGTACTAAATGTGTAGGTTTGAACCATTCTAATGATTTTTAAAAAACTAAGTATTTATTTGACAATAATTTATTACTTGTTCTTTGTAACTCTTATAAAGAAAAAAAGAAAATAAGTAGATACATTCAGTTGCCATATGATTTTTTCTATATTTTTTCTCAGTTAAAGAGTTGAAAAGACTAATCATCGTCTCTCGTAATGCCTACATATTTTTACGTATACACATTTAAGTTTTTTAAATGTTATATAAATCCTACATATATGCTGTAGAAAAACTGTAAACATTTCGATTGGTATTTCAGGAAAAATAATCTTTTATTCAAATTAATTGAAATACATAATGTTATATAGGTGTTATAAAGTTAGAAAATCTAAATTGATATATAATATTTTCCATTATGAAGATTTAAAAAGCGACATAACTACTCTACCGGTCATATATAACACCAAATATTTAATAAATTCAGAATCTCGCAAGTTTTCACAACCGTCAGATATAACATTATTGAAATGTCAGAAATAAATGACAAATATTGTCTCCCGTCAGAATACCCAGAAGTAAACACATTATCAATTTCAAAAAACATTTAAATACAGGACAAAGATATTATTTTAGAATTATTTCATCCATTACTATTAGTATCCTATTTCACATAGAAAAAAAGAATCCATTGAAAAATTGAAAATTTAATTTTCAGTAACGTACTTGATTTAGTCTAACCGTAAGACACTCACTCACCTAGTGATTAAGTGGTCAAGTCAGTTTATTTTTATAGCACAAGCAATTAGCTCAGTTTGAATACTGATATGACATGTATTCCGTGTGCACAACTATTTTTGTTTATAAATATAGTGTGATTTACAACAACAAAAAACAGTTAACATTTTGATATATTTTTTTAAAATCATTTTTAGCAATAAATCATAAATAATTATCATTATCATCGTTAGCATTATAACTGAGACACCATGAATAGTTTCCACAACATCTCCTGCAGTCTTCCTCTAGTTTATTGTACCCATGACTACGGTGTTAGTCTCTACCTTAACCTAGGCCCCGATACTCATTCAATCTGCAGACTAGTCATCAAAGAGTCTCTGAAGTGGTGGATTATCATTTATTCTTCTACGTGGCTGATCCAATGAAAATCGGCCCAATTTAATGGCGAATAATTATATAATTTAAAATTCCCAATCGACTATTTATTTTCGCGAACAAATATTTGGAAAAAAATCTACTTCTGTATTATATTACCGGCAGTGTAAACTTTTCCCTTTACTAAATCTCTCATTTCTTCAGCTTATTTATTTTTAATCAAATGTGTTTTACATATTTTTTCAATATCCAATCGAATGTTTAATGTATTAAATTAATGGTCGCCATATTGTTTTGTTGTATAAATGTATCTAGATTAAGTCAGAATATTCCACTACTCACGAAGGAGATTATTTGTAAAATAAAGATCTGAAATAGACATTCTGTTTTATTTTCCTGTGCTTGTTAATATTTAGTGATAATTAAAAAAATATTTTAAACATTTCATCAACCTAACAATCAAATCTTTGGTAATTGGTATAATAGTAATGGATAATTTTAATAGCGCCATTTTCGTAAAAACTTTCACCTCAAGGCTATATTCTATATTTTTCTTTACCAAGACGCCTGTTTAATATAACACAACAAAAGAATTACCATTTTACAAGAAGCTGTATTTATGTTCGTAGTTAATAGTCCACGAATAGAAAATTTTGCATAGAGTTTTAAAGTATTATA
Source organism: Eubasilissa splendida (assembly GCA_031772225.1). Lineage (NCBI taxonomy): Eukaryota > Metazoa > Arthropoda > Insecta > Trichoptera > Phryganeidae > Eubasilissa > Eubasilissa splendida. The sequence continues at coordinate 33,062,321 of CM062848.1, read as the reverse complement.
AGTACAGATTTTCCGCTGAGACGATAATTGAATTATTAATTAAATTAAATATATTAATTAGAAAGATATACATACAAAATCAATTTTATCGAAAAATATTATTGTTGCACCACCGGGATTCGAACCTGGATCTCTTTCCACACCAGGGAAGGTGCATTATCCAACTATGCTACAGCGACGATATTTTTAGCGACAAATTTTTGAACCTATATGTTACATTTTTAATATTAATACATTTAATCGTTCCATTATTTGAAAGAACCATCTACCTTATTTTTACAGAATCTCAAATATCTTTAAGTAATCTGATAGTAGACGTCAGAATTATTATTTCAGTTTTATTAAATTTTGGATACATTGATACAATTTTATTATTAGGAGAACACATTCTTATTGTGAAGTTGTAATTATTCAGAACAATATTAAGTTATAATTATTACTCAAAGATATTTGAGATTCCGTAAAAATAAGGTAGATGGCTCTTTCAAATAATGGAACGATTAAATGTATTAATATCAAAAAGGTAACATATAGGTTCGAAAATTTGTCCCTAAAAATATCGTCGCTGTAGCATAGTTGGATTATGCACTTTCCCCGGTTCGGCAAGAGATCCAGGTTCGAATCCTGGTGGCGCATCAACATTATTTTTCGATAAAATTGATTTTATATGTGTATATTTTTAATTAATATATTTAATTCATATTTAAAATATCACAGACCTATGTTCTGAATAATTACAACTTCACAATAAGAATGTGTTCTCCTGAAAACATATTTATGAAGGAACCAATACGTATTGACTTTCACAGTCAATATCAAGGTGTTAAGTGTTTTCATGGGGGAAAATCCATTAAGATGCTATTTTCGTGTATGAATTTGTTAAGATGCTATTTAAGAGAAGAGAAGAGAAGATGAAAGCGTGTATGAAAAGTAATAGGTGTAATACAATATGGTTTTTAAATCTGTTTTCTAAAAGATTATTGAGCAAATTTCGATGACGACGTGTTCTTGCACTAAAGTGAATGAGAATCTTATTAAATTATCATCTAAATGATAAATTACTTTTTGTATGTAATAAAGCCAGTCGGTCTCGTGTAATTCTATAATCTTATAATATATTATATTATTAAGGAGAACATATTCACATTGTGGAGTTGTAATTATTCAGAACATAGGTCTGTGATTTTTTTAATACAAATTAAATGTATTAATTAGAAAGATATACATATAAAATCAATTTTATCGAAAAATATTGTTGTTGCTACCGAGATTCAAACCTAGATCTCTTCCAATCTTGGGAACGTGCATATTATTTTAACATTTAATAATATTTATATTCGCATGGTTTCATATAAAACATGCATCACAGTATATATATTTTTTATGTACAAGTGATGAAGGTTTATACGCATAGAGAGATCGACCAATCAAAATCTGTTTGAATTCAAATTTAAACTGCGGTTCGCATGATTTTAATTTCCCTCGGTGCGCCAGGAATTAAGATGATGATAATAATAAGTTATGGGGTGGCATTAGCTGCCAAGCCACCCTTATTCCGTGAAATAAAACCATCATGAAGACTCGAGTTCATAGCCAGAGAGCGACTTTTAATACCAAATTAATAGGGACCAAAAAAAAAGGTTATCTTTGTTGCTGCCCTTTCTGCTCTTTGGTAATACTATCATAACTCTCTTTTGACTTTTTGCCACGCCTATGTCTATGCAAGGGAAGCTTTATTATAGTCGTAATAAGAATTGAACATCATCTAGCGGAAGAAATGTAAACTAATCCCTTAAGAAGAATCCAGTTGAGGGTGGACGGAAACAATTATTTTTGTAGCTCTGTTCTGGCGACTGTGTATTACCGTAAGATAAATGTCATTTACTACATATAAAAATGTCCTCACAAATGGCTATACTAATAATATCACTACTCGTATTAATTATGAGAAAGTAATGTTCATTTTAAATTTAAAAATATGTCTGAATCATTGAAACTAAAGCGTAATGCTGGCCATATACACGCAACTCTATTCATGACAGGTATACCTGGCAGGTATTGAAGGTAATTGAAAATCATATTTTCTACCTGTAGTAAAGTGCTAACTTCAAGCAATCGCGTTACTCGCCTACGCAGGTCTCAGTTCTTCCATCCACCGCGAAGGGAAAGGTAGCGCTGCGTAGTTCGAAAAAATGGCGTCTCGCAAGTTAACTAAGTTGTTTCATCCCTTCTTAAATAATTAAAATAATCATAAAGCTCTACATTTAATTTCTTCATCAAATTGACACTTTTTTTTAACAACCATTCTTTACGCCACTTTTGTCGCAGTTTTCTTTATTTCTTTCGTAGAATGACACGGTTGACTGAGACATTGTCACAGGTAGGCCGATACGTGTATGGCCAAAGTTGAGCTTTGGTTAACTTGTCATGTTTACCTGTACAGGTATAACCGTTGCGTGTATGGTTGGCTTAAAAAAGCAGATTGCGGATCTTAGAAAAGTCTTGCGCAATAATAATGACCCAATAAGTAACAACCGAACCAAAGAATGAAGAAGTGTTTACACAAGAAGTGGGGAAACGGGATGTAGGTAGGGTTATTGGAATTTGATATAGAGACAGAACAATAAAGGCTCAAGGACCAACCAAGAAGCACAACTTACCTGGATTTTTTCCATTGCAGTCACAGCTCTCCTGAACTTTATGAAACTTCTTCGCTGATTAGCACGAAGCAATGGAACACACTGTTTCGGCACGCATCGCGAGATAGGTCGTGCTCTGAGGTATAGGAGATGGAGGGGAGGGGGACAGATAGATATAGTAAACCTATGAAGACCGTGACGAAGGTAGGCAGATGGTCAAGATAGACCTGCAGGAGGTGCCCAGAAGTCTGAACCACAATAGCGATATCAAGGACTGCTCTCGTGGACTTCCGAATCTCACAAAGTTGCTAAATGTTACGTATAAAAACATTAAATTGATCAACACTTACAGTCACTCATAATACCAAATTTTAAAGAAGACCACTTAACTCATACATAGGTATATATTAAATAAAATTGTTTACTTAAGATGGCTTGACAAATGATTTTAATCATTCTTACTTTCGTCAATTATAGGTTGACACCTAACCCAAAAAAGCCGATTAACATATTTTTGACAATGAATCAGTACACATAAATCATTAGTGTATAAATTGATCGCATATACATACCAATTTCATAAGTAAATGTATTCACATGCGATGAACTTGTAAATTTTACATTTTAGCAAAAAAAGCGTAAATTTAACTAACGTAACTAATACATATCATATTTCACATTTGTGAGTGTTTAAATTAAGTTAATTGTATTAAGGAGCAATTTAAATACTGAATCAAAGGGTTAGGTTAGGTAAATAAAATGTTATTGAGTTTTATTTTAAATTTTTTAAACATCGACAAATATTATAGATTTGATTGAAACCGGTAATGGGAAGAATTATTAACCGTTTATCGGTAATTGCAATTTGATGGTAAATTATAAGCCCTAGTATCCGTGCTTCCATTCTATAAAATAATATCGAGAACACATACCGTCTAACCATTTGCATTCGTAATCCAAGATTGAGATAACCTATTTTTCATGCGGATAAAAATAGCTACGGTTACGTCTTTACTGTTACGTGTGTAAATTTTTAAAAATGTATTAAAAACATACTGAATAAAATGGATTATGGCTTACACGTGGGTATTGAAAAATGAAATCACAAAGAAAACATCAGTTCTCGCTCGCACGCCCACAGCGCATGACCGCACCCTCCCGCTCATCCCCTAGCCAATCGGAGCAACAAACAAATAATTGATAGATGGAGAATAATTGATCAAGCGGGGTAAAAGAATCTCAGTCGCGAGATGTCGGCCACCCGACTGTGCGCTAATTGAAATTGAGTTTTATGGCCGAGAGGTAATGCCGCAAAATTGAAACGAAAGGGTTTGGGATTTGGAAAAGTTTAATCCCGTCTTCATTGTTTTCTCCGTCTTTAAATTCCGCCCAAATGCTCTTCTCAGACCCCGAAACCATAAAAAAAACAATTGTTTCGTAAATAAGACGGAATGAGAGCGAATGGATTTTGCGGACTTAATTGTTATCTCAAAATTTAATCATTCTCTGGCTCAATGGATACACCCCTATCTCTGTTGGGGTGGAATTATATCTTAAAACTGATCACAAACATTTTAAGATAATTATATATTTACGCACATTTATTTACTTTTAAATTAACGACTCCAATTGAGCCTTTTACACTAAACATAATATATTACAATAAGTACGTGATAAAAGTTAAAATTATACATTGTAAAAATATTACACAAAAAATAAAGTTTATATAAAGTTTACAAAGTAAATAAATTTTATCATATTTTGTTATATGCATACATAATAATTAAATATTTTTAACAATTTTTTATTTATAAATGTGAATTTTAATTAACATACATTGTTTTTTTAAATACAAATTAAATGTATTCATTTGAAAAATATACATATAAAATCAATTTTATCGAAAAATATTATGGTTAATATTGTGGATCTCTTCCTATCCGAGGAAATTGCATTATCCGATTATGCTACGCCAACACAGTGCATTGACGACAAATTTTCAAACCTATATGTTACAATTTTCAAATTGATACATCTGTCGTTCTATTATTTGAAAGCCATCTTCTTTATTTTTACGGAATCTCAAATACCTTTGAGTAATCCGATAGGAGACGCCAGAATAAATAATTCATTTTTATTAAATTTTGGACACATTGATACAACTTATATATTATTAAGGAGAACACATTCTTATTGTGAAGTTGTAATTATTCAAAACACAGGTATGTGATATTTTTTAATACAAAATGTCATAACTAGCCATAACCATTCACTTCTCCCGCGGACGGTTTCTGACCAGACCACCAACCAGCAGCTCTATTGTGTATTTATCTACGATAAAGAACATCAAGTTAAAGTTGCTGATTATTCTATGCCATGTGTTCTAGCTACATATACACACACACACACACACTCCGTGATATCTGAACAAAGTGGACGGCTGGGATATATAGATCCCTGGCAACCACGCATCGATCCTTATGACCATCGCTGATAACCTCACTTTCTTTCACCACAACATACATTGCTCATCATATAACTAGAGACTCCTATATTAGTCATTCCTATACGTCCTTTAAATGCTATGACACCCTTACAGAGAACGTCAATTTGCTAGTACAATAAATAAATTGAATTAAAAATAAATATGGTTCTTTCAAGATATCAACTGTTCTGTAACAAATCCAATTACAGCAAGCCTTATCTACAGCAGTGAGTAAAGATTTTTCCAATTCTTTGCCCACATTATGCATCAAAGTGACAACCTGTAAAATGAGATTATTATGTGCACAACTTTTGGCTGAAGAAAAAGAGTACCACAACGGCTGTCCACTGTTGTGGCACTACGTTACACAACGTACATTGCATCTGACTGGACCCTGGAGTCAACTGTGAGGGCGACCCAGGTCCGGAACTTGTGGAGATGCATCACGAGCTGAATCAACTGATTGAGGCCACTTTACGTCAATACTGACAAAAGGAGAAAAAAAGTATTATTTTCGGCCTTCATATATCTTTGAATAACACATGTTAAACTAATTTAAACATTTTAAAAAAGGTTATAAAAAAGTTATTTGTAACTGAGAGAGTACAAAATAACGAAGTAATTACATTTGTATTGTGTATATAAATATATATTACTTATATCCAGATGGAACTCGCAAACTCTCCAGACGTTGCATCCTTGACATGCAGCTTACTTAGGGACTGATAGTATTACCTATTACTTGCACACGTACAGCTGCAGAACCTTCACGGCGTATCCTATCATTTGTGAGACCGCCCCCTCCAGCTACCCCCCCGAGCACTTCCCACCCCCAGCCGGATCTGTAGCAAACTGCAATGGATTCCTAGCGAGCTATCAGTTGCGGAGCGAACTAGCGTTGCTCGGTTGAGCCGCATATCCGTAGACAGGTAGATCCGCCAAATATACGTACAGAGAAATACTTGTACGCTTTCATTACAATAATATTATTTTTTTACAAAAAACAAATATTTTTAAATAAATAAGATAATCTTAATTGACATATTTATTATTTTTTTACATTAGTAATAATAAAATAAAATAATACACTTGTTACAAATAAATTGCTATTGGTATACCAAATGTATTAATTTAGTTATTTTTATTAATAATTATATAAAATACTTTGTTTAAATCACTATTTATTAAACATGAATTAAAGGTATTAATTAAAAAGATATACATATAAGATATATATATTTATATGTATATCTTTCTAATTAATATTTTTATTTCATATTTAAAATATCACAGACCTATGTTCTGAATAATTACAACTTCACAATAAGAATGTGTTCTCCTAATTACATTACTTATTAATTATTCTACATGTTTTGATACCTATGTGATATGATATAATCAATGTATACTGAAATTAAAAATACAAGCATAGATAAAAACATAACTATAAATTGTTGAATAAGTATGAACTAATATGAAAACAAATTTAAAAGGTGACTATTTGCAAAGAGAATTTGGTTATTTATAATATTAAGTTTGCTATTAACACTTTTTCTTACTTCTAAAATTTCAAATTTATCTAACTGTAAACCCCTAGTATTTGTATATATACTTTCTAAACCCTTATTAATATCAAAGGAACGGTTTGTTTCTAAAAAGTGATTGGTAAATTCTGAATATTTTTTGTTATTAAGTCATCTCAAATGCTTCTTAATTCTAATATCAAAATTTCTACAAGTTTTACCTATATAAAAATAGTTGCAAACATTGCAGATTAGTTTTGTAAACCCCCGATTTTTTTTAAATGTCGTCCTTATCCTTGTTATTTAATATATAATTCTTTAATTTGTTATAATAAGTCAGTTTTTTCTCGTGATGTTCAAATGTCATTTTATTAAAATAAATTAATGTGTAAAATCTAAAAATGGTTTATTTGTGTTGAATTTAACTAGGAATACACAATTGCTTAACACTGATCTCTACCAAATTGGATCATATATTAAGTCCATATAAGTACACAGATTTTTCAAGTGGACAGGCATAGTTTAACCACAGTGAATTTTTATTTTTATTATTCTGCTTATGATCGATTTCCAATTAGTGTTTAGGATACCTATTGTATAGTTTCGGAGCTAAGAACATGTAGAAACGTTGATAGAATGTTGTTGATCGTCGAAAATAGCATGAAAATATATGTATAAATAATCTTCAAGCAAAAAACATATAATAATATTTTGAAAAGGAGACGTAAATCCTTCGCTGATAGGATCTACCGAACGAATTGCACTTCCCGCGGATTGGATTACGATGATTCCGGTCGTAAATCGGAATCGCTGCAGAGGTGGGGGGGGAAGGAAGGAAGTAATGAAAATAAGGAACTTGGAATAACGGATAAGGGTCAATGATGGGTAGGAATTCCAGTCGATGGACCAGTAATCTCGGGGAATCGGGAATTTGAAGGACTGCTCGCCTTACCTCGTGTATGACGCCTCCGTCACTCCCGCAGTCGCAGCCGAGATCACACAAACGGCACGCGGTGGACAGATCGAAGACGGCGATATCACAAACTTTACCGCGGCACACAAAAACAAAAATTCATAATGCTGTGCACACAATTCACAGGATATCCAATACAATACAGTGCTGATGCACCGGAGCTAAATAATTCCACACCACTAATGCTATCGCGGTGTCGCCATCGAACGAGTATCGCGTCGCGTTAACGTCTGTTGACATCAAGGTCACTATTCACATTGAGGAGACGAGCATGAGGAAAGGTTGGGGAATTTTGAGTGGGAAAAGGTGTCAATAATACGGGTCGCGGCTGGTTCGCAAGACTAATACTTAGACTAAAAATATGCTTTACGAATCCGGAACATATTTTATTTGAAATATAATATTTATTATACATGTACAGTATAATATTTAAAAGGCCCGTGTCTACGATGATCTCTCAGTGAGACTTTAATCTCTGAGAGTCGCTGAATATTTTTCTGTGAGACAACGAAGGATAATCACATTTTATTCAATAGCCTCGTAATTGTACTAGGTTTTCGAAAGTTTAAATAAAAGTTTTCCCATTTTCTTTGGTGTCAACCAAACTTTATCTTAGAAGTCTTAATTAAATTTTAATATTAACGACTTAACAAATTAGTAGTTGGTGATAATAGCTAATAAAATAAGTATATATTATTATGTGTATAGTTTTCTGGGTTAATCTGCCGTATATATCTGACCAACGTTTCAGATCCCATTGCAGGGTCCATCGTCAGGGCTGAGATGACTGTTAGTGCTATGGTTAAGTACTGACTTGCAATACCGTGTCGAAAGCAGGGTCAAGTAACAAATAGAAGAAAAGTTCATAGATATAGACAATGAAAAACGTATCGAAACTCAATTGGTTCGAATTCTCAGAAACAGTGATTATTCTCCCATGAGATTGCTCTCTCGGCTTTCGTAGTCTACCGTGTACACACAGTCTCAAATATAGGATAGGGATGATATTTATTTTGTCTCTCGTCTCACTACTTAAAAAAGTCAGTCCGTTGACCACAGATTTTCCGCTCATTCGCTGGGTGAGTTTGAATTTCTCCTGCAGCAATTAAAACAATTAATGTTTGTGAATTAGACACGTCGTGTACACAGGTCGGTCCTACCAATCTCAAGCGGTGATCTCTGAGTTTATATACAGAATCTAAATGTCAACACATGCACACGGTACGGATATTTATCTCAACTAAATCTCTGAGACTTCTCTCATTGTATCTCATTCCGTGGACGTGGGCCATAAGAACAAAACGAGAAGTAAATCACTATTAAAGAACCATGATTAATGAATATCACTGTTAAATAATATAATTTTATATAAGTACTAACTTAGTGATAAGTAGCGTAGTACCGGTTGGCGTCTACATATTTTCCAGGATCTCCCAACCGCAAGCGTAGCGATACTAAGCGTTACACAGATAAGGACGAACCGGAAGGAAGTTGTGTTTATCTTCAGTTGCTGCCAGTTAAACTGTCTCAGGACTTTACACCGGAGCCCGAGCTGCAGCTCACAGCATCCGGCTGCTTCTCGGCCGGGGAGATCATCGGACACGACAGCCGGGAATATTACAAATAATGTGATGTATATAAAAACTAGGAACAAAATAGTCTCATAAAAATATTTATTGATTTTTATATTTTAATATGATTAACTCAGTAGCTTAATTTCCATTTTCTACCTGTCAGTTAGTTGTGGTAAAAAAATAGTAGTAGTTAAAGAGCGAAGAGAGAGAGGTCGATCTTCAAGAAGATTGATAGAACCAGTTCGAGACATGACCGGAGCCTTGCTACACGTCGCTCTAAACAAGGCCCAAGATCGCGAAGAGTGAAGGCAGGAAGTTCGAGGTTTGGAAACAGAATATCGGCACATCAGTCGAAAAATACATTTTAATATATATTTTAATAGTATTATCCCATCCATGAATATTTAATTAAAGGTAATATTTTATGACTGGATTATTTTTAAATTGTTTTAAATCTTATGCAACCAAATAGATCACATTTTTAACGATTTCGCTACATAATTACTTTGCTACATAATTAATTCGCTACATTATGTAAATTATGTATATACATATCTTCAACTATAAAAAATTACTATTCTAGAAAATACCACACCAATAAAAAATATTGTCATTCTATCAAATAATAATACTATCACCAATTCTCTTGAATTTAATGAAAAAAATTCATACTCATAAAAAATTCTAAATTCTTTGAAAAATAAATAATTTCCTAAAAATAAGCATAATAATCTAAATATTATTAATAAAAACCCTCTAATAAAATATAAATTTAATAAATATATAACTTAAAATAACTACTTATATCTTTAATTCCACAAATTAAAATTTTATTTAAACTATCTAAGTGTATTTAAAATATAAAAATTAAAAATCTTTGATGTTCAATCTTACAGAATCACTATTTAGTATAATTATTAGTATTTAGCTATTTTCTATATTAGTTGTCAATAAACGAACATTACTTTCTGGAATTAAATTAGACATGTTGACATAGTTAAATGAAATTATTATAAAAAAAATTTTTTTACTTTTCCTTTTTAGTAGCTTTAACACGAATCATTGCCTAATTAATAATTATTTAGATTTCATTAAATTATCTCAGTCAAATATTCTGCATAACTAAAATATTCAGATGAGCATTCCTATAAGTCTCTAAGTATTTCTTCATACAGCTAATTAATTCCCAGGTAGAACTCCTCTAGTCGAGGAGGTATGGAATATGGAACAGTGCCTCCCTCTCCATCTTGTTTCGTTGGAGAAGCAAATCTTCCCATTGTATCATGTAATAAAGTGATATTTTTAATTGGACAAATCGGATTGACTTCATTACGCTTTATGTTATGTGGATTATTTAATTCTATCGGTGTAAGTACGCACATGGTGTAGGTATATATGTAAAAAAGCGAAGAAACAGATCTTAGAAATTTTATAATCTTTAAGACCATGTCTTTATTTATAGATATCTTATCTTGAGGAAAGAAATACTTAACAAATATATGTTATTAAATATTTTATAAAAAAAATATACCTCTAATATAAAGATACCGCTTTGGGTTACAACCACAAATGGGAATAAAACTTGGCTATTCAAATCTTGATGCCAAACATTATAAAATCTCGGATATTCATTTCAAGGATATTATTCACGGTATTTACAAAACAACGAAGGTCACACTTATACAGTTTTTGGTGCATTCTATATTTTTATATGGTGTGATATCATGGACCCTGAAGGCAAGGAGAGAATGAGATGTGAAGCTGAAGACACAGACGGCGAGATCCATGAATGTCTCCATTCTATAGGAGCTGAACATCGAGGACAGACTCTCAACCATTTGATTGAGACGAATCCATCAATTTTTGGGCATCTTGCGAGAAGGGAAGATTGCTTGGAGAAGCTTGTTGTGGTGGGCCAAGTTAAAAAGCGAAAAAAAAAGAAGATCCCCTACCCGTTAGACTGATCAATAGTCACTTCTCTGGTGACAAACCTATGATTTTCAGGATACCGAGAAAAGTGTAGAAGCATAGTCAAGAGGGCGTGAGTTTATGAAGAACTAACTGGCAAACTACAAGTTACTATCTAACTAAGAAAAATGAATATATATTACAACTTTATAACATTAAAACTTTTCATTTATCACAGATAATTGCATTTCTTAATTGTGTCATTAAATAATATTGAAAAGAATTACCAAATACGATAAGAATTCATTTTTCATACACTGATGTTAACATTTTGAATCCTTTAATTAGTTCTACACTGGGAACACTTTGGCTTTTGCCTAGGTACAGCATCACATGACACATGAATGATAACGAAAAATAAAAGTTATTCACGATTTAGTATGATTCAACATCATGAATGTTTCATTAAACAAATAAAAATACTTTTACTAGCAATCATACTTTATTAAAGTTTTTATTGAATTAAAAATAGAAGTTAGGTAGAAAAAATATATAAACTAAAAATGTATTAATCATCTCAATACTACGACCAGTGATTGATTTTTAACGAAGTATGTAATCTTATGTGGAATCCTTCGTGTGGGATTTATGCTTTAAAACTTACAAATACGATATATAGATATCATATATAAAATACATACCATCAAAATCGTTATCAAAATAAACATAGCTTTTAATTGTTTTAATGTACTACCTACTAATAATATATTTACGTATAGCAACTTTTAATATCTATACTTTACGTCAAGCGGTTCGAGATTAAAATGCACGCTTGGAAAAAATCCTTGTTCTAACCAAATCCTAATCCAATCCACATCCGCGCTATCAGAAGTTGTTTCAAAACCCATCAATACGTTTCCCCCTGAAATGTGAAATATTAATAAAATTAACGCTGTTTAATTAATAAATTATTAAAAAAATTATGTTATCAAATTAAATATGATTTAGAATAATTTTAAAATTATTAAAGTTAAGCTATTATCCATAATAATGTTGCACTTCTCCATCTTTTATCTAAGACTTACCGGAATGTATTAGACTGTAGCGTCATTTACCATTAAAAAAAAAATTCTCCAAACTTTTAATATCTGTAGATTTAAATTACTTGAATTTTTACTCTTTTATACAATACGTTAATATATATTTAATTTGAAATGAAGTGTACATTGTCTTCATTACGAGTAAGAAAAAACGTACATTGGCAAAATCGTACAAATTTTGACGACTGGCAATTATATTGACCATTTATCATATTATTTTCTATGCTGTTACCTCTCTTATCTATGGTCATCCTGCGTCGTACCATATAATAAAATACTTTCTTAGTCACAACGCAAAATGTTAAATGTTTTCAATTTTATTATGCATTATATTACATTAAATTACAATCGACAACAGCCTATTGATTATCTGCTAGTTTTAATATAATTGTAAGATCTAAAAAAGAAACCTATTTCTTACTTGTTTTAAAGTTAGTGCAGTCTGTATAATTTTTAATAAAATAAAATAAATAAAAATGCAACATTTCTAATTGTGGTCTTTCACCAGAAGGATTCAATTATACTTTCATTAAGAATAATATATTGGTATTTAATATTAATTTGCTTTATAAAAAGTTATTCATAGATATGCAGTTTATTATGAAAGATTGGATACTGATCATTCAAGTTTTCACACATTAATTACATATTTTTTTATACTTGAAATATTCTAGAGCAAATAGTCAAATAAATATTGTATAAAGTATTATTAATTGAACAGTATAGTTTTTTGATTAACTGGTAAAGTAATAGTATTTAATTCAAATTAACTAAAATAAATTAACTATGTTTTGAAAAAACTGCAACTTTACAATAATAATGTGTTATTCTTAATAGTATTAAAATTTATCTACAGAAGAGATAAAACTTATTCTTATTTTAGATAAAAATATACATTACAGTTTAAAATCCATGCGGGATGGAAAGAATCACGGCAATGAAAAAAATATATATCTGATAATATACCAAAAACTACGCACTTTTAAAATTTTATGACATTGAAAAAAAATTCCGGATAATGAAAATAGGTACTTAGCATTCACATTTTTACAAATAAAGTTATAATTGTAATTTCACAAAATATAACAAATCGTTCCACGGAGTAGCTTACTGTACGTTTATTAAATTCGAAAAATGGGTGTTGATTTTTCAAACAACCTTCTTTGTCCACGCGTTGTTCTACCCCTATTTTCATAATGACCATCAATGATAGTCTTCTTCTGATAAGCGACAATTTAATACATTTATTAATTTATGGCTGTTAAAAATAAAACCATCGTGACACATCTTGTATTGCTCAGTCGTGGCTTAATTCATTATTGAGGATAGTGAGGTGAGGATAGTTCTCGTCACTAGTACTGATATAGCTTTATACAATACTTGTCACGATCTTGAACTATCTATAATGCTGTGAATAGAGACGCTCTAGATATTTGGGATATGTAATCAATCATATGCAAATCTCTGCTTATTTTGCATTTAAACTTACCAACGACAAAAAGTTTTGTATTTTGTCATTGTAAGGGTCAATTTGAGTCAAACGAATACAATATAGCCTAATTGGATAGTTTTTTCTGGAAACCGAGTTCTTCCAGAATAAACCTTATTATCCATGGCATCCTTAGAATGGCCGATAAAATCTATTTATTTATTAGACCTTATTGACATAACATGTTTTTGTTGTAACAGAGGTGAATATAAAATATAACATGATAAACATAATATATAATTATATTGCTATTAAGTATAATACTCGTAGTTTATTGTGTGGGATGGAGTAGACTCCACCTCTCATATATACAGCATTGTCCTGGCTACTGTGCTAGACTGCCGTCTGTGTTAAAGTAGCCAGTTATTTTAGTGCTGTTGTGGTGTTATTTAATTCAAGAAAGATAAAGATTCAACAGGAATAAAATATATATATATATATGTGAGAGTGTTGTAAAATTAGTGAATTATTAGTGTAGGTATTATATTATGATTATGTTGGAATATGTCTCGATTGCAACAATCCTCTTCTTAGGGCGATTGATATGGTTCAATACTTTGAAGTAATTGTTTTTAACTATTAATCATGTTATTTAAATATTTTAAATATACCTAAAATTAATACAAGCGAACAATACCAGCAAAATTGAGCGAAGGAGACGACTGAGATGGGGCAGCCTATGGAAAACTTGAGTCCATTTTTAGGATCTTAAGAAGATACCTCGACATCTCCGATGTCTCATCTGTGTGAGGTGCTATATGCTAAATGCTGAGGTCTACATTCAAAGAATCAAAGAAAACTTTAGATTAACTTCTATCAAGAAGTATTAAGTTTTCTTAAATTAATTTTTAAAATGTTTTGGTACGTCCGATGAATCCACACCATCTCAAGAACAATATACAGAAATTAATCTGCGTGTTTTTCAAGAAAACGTTGATTTGTAATCTTTTTCTTAGGAAAAAGTGGTATTTATAAAGGCCTTAAAGATAATACTTTTGTATAACACAATACAAAAAGTATTCTTCTTGCCTTGAATTTGTTTTTATTTTAAATCTTTATTAAAACTGACACTTCTTGGAAATTATAAAATATCATTTGTAATTTTAAAAAATAACAAACTTTGTGTAAACCATTTTTATTCATTTAATACCATCGAATCTTCGTCAGGATGAACATGCACTCGTTACATTAATCAAATGTGGTTTATACAATTTGTGTTACTTGTAAATTAATTATTATTTCATACCGCAAAATTTGGATTGTTTTTCATAATTATAAGAATTTACAAACATTTCCTTGATAATATAATTTCTTAGGTTTTTATCTGACATGGAGCGGTTTTGTCACTGTCGCGATTTTGAGCCAGTGTCAAATACTACAAGCTGAGAGGACCGTGTTGCCAGCAGTCATCTATTCAACAGAAATACCATGTTGATGACTCGCTCACAAATCAAAAATACTGCAAATTGCTCTAAGGCGATAAACGTAGTGCTAGTTACCACGTTGGCTTCAGTTTCGGGACGACATCCCTGTCGAGTTGTCTGAATATTTATTATTTTCCAGCGCTATGGCCGTTCATGATAATTTTTGGATTTACTCAGCAACGCTGGTGCAAATAAAAATGAGTGAACCAGATTCTAATAAATGTTTAACGAGTGAAAAGTAAAGACTCAGTAGTCCCAGGAGATGGATGGAACCCACGACCTCTTATTGCTAGACCAAAGAAACGTTACAAGTTGAATAAATAAAATGAGTCAAAGAAACTTCTGTATAAACCTTTTGTAAGACTACAATTCGGTATCAAAACGTTAATGTGATTTGGGACCATATATAGTCATTATTCTTTTTTTCATTTCTATCGTAGCATCTTAACAACTCTCGAGGTAAGATGGTGTCTCCTGTACGGATTGATTTATAAGTATATAAATGATTTAATATGTATTTTTAAATCTTTCGCTTCGTATCCTTTAGCCACATTAACAATGTAAAAATAAACAATTTTATAACTATGTCGAATATCTCCTAATTGTACAATTATACAATTGTTTTCTTTAAAATTTAATTGTGCATATTACTCCTAAAAATTTTAATCCATCACAAATAATTATTCGATATTTCGACCTCTCCTACGTAAAGTATCGTAAGTAAAAAATGACATTTTTAATCATTCTAGTACTTCGCATACATTTTAAAATGGCAGTAATTTTTAAATTTTATATTATTAATTGAATCGGCGTTTACTTTTTGAAGTTTCATTATAATGGATGGATATAAATGAAACAATGTTATTACTCTACTTGAGTTTATTAGCTTGAGTTTCGAAATAAACAGTAACTCTCATCGATAGGTGAATACTTTAATTCTTTAATACAGTTTAATACTTCACCTGTCGATGAGTGTTACTGTTTCTCTCGAAACTCGAGTAGTGCTAATAAACTCGAGTAGAGTAATAACATTGTTTCATTTATATCCATTCATTAAAATTTTATGTTTATTAGTACCTATAACACAGAATTCTATTTTTTTTTAATCTGCCATGTAAATAAGTATCAAATACATGCAAAATACTAGAATGATTAAAATGTCATTGTTTACTTACCATACTTTACGTAGGAGGGGTCGATTTACATTCAAATCAATCAAAGCACATGATTCTATAACGTTAAATAATGGCAGCTGTCGAGTTTAATTGGTTTAAAATGATTATTAAATGTTTATACATTAAACACTAGTTTAAAATGATATTACAAATATGAGGTAATGAAACTAGACTATTCAATTTTTGTGACCAGGTCTTAAAAGTGCATTAAGCAAAAAGTTTGTTGACATTCTCAAATGGATGTGCGCGATACCGCGTGGTCTGGTTTACCGCGAGAGGAAATGAGACCATTGCTCCGTCCCCCTCCCCCGGAGGAGCTGCGCCCCCATCCGCCATGTTGCCGTCCTCCACTATATCTTACAATAAAACTTGTAAGACCTCTGGCTTACGAGAGCCAAGATTTATTCCACTAACTTAATACGCCATAACGATCTTTTGTAGACGTAATAATTTTCCACATTTGGGCGGGAAGTTATTTGGTCCCTTGAGCCAGCGGTAATGGCGGAACCCGGAGGTAAGCCTTCGTCATTAGGTTAAATTGTTTTGCACGGATAATTTGTTGCTAATGTTATCAAGGAAAAAATTAATTAACTTAGCTCATTTAGGCGACGCATTTTCCGCGTAAAATAAAGCCTCCATTCATCATTTCTTAAACCGACTTCGGCCCAGTGGCGAACATTAAATACAATTTAATCGTTGTATTTCATTTTCTTTTAAACTAGCTAACTAATTTTTTTAAACACTCTCGTCAGACTTGCGGTCTTCCTCATACCGTATAAGAGGCACTAAATGTGTATATTTAACTGCCAACTAGTGAATTCGACCCCGAGCCAAAGTTGCAAACAGGAGATTTTTGGGTTTAATGATGATCTCGGGATTAGTACAGGAATTAGAAAATACTTTTTTGCTAATTATTGTTAAGTTTTTTAACCTTTCTCATACGGTGCTAAAATAATAATGCGCGCTCCAGTGCTATTAATTCAGTGTGCATGGATACTTTGGCGATTTTTAATAATGATAAATATGAATATTATACATTTATTACTTATATTCATCATTAAAATAATGGTTGATGTATATATTAATTATTGTGAAAAAGTACTAAGAATGATAAAAACATTGGTCATACGGAACGACAGCACAAGGACGCATAAGACAGTCTAACTCAGCCAGCATACGCCCTGCCACTAACTAAAGTGACGATCGGTATCCACGCACCCCACGCCTTCCGCATCTCTCCGCACGTACATATATGTACATGTATGTATTGACAAATTCAAGTCAGGTTCTTCGAGAAAACATTTTTTATTGTTGCGTATGGTAAATACTTATATATTTTATCCAATATATTATATATTACAAAGGGATACCTAAAATGTGAACTCTGTATTTAGTATATTTACAGATATATTCACATAATTAGAGGCAATGCCAACTCAGTTTACATCACCGGAGAGGAAAGGTTAAAAAACTTCAGAAAGGATAAACACAATTTTTCTACGATATTTACATTTAAGTAAGTAAGCATATTTGAACAAAAAACAACGTATATGTATACATCCTATCCCGCTGTTATCCTAACTCTAATCTAAATCAAATTCTAATTCACTCAAAGCAATGAATAGGTTTACATGTAACTTATTATATTGTTAAATATGCAGATATAATTACAAACTCATAAAATATTTTTTCTGCATTTAAATAGGCACGATGTCGTATTTCTAATACTCATCCATATTTATTTAAATCAATTATTTTCTTTTATATGTAAATATATACCTGTATACGAGTATGTAGATACGTAACACCATATAGAAACGTCAGTAAGACGTTCTTTTGACTAGTGGTATGTACGTCTTGTCTAAAATTTATCCATACCTACATTTTAGACAAATTATTAAATTTG
This sequence comes from Eubasilissa splendida, assembly GCA_031772225.1. NCBI lineage: Eukaryota > Metazoa > Arthropoda > Insecta > Trichoptera > Phryganeidae > Eubasilissa > Eubasilissa splendida. Next base: position 33,044,125 of record CM062848.1, on the reverse strand, counting down.
AATGCAACCTCAAGGAAATTTAAGTTTATATAATGTTATATGTATGAATTTAAAATTAAGATTCCAAGAAAACACATTTCACATTCAAAACGGACAATTGTAGTAATAATCTTATTAAAAAAAAAAATATTGAAAATCAGAAGCGAGGAAAACTTCAAAGGCGATCATCATCTTTTATTGGTAAGTGTAATCGCAAATCTCCCACCGACAATTTATTTTCATTAGCGATCATCCCCCACTAATTGTATTCAGCCCCTGAGCCGCTTTCACCCCTGGGCAGCCACCCCTGTTGAAACCTAATCTTGGGAATGGTATTTTTACGCAATGAAAGATTTCGGAGAGTTGTAAACTTATTAAGAATTGATCATTATATTTGGCAAAATGAATGCTTTTTAATCCATTGATTCAAATAAAGAAGTAACCCTTGTCTGCGGGTTTATCATTTGACACAAATTTGTACAAGGTCATATAAAAAGAACCAAAGAGGAAAAATCCAAAAATTATAAATTTAAATTGTTAAATTAATTTTAAATACTAATTTAAATAACGACAAATTTGATTTTATATGTATATATTTCTAATTAATACATTAAATTAGTATTTAAAACATCACAGACCTATGTTCTGAATAATTACAACTTCACAATAAGAATGTGTTCTCTTTAATAATACACGTGTTAAAAAAATATGACTTTTACATTTGACTATTTTATAAATAAATATCTCAAAGATTGATTGATATTGGATAGTATTGTTACATACCTACTACCAATGCATTTGTAAAATTTTATCAAAAATATTGTTGTTTCACTACCGGGATTCAAACCTGGATCTCTTTTCCAATCCGGGCAATACACCTTCCCTTCAGATGTTTCAATGGTATCTGATCTGGTTTCAATGGTATTCATTAGAAAAACTTGTCATATACCTCAGGCACATGTACCTTACCACCTCTTTATAAAATGTGTTTTTCCTACATATTTCTTCAGCGCTGGTATCTACAAATACACTCGTAATAAATATTCATATCGATTTAATATTTTTAGCCACATTTAAGCCCGTAAACCTCTTATATAATGTTCTTTAATTTTCTAACGGTATTTCAATCGCGATATTGCTAACGTTAACAATAACGTATTACCTTCGATAAAACATACTCTAAGCCAAAATTTCAAAATAAACCAAATGCTAAAAAAATAAAGTGAAATTTGATAATTAAAGCAAATTAAATAAATTATTCACAGAAAAATCTGTCTATTGAAAACATTCATTTTAATATATGTATAATATTTAATTTGTTTTAGTAATCAATGAACTACGCTCTAAAATTTCAACTTCACATTAAAATGTTATTTTATTAAAAAAAAATCTTTATTTGATTACACTTACAAATAATTGTTCATTTCTTTTTAAATTCACGTTAACTATAGTAACATTTTCTCATTGCCTAGTTTTTTTCCTAAAATCGTTTTCTTTTTTTGCATCACTACAATATAAGAGACTAATAATAAATGCAAAAAAATAACCTTAACATTTTTATATAAATTTTTTAAATAATGTTAGGTATTACAGATAATCAAAAGGTTTTTTAAAAATAGTTTACATCATTTTTTACAAACATATTATAGAACATTAATTCGTTGAAAAAACAAAAATATACATTATTAATATAGTTAAGTTGAGTTCAGAACAACATGTATGTAGATGATAATGATAGTATAAAAGTTGTTAAAGTTAAGAGACATATTTTAGACAGAGTAAATAAATCATTTTCAAGGATATATTTTTTTATACTAAATAATTGTACACACAAGAAAATGAATGAACAAAATAGAACTCAGGACTGAGCGAGCTGTTATTTGTTGTATAGAGCATATTGTATGTTATACATAGATTTTTAACATTTTGGTGGTCCTCTTAGTCCAGTAGCCATGACACTGGCTTCTCTTCTGGTATTTTTCTAATGTGTTTCACAATAGTTATCTGATCTGTTATAGTGTTAAAAATTAGAATAAATAAAATAAAAAACTATGTTAACCAAGTTAATTTTTTTTGAATTATTTAATAATCATTATTAAGGGTAGAAAAACGTACGCTTTTCGTACAACAAAATTAACGAAACTGACCTCAATTATAAATCGATGCATTCTTGAAAAAACATTTGAAAGCAGTTATATTAGATCTATAATTTTACTCTCAATCTACTTTCCGGCTATCAAAAATATAACTCACAATTTAGACTATTATCACAGCGAATAAATGGTTTCTTCTATAGCTAATCTCGCTAACTAGATGACTTACACCAGGAGCAGTAAAGGCGTTCATATTACGCAGTATCCAGTACCCCAAATGTTCTCCTAAGATGGACATTATCCTGCCATAAAATGTCTTAATCTTATGACTGTCACTGATGCTGGACAAAATTCTCGTCGTAAATTTAGAATTACTCTGCGGCCCTTGATAGGCCTGATAATAAATCAAGGTTATTTCTCTAATATGGAACTGAATCTGGGCATTCAAATGGATTAATTTTATATAAGGTTTATATCTTTATAGAATTCCTTAAAGAGTTTCTGACATTAGTCATTTTGATATAAACGAATTAATTGTACTCCATAATTACAAATAAATAAAATTATAACTATTAAGGAGAACATATTCTTATTGTGAATTAATGTAATTATTCAGAACATAGGTCTGTAGTGTTTTAAATACTAATTTTATATATTAATTATAAAGTTATACATATAAAATTAATTTTATCGAAAAATAAAAGTACCGGTATTATATCGTACCGGGATTCGAATCTGGATCTCTTTTTCCAATCGGGGGAAGGTGCATTACCAACTATTCTACAGCGCTAGTAATTTTGACGACAAATTTTCGATCCTATATGTTACACTTTTTCGTAAAAACAATTTAGATGGCTTTCAAATAATGGAACGGCAGATGTATTAATTTGAAAAATATGGGTTCGAAAATTTATCGGCAAAATTACAAGCGCTGAAGCATAGTTGGTAATTGCGGATTGGAAAACGAGATCTAGGCTTGAATCCCGGTAGCGCAACAACAATATTCTTTGATAAAATTGATTTTATATGTATATCTTTATAATTAATACATTTAATTAATCATTAGATATACTCAAATAGTGATTTAAACATTCTATAATCTTTTTTTTTTAAAACTGTTTGTTATTACCGTAGATACTTATTAATTATTCGAGTAAAATTGTATTCAGTAACAATTTGAGTTAGGTACTAAATTTATTTTTTAAATAATTGTTGTTTTTTTAAAAATAGATTCTGGTTAAGAAACAATGACATATATTTTTAGTTAGTATTGACATCCTGAAGAAGAAAATATTATTTTTCGAAACCAGTAGATGTATTTAAACTCAATAAGTGGTTAATAAAACAAAGTTGACAAATAATAATATGAATTTTAACCACAAAGTTAATTTTACTAATTTCAAAAGTATAATATTTATTTAACAAAAAGTTGTAAAAATCTGACATATATTTTTGTTTATTTCTGTTATAAAAACCATATTTAAGGATTAGTAGGATGGAAGGCTTTATACATAAGATATAATAAATCATTTTCAATATAAAATTAAAATAATTTACACAAAGTGCACTTTTTCAGTGGTTAAGGCATTTTTAAGAGCCATTTTTTTGAAAAATTCTGTTTATCTGATTATGTCACATCGTTCTCAAAGGTTTTCTCTGTATGACAATATCAATTTTTCAATTCTTTTCTATTTTCAACTTAGCAAATCTCCAATTAATTTTTTTCCTTTTAGGTCGACTGACTTTAATTATTTTAAAATCACTTATTTTATAAGCCTACTTATTGCAACTCCCAGATAGCACAAACTATGATTAGGATAAAAATAACGATAGTGAAAAAAAAAAAGTAAAATCGGCAAAAAAAAATGCTGAGAAATCAACGAGTGAGATATTTTTTATGAAGGATTGAAATAGGGGTGAAAAATCATCACAGGGGTCGGTTTAATGGACTAGGGGAGTGCGGGAGGGTGCAGTGGGGGCAGTGGATAGAGCGTGAACGTTTAATCTCATCATTAAATATAGGTGACGCAAATCTAAGGGTAAAAAGAGCTCTACTTCATTAAATTATATTCACACAGTAGAGTTCTCAATCAAATAATAAATTGATGTATCGAATAATTAATTAAGTCTTGACGGTGACACCAATTCTTATTAGAAAATACTTATTAAAAAATATTATTAATCACGATAAAACCCTGACAAAATGTTTTTAATACAATTGTATTAAAACTTTTAAATTTGAAAGTTTTGATCATAATTCCAAATAAAAGTCATCCAAAATCAATCCAACCAAAAAACGGTGAATATTATGTTCCAGGCCGATGTTATTTCATTCTTCAAAGTTTGTATATGAGGTGGCATCGACCCAATTCGTCTATTAAGAAGTTTTTACAGCATTGTCTCTTGCATCCTAAAACAAATAGGACCCAATAAGTCCACTGGCCCACATAGCGTACCATAGAGTAAGTCTGCATAGGTATAAAGGTCATTAGTATATCAATTGAAAATTATCAGTGCCCAAATTGTGGCTGTTTTGTTTATTAACAAAACCCGCCAAGTCGGAATGAGCTTCGTCACCCATGATGACTTTTTCCAAAAGTCGGGTCTGTGATTGTTTTAATGTTTTTATAACTTAAACATGTTATTGAAGCGTTAGATACTTCACAATAAATTGTAATCAACTTATCTTTACGACCATTAAATGAAAACTGACAAATCTTTGCCAAACCAAAATGGCGTTCAAACAAAATCGGCCTAGAACATAATTTTCAGCCTGAATAATATTATTTTACAAGATAAGCGAGTAACAAAGTAACCAAACCGATAATAGAATAACCCAAATTCCTAATAGAAAAAATAATTAATAATCAAATAAAATGGTGTGTATGTAAAATATTTTTAAAAATATATCTTCAACTCAATTATTATTCAATGCTATCAACATCAGATTGTATTCAATGAATAAATAGAGAAATAAACGTACTGATATAAATAAGAAAAAAAATAAGAAAATTACTTTTTGTTACGCGTTAACTGTACAGACATAAAATAGATCTAAAAGCAGCGTTAGGGATGAGTCAATCTTAAATAAATGAAATCATAAAAATCCCGAGGAAATCAGCCACAGGATTATTTTTTATCTTAGATTTTCCTAAATTGAACTAAGGCTTAAGCTAGCAAAATTATTTTATCGAAGGCGGTGTGAAATGCGAAAACTTTACCGGGAAATAATTGAATTTAAGATTTTATGTATAATTTATGAGTATTCCACTAATATTAACTAGTCATTAGTTGACTCATTTGAATTTGCTAGCATTATTAAAAATATATTTTATTTTATATATTTATAATATTAGAAAATAATCGGACACATTGTATTAGAATATTTTTTTTGTGAGATATTAAAACAGTTTAAAAATTATTTTTCTCATTACTTACATTTATTCGTATATATAAAATAAAATTGTCTATACAATTTATACAATCCTACACAGTAAGCAAAATATTATACTAAATGTTATCCGTTGCAAATTATTTTCACGATTGAGTCATAAAATCGATTTGAAAAATTTATTTTTTGATTGCATATAATTTTACAACGTACATCTTTTGTTTAATTACCAATATTCCATCTATCTTATATTATAACTTTATATTTATCCCGGCCATGAGCCGCTAGTACTTGATAAAGGGTTAATTCATTTACATAATTTATTTCGAATATTTATTTGTATATAATATAAATATACACATATTAAGTATTTAAAAAAATATAAGTTGTTTCAAAATTTTAATTCTTTTGAAATTAGCAAAGTTAAAAAATAAAAAATTTATTGTTTTTATTGTCCTGTTTAATCATAAATTATGAAAATACAATTTAATAAACAAGGAACTCATATTTTATATTTAACATGGCGTGAGATTTTATTCACCTGTTCCTCTAAGCTTACAACACTTGGATGAATATTTTCAGGAATACTAAAGCGAGCAAATCCTCGTTTCTCCAGGTCGTAGGGCCCGGGCTAACACTTCCGACAATCGAATTGTTCTCACACAAATGACCTAAAACCCTTCTGTTAGGAAACCGTCCATCAGGGCAACTTTATCATGATGACGTGTGAAGGGTCATGTTTTTAACAGGAGTGGATAACATTGGAAAAATACAAATTTATTATATTTTTATTTTATAATATACAGAGCAATGTTCAATGTTTAGATCAGTTCAATGATACAACACATGAAAATAATGAAAAAAACATATATTAATAAAATAAAATAAAAAATATTCTCATTAGTGACATCTATGCTGTTTCAGGGAAATTAATATCAAATTTAAGACCATAGATGGCAACTTAGTTTTTCTACAATGTAACATATATATATAACTTCCAAAAAAATTGATAGATATTAAGGTTGATTATAGGTGGAATGGTAAACGTTACACGTAAAGTAATCACTTAAGCCAGCCGAATATAGGTCGTCAGCCCTGTAATTACCCATACTTCCATATTTTCTCATATAATATAATATTATATAAATAGCTTCGTCTCTATGAGATATTTTTAAGTTTTTAATAAAAGTAATGTTTTATAAAAGGTAGCGAAATACTGCAATTTTAAATTTGCCGCCATAACCTATAAATTAAATAACCAATAAATAAACCATGCAGCGGTACACAATTGCAGAATGCTTAGAAATTATTAAAATTTATTATAAAAATTGTGAAAATCATTCAATGCAGGGAAGAATTTAATCAAGTGTATGCCAAGAATCCAAAAACCATCGATGACCTTAAATCTGGTGCTTGACAGCGGGGTAATTACCAATTTGGTGATAATGCTACTGGTTAGGCGGCGGTCTTAAGGAAGCCGAATAGTTGACTCAGGTAAACCACTAACTTCAATCATTCAATTCATTACTCCAAAAATTATGTTAAACAAACATTAGTTTATACCAATCTATTAGTTTTACAAAAAAAAAGTTTCCTGTGAAATTCGATGTTGACTTAATGTCAGTTAGAGAGATCAATGATCTGGGTGTAATATTTGACAGTAAATTATCATTCATTTCCCACATTAACTCGATAACTAATAAAGGTCTCAAAATGTTGGGATTTGTTTTGCGGACTGCAAAAAACTTTTCAGACCTGCACACATATAAAGTTTTTTACACTACTCTGGTCAGACCTCAGGTAGAATATAATTCAGTCATATGGTCTCCACACTTCATTGTACACTCGACGGCGGTTGAAAGAATCCAGAGAAAGTTTCTAAGATTTATTACTTTTAAATTAAATATACGCTCTGAGGATATCAATTATGATTATCTCCTTAGCCGTCTGAAATTGTTAAACTTATCAGTGAAACGTACGATGACCGACCTTATATTTCTATACAGGATCATCAATGGTATGATAGACTGCCCCCAGATTGTTGGTCTGCTTGACGCACCATTGAGGTCATCGAGACACAATTCATTGTTTCATTACAGTGGTAATGTCAAAACTCATGCACTAGCTAACTCCGCAGTCCCCAGAATGCATTCTTTGGGGAATGAATATGCGGAGATAGTCGACATTTTTGCTGTTAATTTAATTATTTATAGGACTACACTATAAAAAATTTCGTGTCTCAAGTCAATGGTGGTGGATAAATTGCTACCCCATATTTTATATTTATTTTTAATTTTGATTATGTAAAAACATGCTGACACTGAATTTTTTTTTCTTTATGTATTGCACTTCTGTTGCAATTTTCAGTTATTTTATAAATTTTGTTAATGCGCGTGTATAATAATAATAAATAAATGAATTAGGAATGTATAATAAAAATAGCTCATATCTTAAGTCTTGTCTCGGTATTTATTTAGTCGCTCCAAAGTTGTACAATATAAGTTAGGTAGATAAGAAATCAGTGTTAGTAGGTACAAATAAAGACAGTAAAAGAAACACTCGAAAATACTGCTAAGCTGCTCGAGCCACGAGAGTAGAATCACCTCGTTGTCAGACACCGGCCAGCGCGAGCTCATAGCTGCAGCCGGGGCCGTATATCTGAATAACATGACGAATGTTAGCTTCCAAGTCATCTATTTATCGGCGTAGACTAGAAACTTCACATATCTCTACAGAAAATAATCAAAAAGTGATAAATCACATGATCTTGGAGGTTAATTCACAGGTTCATTATGCGAAATTATGCGCTCATCAAATGTTTCCTTTATGTTGTGCCATCTTGTTGAAACCACAGCTCTTCCACATGAACGCCATTCAATTGGGTAACGAAAAAATCAGTAACCATGGATCTATAGCGCTCTCCATTGACTGTAATGTTCTGGCCGGCATCATTTTTGAAGATGCGACAGCTTCTTCGGTGCGCACTGTACAACATCTCTGTGCATGCGTATTATGAATTAGAGTATGAGTGGTGTGAAAATGATCCATGGTTATTCGAATTACTTGCTCAAATGGACGATTATGTCGACCGTAAAATGGACGGAGCGCACGGTAAGCTTCGCGAACTGAACCACGATTTTCTAAATAAATTTGCACAATTTGCAAGCGTTGTTTTGGCGTACGTCTATTTATGGTGAAATAGCAAACCAAACTGAGCACAAATAAGCTGTCAGACGTTAAATATACTGTCGCTGGAAAAAGTGTTGCCAATTCGAAAAAAAAATCTCGAAAAAAACGCTTTAAATAAATATAATTATATGTATTCGTATTTTTTTTTAATTTTGCTACCACCCTACTTTAATGTGGAAAATTTTCATATCAATTTTAAGTGCATTTATTTTTTAAAGCATAGATATAAGTCCTCTTAGACTTTGGGTATATTCATTTTTTTTAAATAGTCATTCATATATGGAAAACATGTCATATCAATAATCTTACTATTTTCAAACTAAGTTAAATCTTGTGCTATGAAAATAGTGCTAACTTGGTGGGCTCCTGAAACGAGGCTCAAACCGCCGATCATAAGGCGAGTGTCTTAACCACTATACCGACACTCAAAAGCCCTTCTGAAAGACAAACGTCATCTCACATGATACACCGCATATACATCTCGATCGATAAGATGTATTAATATTTTTGAGGTAGTATACGAATATATGGTAAATAAGCGTGTCATAATCCAAAAATATCTATGCTTATTTATTCAATTCTCATTTGATATTTTAAAGAATTTGAGATACCCTCATAAAATTACTTGGAGGAAATAATAAAAAATAAAGATTTTTCATAATTAAAGAATTACATTGTAAGTCAGAATTGTAGTGTGCTTTGAATAAAATATTGTAAGAACATAAATAAATTCAAACAAGATTACCGACCACTGAGCAATAATCAAAGCACCGCCTCAACAGTCTAGAGCGGCTTACTCCCTTACAATGTGACATACTTTGCAAAATTTATTCATTCACTTAGTGAGTTTAGACTTGACTGATTCACCCAGATGTAAGTGGATTACCTCCGAACGGGACAGGACTAACATTTCACTGTCAGGTGCGGGAAAATTAGAGAAATAAATTACGGAAACATACGGATAAAATCAATTTTTATATGCCTAAATCCGGAATCCATAGACAATATTTCACCTGTGAACATGTACGGTTGTAACTTTTTGAGGCAATGCCTTGACGTTTTATCATACCGAAACGTTGACCTAAGAAACTATGTATAAAAAGCGCAATCTAACCTAGAAGAGAAGCTAGTTTCATGTACTAAATTGAATGTCTGTCTGTCTATAAAGATTTTCCCCTCTCAGCCACTCCAGTGCATTATATTTAATTTCATCTATTCCAAATTTTATAAAGTTACTCTTTAGGATCCTATGCATACACGGGCACTGACCAACCTACCTTCTCCTCGCGATATAAATGCGTATTGATTTGAATGCAATCCAAATTTTATTATAATATACTGTGGAATATATATTCACCCAACGCCCTCTCCTCAATATCACATCCTCCCCCTGCCAGTACTAAACTTGAGAAACATTATTATTATTATCATTTAGGGCCTGCGCTAAACAATGACACCCTCTAATCACCTATTTGAAATTATAACTAAACCTTAAGTACGGACCGCTAGACCTCTACGTTTCTCATCCAGTTGCTTTATACATGGCTTTTTATGTACTTTTTTTTTAAATGCATGGAAATGATATTAATTATTAAAAAAAAAACAAATCCACGTTTAATTTTTTTGTTTAGTTTTAGTTTTGTACTGCCCTGATGAAGGAACATTGTTCATTGTTCCGAAACTGATTGTTAGCGCTTAATAATAAAACTCAGGTTCTTATTTTATTTTATCTAATAGATATATAAAATCCCAATATTGGAAATTGACACACTAAAGTGTCAATTTCATTTAAAACGTGGATTTGATATTTTAGTTTTGAAGATATAATTTCCAAAATATTAAACAAAGAAGTGTATTATCAAAACAGAATGATTTTTACAATTATAATCCCGCTGTTCATGTAAATTTACAGTAATATTTCTGAGAGAAATATTATGGATGTATTATGAAAACTGAAAAAAAAAAACGAAAATGGACAGAGTCTGGAAGCCTTCAAAATGTGGTTCAATGTTAAAATGTCGTAGAATTTTTTTAGTTGAGTTTCAATTCGTTGGTTTTTAACTCGTAATTAATATGAAAGAAGATTCAGAAAAAGCGTTGCTAAACTACGCCCTTGACGGGTTTTAATTGGACTAGTCAATAAATATTTTTTATATTATGTTTTCTCAAATGCTGTCCTGGTT